>CM077162.1:119176413-120376413 GCA_039583875.1 Platanthera guangdongensis | reverse complement strand
CGTTTGGAGCAGCCCCTCCCCCCTCCAGTTCGAACTCTTCGTTCCACACGCCGGATCGACACGCCACCACTAAAACAAATGAAGCTTTAAATAAAAAATAAAATTAGGTTATGCTCAGCCATTTTTATAATATCAAAGGGGGAGATTTGAATGTTCATGAGCTAGTCCTATGCTAGTTACATAGGAGAGGTCACATGTAGGGGGAGTTATGCGACTATCATGCACATAGATAGGGGGAGTACACATATAGGGGGAGTCATACCACGCGTGCACGATCACAACGATTAGTGTTTATTGGGTATTGTATCCACAATAACCTAGATTTGTGTGAAGTCACCCTTGAACTAAGATGAACTAAGTATGTATTTGATGCTATTTTCTAGTTGAGTGCTTGCAGGTTATTATTTCTAAGTGTAGACCAATGTCAGTTTATAATGAGTCACTTAACACAGGACCATGTAATGTAATCCCTCATTGTGTGATCTATGGTGTTGACTCATGTGTAACCTCTCTATTGAGATGCTCTTTATTTTTAAGTACTAAAGCATGGAAGAAGGAAGGGTTGTTGGTTTTTGAACAAATAAGAAAAGGAATTCACTCCAAAACTTCCAAGTCCATTTTTCGAAAAGAAGAAAGTTTTTCGAAAGGTCTAAGTTAAATTTGTCGAGAAAGTAGAACTGTACTCGAGAAACATAAAGACTTTTCAAAAAATTCTCAAAAACTTCTAATATCTATTTTTTGAGAAATGCCATGTTGATTTCGCGAAAAACCAAGTCCGTTTTTCAAAGAAGAAATGTTGTTTTCGAAAAATCAGACTCATGTTTCGAAAAAGAAAAGTTTTTTTTTTTCGAAAAGTCAAGTTTATTTTTCAAAAAATCAATTCCACAGTTCAGAGAATTATGCGTGAAGCATTTTCTCGAGAAGGGTATGCCATTTTTCAAAAAGCTAAATCCTTTTCGAGAAATCAAGACGTCTTTCAAAAAATACAGTTGCAGAAAACTTAATTTTCATTTTGAACAATCAGACAGGATTTCAAATATTAATCCAAATTTAATATTATTGATCATCATTCCTTAAATATTTCAGACCATTAGTGAATATCCAATATAAAGTTTTCTCAAGGATTCACTAACCCTTACAATGGAAGTAATAATTAGAAAAATCGGAATCGCCGCAAGTTCTAGATCAGGAAAAGCCGCACGCCACCATTATCGTTCTTCTCTATCGCTTCTTCCTCGATCCAGCGAGTCAATAGAAGAAAATATTTGACAGACCACTGTTTCATGTTTCTCCAATCATTCACTTGAAGATCCGGGAATTTTAGATCGTTTTCTCTCAAGATTTCTTCCTCAACATCTTCTTCAAGAATTTCAGATTTTAGGAGGGAAGAACTTTGAAGATCTCAGATCTGGAAGTAAAAGTTTTATTGTAGTTGAAAAATTTATTTCAACTCTTGTAGGATCTTTGCCTATGAGCTTGTAGGAAGATTATTCTTCTGAGTGTAGATCCCATTTTTTTTTTGGGGGTGGGGTGGGGTTGAGTTTGTAGCGGTGGGTTAACTCTGAGTTGTAGGATAGTTGCTCCGAGGTGTAGGATTGTTTCAATTCGAGATTTAGTGAAGTAGCCAAGGCTAGCAGTGGTGCTTGATTGGTGAGGTGGAGGGTGGACGTACCAAAGATTGGGGAACCACTATAATTCCTTGTGTCGTCTGGCTTGTGCTTGATTACTTTCTGTGTAATACTCTCTCAAAGTTTTATTCCACAAAAGATGTAGATCTCACCAATTCACCCCCCTCTAGGTGATTTAGGTAGACAGTTAGATATTAAAATTAGTATCAGAGGGAGGTTGTTCTAAAAAAGGTTCACACCTTGAACATATCTACTTCTAGTTGTCGTAGAGATAATCAAGCATGGACAGATCCACGGACTCCACAAAGCTTTCGATATGCACAAAGGCCAACTTTCCCATGTGGAAAGAAAGAGTAAAATTCTTCATGAAAGCTGTTGATCCCCGCATCTTCATGATAGTGGAAGAAGGCCCTATGTTCCCATGATAACCTCCACTATTGATCCAACTAGAAAGGTACCAAAGAAACTGATTGATCTCGACAAAGATGAGATTGCCCTTGTCTCTTTGTACAAGAAAGCTAAAAATATCATCGCAAGTGCAGTCGATGACTCAAAGTTGCAGAACCTTATTCACTGCGATTCTGCCAAGAAAATGTGGCAGTCTCTGATCGTCCTAATGGAAGGGACAGAAGAAGTAAGGTATGACAGAAGATCCCTTATGAACCAAAAATATGAGGCCTTCAGGCAAGGCCCCAAGGAGACAATTGCAGACACATTTGAGAACTTCTTCAAAATAGTTAACGGCCTGAAGAACTGCGGCCGGGTGTTCACAAATGGAGAACTAAAAGACAAGCTCCTAAGATCGTTAACTAAGGAATGAGACAATAAAAGTGGCATCATCAGGGAGTTCGGGAGACTAGCTGAAACTGACCCCCAGAACCTCTTCGAAAAGCTTATGTCCTATGAGCTTCAAATCAACAAAAGAAAGGCTGAAGAAGAGGGCAGCAGATCTTCATCAAAAGAGAAGTCTGTTGCAGTGAAGGCAGACAACTCAAAGAAGTCTAAAGCAGCATCTCCTGCTCCCACTCATAATGGAAGTGAAGAAGAAGACCCAGATTCAAGCACTCTGGCTCAGAACTATTTGATGGAAAGTTCTCTCTTCTCTCTAGGCAGTTTAAGAAGTTTCTCAATAAGAAGAAATAGATCAAAGGCAATGACTCCTCTTACAGAAGATCACGTCATGCTGGTGGTCATCAAAAGGAAAGTCATACAAATGACAGGTATAAATCTCAACAGAACAAACATTATTCCACTGATATCATGTGCTACTATTATAATAAGCCAGGTCACGTGATCACTGACTGCCCTCACAAGAAAAAGGAGGGTGGAAGAAAAGAAGAACACAATTCCTCCCACAAAAAAGAAGGAGAAGTGCTTCATAGCAAATAAGCAGAAGACCTTCAGTGACACTGACTCGTCCGAGTCAAGTGAGGATGAAGAAGCCTACTTTAGGCTCATGGCTCACTCCGACGAAGAAGAAGAAGTCCCCCAATTTCATGGGGAGGTAAATTCTCACACTATTCTTTCAGAGTTTGATGGTCCTAATGATGATCATGATGACTGTTCCTCTGATGATGAATCAGAACTCATGGGTTAGTATAAAGAGCTAATCAAGGTCTATGACCGATGTAGAAAAGTTGTTAGAAATCAGTCCAAGGAAATAAAATACCTTAAGGCTGAGGAGATCACTCTAAGGGAGGAAGTCACAAGAATGGACTCACTCAGAAAGGAATTTGATGCCACGGTCGAGGAATACAACAAAACACTCGAGCACCTCAACCTGAAAGAGAAAATCATCGAGAAGTTGGAAGAACAACTTGCCGCTGAAAAGAAACTTGTTGAAAGTTTCTCCAAGCCCAAGATAGTCCTTCCATTTGTCGCTGAATTCTCTACACAGGATAAAGGAGCTGGCTTAGGCCAGCAGGCTGCTCCAAGTTAATCCTCTAGGAAGGACAAGACTAAAAGGAAAAATAAGGCTTCTAAGAAAGCCTTAGCCAAAGAGAAGGGGAATGTCCAGGTAGATCAAACTACGTTCAAGAAGGTAATCTTCCCAACAAACAAGTTTGATTTTGAGTCATCCCATGGTCATTTTACTAGGCCTACTTATTTAGTGCCTAAGTCACGGTACCAAGGAAGGACCCGTCCCTGGAACTATGGTGAAAGTGCATTTAAGGTACCTTACGAAGAAATTCAAATAAGAAGTTATGGTCCATATGTTTATGGCCCTAACAACAAGAAGGCACCTAAGGCCAAGTCCATTGTACATAAGGAAAAGGAGGTGCATAAGCCTTGTGAGCACCATCATCATAAGGATTCTACCTCTAATTCAGCCGCTTCTGCTAGATCTCATGTTCAAAAGATCAAGCGGGAGACCTGAAAAAGATACAATAGATTTGATTGCTGGTGTTGCGGCAAAGTTGGTCACTTTGCTGTGGATTGCTGGTTTAATCACAGAAATTTTGAAACTCCTCATGTTAACCATACGAGGCAGACCACTCGTAGTGTTAACACACCAAGGGGGAGTATGCTAACAAGGAACGTAGGACACAAATCTTATTTGGTTCCTAAGGCAAAATGATCTACTATCACAGGTATGTCTAAAGGCCAACAAAATGCCTATCTGGTATTTGGACAGTGGATGCTCTCGGTATATGACCAGGACAAGAATCCTTCTTCAAAATTATGCTCCAGTTAAAGACGGTCCAAAAGTTATCTTTGGTGGCTCTGACCGGGGAATCACAAAAGGCTACAGTATAATTTCTAACGGTATAGTTTCATTCACTGATGTGGCTTGTGCGAAAGGATTAGAACATAATCTGATCAACATAAGTCAATTATGTGTTAAAGGCTTTATTGTTAGCTTCTCTAAGGATCAGTGCCTGATAATGTTGGCCTGTACTATGGAGTTGATATTAACAAGCACAAGGAGTAGAAATATATTTTGTCTTAATTTTCTCTGCTTAGACACTTCTACCCCAGTGTGTATTATTGCAAAAGATAGTGCATCTCTTTGTGATCAATGACACAAAAGACTTGCACATATAAATTTCAAAACTATTAATATGCTATTTTCTCAAGACCTAGTACGCGACACACCGACTATTAAGTGCATTAAAGAGAGTCCATATCACGCATGCCAGATGAGCAAGTAGACAAGGGCTACCTTTAAGGGCATTATTGATAAAGATTCCTCAAGATGTTTGTATCTACTGCACATGGACTTATTTGGTCCAATGAAAGTTCGTAGTTTAGGTGGTAAGTCATATACGCTGCTAATTGTTGATGATCACTCACATTTTACTTGGGTGTTCTTTCTGAAATGAAATTCAGATACCTTTACCGTGTTCACGAATTTTATTCGGCAAATTAAGAATGAATTAAATTGCTCAGTGGTCAAAATCAGAAGTGACCACCGAACAAAATTAAAATCTGGGGCCATGATAAAATTCTGTGGAAGTCTAGGTATCTTTCATGAGTTTTCCTCCCAGCGTACTCCACAACAAAATGGAGTTACAGAGAGAAGGAATAAAACACTCATTGAAGCATGCACTATAATGCTCATTGACTCCTCTCTACCAGAGTACTTCTGGGCTGAGGCAGTCAATACAACTTGTCACGTGCAAAACAGAGCATTGATCAACAAGAAGTGACAAACTTTGCCGCAACACTACGAGTGGTCTAGGATCATTTTAGGATATGTCAACAAGAAGATCATATTTCCCAATATTCTGCTTCTGCAGTTGAAGTAGACACAGATGTCTGCTTTTTACAAAACAATGATACTAGTCTACCACCAAAGAACTGACATGTCCTTGAGGTGCTTTTTCTGTCCACTCTACATCCAGCAAACTCAGCATTTGAGTATCCAGTCAACTCAAACTCTGACTCAGTTGGATACTAGAGTCCTAGACTAGGTACAATCCTTAATATATCTTAAAATACTTTTTAGAAAAGTAAGGTGGGATTCTTTAGGGTTCACCTGAAACATAGCACAAAGGCATCTAGCAAACATTATGTCTGGCCTACTTGCTATAAGATATAACAGGGACCCAACAATGCCCTTATATAGTTTCTGAGCAACAGGCTTGCCATGTTCATCAGAGTCAATCACAACATTAGAAGCCATGAGTGTTTTCTTTGCTGAGACATCTGACATCCCAAACTTTTTGATTAGCTCCTTAGCATACTTGGACTAGGATATGAAGATGTCATCAGGTAGTTGCTTCACTTGGAGGTCAAGGAAGTAAGAGAGCTCACCCATGCTACTCATTTCAAACTTGGAATGCATTAGGTCAAAGAATCTCTTACATAGTTTGGAATCAATAGAGCCAAAAATAATGTCATCTACATAAATTTGTACTAATAAGATTTGATCTGAAAGTGCAGATAGATCTGATATACTCTAGAGGGGGGGGGGGGTGAATAGAGTATATGGTGCTTGAAAACTTTTTACAACAATTGTTGTAATCTGAGTGAACAGGGAAGCAATTATTAAATCTAATCACAGAATAACCTACAACAGAAATTAATCACAGATCTAAACTAATCACAAAACAATCACAGCCAGAAACAAGAGATAAAGAGAAGCCATCCAGATGACACAAGGAGCTATAGTGGTTCCCCTAAACTTGGGTACATCCACTCTTCTACCACCCTAGGTAGGAATCCACTGCAGGATGAGTTGATCAGGTGTCCTGGGCACCAATGAGCTTTTGATAAGGTGCTCAAAAACCAAATTAGATTTTTTGATCAGGTGTCTTGCCACCAATGAGCTTTTGACAAGGTGCTCAAAAACCAAACTCAAACTTTTGAAGGGAGTTTGAGAAAGCCTTTATAGAGATGGGGATGAGAGATTTATGGAAGTCTTCTCTTTCTCAAAGCAGCTGAGAAGACTATGTGGATTTGATGGTGTCAAAGCTCCCCCCTGAGTCCTTGAGATGTTCAGGAAAAGAGGCTTTGCTGTAGGGTGATAGACCTTCAGAAGTTGATCTCCAGCAAATGATGATTTCAGCAACAGCTAAAATGTTAGGTGTCTGGATTCTTGAAAGATGTTGGCCTTGAACACTTGAGACAAGAGAGATCAGAAGATTTCAGAAAGTTTGATCTCCTTGGATGTGTGTTCTTGAGAGAATTCTTTGAGACAGAGAATATTTTGTTTTTCTTCTTCTTGTCTGTGTTCTGAGTGCTCAGTGATTGAGAGATTCAAAAATTCTTGTCTTTTATTCTCTGGTACTGAATAGAAAAACATCATCTATCAAGAATAGCCATTAGCCTGCATTAATTGCATCCTTAATTGCAAATGTCTTCTGGAGGAAAGTCCAAATAAACATTCCTTGATAATCCCTCAAAACTTAGTCCAGAATAAATGAAAACTACTAGAAAATCTTCTAAATTAATTGCTGAATAACTCCTTAACTGATCTGAATTTGAATCTTGAAAAATCCTTTAACTCATCAGAAAATGTCGAACTTAGCTCTGCTATCGTCGAACTGAGCTCAGCGATATGGACTTATACATCAACAAAAATATCGTCGATCTGAGCTCAAAGATCGTCGAACTGAGCTCAGAGATAGAGATCCAATACTGAGTCAAGATCGTCGAACTGAGCTCGCAGATCGTCGAATGGAGTTCGACGATTTGTGGAAGTTGAGCTCAACGATCGTCGAATGGAGTTCGACGATCTGTCGAAGTTGAGCTAGACGATCGTCGATTGGAGTTTGACGAATCGTCGTGCTGAGCTCGACGATATGACTTAGTCTCAAACTGAAAAATTCTTGGTCTTGAGGGCATCTTTCAAACCTAGGCTTCTAACCCTTAGACTCAATTCTAGTTGACCTTTAGATCTATACAGGAGGTCAAAAACTGGTTTCCTAGAGACATAGTGATCCTGACCCAAATTAGTAATAGGGTGTTCCAACAATCTCCCCCTATTTGGGTTAGGATTACTATTTACAGAATTTGGAAAAATTAAATAACAACATACACAGCAATAAAACAGAAAAGCAATAAGCTGGACATTGCAGAACCACAGATATATATCATCCCAGATAATAATTAGAAGTCAAGATGATTGTCACCTTACATAGTCATTTCTTCTCCTTACTCTTAATGAGTTTGATTTCTCTATTGGGGTTGAGAGCTTCCTTCTTTGATCTTGTATCATCTGCTGCACCTAAAGAGGTTTGCTGTTTGGGCCTGGGAACTACAGCTTCAGGATGCAGCTCCATGTATCTATCAGAATCAAAGAATCTGCTTGAACCATATCTTTCCAACTCTTTCTTTCTCAGTTCATATAATGTAGTGATGTTGGAGGAGTCTTTGCCTTGCTCTCTAGCTTTCTTAATCTTGTCCAGTGCATCAAGCTCTTTCATCCTTGCAGTCTAAGCAGTTAGATTGTTTTCAGGATCTTCAAATGACATTGGTGGCTCATATCTATTTGATGGATTATCCTGAGGAGGCCTAGATGAAACTACTTCCTTCAGTTTATAGGGAAAAGGACCAGAGGTTATGTCAGATGAGATTTGTCCTTCCCTGGAGTAGGGATGTTGCCTTGAATATCCTTTAGAATAAACCTGGAATTCCCTTTGATTGCCTCTATAGTTTCCTCTTCTGGATTGAGAGCCTCTAGACTGGCTTCCCCTATGATAGGATCTGGCATGTGGCTGATAGGGGGTTTGGCTTTTGGCATGAGGTTGAGCAGCTGAACTTCCACCTGCATTTGCATCAGGAGGAGGTGGTGGAGGAGGATGAGGATGTTGAAATTGAGAAGATCCTTTTTCATATTTCCTCTTTTTCTTCAAAGCTTTAAGTTGATTCTTTGAGTACTGCATCCAGTGCTCAGTTATGAGGCAGTCATGAAGAATATAATATGGAATGTCATTATTGTCCTTGACCTTGGCTGGAGGTACTCTCTTCATGGCTTTGCTCCTTGCCTTTCTCTTTCTGGCAATGGTAGCAGAAGAATCATCAGAATCTGTCTTGAACTCATCACTTTCAGAACTTTGATCATCATAAAGAGCATCAATCCTTTTCATCAAATCTTTCTTGAGCTGGGTTGAAGCAGATGAGGCAGCAGAGGTTGGAGCAGTAGCAGATACAACACTTGTAGCAATTGTAGTTGAATCAGAAGCAAAGGTTGAAGCAGCAGTAACAGCAGCAGATACTGAAGTTGTGGCAGTAGTAATAACAGCAGTTGGTGCAACAACAGTTTCACTTTCAGAAACAACAATATCAGCAGCAGGAATATCATCAAAAAACACAGAAGGCTCAAAATCATGTGCCTCTGTCATAAGGATATCAGCAGAAACTGGAACAACAGTAGCAGCATCACTGACAGCACTAATAGCAACATATACATTAACACTATCTTTAGCACGAGGGACAGCAGCATCAGAAACAGCAACCATGCTTTCAGCAGGAGTAGCAGCAGCATATACTAAATTAACAAAGGAAGTTATAATGCTGGTATCACAATATGAGAAGGGCACAAGGGCCTTGGAGAGATCCTTTGGGGGCTGGATAGCAACTCTCTCTGGAAAATAAGCTTGCTCTGGCAGACAACTGAAATACATTGAATCAAACTCAGAGAGCAAGGACCTGATGTCCACTGGAAAGACTGCAACTAGAAGGGGAACTGGAGCTTGAGGAAGTACAGCAGTAGCATCAACAAAAGCTGAAGAAACAGCAGACACAGCAGGCAAGCTCACTTCATAGGGCATCTCCCCCTGCCTAGATTCAGACAAAGCTGGATCAAGGCACACTGCTAAAGGGGCTGCCTGAGGGAATAAGGAGGAGAGCCTGGCAAAAAGAGCTGCCACTGACTGGAGTAATGGAGCCAAGGAGGTCTCCAAAAGAAGAGATAGCCTGGGGGCTAGCAATTCATATATCCTGTCAGCAAGGGCTGGAGGATCTACTTGCTCATCAGTGACTGGAGCAGAGGTAGAGGATGGAGGTGGAGCTATTGGTGATGGTAGAGGAGAGCTAGAGTATTGGGGAAGAGATGGTTGAGGTGTGGGTAAAGTGGTGATGGAGGACAGTGGGATGGAGATAGATGGTGTGAGGGTGGGTTGATCAATGATCTCTTGCAGAAGGTCTTGGTAAGAGGTTGATTATGAGGGTAGCTCAGGAGGTGAGGAGGGTGAGTCATCCATGAAGGAATCATCAATGAGATTGAATGAGGGAATGGAGGGTGATGTGGCAGAGTCTGGTTGAGAGTAGGAGTATAATGGATGGAATGGTTCTTCAGTGGTTGGAATTGGAGATGGTATAGATGTTGGAGAAGGGCTGGAGATGATGATAGTGGATGGAGTTTGAATGGTGGATGGAATTGGAAGAGATGGAATTGGAGGAGGAGCAGGAGAGGCAGCAGCAGGCAGGTCATCTGCAGGGGCAGAGACCTGAGGGGAAGTGACTATGGCAGTCCTGGTGCCTGAAGGTGTGCTGGAAGAGGGCCTGCTGGGCTTGATGATCTGCCTGTCCCATTTACCAAACAGGGCACATGACAGTCTCTTGGAAGCATTTATGTGTATCCTAGAAGATACTAGCAATGCAGGGCATCTGTTCTACAGAAAAAGGCCTAAAATTCTCCCAAAATTCACAAAACTCTTGTTAATTTTCTTTTTAATTAGGTCAAGGAAGACCTCTCCCCAGGTCAAATTCTTCTTGTCCACTATGGCTCCCATTAAGCAGAGCTGATACCTAGAAATGGTATCATGGGCAGAGTGCTTAGCCAATAGGACCTTCCCAACTACATCAGCCAGGAATCTATATTCCACAGACAGATTATTCTTCAGCAGCTTGCTAGGGTTAGCCTCAGAATGACCCATTCTTGCAAGCAAGTCAGCATATTCCTCTCCAGATAAATCAGCAGAGTCTCCACCAGTACTTAACTCAAAAACTTCGGTCAGAATTGCTGGGGTCAAGGGTACCTGTGTGCCAGAAATTGATCCAATGATTGTGTGTTGATCCTGATTGTGGGCAGTGTAGACCCACTCTTTAATCTCATCAGGAGCAAGTTTAATTCTAGTGGTCATGATTGTAGCAAGATTCTGCTCTTTGAATAACTCTAAGATGTCCTGGAAAACCTGATCTGTTGTGCTGATGGACTCCATGTCAATGTCAAAGCTGGCATCAAATTTCATGGTGGCGAGAACAGCAACAGAAACGGCCATAGGTACCTGAAAAGAATCAACAAACAAAACGACCAAGTGCAGAAATGTTTGGAGGGAAAGAAAGTGTTTGCAGAGAAATCGAAAGCGCAAAAGGAGAACGACGACAAAAAATGAATTTTATATTAGGGTTCGACGAAGAAATGGAAAGATCGTTGAACTCAGTTCGACGATCGGTGCTTCTAAAGGAATCTGAAGAGTCTGCAATATCGTCGATCTCCGTTCGACGATATTTGAGAGCGTCTAGCTCTGTTCTACGATCGTTCAGAGAACAAAATCGTCGAGCGCCGTTCGACGATCGCTGACCGGAAGAGATAGTTCATACTATCTGAGAAACGCTGAACTCAGGTCGACGTTTTCAGAAATCGTCGATCTCCGTTCGACGATCTGGGGGAAAATCGGCGAGCGCAGTTCAGAGACCAGAAAAGCTTTAGTCACTAAGAAAAAATCAAAATGTTTGCCTAGTCTTGGTCAATTTTTAAACTTTTAAAAACTTGAATATTATTTTAGACTTCCTCCATCTAACATTCCTAACTGATTTAGGAAGAAGGTGTGTTTCTTTTCATCCAAGGGCTTGGTGAAAATATCTCCCCTTTGTAAGTCAGTTGGGATATATTGCAGTTCAATTTTATTCTTTTCAACATTATCCCTTAAGAAGTGATGTCTAATCTCTATGTGTTTTGTCCTACTATGGAGGACTGGATTTTGAGCTATAGAAATAGCACTAGTGTTATCACAAAAGATTTTAGACTTCTCTAAGTTGTAGCCATAGTCTAGGAGTTGGTTTTGAATCCACAAGATTTGTGAACAACAACTGCCTGTAGCCATATATTCAGCTTCAGCAGTTGAAGTTGACACAGAAGTTTGTTTCTTACAAAACCAAGAGACAAGTCTGTCACCAATGAACTGACAAGTTCCACTGGTGCTTTTCCTGTCAATTCTGCATCCAGCATAATCAGCTTCAGAAAATCCAGTTAAATTAAATGCTGAATCTTTTGGATACCAGAGACCTAGATTTGTACAACTCTTAACATACCTGAGAAAGTGCAGCTAGATCTGATATACTCTAGAAGGGGGGTGAATAGAGTATATGGTGCTTGAAAACTTTTTACAACAATTGTTGTAATCTGAGTGAACAGAGAAGCAATTATTAAATCTAATCACAGAATAACCTACAACAGAAATTAATCACAGATCTAAACTAATCACAAAACAATCACAGCCAGAAACAAGAGATAAAGAGAAGCAATCCAGATGACACAAGGAGCTATAGTGGTTCCCCTAAACTTGGGTACATCCACTCTTCTACCACCCTAGGTAGGAATCCACTGCAGGATGAGTTGATCAGGTGTCCTGGGCACCAATGAGCTTTTGATAAGGTGCTCAAAAACCAAATCAGATTTTTTGATCAGGTGTCTTGCTACCAATAAGCTTTTGACAAGGTGCTCAAAGACCAAACTCAAACTTTTGAAGGGAGTTTGAGAAACCCTTTACAGAGATGGGGATGAGAGATTTATGGAAGTCTTCTCTTTCTCAAAGCAGCTGAGAAGACTATGTGGATTTGATGGTGTCAAAGCTCCCCCTGAGTCCTTGAGATGTTCAGGAAAATAGACTTTACTGTAGGGTGATAGGCCTTCAGAAGTTGATCTCCAGCAAATGATAATTTCAGCAACAACTGAAATGTTAGGTGTCTGGAGTCTTGAAAGATGTTGACCTTGAACACTTGAGACAAGAGATATCAGAAGATTTCAGAAAGTTTGATCTCCTTGGATGTGTGTTCTTGAGAGAATTCTTTGAGATAGAGAATATTTTGTTTTTCTTCTTCTTGTCTGTGTTCTGAGTGCTCAGTGATTGAGAGATTCAAAAATTCTTGTCTTTTATTCTCTGGTACTGAATAGAAAAATATCCTCTGTCAAGAATAGCCGTTAGCCTGCATTAATTGCATCCTTAATTGCAAATGTCTTCTAGAGGAAAGTCCAAAGAAACATTCCTTGATAATCCCTTGAAACTTGATCCAGAATAAATGAAAACAGGTAGAAAATCTTCTGAATTAATTGCTGAATAACTCCTTAACTGATCTGAATTTGAATCTTGAAAAATCCTTTAACTCATCAGAAAACGTCGAACTGAGCTTTGCTATCGTCGAACTGAGCTCAGCGATATGGACTTATACAACAACAAAAATATCGTCGATCTGAGCTCAAAGATCGTCGAACTGAGCTCAGAGATAGAGATCCAATACAGAGTCATGATCGTCGAACTGAGCTCGCAGATCGTCGAATGGAGTTCGACGATTTGTGGAAGTTGAGCTCAGCGATCGTCGAATGGAGTTCGACGATCTGTCGAAGTTGAGCTAGACGATCGTCGATTGGAGTTCGACGAATCGTCGTGCTGAGCTCGACGATATGACTTAGTCTCAAACTGAAAAATTCTTGGTCTTGAGGGCAGCTTTCAAACCTAGGCTTCTAACCATTAGACTCAATTCTAGTTGACCTTTAGATCTATACAGGAGGTCAAAAACTGGTTTCCTAGAGACATAGTGATCCTGACCCAAATTAGTAATAGGGTGTTCCAACATGATCCTTATGATGTCTAGTGAACAATGTCCTATCTACAATGCCCCTAGAGAATTTATGCTCTAGAAGAAAACTGGCTAAGGTTTCATACCAAGCTCTTGGAGCTTGCTTTAGACAATCGAGATCCTTATGCAATTTAAAAACATAAGAAGGATGAGTAGGATTGATAAAACCTGGTGGTTGCTCCACATAAACCTCTTCTTTAAGTTCACCATTTAAGAATGCACTCTTGACATCCATTTGATATACTTTGAAGTTCTTGTAGGCAGCATAGGCAAGAAAAATTATGATCGCTTCCAGCCTTGCAACAGGTGCAAATGTCTGGTCATAGTCGATGCCTTCCTCTTGTCTATAGCCATGAGCAACTAGGCTTGCCTTATTCCTGATGATGATATCTTGGGCATCTAGTTTATCTTTGAATATCCATTTAATTCCAATGACTGGGTAGCCTTTGGGTCTTGGAACTAAATTCCAAACTCTACATCTCTCAAACTAGTTGAGCACCTCTTGCATTGCAATAATCCAATATGGATCTTGCTCAACATCTTTTATGGATTGGGGCTCAGTTTGAGATATGACACAGACATGCATCAAATCTTGGTTGAGTTGATGCCTGGTCTGCACACCTACTGACATGTCTCCAATCACCTGAGATACATGTGATCTCTAAATGTGACAAACTCAGTAGGTGGAGTTGGTTCAGCAACAGCTTGGGGAATTGATTCCTCTTGTGGAATTATGGGAGCTGTTGTTGGTTCAACATCCACTTCAGTGGATTCATCTTCATTGTCTTCATTTATATGTGGAGAGAGATGTGAAACAGTCTCATTTGTGAGGGTCAACTCATCCAACTTCTCACACAAGTGTGGTACCTGCAAAGTTTCACTGCTAGAAGGATTCTTCTCCTTGTAAGACATGTTAGTTTCATCAAATGATACATGTACAGTCTCTTCCATTTTCATAGTAGATTTATTATATACCCTATATGCCTTATTGACTTGGGAATATCCTAGAAAAATTCCCATTGCAGCTTTGGCTTCAAACTTTCTAAGTTATTTCTTGTCATTGTTATGAATGTAGCATAAACAACCAAAAATTCTAAAGTAATCTACTTTAGGTTTCTTTCCTTAGGTAATTCATAGGGAGTCTTGCTCTTTAGCTTATGTATCAGACTCCTATTCAGTATATAATTTGTTGTGCTTACAACCTCTCCTTAAAAGGATAGTGGCAAGAAAGCATCTGCATGTAATGTGCCTGCAGCTTCAATCAGGGTCCTATTTTTCCTTTCAGCTAACCCATTTTGTTGAGGAGTTCTAGGAGCAGAGAAACACTACTGATACCTTCCATCTCATAGAATTCTTGCATGGGAAGAGACTCAAATTCAGTACCATGATCACTTCTGATCAATGCAACAGGAGTAGAATACTTAATCCTTATGCTATTAAGAAAGTCTGTAAGAACTTTAAAGTTATCAGACTTGTTCCTCAAGAAGATCATCCAAGTGAATCTTGAGAAGTCATCTACAATCACTAAGGTATAAGATTTTTCTCCTAGGTTCTGTACAACAATGTGTCCAAAAAGATCCATGTGGAGCAAATACAGAATCCTAGGTGAATTACTCTTATTAATGGCTTTGAAATAGTTTTTAGTTTGCTTGCCTAATTGACAAGCCCTACACAGACTTTTCTTCTTATAGGGGTAAGAAGGCAATCCTCTTATAAGGTTGTCCCTAGATAATTTAATAATGTTCTTTAAGTTAACATGTCCTAATCTCTTATACCATAGTTCATTATTATTACTAACCTAGTTGAATAAGCATATCTCAGACCTAGCAGTCTTAAAATTTACTATATAAATATTTCCTATTCTAGTTCTAGTTAAAACTACTTCATTTTTTGCAGAAATGATAAAGCAGGAAGAGTTATTAAATGATACCTAAAACCCTTCATCACATAATTGACTTATGGAGATCAGGTTGTGATTCAGTCCACTTACATAAGCCACCTTTTTGAAAGTGAGATCTCCAATAGTTGCATTCTCATAGCCTTTAGTCTGGCCACAGTTGGAGTCACTAAAGATCACTTTTGGACCTAGCTTGGACTTATAGTTGGTTAGATTTTCCTTACTGCCAGTCATGTGCCTTGAGCAGCCACTATCCAAGTACCACTATTCCTCTGTGGTAGGATAGTCTTTCACCTGCATTAAAACATATTAGATGTTCTTGACCCAAGTTACCTTGGGTCTTTGATTCTTTTCATAGTTAAAACTGGAAATATAAGAATATTCAGGTTGGTTTTTATACCCTAGAGGGTGATATCTTCTTGGTGGTATTATCCACTGAGTGAATGGATTGAGAAATTCCCTAGGTTGATTAAAGGTTTTGAAAGGATTCAGATTTCTGTCATCTTGAACTGTGTTCGATGAATTCTGGTGAGTTCGTCGATCTGAGTTTGACAAATGGGGATGAGTTCGTCGAACTCCGCTGAGAGAATGAAAATATTCATTCTTTGTGCCCCAATATCGTCGATCTCGGCTAAAAGAACCATACTGGATTCGTCGATCGCAGGTCAAAGAATAATTATAATAAAAATCTGCGTTCGGAGTTCGTCGACCTGAGTTCGACGAACTGTAGACATTTCGTCGATCTGAGTTCTAGGAAATCTGCTGAACATTATTATAGTTAGAATTTTTCTTGTTCTTTTTCTTTTTCTTATTTTTCTGTTTTAATTCTATTTGCTTAGTGCTATGATCATCTACCTTTTCTTTGCTTTTTTCAGAAAAAAATTTGATTGGAGTTGGCAGTATGTTTTTCTGAATTAATGGGGGTTGGCTTGATGAAGCACCTAAGCCCATCTTGCCATTAAGTCTGGTATTTTTTGTTCTTGTGATGTTCATCAAATTGATGCTTCTCCCATTTAAGGATTCTTCAAGTTGCCTTGCATCAGCTAATTTAGTTTTTAGAGAGATGATTAGTTCATTAGTTAAAGTTAATTCATATTTCAATTTGATGTTTTCAGAAATGAAATTATCTTGTTCAGTTAGTTTTTCTCTAAGGAGTTTGATTTCCTTCTCAGAGTTTATTAAATCAATACATAGTGATTTAAATTCAGTGCTAAAACCATCTGAATTGAAATGAAAATAGGACAGTGCATGATCTTCTTCAGATTGAGGTTCTTCACTGTCTGACTGCTCAGCTACTGAGAGGCTGCTTGATGCATCAATAGCCATCAAGCAAACCTCCATTGCTTTAGTCTCTTCTTCATCTCCACTAGAGCTGGAAGTTGAAGATTCATTTTCAGTTTCACTGCAGGTTTCAGCAATAAAGCCTTTCTCCTTCCTCTTATGCTTGCTGGAGAAGGTCTTATTGTAATGCTGCTTCCTGGGCTCCTTTTCTCTTCTTCTTTCCTTATTTTGATTCTCTAGACACTCTTATATGAAGTGTCTAGGCTTCCTGCAACCAAAACAGACAATTTATTTAGTTGGGGTTTTATCATACCTTGCTTTGTCATCTTGCCTAGATGTCTTTCTTTCGAAATCCTTCTTACCCATTTTGTAGAATCTCTTGGCTAGAAGACTCAGAAAATTTTCACTAGCTGATGGGGATTCTGTTTCTTCAAATGCTTTGAATGTTATGTTTTGCTCCTTTATAGATGATGAGGGAGCCTTCTACTCAACAGTTTCTCTAGTCTTTATTAACTTCTTATAAGACTTGAGCTTTCCTAGTAGAGATTCAGTGGAAATCTCATTCAGACTTCTGGCCTCTTTGATTGGCTAGATTCTGGAATCCCATGAGCTGGGGAAGAACATGAGAATCATATCATTGACCTCAGTGAGGGTTATCTTCTTATCTAGAGTTTTCAGTTCATTGATGATTGAGCTAAGTCTATTGTACATATCACTCACTGACTCTGACTCTTCCTTCTTGAAATTCTCATATTGGTAGATGAGATTTTATCTCTTGTCTTTTCTCTCATCTGCAGATCCAGCAACCATCCGGTTTATGGAATCCCAGATGGCTTTAGCTGAGGTGGACTCTGCCACTTTCTAGAAAATGTCATCTGACATTTTCTGAGCCAGAATGTTCATTTCCTTGGCATCAGCTATCTTGGCCTTCTTCTGTGCATCTGTCCACTCAGGTGGTTGAATAGCATGAGTGCTAGAAGTTGTAGTAGATGTAGACACTGGAGCTGGTGGACCTGTCAAGATAGAATTAAAAATATCTTCATCAATGAAGTTCATATATAATTTAATTCTTGCCTTCTAGATAGCAAACTTGTTCAAGTTGCAAAATGGAGGTCTGGTGCTTGCATAGTCCTTGTTCTGTGTCATGGTATAAGTAATGTGCTAGTGAAATTTAGATCTTAGAAGGATCTGTTGGTTCAAGTGTTACCTTGTAGAACCAAATAACCTCGCTATGATACCAATTGAAAGAAATGGATAGATCTAATTAGCTCTAGAGGGGGGGGGGGGGGTTGAATATAGCTTTAAAAACTTTTTTCAGATTTATATAATTTAACTGTAAAATAGGTGATGACAAATATTATGTAAAGAAATTTAAAACTAAACTAATATAACACAGTACAAAAAGAAAAAGGGCAACCAGACAACACAAGAAATTTTATAGTGGTTCCCCAAACTTGGTACATCCACTCTTCTACCACCCTGGTAGGAATCCACTAGCAGGTTTTGATTAGGTGACTGCCACCACAAGATCTATTCATAGGGAGATCTCACAACCCTTTAGGCTTTTGATCAGGTGCCCAAAAAGCAACAACAAACTTTTGAAGGGAGTTAATAAACCCTTTATACAGTGAAGGAAAAGTTGATGATGTCTTCTCTTTTTCTCTAAACAACAGAGAAGACTAAAGTGGATCTTTGTTGTCAAAACTCCCCCTGAGATGTAGAGTAGTTCAGGAAAGAGGGAAGCTTTGCTTTAGGGTGTAGGTCTTCAGATTGATGTTGATCTCCAACAAGATTTTTAGACTAATTATATTAGATGTCTCTTGAAAGATTGGAGAAGATTTGAGATGATAAAGACAATGAATTTTCAGACTGTTCTGAAACTTTCTGTGTCTGCCCGTATGACTTAGTAGATTCTATAATTTCTCGTTTTCTCTCTTGTGTCATTGATAGCAGATTATTGTTCTCTGTATATCTTCTGAATTTGAATTTCACTCCTTGATTGAATGCTGAATTCTTGGAACTTGGACAAACAGCTAGAAGGGCATTAATTTGATTCCTCAACTGTCCCAGTAATTAAGCCGAATTTTACTCTGTGAAATCCAGTAATTAATGCTGCCAATGAACGGCTATATTAATAATAATATATGCATTTAATTTCTCTGGGCAATATAGACAACAATATATTAAATCAGCCTTGGTCAATCTGGAAATAAACTGCAGAGAAGGAAATACAGAACTGACAGATTTCGTCGACCTCAGAATAGATTTCGTCAACCTGAACTCAAAGTTCGTCGAGATGAGAAATCATCTTCATCGACTTGATTTCAACGAACATCAATCTGGAAATATCTTGCTAATTCTGAGCTCTAAGTTCGTCGATCAGAGAATCTGTCTTGAAGGAATAGATCATTGACCTGAGCTCGAATATCGTCGAGCTCAACTCTGAGAAAGAACTCTGAGTTCGTCGATCTGAGATTGACGATTGTCGAGCTGAGTTTGAAGAACTTCTAACTAACAATCTGAACTCTGAATTCTTCTAAGTCTGAGTCTTCTGAAGTCCAATGCAGGCTGGTCCATGAGGCTTGATTCTAAAGACTAGCCTCAACTGTAGGACTGACAAACTTGACCCTAGGTATACAAGGTGGGTCAAAACATCTTAATAGTGAACCTTAGCCCAAATCCAAACTAGGGATCCAACACACTTCATTGGATATATTTCCTCAGATCTCTTCGACATGATGACAACAGTAATTTCTCACAAGAAATTCCAATGGGGACAAATGCTCTTTGACAAGATTAAGGAAAGTATAAAGACACCCAATTATGCCAAGATCATCACTTTGTATCTCAATCAAGTACATTTAGAAATCATTGACATGTCCAAAGGTGTTTCTATTCACCACCTAAAGAAAGTCGCACTGGCCTCCATAAACAGATGGGAGATAAGAATACCAAGGCCAGGCCAGGCTCCACCAGTTCCAAGAATTATCTTTGATGATGAGGATAGGATCCCATCTCCTCCTCACACTGAAACTGGTATATCAGGTGCAGTTGTTGAGGGGAGCCCGCTCCTTCAGTTCATGTAGTACTAGAGACTGAAATGCAGAAAGATGTTCCTTCAGCTCAGATTCTTGAGAAAGTTGTGAAAGATGCTGTAGTAGTTGAAAAAGAAGGTCAAGCTCAGTCTGATGATGAGCAGAGCACATCTGCACATGATAATGGCTCAGTTATGAATATTCATTCTTCCTCTGATCAATATAATCTCACAGATGCTCAAGTGAATGACAGAGTTTCCTCTACTGAAGTTGACATTGCCAAAATGATAGAAAAACTCAATTCAGATGATCCCCTGTTCATCTCTCCTGAGAAGACTACTGCAAATTCCCCTGAAGCTATCCCTGAAAAGACCACAGAAGAAAGTCCTCCATAAGAGATACCAGAAGATTCTCAGCCCCAGGCACATATTGAGGGGAAGATTGAAGTGGTATTAACTAATGAATAAGAGATTATCCCAGAACCTCCCATAAGGAGTTTAGATTTCTCTCTTCCCACTATCCTAGGTGAGGAAGGGGATGAGATACTACCTTTACATAGAGGCAAGAGTTCAGTTGTCATTGAAGAATTACATAGCTGGACAACTCCAGCTCTTCCTCCTCCACCTCCTCCAATTGATATTATTCTTGATGACATCCTATTGGGTAAAATCGAATCTATGCTTACAAAGCAACGAGAGTACTTTAATAAGTCTCTCAAAGAAGTCACTGAAAAAGTCACTGCTCTAGAGAAAGAGATGAGCAGAGGCTTTGCTGAAATTCAATATAATACAGATGAGTTCAAACGACTGCTACAAATTGGTGGAAAAGCCATAGACCACACCATTACTAATATTGGTCAAGTTATGGAACAATCAGTCACACTTGCAAACAATCAGATCCTATTGGAAAAGAAAGCTCAAGAACACAATTTCAACACATGGGAGGAAGTTGGGAAGTTCAAAGAAGAAGCCATAGAAATTCTGTCTGTAAATTTCATGGTGTAAAGTTTCACACTTATGATACTGCTGTATGGATGCATAATCAGATCTTGTCAGACTTTCAAGTTAATCCAAATGAGGCTCCAACTCCTCATCTTAATCCAACTATCTGCAAGCTGCCTACATTCTCTCCTAGACCAAAACTTTATGAAGCTTCTCCTGAAGACTACTCTCATGCCAAGACTTCTGATCAACAAGAGTATCCTCAAGATCTTTCTCCTGAAGTGCAAAGGCCAAAAAGAAGGAAATATGGTGAGGGGTGCCTCTGCCAGCCGATCCATTCCAAGTCAAGAAGCTAAGAAAAGAAAAGCAAAAGAATTTGCTGAGGTGTGGAGCCCAACCTCCAAGTCTCTCATTATCGAGACTCTAAAGCTGCTTATAGATTTTAACAAAGATAGAAATGATCATTACAGTCCCCAGGAGTGGGAGTTGTATGAAAATTTTTTGACCAAGAGGAGAGTCTATGATAGAGAATATGGCAGAAATAATCCAGTGTCCCTCCTAAACCTTCAAAGTACAATCATAAACCATACAACTACCAGAATAGACAGCAAGAGAAGAAAGAAAGACTGCACCAACAACAATTCAAATGAACTTATGTTTATCAGCTTTATAGAATTTTGTGGATCTGGACACTTCTATGGACATACTTTATATATATATATAATTTTGAATTTTGATGTTATATTATTTCTCATTTATCATTGCAATTACTATTGTGTTTGTTAGTAGATTATTTTAATTATCTTACTATAATTCACCTTAGTGTAGAAGGTTCTGACTTCTAAAAATGGGGGTGGGGGAATTGTTGGGAATTGTATCCATAATAACCAAGATTTGTGTGAAGTCACTCTTAAAATAAGATGAATTAAGTATGTATTTGATGCTAATTTCTAGTTGAGTGCTTGCAGGTTATTATTGCTAAGTGTAGAACAATGTCAGTTTACAATGAGTCACTTAACGCAGGACCATGCAATGTAATCCCTCATTATATGATCCATGGTGTTGACTCATGTGTAACCTCTTTATTGGGATGTACTTCATTTTTAAGTACTAAAGCATGGAATAAAGAAAGGGTTGCTGTTCTTTGAATAAAGAAGAAATGGAATTCACTCCAAAACTTCCAAGTCCATTTTTCGAAAAGAAGAAAGTTTTTCGAAAGGTCTAAGTTAAATTTTTCGAGAAAGTAGAACTGTTCTCGCGAAACATAAAGACCTTTCGAAAAACTCTCAAAAACTTCGAAGGTCTATTTTTCGAGAAATGCCCTGTGGATTTCACGAAAAAGCCAAGTCCATTTTTCGAAGAAAAAATGTTGTTTTCGAAAAATCAGACTCATGTTTCAAAAAAGAAAGTTTTTTTTTCGAAAAGTCAAGTTTATTTTTTGAAAAATTAATTCCACAGTTCAGATAAATCTCCGTGAAGCATTTTCTCGAGAAGGGTATGCCATTTTTCGAAAAGCAAATCCTTTTCGAGAAATCATGACGTCTTTCGAAGAATGCAGTTGCAGAAAACTTAATTTTCATTTTAAACAATCAGACAAGATTTCAAATATTAATCCAAATTTAATATGATTAATCATCATTTCTTAAATGATTTCAGGCCATTAGTGAATATCCTATATAAAGTCTTCTCAAGGATTTGCTAACCCTAACAGTACAAGTTATAATTACAAAATTCAGAATTGCTACAAGTTCTAGATTGGGAAAAGCCGCTAGCCGCCATCGTCGTTCTTCTCTGTCACTTCTTCCCCGATCCAGTGATTTAACAGAAGAAAAGATTCGACATATCACTGTTTCAAGTTTCTTCAATCGTTCACTTGATCATGTCGGATCCTAGACTTCCAGATCGTGTTCTCTCAAGATTTCTTCCGCAACATCTTCTTCAAGAATTTCAGATTTCAGGAGGGAAAAACTTTGAAGATCTCATATCTGGAGGTAAAAGTTTATTGTAGTTGTAAAATTTATTTCAACTCTTGTAGGAGCTTTGTCTCTAAGCTTTTAGGAAGATTATTCTTTCGAGTGTAGTTCCCGTTTTTTTTGGGGGGGGGGGGGTGGTCGAGTTTGTAAGGGTGTGTTAACTCCGAGGTGTAGGATTGTTTCAATCCGAGATTTAGTGAAGTAGCCAAGGCTAGCCAGGGTGCTAGATTTGTGAGGTGGAGAGTGGTCGTACCCAAGATTGGGGAACCACTATAATTCCTTGTGTCATCTGGCTTGTGCTTGATTACTTTCTGTGTTATACTCTGTCAGATTTTTATTCCGCAAAAGACGCAGACCTCACCTATTCACTCCCTCTAGGTGATTTAGATAGACAACTAGATACTTTCAGTGTTCCATGATAATTCCTTATGCTATTCTGACATAAAAACTTGTCTATTTTACACTGATTGTAGTTGTTTACGCTATACCAAGCTATTTTCAGTTCTGTGTATTTAATAACTCATGAACGGGATTTGCTATTAACGAAGTTTGTTGGAACATGCGTTCCGCATCTCTTAGGTTTGATAATATCAAATCCCAAACTGTATTTGATCACATACTTTTGGGTATAGTGTACAGGTTTACAAGTGTGAAGGTTTCCAGGATCGACAAATTTTTGCACTAACACTGACAATAGCTAGTATCGATGGCAATAACTTTGATATGGACACGTCAAGGATCCGTTGACTAGTGGAATGCGCGGGTTGCCAAAAAAAGAAGCGCTAAATTAGGATATCACCTGATAATAGTGACTATCGCCAGACAATACTGGCCGTAAATTTGGAAATGACACTCCTTTTATTTCTGGCGCGGGACAACTGGAGGTGGTGGTACCAAAATTGGATATCGCTAGACAAAAGCCACTATCGCCCGACAATAACGCTAAAATCATTATAACCACGATGTTTTTCTCCTAATGGTGTGTGTTTGATCCCTAGAACGTCTAGAGATTGTTCTTGTCAACCTTATTACTGAGAGCCACCATCTAAGAAGGAGAAGTCTTTCCCTCTTGCACAATCAAAGAAAATTTTTGAATGCAAAATGCTAGGATGAGATTCTGAAGAAGATCGCGTGCCCAAGCCACGAGAATTAGAACCACAGATCATTTACTGCCTCCAGAGATATATTTTTTGAGGGAACTGTAATTTTCTTTGATCTTCTTTCTTGTTTTTCATTGTTTACTGTATTTTGTGTGGAGAAATCTTCTAGTGTGGACGTCAAATTCCTGGGAGGAGTTCGTGGGAAATCGGCCTGGGAGGTCGGCATATTTCTGGGAGAAATCTGTGGAAGTTGTCCAAGGAGGACGTATAGATCTGGGAGATCTAGTAGGTTCGTCGATCTTCTTTGGAAGAAGTGAGAGAGCCAACTGGTCCTGGGGTAGGGTCGGTATAAAAACCACAAGAAATATTCAATTCACCACCTCAGATCTCCGACATCATGGAGATCTTGTTTTGAACTTTATAAACTATCTTTTTATGAAATAAAATCATGTATGCTTGTTTAATCTTTAATCATATGTGCTTACTGATAAAAGTTTAATTTCTTGTGTGTGCATATTGTTATACAATCTTTAGAAATAAGGAACAAAATTTATGTCAATATCACTGGCAATATATCGATATTGCCCGACGATAGCTCTTGAAAAATTATTTCTTGCCTCCGAATTTTTTTAATCTCTTTTATTTTTCTGCAAACTGAAAGTCTTTGTTCAAGGGTAGCTAAACACCTAAAGGGAGATGTGGTGAATTTGTTTGTTTTGGATCTTTTGATTCTTTTAAATTTATGAGCTTGGTCTGTGTTAGACTTAGTTGTTAGCTTTTAAGAATCACAACAACACACAAGATTTTATAGTGGTTCCCCTATCTAGGGTACATCCACTTTCCCCCTACACCTATCTAGTAGTGAGTTAGATTCAGTTAACTCCCCTATATCCCCAGCTCCTTGAGCTTACACCTCAGATCCCTCAGGATCTTATAACTTAGACTGAATTTCACTCCTACTACTCAGACTGAATATAGTCCTACCTCAGAAACAGCAGCCCTACGCTCAGAGTTAAGAAACTCCTACATCAGGCACGCCAACCCTACCTCATAGATACAACAAATCTCCTACCTTAGATCCCTTAGGATCCTATCTCAGATCCACTCCTGGATCCTACCCACTTAGAGATAATAACTCCTACAACTCAGCCTTTATAATACAGGCTTACAACTCAGATCACATAATGATCCTACAGTTTGAGAGTAAAGTTTTGTAGTGACTGAATCCAGAGAAATAAACCTCTGAGTCGGCTCCTAGACTGTGCAAAAACAATCCTAACTCTTCACAACAATAAGTTTGTAAACTCAAGGTTGATTTGCTCTGCTCCTTTAAGCTTGAGTATATCTAAGTTTAATGCAGCAGCCTTGAAGACGAAAAACAATAATAATGAGTGCTTTTCTAACTAACCCGTGCAGAAAATTAGGGTTTGATTTCTTGCTGAAAGTTATTTTGATTTTCAACTTTTACCACTTTGATCAGCCTTCAAGATTTGTCTTTCTTCGTACTTTGGACTTTTATATTCCGAACTGCAACAACTCTTTCATCTGAATGGGTAAGCGATATGGGCAGTTGTAAAGTAGCTTTACCATTAACTGCACTGTAGAAAGCATGCGACACCATTTATCCTTTAGCCAAAACCAGCTTCATTTGAATTTGGGATGACATCAGCTTGACTCAGTGCTTGTTGACTTAACAACTTTCACCATAATGTCTGCATAGGTATTGAGTTAAGTCTTGAGACTCAACGCATAAAGGTGTTGAGTGATGCTTTGAGACTCAACACATTTGAACTTTAAGTGTTAACAGTTGAAGCGTTGAGTGGTAAGTCTTCACTCAACATAAAAACACTTGGCTGAATAACTGTCTAACTTCTGAGGCATTGAGTGAGCCTTCATCACTCAATGTTGTTGACTTTGATAGCTTAACTGATAAGGCATTGAGTGAACCTTCAACACTCAACGCATTTGTACTTAATAGAATCCTTTTTGTTGATGGCGTTGCATGAGCCTTACTCACCCAATGCTTCTGGACTTGTCAATTATCTTGACTAAAGGCTTTGAGTGAATCTTCTACAGTCAATGCTTCTAGACTTGTTAGTTATCTGGACTTGACCGCTTTCTTTGATTGGGCATTGAGTGAGCCTTCTTCACTCAACTCTTCTGTACTTGGATAGATTTTCTTTGTGTAGGCGTCGAGTGAATGACCATCACTCAATGCTTCTGTACTTAACAAGATTTGAGTCTAGCTCCACTAAGGCTTTGAGAGAATGAACTTTTGTCAACGTTATTAGGTGTCTAACATTGTGTGATGTATTCACTCAACTCTTCCGGAGTTAGCAAAATTTCTTCCTCTCTATTATATCCTGTCTTGAGTCCAACAATACTTCTAACCCTATCAACATGTCCAATCAATGAATAGAGGATAACCTGCATACATTGTTCTAGAACACATATCAAATACAAATATGTGTATATTATTGACTTGTGGGCCTTCTTCAAATCTGGGACATTGTGATCAATGGACCCAACAATATCCCCCTATTTGAAGAAGTCAGAACCCTAGTCAATGATGTACACTACCTCACAGAAAAGAAAAATTCACAGAATTAAAGAGCATGAAATAGCACACAACCAAAATTTGATTAACACAAAATTTTATAATTATAAACAAAAGTGTGTGTTTACAATAATGTTTCATATCCCTAAGGCACTAAGGCACCGATTACAAATGTCATTGTTAGGTATCAGGTTTTTAATGACTATGCCCCTGCTAGACCTTTCAGCAGCCTTCTCCTCAACCTCTATCTTCTTTTGCCTTTGACTTTCAAAGTAGTTATATGTCTTTAGGAAATATTTGATAGGCTCTGGAGCATCTGACTGCACAGTACCAGCCTTCTTATCTTTTCTGAACTATCTCCTGATATTTTCATTCCTTTCAAGTTTAGCCCATTAAAAATAGTTGTACAGTTTACTTCGTTCAATTTTGTTTTTTTTAATTTAATCCCAGGCAGCCAAAATAGTAGTCCTTGATTGAGGACTCCAAAGTTCAAAATCAGGCCTGGACTCCATCTCTTCTCCGTATCTCTTCTTGCGTTGACTGATCTAAGCATCTTCCTCAGCAGTAACCTTGCCTTTGTTCTTAGAAAGTTGTTGAGTGGTGGGGCAGAAGGTTGGAAAATTTGCATAAATAGTTTTAGCTCCATCACCATATGTTTGGCCATCTATATGACCTTTAGGAGCAGGAACATTATCTTATAAAAAAGGATCTAGGCCCAGTGATCCTCTGATTATATTTGAAGTCCAAATTGCATTTTCTGTATTGGCCTTAATCATTGATTCTCCCCCTTTATAACTTCTTCAGATATGACTGTAGTCAGGGAGTCCTTGGTATAGGATATCTTTTCAACAAAATAATTGACACCTTTGGTAACTTGATTCTTAACCTCCAGTATGTGGTTATTTAAAAACTGAGTGCAGACATCCCTTCTTCTTTCGAAAATGACTTTGTTTGCTTCCATGATTTGCTTTTGTACTATATGCACCATCTCCATGTTTCTTGAGGTGATGTGTTGATTCTCTATGATGTCATTTTGCTTTTGCCTAATCTTAGCAAGCTTTTCTTCAGTATATGTAACAGCTGAGCAACTCTTTTAAAGAATGCAATAGAGTTGGCCTTCAGTAGATTCACGTCAAATCTTATAGACTTGATCTCAGTGGATGGATCTTGTCTTAGGTCTTTGATAAAATCATCCACATAGTATTTTATTTTCCTGCTCTAGTCATCTAATAGTCCTTTCAATCGAGCCTGGAAGGATGAAGACATTGCATTAATTTGTTGAGATCTTTCTTGGAAGAAGACATTTTTATTATCTATCCTTATATCTCCCCTAGTTTCTAAGTCAACCACTTGAAACTCAGAGAAGTGATCAAGAATATCAGGAGTAGGCTCATTAGCCTTAGATAACTCAATAAGAGTTTCAGTTTCTTAAGCAGGGAGCTCTGTATGAATCTCCCCTTCAAGCTCAGCAATTCCCATATCAACTTGCTGAACATCAACAACTATTTTGGGGACATCTTCTTCTAGCACCTGCTCCCCCTCAACTTGAGTAATGGAGGGAAGCAACTGAGATTCAATTGGAATATGACCAATTCTTTCCTACAGGTTGTCCAGGTATGAGTCAATCTGGTCTTATAGACCAGCAGAAGATTGACCTTGCTCCTCCTCAGCATGAGTATCTACCCTGAGGGTCTCCTCCTCAATCTCTGCACAAATCTTGTCCAAAATAGCACCAACTAATTTCTCAGCAGGTTCTATTGGAATGTCTTCAGATTGAGATACACTATTTGGTAGAATTTTGGCAGCAGGTTCTGATGATATAGACACATGAGCACTAATATCTCTCCTAGTCTTATCAGCAGATTCAGATAGTTATGGGTCATGATGCTCTTCACCTCTGCTCTCATAAGAGCTACATCCAGAGATCTCTTCAGTTATTATAACTATTTTCTATTTCTTTTGGTTAGATGGCAGTTGGTTTGGGATCAACACTCTGTCCCACCTGTCAAACATCCTTGAGTCCATTTTCCTCATATGATGTATCATAGCTCCTGGCCTCACATTGAGGATCCTTGGAGATGAGCTCAGTAAGAATAAGGAGAGTATTCTACCAATGTTGGATTTTGGAATACATTCCACTATCCTCTCAAAGAGAATCCTTCCCTAGTCAGTTTTCTTTGATAGAATTACTCTAGTCATCACTTCAAACATTTTTCTTGAAATCTTACCATGAGAACCAGTCTTACAGATCAAGGCCTTGCCTATGACATCTAACAAGAACTTCCCTTTCAGGTTCATCTCTTTTCTCAATATAGAACATGTGGTGTACTTTGACAGACCACACCCTTTAAGTGTTGACTTAACATCCTCAATAAACAGTTCATCCTCTTCATCTGTTGGCCCAAACTTATTTACTTTTAGAGCCTTGCTCAACTTCGTTGAGGTAATCTCGATTCTTTTTCCACTGCTACATGTATTAACCTTATTGGAAGATGAGTAAACTTGGGCATTAGTGTACAGTTCTAATACTTCTCTTTTCCAGATGGAACTTGGTTCTGACAGAACAAATTCTTGGTCAGCGGTATTCAGCAGATGAAAAACTAGCTGTAATTCTTCAGACGCATCCTTGAATCTAATCCTAATGAGTTCAGAGCCCTCGAACAGGAAATCTACACCTTTTTGTGCCATTGAATCCTTGGGTTGCTGGAGAGTTGAAGAACTTTGCTCGAGAATACTCTAGTAGGGATGCAGTGAGTCAAATAAGGCAATGGACTATGTGTTTTATCCTAGGCACACATTTTTATTTATAGTTACCCATATTCGAGAATGTGGAGAGGCACGTACCTGTTGTGATTTACACGATTTGATCAACAATTGAGATTAATCCTGAGAATTAGCCGTAATCAGATCCGCCAGATTGAATGAGTTGAGTGCATTCGATGCACTTGACGCTCTTGACACTCTCGACGCCAAGAATTATCTCATCACTCTCGACGCCTGGACAGTTAGTCGATTTCTTTCTTGATTACATGCAAATTGTTAATATTCCAAATGTACATATTTATGTAAACATAATGATGCTACTCTAAGTTCAACATACCAAACTCAAATTTGAAGGTGCTGAACTAGGCTTCATCTAGAGGCTTAGTAAAGATATCAACCACTTGTTTATCTGTGGGGACAAACTCAAGACAGATGTCTTCCTTCTCAATATGCTCTCTAATGAAATGATATCTAATCTAAATGTGCTTGGTACTGCTATGAGAGATAGGATTCTTAGCAATTGAGATAGCACTAGATGAATCATAATACATGGGAGTTTTACTTAGCTAAAGATTATAGTCGTGGAGTTGATGTTGAATCCATAGTAGCTATGAACAACAACTCCCAGCTGAAATGTATTCTGATTCTACAGTGGAAATAACCACACTAGTCTGTTTCTTGCTGCACCTTGATACCAGTGTTCTCCTTAGAAACTGATAGGTGCTACAAGTGCTTTTCATGTCTTCTCTACAACTTACAAAAGCTGCATCTAAATACCCTATTAGTTCAAAATCATTATTCCTAGGGTATCACAGAAAATGATCAGGTGTGCCCTTGAGATATCTGAGAATTATTTTGGCAGCAGAATAATGAGACTCTTTAGGGTATGCTTAGTACCTAGCACAAACACATGCAACATACATAATGTCTGACCAACTAGCAGTCAAGTATAAGAGGGAGCCAATTATGCCTTTATATAAGGATTCATCACCTGGTTTCCCAGTACCATCCTTGTCTATTGACAAACTTGACCCCATTAGAACTTTCATGATAGAGGCACTCTCCATTCCAAACTTTTTGATTAACTCGTTGGTGAACTTAGACTGAGAGATGAATAATCCATTCTCTAACTATCTAACCTAGAGGACCAAGAAATACTTGAGTTCACTCATACTACTCATCTCAAACTTCCCTTGCATAAGTTTGACTTCTTGCACATGGCATCATCAGTAGAGGCAAAAATTATATCATCTACATAAATTTGGACTAAGAATATCTTACCCTTGACTTCCCTTAGGAATAGTGCCTTGTCTATCTTACCCTTGACTTCCCTTAGGAACTTATACTGAGAAAGCTAGACAGAGTTTCATACCATGCCCTAGGGGCATGTTTCAACCCATATAAAGCTTTTCTTAACTGAAATACATAATAAGGAAAGTTAGGATTGACAAAACTTGAGGTTTGCTCAACATAGATCTCCTATTTTAGATCACCAGTTAGGAAAGTTGACTTAACATCAATTTGGTAGACCTTAAATCATTTGTATGCAACATATGCAAGGAATAGTCTTATAGCCTCTAGTCTATCAATTGGTGCAAAGGTTTGATCAAAATCAACACCTTCCTCTTGCATGTATCCCTTGGCAACAAGTCTAGCAAAATTTTAATGATAGTACCATTCTCATCAAGCTTGTTTCTATAAATCCATTTAGTTCCAATGATATTATGTCCATGAGATCTGGGAATCAGCTTCTAGACATTGCATCTCTTGAACTAGGTCAGTTCCTCTTGCATATCCACAATCTAAATATGGATATATGTTGACATCTTCAAACTTCTTTGGCTCAACTTGTGATAGAAAGCTTGAATACATTGCTATGTTGAGCCTTCTGCTCCTTGTTGTAATATCTTGTCTCGCATCTCCAATAATTAGATCTCTGTGATGATCTCTCAAGTATTTGATAGTAGCTGGTATTCTATCTTCAACACTTTGATCTTCAATTTCTGGAACCTGATGATCTTCTTCTATGTACAATCCACCTATACAATCCTCTGAAATGACCATACCCTCAACCTCTTCTTGTTTAGTAGGATGTGTATCATAGAGGCTCAGCTTCTCTAACTTCAATTTTGAACTTGTAGATCTAGAGGTGCTTGGCAGCTCACTTTGAATCATAGAAGACTCATCAAATACTATATTGACAGACTCTTCTGCAACTTAATTATTCAGGTTGTAGACTCTATAGGCTTTGCTATAGTTATTGTACCCAACAAAAATTCCCTTACATGACTTGGCAGCAAACTTTGTCAAGTAGGACTTCCTATTGTTAAGCACAAATCATTTGCTTCCAAAGATTCTAAAATAGGCAAAATTTGGTTTTCTACCTTTCATAATCTCATAGGGAGTCTTCTCGTGGTACTTTTTGATAGTGGCTCTATTCAAGACATGACAAGCACTGTTCACTAGCTCAGCCCAGAAAAATTCAGGAAAGGAAGTGTCATTGAGCAATGTCCTTCTAGCCTCTATCTATTTTTCCCCTTAACTATCTCTTTTTGTTGGGGTGTTCTTGGATAAGAAAACTCCTGAAATATACCCTGATCCTCATAGAACTTTGTCATGCCTTCAGATTGAATTTCTATGCTATGGTCACTTCTGATTTTGACCACAGAATAATTCTTTTCATTCTGAATTTACCTAATAAATCTCACAAAGCTATCAAGGGTTTCATACTTTTTCTTAAGAAAGAATACTCATGCAAATATGGAAAAATCATCGACTATCATAAGAGTTAAACTTTCCTACCTAGACTATAAACTAACATAAGATCAAATAATTCTATATGTAGGAGGTAGAGACACCTCTCAGAATCCTTGGCCCCAATGCTCTTAAAGGAGGCCTTTGTCTGTTTGCCCTTTTGGCATGCAGAGCAAATGCCCTCTTTGGTTCATTTCATATTGGGTACATTTCTGACTAGCTCTTCACTAAAGAGCTTGCTATTTGCAATGTAATTCAAGTGACCAAGCCACTTGTGTCATTCCACAGAATACAAGTCTTTCTCATTTCCAACAAGACACACTAGAGAGTCTGAATCTATACATAGAAAATTTAAACAGTAAATATTTTCACTCCTAGTGCCTTCAAAATGGTGTCTTGGTCACCTGACCTTTTAATCAGACACTTATTCTTATGAAAGATAATAATATAGCCAATATCACAGAGTTGACTTATGCTAATCAGAATGTGTTGTAATCCTTCCACATAAGCTAATTTTGTAATGGAGATTATGTCATTGGTATTCATACCATAGCCTTTGGTAACTCCTCTGTATGAACCTCCAAAGATGACTTTAGGTCCATTCCTCACTGGAGTATAATCCATTAGATGGCTCCTTATTCCAGTCATACGTCTGAAACATCCACTGTCCAAATACCATATTGTTATCTGATGGGTACTTTGAATTACTTGAAATCACAAGGTTAATTTACCTTAGGAACCAAAAAGGGTTTGGGTCCTTCATTCATGTTAGCTTGAAAATGGCTATATCTACCTACAGCGGCCCTGACAGGAAGACTCATCCTTACCTTTGGCACACTTGGGTTGTGCCAACAGTATATGGTAAAGTGATCCACCTTGCCACAACACCAACACTCATGAATATTATATCTTCCCTTTTGAACAGCCCTTGATGCGTTTAAGCCATTAGTCTTTATCTATTCAGAGGGGAGAGAAACAACCTTCTTCCTATTTCTTTCAGCAAAAAATTGACTGAAAGTAAGCCTACTAGTTGATTCACTTGATTTATTCTTGTTTACTCCAACTGATGTCTTCTTTATAGCAGACATGGTTTATGGCATAAGAAATGGCCAAGTGAGGCTTACTTATAGTTTTACACTTATAGTCTTATTCTTAGAAGAAAGTTCTTGGGTGGAAGCCTCTTCCTTACTCTTGAGAGTGGATGCAGGACCACCGAACACAAATGGTCCATGGTGGGTCATTTGGATTTACTCATGGGGAGCCTTCAGTGCACTTAATATCATGCCCTTTCTTCTTTCATTAGAAGTAGCATTAAGGCTCTTACAGGAAGAATTTTCATTCTTCTAGTGACCATACATACTGTCATGATCATGCATGTTAGAAGGAAGAATAACCTCCTGAAAGGTGGTCTGAGGCATAACTGGAGCCTTGCCTTTCCATATAGAATGGGCTGCTCTAGTATACCACTTGAACCCCAATCCCCTTTTATTATTTTGGGAGGAGAAAGATTCAATCAGTGGCAGTACTTTCTTGGGCTTAGGAAACTCAGCCACTAGCATCCTCTCTTTGAGGAGCTTCTCTTCAAGATCCTTGATGATCTAATTCTTTTGGATGATAGTTCCTATTTGGATTACGGATATTGTCTTCACCTGACTAACTTCCCTCCTCATTTGGGGTAGAATAGAAACTTACTCAGACTACAATGAAGTAGCATGTTGTAGAGAGGTAATCTCTTCAGCTTATCACTTGACCAGCTTCTTGCTCTTCTTCAGAGCTTCCAGGATAACACCATACTTGTCAATCAATTGATTGACATCCTCATCAGATTCTGATCCATCATCCCCACTGCATGAAGGGTATGCCTTAGAGTCTAAGAAAGTCTCATACACAGAAGGAGAGTTGGGAAAAGAGAGTACCTCATCAGGAACAAAATCATTCTGATTATCTTTAGTTAAGACCATGAGGCTGAATTCTTCATCATATTCACAATCACTGTCGACAGAGGACAGCGATGCCCTGATGCCTATTATGGTAGCAGGAAGATCAGTCTTCACTTTAATAGAAATGAGACAAATATAAGCCACTTCTTCTTATGATTATGAAGAATCAGAATCACTATCTGACAAGCAAGTTGTCCTCTTATCCAAGAAGCTCTTCTCAGCCTTATTGTCCTCGTGATGCTTCTTCTCAACTAATTTCTCATTCTCCATCCTCTTGACTGGACAATTAGCAATGATATGTCCAGATCTATTGCAACAATAACAAACAACATTAGTCTTAAAGTGTTTGTTCTGTTTAGAATCATACATTTCTCCAAAGGGGTCTTTTCTGGATTTGTCCATATTGGTATATGGCTTTCTAGGGTTAAAATTAGAAGAGCTCTTGTTCTTCCACTATCTTCTCCTACTCAACATCTTCTTGAACTATTTGGAGAACAAGGTAAGTTCTTCATCTGATATTTCATTGCTCGAGGTGCTGGGGTATGAGCATTCTGACTCAAAATCTCACTTTGGCGGAGGAGTCTTTTCCCTGCACCTCCTTGTGGCTTCAGCTTTAAAGGCCATAGTCTTCTCTCTGTTGAGGGTTCTTGCATCATCTTCTTCTGATCTTCTGGAGTTCAGCTGCAGCTCATGAGATAGGAGCTTCCCAAATAGGTTTTGGGGCAAGGTGTTGGCTAGGTTGCCAACCTCCCTGATGACACAAATCTTTATATCTCATTCCTTGTTGAGGGATCTCAAGAACTTGTCATTCAGCTCATAATTGGTGAACTGTATGCCATAGATGATCAGACTGTTCACAATCTTGAAAATGTTTTCATAGCAATCAACTATGGAATGTTCCATGCCTTACTTGAAGGCCTCATACTGTAACACCCCAAATTCCAGAGTTGGGAAAAGTTTGGGTGACACGGCCTGGGACACGGGCGTGTCCTAGGGCGTGTACTGCTCGGGTGAGCAGTCGGCGAGCATTCGACAAAAATTGAGGGCACATGCCGTCTGACACGGGCGTGTCAGAGGCTGTGTTCTCTGAGGGTCGACGAACTCAGCTCGATGAAGCTGAGCTGGGGCGTGTCTGCTGCCATGTATGGGCACACGGCCTGTGACACGGGCGTGTCACAGGTCATGTCCTTTTCTAGATGTGCCCAAGGCATTGAGGCTGGGCGAACAAGGGCACGAGACGGGTGTGTCATGGGGTACACAGCTTGTGACACGGGTGTATCACTAGCTATGTCCTGCTCGGGTAAAATATGATTTTGTGTAGCCTGATGTACACGGCCACAGACACGGGCGTGTCTGAAAGCGTGTCAGGTGACACGGACCGTGACACGGGCATGCCACATGGGCATGTACTGGTCTGGATAAGTCGATTGAGCACCGCTTTAGGTACACGGCCTGGGACACGGGAGTGTCCCAGGCCATGTTAGGCCAAAAAAATTAGATTTTATGGCAAAATCGCGGCCGTTCGTTCCTTCAGCTGGGATCCAATGGCTGAGCTTCCTCCCTGTGTCCTTAAGGCCGGGAAATGAGTTGGGATAACTCATTTGAGAATTGCCATTCTCTTTCCATATACCTATAGAGAGAGAGGAAGAAGGAGGAGGAGGAGGAAGGAGGGCCGGACACCGGTGGTGCTGTGAAGTTCCGACAAGAGATCTGAGGCTAGCATTGTGGAGGAAAAGTCGCTGCGGTTCTTTCCAGCCAGCTAGGAGTTCATGGCGCCGAAGTAGTCTTCAAGGGTAATGACTTTTCTTCCTATCCATGTGAAGGTGTTGGGTATTATATCCACAACGTACCTGATTTGAAGAAGCCCCTGAACAAGCTAAGGTAAATAGGCAATGTTTTTGACAAATTATTTCAAGTTGTGCTTGCAGTTATTCCACGCTAAGTGCACACCAATGTCAGGGTTCAGTAGGTCAATATACACGGGTCTGCACGACGTAATCCCTCGTTGAGCAGATCAGTGTGTTGGCCTACGTGTACTCTCTCTATTGGAGTGCACTTACTTTCAAGTACAGAGCTGTAATCTTGCAAGAGCAGATAAGGAGCAAGGATGGGTCAAGGAGCTCATCATGGGTGGAAAGATGAAAATTCGTCTAAGTGAAAATCGACGAGAATCGCCAAGTGATTCTCGCCGATTCGGCGAGAATCACAAGTGATTCTCGCCGAATCGTCGAGAATCAGTGGCTGATTCTCGCCGACTCGATCCAACTACACTTCAAAGCAAGCAACTCTGATTCTAAGTAAGAATCGACGAGAATCACCAAGTGATTCTCGCCGATTCGGCGAGAATCACTAGTGATTCTTGCCGAATCGTCGAGAATCACTGGCTGATTCTCGCCGTCTCGACCCGGGCTGAATCAGTGCGTGCAGCCAAGTCAACTTCGACGAGAATCATCCTTGATTCTCGCCGAATTGTCGAGAATCACCTTTGATTCTCGACGATTCGACGAGACTCACTTTTGATTCTCGCCGATTTTTACTTGGGCATTTTTCTGGAACTCCCTGAACCGGATTCTGCCGCTGGCGTTATCTTGAACCGGATTTTGGGTTTCTATTTATGGGACCCACAACGGTCATATTGAGTTGTCTACAGTATAAATACAAGATTATTTTTGAACAGTAGAACCACGGAATAAAATACACAGAAAGAAGCCGAGCACGAACGAACCCTAAAATCGCGAGTTCCGCTCCGCCGTCGTCGTCGTCGCTCGAGCAAGTTGGTCGCCGCTTTTGATCGAGATTTCTTCCTGATCTTCCGGCGACAGAAGCTTAGCCAAGCTTAGTGTCTCACGCGTCTATCCAGAGATCCCTTGTCTCTCGATTTGTTGATCGGGAAAAACTTCCCCGTCCGAATCGATCGAGACGACCGATCCTCGTGTGACCGTTGGAAGACCTAGCTAGCTTCGCTACGAAGTTTGGATCTCCAAAGTACAGCAGCCGCACATCGTCGTCGCCGCCGAACCTGTGAACCGTGCCGCCGCCGGCTCCGGGGAGATCCTCTCCATGAGAGTTCTAGAGTTGTGGACTCTTCGTGGACTTCAAGAACACGTCGTCAACGAAGAGGGACACCTTGGTCTCCAAACGTAGTTTGTATCTCTTGTACATTCTAGTTTTTCTTTTGTTGTAAAGGAACGTTTGTTCCGAGTTATAAGGGTTGGGTGCAACCCGGGTTGTGGGAGTGTTGACTCCTACGTGTGGAAGGGTTCCTTCCGATAGTGCAAGGATTGGATTTCAATCCTGTTGGTGAAGAGACCGAGTCGTCCCTTGTTGGGAGATAGGTCGAAGGGGGAAAGTGGATGTACCTAAATCGGGGAACCACTATAAATAACTTGTGTATTATGTGTGTTGTGCTGTTTGTTTTTATTGTGCAGGTACCATTTTAAATTCCGCAAAAATGTTGCACGTCACCTATTCCCCCCCCCCCCCCATAGGTGAAGATAGTGGACACTAGGTGAACTTTCAAGTGGTATCAGAGCGAGGTTCCTCATCAAAAAGGTTAACACCTTGAGTTGAATCCTGCCACTAGGGTCAAGAAGAAGACAAACATCTACTATGGACGGGCTCAAGTACACAGGCAAGATCCCAGTGTGCACCAGGCTCAACTTTCCTATCTGGAAGGAAAGGATCAGGTTCTACATGGAAGTAGTTGATCCTCGACTCTTCAGGATCGTGGAGGAGGGACATTATGTCCCCACTAAGGCATCCACTATTGATACTACCCAGAAAGTGCCAAAGAAACTTTCTGAAATGGACAAGGACGAGATGGTGCTAGTAGGACTTGACAAGAAGGCGCGAAACATTCTGGTCAGCGCGGTTGATGACTCAATGATGCAAAACTTCAGCAACTGCAGGACAGCACAGGAGATCTGGCAGTGCCTGATCATCCTAATGGAGGGCACGGATGAAGTGAGGGATGATCGGAGATCCCTCCTGAACCAGAAATATGAGGCCTTCAGACAAGGGCCTAAGGAAGAGATCGGAGTCACCTATGAGAACTTCCTCAAGATTGTCAACGCCCTCAAAGGATACGGAAGAGTATTCACCAATGGTGAACTCAATGATAAATTCCTTAGGTCCCTTACTAAGGAATGAGACACAAAGATCTGTGCCATCCGAGAGTTTGGCAGACTAGCTGAAACAGACCCGCAAATCCTGTTTGGGAAGCTGATGTCCTATGAGCTTCAGCTGAACACCAGGAAAGCAGAAGAAGAAGCAGAGAAAGCTGCAGCCAAAGAAAAGACTGTGGCTCTAAAAGCCAGTCACTCCAGAAAAGGCAAGGTTGCGGTTTTATACCGTGCCAAGAAAAAGGATGAGGAGGAGGACTCCGAGCCATGCTCCTCCAGCTCAGAGCTGTCGGAGGAGGATTTCTCCCTCATCACTCGAGAGTTCAAGAAGTTCCTCAAGATGAGGAATCAAAGAAAGAGAGACGGCTCCTCCTCCAGGCATCAGAAGAAAAATTATTCTTCTAACAGGTATGCTTCTAGACCGAACAAACTTCGCTCCTCTGACATTATTTGCTTTGGATGCAATAAGCCAGGACACATCGTGGCCGACTGCTATCAAGGCAAGAGAGAAAAAGGAAAAGAAGAGGAGCACAAATCTTCGAGAGATAAGAAGAAAGAGCGGAGCTACATCGCCAAAAGGCCAAAGACACTGAGTGAGTCTGATTTCTCAGACTCCAGTGATGATGTGGAAGCCTAGTTCGGGCTGCTGGGTCGCTCCGACTCAGAAGGAGAATGCCCCCCATTTACTAGGAAGGTAAAAGCTCACACTCCTCTCTCCGACTCCGACTCTGACCCTGAGTCTCAGGATGATGAACCTGAGGATAGCCCTTCGGCCTGTGAAGCGGAGCTCCTCGAGAAATATGAGCTTCTGCTCAACACTTTCGAGGAGTGCCGTAAGAGACTGAAGGCTGAGAAGAAGTAAGTGAAATTCCTTAAGGGTGAGTGTGTATCCCTAAGGGAAGAGGTCACTAGCTTGATTTCTCTTCGATAGGAGCACCTTGACCTGGCTTCAAAGCATTCAGAGTCTTTAAAGCTCCTTGATCTTAAGCAGGAGGAAGTCGACAAGTTGGAAGAACAACTTGCGGCAGAAAGGAAGATCGTCAAGAGCTTCTCTATGCCAAAAACAGTGCTTCCAGTTGTTGATACCTTCTCTGCTCAGGCCAAAGGAGCTGGCTTGGGGCATGTAGGGGTATCTGGTTCCTCATCCAGGAGAAACAGGAACCAGAGGAAGAATAAGGCCACCAAGAAGGCCTCTGCTGATGAAAAAGGTAAGTTTCCTCTTAGTCCTGTTGCGTTCAGAAAGCCTAGCTTTCCTTGCAACCAACATGACTTTGAATCAACCTTTGGTCATCATTTCCGGCCCTCGGTTGCAAAGCCAAAGAGCCGATATGATGGTTGGACCTTTCCCCGGAACTTCGGTGAGAGTGCCCTCAAGGCACCTTATGAGGAAAACCACATGGGAAATTATGGTCAATTCTCTAGCGGCCATAATGGAAAGCAGGCACCAAAAGCCAAGCCTGTTATACAGAAGGTGACGAATTCAGGTGACTGCTGTCACCATGAGGCCTCCACCTCCAAATCCAAGGCCCCAGCTGTACCCACCATTCCCAGGGTAAGGCAGGAGCCTAGGAAGAGGTACAACAGTTTCGACTGTTGGTGTTGTGACAAAGTCGGTCACTTTGCCGTGGATTGTTGGTTTAATCCAAGGTATTACGAGACTCCCTATGTTAGCACTGCGAGGCCGACCACTCGTAGGGTTAACCAACCGAGGGGGAGTGTGCTAACCAGGAATCTAGGACCCAAGTTCGATTGGGTTCCTAATGCAAATTAATTTTGTTTTGCAGGAATGTCCAAAGGCCACCAAAACGCCGATCTGGTATTTGGACAGTGGATGCTCCCGGCATATGACTGGGACAAGAAGCCTGCTGCGTGATTACACTCCAGTCGAGAATGGACCCAAAGTCATCTTTGGAGGGTCAGATCGAGGAGTCACCAGAGCTTACGGTATGATTTCCAACGGTATAATCTCTATCACCGACGTGGCTTATGTTGAAGGGTTAAACCATAACCTGATCAGTGTAAGTCAGTTATGTGATAAAGGTTATGACGTTAAGTTCTGCAAGGATAAATGTCTGATAATTTCACGTACCTCTTCTGAGACGGTATTGTCAGGCATTAGGAGCAGAAATATCTTCTGCTTAGATTTTCTCAGTGTAGATTCATCTACCCCCGTATGCCTTGTGACAACAAGCAGTGCATCTCTTTGTGATCAATGGCACAAGAGATTGACACATATTAATTTCAAGACAATTAGTATGTTGTTTTCTAAGAACTTAGTAAGGGATGCTCCCAGTATCAAGTGCATCAAAGATAGCCCCTGTCCTGCATGCCAGATGGGCAAACAGACTCAGGCTACCTTTAAGAGCATCGCAGACAAAGACTCTTCCCGATGTCTTTACCTCTTACATATGGACTTGTTTGGTCCAATGCAAGTTCATAGCTTGGGAGGCAAGTCCTATACGCTAGTGATAGTTGATGATCATTCTCGGTTTACATGGGTGTTCTTTTTGAAACGAAAGTCAGATACGTTTGACATCTTCACTAGTTTTGTCAAGCAGGTTCAGAACGAATTTAACTGCTCAGTGGTCAAAATTAGAAGTGACCATGGAACAGAATTCGAATCTGGTGCTATGACAGAATTTTCTGAAGAACAAGGTATCTTTCATGAGTTTTCCTCCCCGCGCACTCCTCAGCAAAATGGAGTTGCGGAGAGGAGAAATAGAACTCTCATTGAAGCCTGCACGACAATGTTGAAAGACGCTTTTCTCCCGGAATACTTCTGGGCAGAGGCTGTCAATACAGCTTGTCATGTACAAAACCGAGCATTGATCAACAAGCATCATCGCAAGACGCCTTACGAGCTACTGAAAGGCAGGAAACCAACCATGTCCTACTTGAGGATTTTTGGTTGCAGATGCTATGTACTGAATAATGGGAAGTACCGGCGTACTAAATTTGGTGAAAAATGCTTCGAAGGCATATTCATGGGCTATAGTTCCCATAGTCGGGCATATAGGGTCTTCAATAAGAAAACCCTAGTGGTAGAAGAATCAATAAATGTTGTATTTTATGAAGGAAGTTTGCTTAACAGCAATTCTTCCAGTGGTATTCTTGAAGATGCAGGTGCACGACTTGAACAGCTGAGTCTGGATGAGACCTCTAAAGATGACACTCCTAAGTACGTCAAAGTTTCCACCTCCACGTCATCTGAAAATGTTGAAGATCAAAATGGAACAAATCTCTTAGAAGAAAGAGAAGCCCAAGAAGTAGTCGAAGCTCCAGACGCCAGACTTCTAGAGCTCCGGCACGTGAGGGATCATCCTAGAGATCAGATCATCGGAGATCCTCGTTTCGGTGTCAGAACTCGAAGAGGTACTATTAACGAAGTATTGCATCTTAGCTTCCTGTCACAGGTTGAGCCAAAGAAGTTCGACGAGGCGAATAAGGATGCGGCTTGGATTCTGGCCATGCAAGTTGAACTACATCAATTCGAACGTTGCAACGTTTGGACGCTAGTTCCCAGACCATACAAGCAGAATGTGATTGGCACCAAGTGGATCTTCAGAAACAAGCTGGATGAACATGGTGTCATCATAAAGAACAAGGCAAGGCTGGTGGCTCAAGGTTACATACAGGAGGAGGGGATTGACTTCGACCAGACCTTCGCACCAGTAGCAAGGCTCGAGGCAATCAGATTGTTCCTGGCGTATGCTTCGCACAAAGGATTCACAGTTTATCAAATGGATGTGAAATCAGCATTCCTGAATGGAGACCTGAAAGAGGAAGTATACGTCGCTCAACCCCCAGGTTTTGTCGATCCTACTTTTCCCAATCATGTCTATTTTCTTAATAAAGCTTTATACGGGTTAAAACAAGCTCCACGAGCTTGGTATGAGACTTTATCTAGTTTTCTTCTTGAGAACAAGTTCTCTAGAGGTAAAATAGATAAAACATTGTTTCTCAGGGAAGTCAAAGACAAGATTTTGCTGGTGCAAATCTATGTCGATGACATAATATTCGGCTCAACGGACAACAATCTTTGCAAAAAGTTTTCTAAACTTATGCAAGGAAAGTTTGAAATGAGCAGTATGCGAGAGATCAAGTATTTCTTGTGACTTCAAGCGAAACAGTCTGAGGATGGAATCTTCATCTCTCAGACGAAGTTCACAAATGAACTCCTTAAGAAATTCGGTATGGAGAGTGCAACCTCTATGAGGACTCCAATGGGATCCACTATGTCTCTGGATAAGGATGAGAAAGGTAAACCTTTCGATGAAACCAAATACAGAAGCATCATTGGATCCCTGCTCTATCTTACTGCCAGTAGACCGGATATCATGTTCTCCACATGTGTCTGTGCCAGATATCAGGTGAACACTAAGGAATCTCACTATGTCGCTGCAAAGCGAATTCTAAGATACCTTAAAGGTACTCCCAATCTTGGCTTGTGGTACCCGAGAAACAATGATGTCGAGCTAATAGGTTTTTCAGATGCTGACTTTGCAGGGAGTAGGGATGACAGGAAAAGCACCTCCGGGATGTGTCAATTCCTCGGCAGGAGGCTTATCTCATTGAACAGCAAGAAACAGAATTGTGTTGCAACCTCCACAGCAGAGTCTGAGTACATCTCGGCAGGCAGCTGTTGCGCACAACTCCTATGGATCAGAAACCAGTTAGCCGACTACGACCTTCATTTCAAGGAAATACCAATGTACTGCGACTCCTCCAGTGCAATTGCCATTGCCAACAATCCGGTCTCGCACAACAGAACGAAGCATATTGAAGTGCGCTACCACTTCATTCGGGAGCACGTGGAGAACAAGGACATTTCTCTCTGTTATGTCCCCACGGACAAGCAGATTGTAGATATATTCACAAAGCCCTTAGATGAAGTCAAGTTCAGTATCTTCAAAACTGAATTGGTAATGCTAAATTATGAGGAATGAAGACCACCGAAGCTCCAGGATCATGCATCTAGAGGGAGCCTCTGCAGGTACTCAAGATGAGCACAGGCGCAAGAACTGAGGGGGAGCAAGATACTCAAGTATGAGCACAGGAGCAAGAACTGAGGGGGAGCAAGGGGTCAAATGCTATAGACCCCGATTTGCAGAAGCCGAAAAGGGGGAGATTACCCTCTCGGCTACGGCTAAGGTGGCTCCAAGCTTGCTCTCAAGAAATTGGTATTGGTCATGAATAACTCACTCAACTCAATTTCAAGTTTATGATTTTCATTCCTATACGCTTTATTCACCTTAGCTTGTAGGGTTTAGGCTTCTTCAAATAGGGGGAGATTGTTGGGTATTGTATCCACAACATACCTGATTTGAAGAAGCCCCTGAACAAGCTAAGGTAAATAGGCAATGTTTTTGACAAATTATTTCAAGTTGTGCTTGCAGTTATTCCACGCTAAGTGCACATCAATGTCAGGGTGCAGTAGGTCAATATACACGGGTCTGCACGACGTAATCCCTCGTTGAGCAGATCAGTGTGTTGGCCTACATGTACTCTCTCTATTGGAGTGCACTTACTTTCAAGTACAGGGTTGTAATCTTGCAAGAGCAGACAAGGAGCAAGGATGGGTCAAGGAGCTCATCATGGGTGGAAAGACGAAAATTGGTCTAAGTGAAAATCGACGAGAATCGCTAAGTGATTCTCGCCGATTCGGCGAGAATCACAAGTGATTCTCGCCGAATCGTCGAGAATCAGTGGCTGATTCTCGCCGACTCGATCCAACTACACTTCAAAGCAATCAACTATGATTCTAAGTAAGAATCGACGAGAATCACCAAGTGATTCTCGCCGATTCGGCGAGAATCACTAGTGATTCTCGCCGAATCGTCGAGAATCACTGGTTGATTCTCGCCGTCTCGACCCGGGCTGAATCAGTGCGTGCAGCCAAGTCAACTTCGATGAGAATCATCCTTGATTCTCGCCGAATCGTCGAGAATCACCTTTGATTCTCGACGATTCGACGAGACTCACTTTTGATTCTCGCCAATTTTTACTTGGGCATTTTTCTGGAACTCCCTGAACCGGATTCTGCCGCTGGCGTTATCTTGAACCGGATTTTGGGTTTCTATTTATGGGACCCACAACGGTCATATTGAGTTGTCTACAGTATAAATAAAAGATTATTTTTGAATAGTAGAACCATAGAATAAAATACACAGAAAGAAGCCGAGCACGAACGAACCCTAAAATCGCGAGTTCCGCTCCGCCGCCGCCGTCGTCGCTCGAGCAAGTTGGTCGCCGCTTTTGATCGAGATTTCTTCCTGATCTTCCGGCGACAGAAGCTTAGCCAAGCTTAGTATCTCACGCGTCTATCCAGAGATCCCTTGTCTCTCGATTTGTTGATCGGGAAAAACTTCCCCGTCCGAATCGATCGAGACGACCGATCCTCGTGTGACCGTTGGAAGACCTAGCTAGCTTCGTTACGAAGTTTGGATCTCCAAAGTACAGCAGCCGCACATCGTCGTCGCTGCCGAACCCGTGAACCGTGCCGCCGCCCATCTTGCCGCCGCCGGCTCCGGGGAGATCCTCTCCAAGAGAGTTCTAGGGTTGTGGACTCTTCGTGGACTTCAAGAACACGTCGTCAACGAAGAGGGACACCTTGGTCTCCAAACGTAGTTTGTATCTCTTGTACATTCTAGTTTTTCTTTTGTTGTAAAGGAACGTTTGTTCCGAGTTGTAATGGTTGGGTGCAACCCGGGTTGTGGGAGTGTTGACTCCTACGTGTGGAAGGGTTCCTTTCGATAGTGCAAGGATTGGATTTCAATCCTGTTGGTGAAGAGACCGAGTCTTCCCTTGTTGGGAGATAGGTCGAAGGGGGAAAGTGTATGTACCCAAATCGGGGAACCACTATAAATAGCTTGTGTATTCTGTGTGATGTGCTGTTTGTTTTTATTGTGCAGGTACCATTTTAAATTCTGCAAAAACACTGCACGTCACCTATTCCCCCCCATAGGTGAAGATAGTGGACACTAGGTGAACTTTCAGAAGGCTACCTTTTTCTCATATGCATATGATTCTCCCACCAGAGGGTGGCTGATTACGGGAGTCTGTTGGGTTGATTCATGGAATCCCCACTCATTTGGCATATAGATCTGGAAATGGAGTATAAAATAGGCATACTGTGTGAAGCCCATCTAGACAGGTTGGTCTAAATTGGTGATGTTGCATATACGCACCGGAGAGGACTCCGTAATAAACGTGTAGTTTAGGAGTTGATGGGTTGTACCTGTCAAGGGTAGTAGCAGGAAGTACTGGCGTGGTAGTTCAGGAAATACCCGTATATTGCTTGTGCTATTGGGTTTTACCTGTGAAGGGAAGTAGCAGGAAGTACTGGATTGGAAGTCCAGGAAATACCCTTATGATGCTTGATGTTCATGGGTTGTGCCTGTGAAGGGGAGTAGCAGGAAGTACTGGCGTGGTAAGCCAGGAAAATACCCTTGATGCTTGGAATGCTTGATAGGTTGTACCTGTGAAGGGGAGTAGCAGGAAGTACTGGCTTGGCAGCCCGCGAAAATTCCCTCAAGTGAATGCTGTATGAATGCACAGTTAAGCCTAGGAATGGAAATTAAGTTCTGTCGCTAACGCGAAGCATGGATCCTAGGTAACCGATGAATGTGAAGCCAGTCCTGCGAGGATCTGATGGCTATATGTGAGCTGATGGGCTCACCTAAAGGAAATAGGTAAGGTGAAACTGACCAGCGCCTTTTATGTAGCCGCGAGTACGCGGTACTCGGTGATGGAAAAGCGACTTGAGCAACAAGGGGTGGATGATCTGACCTGCGCTATGTCCGTGCTCCATGAGACCTGAAGGTGCGGTATATTGGTGCGCATAGCAAGAGTCTTAGGCCTGCGTGCTATGACACAGTGGGGGGGGGGGGGGTGCTACAGGCCAATCCCGGTGCATTAAGACTAAAATCTCTGGCTGCACGCCATGGAGTAAAATGCTCAATGATTACCGTCGACCCTGATACGGTGGTGGGACACTGGTTTGCCGGTATAACAAGAATATGCCCTGAGTGCATGGATCGTCGGGCTGCATGGCTGACGATTGTGATGAAATGTTTGTGCATGAGTGCACAATATGTGATGAATATATATATGCATGAGATTGCTATGCCTGCAGGGAAGGAATACAACTGCCCCAGGAAAGGGGTAGGGTCGTTATAATTTGGTCATCTGAATGCTGACCGTTGCTTTGTTTACCACCGTTCGGTGGGCTGTCCCGGTGCAGGTGCTGGAGAACCAAGCGGGGCGCTTAAAGGCTGAAGGCCTTGCTACTGCTGTTGCTGCTACCGCCGCTAGCCCTTGAAGGCTACATGAAAAATGCTATGTTTGTTTATATGTGGCAGGCCTGCGCGCCAATGTCTGAGGCCACTGTTGTGTAAAGCCCTGTAAGGCTATAAGGCTGACTGTTCTGTATTTGGACATTCCTATGCTATGTACATAAATGTGAGGCTTTTATATGTTGGACATTCATGTGTGTGAGTTCAGTTTTCATGTTATAGGCTTCTGCTAGAATGCAATGAGTTAGGATGCACAAACTCTGGTATCACTCCGTGACTTCCCCGCCTGTTTTATGGTATATGCTGTGGGGCCTCGGTCGGACCTTCTAGTATATACCTGTGAACTGATGGAGTCGTTACATTTTTGGTATCAACTGTCTCGGTCTTTCCCTTTCAAATTCGTGGTCGAATTCTTTTATGGGGCGGCGAGCATGTGTTTGTGCGAACCATATTAACACGAATGAACTCGTGAATGTCCATTTTAGGAATGCAAATACATGTGTTTGAGGAACCTGCACGTTCCTATTTTGGTTGTTTTGCTTATGTGCGGTCGCTAATGTGTGTGTCCTTTTCACCTATTGGTGACGCGGAGTGGTGCTGGTCAGTCGGAACCCTAGCGTTCTGATGAAAGTACGGCACCAGCTGAGGTGCCTACACCTCCGCCTTCTGCAGAAACTGTGAGATTAGTTGCTGAGGCTTTGTTTGCTATGATTCAGGCACAGTCGATTGGGCAGGCGCAGCCAGCATTGAGGCCAGAACAGGAGGCAGCGAGGCCATAACTTGTAGAGGCTATGGATCCTCGAGCAGCTGAGAAGCAGTTGAAGCAGTTTATGGGCTTTAACCCGCCTACGTTTTGGCTGAAGATTGGTTGTCGCGCGTCAAGTGGATAATGATGGAAATCGGGACGGAGGAACATCAGAAGGTCACCTTGGCCACCTTCTTGATGGAACGCGAGGCGCGGTTGTGATGGGACGAGATGGAGTTGCATCACTTAGCGGGAAGGTCGTTAACACAAGTGTCGATGGAGGAATTCTCCCGACTCTTCCTGGCTAAGCACCTCCCTGCGACACAATGTATTGCCATGGAGAATGAATTCCAAAGGCTGACGCAAGCTGAAGGCAGTGTTGAAGCTTACCTGCATGAGTTCACTAGGTTGGGACGGTTTGCGGGTTCGATCTTTGCTGATGAGTAGAGGAAGACGAATTGGTTCTATGAAGGATTGAGGGATGAGCTACGATTCCTGCTCTCTAGTTCTGTGAAGCAAGGCTTCCAGGCGTTGGTTGACACTATGTGCGCACTGGAAAAGGATATGAAAATGGTGCAAGGGATGCTGGACTTCACTATGACAAAGCCAGAATTCATGTTGCCCCGATCTATAAAATCATACTATAAGAAGAAGTGGGGCAAGGGGTCCAAGTCAGCTGGACAAGATCCTTCTTCAGTTGCATCGGGAGCAACGTCGGGGACCACATCAAGGCCGGAGACTCATACGTGCTTTACGTGTGGACGGGTGGGGCATATAGCCCGTGATTGTCGGGTGGTACTGTCAAAGAGTGAAAAGAAGGCGGGAGCATCCTATGCAGAGAAGGGAAAGGCAGTGGTGGTGTCCTCTGCCTCCCAGGCGCAGCCCCGAGTCTACAATCTTGTTCTGTAGGAGGCCATTAAGTAGAGTGACATCATCATAGGTACGAGTTAAGTTATTGCATTTCTTTGTTTATCACATGCTTTGTTTAGTGCCTACCTGTATGCGGCTTGTGTGTGTGACATGATTGTCACAAGCTTTTTGATGATTCAGAACACGCTGGCACGAGCACTGTTTGATATGGGTGCTTCGCATTCTTTCCTGTGTAAAGAGTTCATAGCGTGGCTTGGGATACCTAGTTGTATGAAGACAGATATCATCAAGGTGGTGTTGCCGAATAGTTGTTTGATGCTCGCGGATTGAGCTTGCGATGTGGCGGTTCAAATAGGAAGTCGGGATTTCTGTTTGACTGCATCTGTATTGCTAATATCGGAATTCGACGTGATATTTGGTATGGATTGGCTCGCGTAGCAGCATGCCTTGATTGATTGTAATGCCAAAGAGATCATGTTGGGCCAGAATATCGAGCAGGAGAATAAGTTCGCGGGGATGCGAGGATTGGGCGGGACATTGATGTATGCACACCCAGTAGTCAAGGCTGTTCAGAAGGGCGCAGAATGCTACTTCACGCTGATTTAGGCTGTTGAGCCCAAGTCCAGTATATGTGATGTTTCGGTTGTATGAGAATTTGCAGATGTGTTTCCCAAGGATCTCCCTGGGCTACCACCCCTGCGAGAGATTGACTTCACGATCAAGTTGGTGCTAGGTGCAAAACCTGTGGCCCGCTCGCCAAAACGTGTTGCGCCAAAGAAAATGGTGGAATTGAAAGTCCAACTACAGGAGTTGTTGGAGCAGGGTTATATATGCCCAATTATGTCACCTTGGAGAGCACCTGTGCTTTTTGTGAAAAAGAAAGACGGTGGTTTGCGATTATGTATTGACTACCGCGAACTGAATAAGCTGATCGAGAAGAACAAATATCTGATTCCACGAATTGATGAGTTGTTCGATCAGCTGGTGGGATCAACCGTCTACTCCAAATTGGATTTGAAGTCTGGTTATTGCCAGATGAGAATTCGGGAAGGTGATATTCCCAAAACTGCATTTGGAACAGGGTACGGGCATTATGAGTTCACGGTCATGCCGTTTGGGCTGTGCAATGCAGCCTCGGTGTTTATGGACTTGATGCACCGAATATTCCGAGAGTACCTAGATCTGTTTGTGATTGTGTTCATTGATGATATCCCGGTGTACTCAAAATCAAAAGCCTATCTTGAGAACCACTTGCGGTTGGTGTTGCAAATGTTGAGGAAAAATCTACTCCACCCCAACTTCTCGAAGTGAGAGTTTTGGCTATCATCGGTGGTTTTTCTGGGCCATGTGGTAAGAGGAGAGGGCATCGCAGTGGATCCAGCAAAAATAAGAGCCATACAGGAGTGACTGGTGTTGTCTTCGTTGGCCGAAGTCAGGAGCTTCCATGGACTGGCGGGCTACTATCGAATATTTGTTGTAAACTTTTTGCGGATCGCTTTGCCTCTAACCACACTGACGAGAAAGGATCAGAAGTTCGTTTGGACGCCGGAGTGGGCGTGAGCTTTTGAAGAGCTGAAATGTCGGCTGTCCACGACGCTTGTTTTGACGTCGCCATGTGGTACTAATGGATTTGAAATCTACTGTGATGCTTTAGGGAGCGGCTTAGGCTGCGTTCTTCTGCAAAATGGGAAAGTAATTGCTTATGGCTCTCGCCAATTGAAGGTGCATGAATGAAATTATCCCGTCTACGACCTAGAGTTGGCGGCGGTGATCTTTGCATTAAAGTTATGGAGGCATTATCTGTATGGCGTGAAAGTGGAGATCTATACAGATCACAAGAGCCTAAAGTATTTGTTGGAGCAGAAGGACCTGAATATGCGACAACGAAGGTGGTTGGAGTTCCCTGGGGACTACACCTTTGTGATTCATTATACTCCCGTAAAGGGGAATGTCGTCACTGATGCCTTGAGTCGGAGAGCTCCGACAAGAGCAAGCTGGTTGCAGAGGCACGATGAACGTCTAATCCAGGAGTTGGAAGCGTTGGAGATATCTTGTGTTGTCAAGAATGCTACAGTCGATGCATGTTTGAACTGGACGGAGGTGCAGTGTGACCTTGCAGACCGGAGTCTACGACCAACGGAGCTGGATGAATGTCTCCAACGCTATGCGAAAGAGGGGCCAGAGGGCAAGTTCTCCTGGCATGATGGCCTTTTGCGGAAAGAGGGCCGTTTGTGCATCCCGAATTTGGGTAAGTTGAGGGAAGAACTGATGTATGAAGCTCATTATACGAAGTACTCAATTTACCCTGGGAGCACGAAGATGTTCTGAGACTTGAAAAAGCTGTTCTGGTGGCTAGGGCTAAAGAAAAATGTCGCTCATTATGTGGACAAATGCCAAACATGTGCTATGGTAAAGGCGGAATTCCAGAAGCCTGGCGGTTTCTTAAAGTCATTACCGATTACAGAGTGGACATTCGATGATATTTCCATGGATTTCGTGCACGGGTTGCTGAGATCTCAGCGCAGAAATGATTTAATCTGGGTGATTGTTGACCGACTGATGAAAGTAAGACACTTGCTTCCAAACAGGCGGGACGACTTTGTAGAAAGTTTGGCAAAGCTTTATGTTGAACAGGTTGTGCGGCTACACGGTGTACGAACTTTTATCCCCAAACAGATGGCCAAACTGAGCAGACCAACAGAACGATGGAGGATATGCTCTAGATGTGCGCCCTAGATTTTGGGAAGAGATTAGAAGCTCATCTCTACATGGTGTAGTTTGCCTATAATAACAGCTACCAAGCGAGCATCGCTATGGCGCCGTATGAAGCTCTGTATGGTCGGAAGTGTCGTACTCCTTTGTCTTGGGTGGAAGCAGGCAAATCCAAATTATATAGGCGTAATGAAGTCGATGAAGCGAACTTGACCATACGTACTATTCGGGAAAGGCTATTGATAGCCCAATATCGTCAAGTGAAGTATTACAATGCCAAACACCGGAACGTGGAGTTCGCGGTGGGCGACTGGGTCTATTTGAAGATCAAACCCTTCAAAGGAATGTCCAGGATTCGACGACTGAAAAAGTTGAGCCCGAGGTATCTTGGTCTGTTTGAAGTGGTGGAGCGCATCGGGGAAGCTGCATATCGGCTAGCTCTTTCGGCAGACTTAGGTGGATTACATGATGTGTTTCACATCTCAGTGCTTCGAAAAGCCATCAAAGATCCAGTTCAAGTGATCAGGACTGATCGTGTGCCGGTGGAGTATGGGCTAACGACAAAGGTTAGGCCCATTTGGATCGAGGATCGTGCCGATAAACAGTTGCAGAACAAGACGATCGGGATGGTCAAAGTCTAGTGGGACAATTGCGGCCGTAAAGATCTAACATGGGAGCGAGAGCAGACCATGCGTGCTTAATTTCCCGAGCTCTTTATGTAACTGTTATGCAGTGTGTCTCGCATTGTACTTAACGATTATGGATCGAAATTTGTGTGTTTGATCTCCTTCCTGTGTGCAAATTTCGGTGACGAAATTTTTGTAAGGAGGGGAGGGTTGTAACACCCCAAATTCCAGAGTTGGGAAAAGTTTGGGTGACACGGCCTGGGACACGGGCGTGTCCCAGGGCGTGTCCTGCTCGGGTGAGCAGTCGGCGAGCGTTCGACGAAAATTGAGGGCACACGCCCTCTGACACGGGCGTGTCAGAGGCCGTGTCCTCTGTGGGTCGACAAACTCAGCTCGACGAAGCTGAGCTAGGGCGTGTCTGGTGCCGTGTATGGGCACACAGCCTGTGAAACGGGCACGTCATAGGTCATGTCCTTTTATGGACGTGCACAAGGCATTGAGGCCGGGTGAACATGGGCATGACACGGGTGTGTCATGGGGTACATGGATTGTGACACGGGCGTGTCACTAGCCGTGTCCCACTTTGGTTGAAGATGATTTTGTATAGCCTGATGTACACGGCCACAGACACGGTCGTGTCTGAAGGCGTGTCAGGTGACACGGCCCTTGACATGGGCGTGTCATATGGGTGTGTACTGGTCTGGATATGTCGGTTGAGCACCGCTTGAGGTACACGGCCTGGCACACGGGCGTGTCACAGGCCGTGTCAGGCAAAAAATGAGATTTTGTGGAAAAATTATGGTCGTCTGTTCCTTGAGCTGGGATCTAATGGCTGAGCTTCCTCCCTGTGTCCTTAAGGCCGAGAAATGAGTTGGGATAACTCATTTGAGAATTGTCATTCTCTTTCCATACACCTATAGAGAGGAAGAAGGAGGAGGATGAAGGAAAGCCGGGCACCGGTTGTGCTGTGATGTTCTGACGAGAGATCTGAGGCCAGCGTTGTGGAGGAAAAGCTGCTGCGGTTCTTTCCAGCCAGCTATGATCTCATGGCGCCGAAGCGGTCTTCAAGTGTAATGACTTTTATTCCTAGCCTTGTGAAGGCTTTCTTTTTGGCATATGCATATGATTCCCCCACCAGAGTGTGGCTGATTACGGAGTCCATTGGGTTGATTCATGGAATCCCCACTCATTTGGAATATAGATCCGGAAATGGAGTACGGAATAGGCATGCTGTGTGAATCCCATCTGGACAGGTTGGTCTAGGTTGGTGATGTTGCATATATGCATCGGAGAAGACTCCGTGATAAACGTGTAGTTTAGGAGTCGACGGGTTGTACTTGTAAAATGCAGTAGAAGGAAGTACTGGAGTGGTAGTCCAGGAAATACCCATATATTGATTGTGCTATTGGGTTGTACCTGTGAAGTGCAGTAGCAGGAAGTACTGGATTGGAAGTCCAGGAAATACCCTTGTGATGCTTGATGTTCATGGGTTATGCCTGTGAAGGGGAGTAGCAGGAACTACTGGCGTGGTAAGCCAGGAAAATACCCTTAATGCTTGGAATGCTTGATGGGTTGTGCCTGTGAAGGGGAGTAGCAGGAAGTACCGGCTTGGCAGCCCTGGAAAATACCCTCAAGTGAATGCTCTGTGAATGCACGGTTAAGCCTTGGGATGGAAATTGAGTTCTGTATCTAACACAAAGCGTGGCTCCTAGCGAACCGATGAATGTGAAGCCAGTCCTACGAGGATCTGATGGCTATGTGTGAGATGATGTGCTCACCTAAAGGAAACAGGTAAGGTGAAACCGACCCATACCTTTTATGTAGTCGCGAGTACGCCATACTCGGTGATGGCAAGGTGACTTGAGCAACGGGGGGGGGGGGGGGAGGGGGTGGATGATCCGACCTGCACTATGTCCGTCCGACGTGAGACCTGAAGGTGCGGTCTATTGGAGCGCATAGCAAGAGTCTTAGGCTTGTGCGCCATGACATAATGGGGGGCTATGGGCCTATCCCGGTGCATTAAGACTAAAATCTCTAGCTGCACGCCATGGAGTAAAATGCTCAATGATTACGGTTGGGTTGCGACCCTGATATGGTGGTGGGACCCTGATTCGCCGGTACAATAAGAATGTGCCCGGAGTGCACGGATCGTCGGGCCGCGTGGCTGACGATTGTGATGAAATGGTTGTGCGTGAGTGCACAATATGTGATGAATACATATATATATATATATATATATATATATATATATATATATATATATATATATATATATATATATATATATATATATATATATATATATATATATACATGAGATTGCTATGCCTGCAGGGAAGGAATACCACTGCCCCTGGAAAGGTGTAGGGTCGTTATAATTTGGTCAGCTGAATGCTGACCGTTGCCTTGTTTACCACTGTTTGGTGGGCTGTCCCGGTGCAGGTGCTGTAGAACCAAGTGGGGCACTTAAAGGCTGAAGGCCTTGTGATGAATTGTAAACATACCTATTTTTATGTACATTACTTAAGTCGTTTTCATTTATTTTTGTCATTTCTACTTGTTTTTATTCAATAAAATGCTCCTATTTTTGTACATATTATACAAACTTATTTTATTTTATTTTTCAAGAAAAAATCAAAATCTGCAATTAAAATGCCATGTCACGCCAGTGACATATTGGTCACCCTGTGACCCGGGCGTGACAGCTCAAAATCTCGTGAAGCAGCCAATTTTAAAGAGAAAAGCCTGACATGCCCGACCACACGCCCGTATCCATCCGACACGGGGCGTGACCAAGCCCGTGTCTATCTCGCTCGATAATTTCAACTCGATATTCGTCGACCCAAGAGGAACATGCCCGTGTCCAATGAGCGCCACGCCCGTGTCAGCCCGACACGCCCTGTGCCGAAGCCTGTGACCATCTCTCGATAATTTCCGCTCGACGTTTGTCGAGTGTCGACTCAAACGACATGCCCACCGTCACGCCCGTGACCTGGGGCGTGACTGCTCCACCTCGCCCGACAAACTACCACCGGCAAATACCAAAGTCAACAACGCCTTTAAGCCCCGAATGACATGCCCACCGTCACGCCCGTGACCTGGGGCGTGACCGCCGCGTTTTCGCCGCAAAGTCAAATCGCCGTCAAATTCGTCAGATCGCCGAAATCTGCTGTAAAATAGTGCTGACACGCACCCGACCCGCCCGTGTCGGAGGGCGTGTACTTGGAATTTTTTGCCTATAAAAGGCAGCTGCTGTATGAGTTAAGGGTTACAAAAATCCGAACCATTTTGATGTATAAGGGCTGCCGTTGGAGTTGGTTTAGTGCAATGTAAGGATCCCCCCCCTTTTTGAAGTTAGTTTGTTTAAGCTCCTGTAATCAACTTTTTTTATTAATAAAATAGATATTTTTCTCATCCTTATATGCTCTGAATTTTCTCTAAAGGCCTCCTTTTCATCAATCTTATATACTTTCATTTTCATTTTCATAATGCGTGTGTGTGTGTATGAGCTTAAAATTGCAAAAATTATGTTTTTAAACGAAAATGTTCTTGTTTTCCTTTCAATTATAACAAAATTTATAGCCGTTATTATGGCCGATTTCATTCTCAAACTCTTAAAAATTGGTTAGACTTAGGATTTTCATGCTTTAAAATGCGTTCTTATGAACTTGTAAAACGTTAAACAGGTGGTTTTTATCCCTCTTAACTTAGCTTTTACTTTGTTTTAATTATAAAACTATTGCTTCTTTTTAGCTTACTTCCCCTTTTTAAACCATTTTAGGAGGCTATAGGAATGTATAAATTGTTATTTTTATTTTTTCATAAACTTTCATTTTAAGTAATTACAAAAATATTTTCGCTCGAACAATTTTTATTTTCACTTTTTAAGCATTTCTATCAAAATCTAACGGTAAAAATGTAAACGTTTTAATTTTTCAGGCACTTGCCTTTCTCACTTTAATTTGAAAACTTTTTGCTCAAACAATTTTTATTTTGCCTTTTTATGCATTTCTACTGCATTCCAGCGGTAGAAATGCAGTCATTTTAATTTTTCGATAACTTTGTTTTTCTCAATTATTTTAGCACGAGTGTGTGCGTGTATGAGATATTTTTCAGCTCCTAAGTTAAAATTATGCAAGTGTGTGTGTGTGTTTATTTATGTCGAGTGCGTGAGTAGTTATATTCAAGTAGAGTGCGTGTGTTGTTTTTATTTTTCCGCCTACTCATTTGAGTTAATTGGCTGGATTTTATTCAAGTAGAGTGTGTGCGTTGTTTTTATTTTTCCGCCTACTCACTTGAGTTAAATGGCTGGACTGTATTTTCAGTCCTACTCGTTTGAGTAGGACTTGTAATTTTCATTCTTTATTTTTCCGCGTACTCACTTGAGTTAAATGGACGGACGTTATTTCCCGCCTACTCGTTTGAGTAGGATTTGTACTTGCATGTATTTTCGCCTACTCGTTAAGAGTTAAATGGCGTGTCTTTAGTTCCCTGTAAATATTTGAGAAAGCCCTGTAATCACATTTATTTTCTCCTACTCGTTTGAGTAGGACTCGCTTTCATTTCAGTCCTACTCATTTGAGTAGAACTTGCAATTTTCAGCTTTTATTTTCTGCCCCCACTCGTTTGAGTGGGACTTGCAATTTCAATTATGCAATTTTCAGCTTTTATTTCCCTCCCCCACTCGTTTGAGTGGGACCTGCAAATGTCAATTATGCAATTTTCTCTTATGTGTAACTTAGTTTTATTTTTGTCTCTTGTTATATGTTTGAATGAGTGTGGGTGTGCTTATTTATAATAACTTTTCTAATGTTAGGATATTTTACTTTTCTTCTTATTTTCTTTATAACCTTTCAGCGAATAGTTTAGAACGCTCGCACAACCAAACATATAAGCTATTCCCATTCCGATGAGTGGCTAATTGATTTTAGCCCTCGGTATCGAAGAGCTTTGGGATCTAAAATGTTTTAAATAACCAAATGTCTAATTTTTCAATTTAATTAAAAACTTAAGGTTTACCCCGGGTTAACGACGCGTAGACCCGCATATCGATGTGTGGGCTCTATTTCCGTTATCCATACGCTAGCTAGCCGAGAGGCCGTGCATATGGACAGATCACCCCTAGGTAAATAGAGTTCCGCACTAACCCTCGAGAGAGGAGGCGCTAACTCTACCGGATTGGGTTCCCCACCCGATAGCGGGGTTCTTAGCATACTGCAGGCATTAAGGGGAATCCTTCGTCAGACGAGAGCCCGATCGAATAGCATTAATGTCTAGGTGAGCGATATTCCTAGAGATAGGTGAGCTCATTATTTTGAACCTCCACGGCCAAGTTTCCGCTTTAATTAAATTGAAACTTTAGATATCTAGTTATTCAAATCTATTTTTAATCCTAACGCAATTCGATACCGCGAGTTATCTCTTCATCGACTATTTTCTTAAATCTATTTTCGTTCCTATTTTACTTAAAACCCTTAACTTCTATTTCGGTAAAATAATAGTGTTTTCGGAGGAGTAGGGGTAATCAACCCGTTCACGGGAATAATTCGACCTCGGTATTCTCCCGAATATCGAGTACTACTTGCGATAGGTGCACTTGCCTACCCTAGCAAGCCCGCGGCGATCGACTCACCGAACCAACCACAGTAAGAGTCTGTTCGCGGGCCAATCAAGTTTTTGGCACTATTGCTGGGGACTTCTCTTTGAGTTGTTATTCCGAATCCGAACTCTATTACTTTTACTTTTATTTCTAAAAACTAAAAAAAAAAACTTAAAAACCTTTCTTCAAAATCCAAAAAAGAAGCTAATTTTCTGCTTTCTCTTTTAGGGTGTATGCCCCGTGGACAGCCTTCGAAGTCCGAAAATTTAGATTTCCATCCTGAGATTGACCGCTCGCTTGCGCGTATTCGGTCTTCACGCCGAAATCCCTCTTTGGATCCCGAAGAATCCATCCGAGAACCCTCTGACGTTGTTATGGCCGACACCAATCCGAACGCGGCCATTGAGCGTACAATGTCATATTACGCCCGACCGAATTTGGACGATACTGGGTCCAGTATTGTTCGCCCGACGGTGGCGAACAATAATTTTGAGATCAAATCGAGCGTTATCTAAATGATCCAAAATGCCGTGCAGTTGGATGGACAGCCGGATGAGGACCCGAACGTTCATTTGTCTAGTTTTTTGGAGATTTGCGATACTTTTAAGATCAATGGCGTCAATGATGACGCCATTCGTTTGCGCCTTTTTCTATTCTCCCTCAAATCCAAATCTAAGGCGTGGTTGAATTCCCTCCCACGAGGATGTATGACCACCTGGGCCGACCTTGCAGAACGATTCTTAACGAAGTATTTTCCGCCCGCCAAAACTGCAAAGTTGCGGGCGGACATTTCTTCGTTCGTGAGAACTATTCAGAGTCTCTTTTTGAGACTTGAGAACGCTTTAAGGAATTCCTCCGCAAGTGTCCGCACCATGCGCTGCCTGCGTGATTGCAGGTCCAAATCTTCTACAATGGGCTTAATTATCAGACGCGTCAAATGATTGACGCGGCTGCCGGGGGTACCTTGAATAATAAGACCCCCGAGGCTGCCCAAGTTCTTATTGAAGAGATGGCTATGAACGCCTACCAATGGAACGTCCCTCGGGGACGTCCTAAGCAGGCGGGCAGCCTCTTCTAAGTGGATGCCACTGCCCACTTAGCCCTTCAAGTTGAAAGGCTAACGAAGCAGGTGGCAGAGATGACTGCTGTCTCCACCACTCCGCCTTGGGCGATTCCCCCTAATGCCGGGGTAGCAAATGAATTCGTAGACTACGTGGGAAATGCTGGGTGACCTTCCTTCAACCCCAACAACAACCCTTATAGAAATACCTATAATTCTGGTTGGAGGAACCACCCCAACTTTTCATGGAGCAATGCGAATAATGCGCAGCGCCCGCCCAATTCTTTTGCGCCCGGATTTCTGCCGCCTCCCACTCTTCCAAAACCCTCCCCGATGGAGGAGAATTTTTCTAAATATATCGCTTCCAATGAATCCAATATCCGGAACATCACCGGATCGCTAAAAAACTTAGAACTCTAGGTTGGACAGCTAGCGCGAATGATGTCCGAGCGCGCGCTCGGGGCACTGCCGGGAAACACGGAGCCCAATCCGTGGGAAAATATCAAAGCTATAACCCTCCGTAGCGGAAAGGAGGTGATCGATCAAAAACGGACCGATCCTCAGGGTTCCTAAACTGCGCCTTCCCCACCTCCTATCAGGGAAGCTTTACCCCCCCCCCCTCTATTTCTTTTCTTTGTATATACTCTCTTCTCTGTTTTGTTCCGCATACTTACGTTACAACATTGGGGACAATGTTGGACGTAAGTATGGGGGTGTTTGATGTAGGCCCGTCCTAAAAGATCCTACACGGACGGCGTGACGACGACGCTCGCAACTCTCAACGCTCTCTATTCCACACGTTGACGAAAACGCAGCCACAACAATTATTTTATTTATCGCTCGCGCTAACGATACGGATCGTCGTTCCGCAAATAGATCGAGTGTTGGCTATAGGCCAAACTCTTTCCGGCTAAATGAGATAATCTTGATCCCGAACGAGCTTTTGGGTTGTACCAAAATAGATCCACCAAAAACAAAATGATTCGAAAGATGGTAGGATCTATCCCAACAAAAAGATAACGAGTATCGCCAATCCTCTTACGAATCTTTCGGAAATCCAAACGAAAAAATACCGATCTATTAGGGGATTAACCGCGAAGAAAAACGAATCGGAAAATAACGCAAAATTCGTCCACCACAAGAACTATCTAGAGAAAGAAAACTCTTGGTAGAAATTTTCGTTACCCCTAAGGGGGCGGCCGAGAGCAAGGGGGAGAGAGGAGATGGCCAAACTCTTGAAAGAGGGAGCCTTGAGGCCGGCGGTTTGGAGGAAGGAAGAAAGAGGGGGGCGGCTAGGAGAAGAAGAGAGGGAAAAATTAGGGTTGGCAAAATTCAAGTTTTGATTTCAATTTCATTGTACCATCAAATGAAAAGTTCAAGGCCTTATATAGGCTTACATCTCAAAAAAAATAACAAGTGGCTAAAGGCACACCACATAAAGAAAATGCAGAAATTAAATAAAGTTTTTTTTTTAAAGAGCCATCATGAAACGGCTATTAGCACACCAAAGCTAAAATATCAAATATGAGTCTTGTTGCGAGGGCGAAGCTTGTAACCATGACCGCTACGACGTCGCACGTCCTTTGCCGGCACATCTTCAACATAGTCATTCCCAAGTTGGTCGTCCTGGTGGCCGTCGTCATCACCGTCGCCATCACCGTCGCCATCACCGTCGCCATCACCGTCGTCATCAATCCTCCGCTGCTCAAAAGGACTCATCTCCGATGAGCGGGCTGAAATATAACGGCGTACGAGGTCCGCGTCAAGAAGATCCACCTGTGCATCAGAGAGCCAAGAGTCGTCCGAAGCCGGACGACCACGCCAACAAACCAAAAACCTGTGAGTGTCGCCGTCGGGAGTGGGAAACACATCATCCTGCAAAATCCTGTCAGGCAAGAAATCCGTCCGGGGAAACCTCGGAAAAACGTTAGGTGAAGCAGAAAAACAAGTTTCATCAACAATAGACAGCATACCTCCCGTAGATTTCGAAGGAGAAAGCGATCCAGAATTGAGCTCACCCCCCACCCCATTAGATTGTATAGTGGAATTATTAAATGGAGAGACAGACAGTTCAGGTGGTGGAGCAACAAAAAGCGTTAAATCCGAAATGTTAAACACAGGGGAGATTCCCCAATCAACGGGTAATTCTAACCAATAAGCATTTTCGCCTAATTTCTTCAAAATTTGAAAAGGACCGGCTTTCTTGTTCGCTAATTTTTTTATGGTGCCCGAAGGCATCCGTTCAGGGATAAGACGAACCATAACCAAATCGCCAATGTTCAAGGAGACTGCTCGCCTATGTACGTTAGCATTCGATTGATAGACAGAATATTGCTTAGCTAACGTCTTGCCAATATGCTCATGGAGAGTGTGAACATGTGAAGCGAAGTTCTGTGCAAATTGACTTGACTTAAAAGAAGGCGGTAACGGAACCAAGTCAAGAGGCACTGGCGCCTTATAACCATGCACTATCTCATTCGGAGACAACCCAGTGGACCTGTTCTTAGAATTATTGTACGCTAGTTGAGCATGCGAAAGGATTAGGTCCCATGAACCATGTGGGGTGAACCCATGTGCAACATGACTTGAGTTAACAGTAGAAAATAATGGGACTATGTCTGGTGGCATGGGTGCTTTAAATTCATTAACGATTTCCGTGGAGTCCAACGCCATAGTTTTAAATTTAGATTTAAATTTTGATTTAAAAATTTCACAAAGAAATGCCTGCGGAAAACGCTCATCACCAACTATAGAGTTGGATGCTCCCGGAGTTGAAAGGTAGTGCGGGAGACACAACTCAACATACCCAACTACGTTCACTAACGTGTGCATTCACGGATCATCAAAAGGGGTAGGATAAATGCAAGCTACCGGGCTTGGCAAATAATTGTGTCTGGGGGACACCACATCAAAACATACCATCGCCATGGAATCACTAGCAGTCCAAAAAGAAACCTTACCCAACGCCAAGCGGTCAGATGAACGGTCCATCCTAGGAACAATATAGTCAGATCTATGAAAAGTAGCGGAAAGACCGAACGCGACAACTAACAAATCGCTCACACACATCCGTCTGGGTAAGTCGAATGGGGAAGCTGGATAAATAAACATCTCCAAATATCTCGGGATAGAAATGACAAGCTCGTTCCCTAACAAGTCATCTAATCGAGTCAAGTGAACCGGAGGAGGAGTCGACATAGGCGATTCCGGAGGAGGAACTAAATCATACTCACCGTCAAAACATGGATTTAACGTCCAAGAAAAATCCTCCGAGTGCAAGCCATCAAAATCAAAGGAAAAATCAAACAGTAGATTCGTCCTTACCGAAAACTCAGCCGGATCGTCATCATCTAACTCACTATCAGATAAACATTCATCACGGGGTGACTCTACCAAATCAGCCGACATGTCTTCCAACCCACTAGATAATTCGTCCAAATTAGAATCAGTATTGGTCTCAAAAGTAGGAAAGATCGTACTCGACAAAATTCCTAATCCATTTTGGGCTTCTGGCGAAGGAGCTAACATCAAAGAAATGTTTATCGGGTCCTCAGTGCTACCGTCATCCACAAATAGCCTTCCCACACAGGGTAACTCTTCCAAAACGTCACATCCTTCGCTAACCAAATCTTCCCACGAAGTAGGTACATTGTCTAAATCATGATGGAGGGTTGGGCAAATCGAATCCCGGGAAGAATCTAAATTACTATGACCCTCAAGCAACGATGATAATATCAATGAACTATCTCACGGATGTGCACCACTAAGATTATCCCAAGATAAACATTCATCCCAAGGTGACTCTTCCAACACCGTTGAACCATCGACCAAACCGGGATCAATCATTATAATATTGTGATCCTCACTCGCACTGATCCGACTGGATTGACCTACCGGGTAAGCTAAAGAAATGGGCACCTCAATATGTTCCGGGCTAGAAGGAACTAGCTCGCGTTCAAGCAGGTCATCACCTAAATCAGTAATAGGTAAGCTCTCAACATAGGGTGACTTAGCCGGAATGTCTTCTGACTCAGGGTCATCAGAAGACTCCATAACTGTCAAGGGAGACGCCTCAGAAACATCGTCGAAAGGAAGAGGAGACGATTCCTCAGAGGAGAAATCCTCGTCCAGGTCACTAGGGTAACCAAACTCCTCATCATCACTCAAATCGCCAGCGTATTCAACCTCGTCCTCAGTGACAGGCACAGTCCTAGACACCACCTCAGACTCAACAGGAGAGTCAACGACTAATTCATGCAACTTGGGGAAAGACTTAAAAGCGTCTATGGCCGTAATTAGGGTAGGATACTCAATATAGCCATGGTCAGATACGCCGCTAGACTCACAAGTCGTAGTCGTCTGTCTGCCCCTACAGATAGGACTACTCTCACCCTGCAGGCTCATGACAGTCCTCGCAGTCACATGTACCGAACTCGAGATAGGGGACCTCACTATTTCCTTTCCTCTATAGGTAGGTGTAGGTGTGCTGTGGGTAGCTCCCCCAGCCATGGGAAAGGATCTGTCCTGGGTGAATAGGTCACCCCTATGATCAGGCTTGGATAAGGTGCCATAACTATACTGGTTAGTGGATGTCGGGCTAGTAGTAAGGCAGTAGGGGGAATCAAATTTCTCCGAGAGTATTCTTCGCATGTGGGGCCAGACATATGGATAGCTAACAGCTCCGCGCTCTTCGTTCAGCCAAAACACACGGGCTCGACCTCTTAACCGCTCTCGGACTATATTAACCTTTTGGTAGTCGCCCAATTTGTTATAATCAAAATAGGTTTCTACCCCCTCAAGCAAGTATCTAAAATACTTGAGATCCCCATAACCATCATAGGTAGAAATATTAGTGTGTAGATAAGTCAGGGGACGATTGGAAGCGTTAACGTCGAAAGCCATTTCAGGATGAACCGGAGAGGACACTCGATCCGGATTTTATGCGAATGCAAAGAAAGGGTACCTGAACAACTAATTCTAGGAAAGATAGAATTATTCCCGCTTAGCCACTAAGATTATAATTATATAAAATAGATTTTCTTGCTGGAAAAAATATGAGGATTATTAAAAAAATTTTATTTTTGAATTTTGCTGAATATATAAAAATATAGGCCGCTATTTGCAGACCAACTATTAAATTTTAAAATAACTTAATAAAAATAATGATTTAATGAAAAATAAATTTTTTTTTTTTGGATTTCTGAAATTGGAAATTTAAAATTTGAAATTTGAAATTGGAAATTTAAAATTTGAAATTTGAAATTTGAAATTTTGAAATTTGAAATTTGAAATTTGAAATTTAAATTTTGAAATTTGAAATTTGAAATTTTGAAATTTGTAATTTGAAATTTAAATTTTGAAATTTGAAATTTGAAATTTGAAATTTGAAATTTTGAAATTTGAAATTTTGAAATTTGAAATTTTGAAATTTGAAATTCAAAATTTAAATTTTGAAATTTGAAATTTGAAATTTGATATTTGAAATTTGAAATTTGAAGTTTGAAATTCGAAATTTGAAATCTGAAATTTAAAATTTGAAATTTATTTGTTTTAATTTGAAGAGGGGGAGGAGTGTCAATTAGGAAATTGACGAAAACCTCGCTTTGATACCAAATTGATGTAGGCCCGTCCTAAAAGATCCTACACGGACGGCGTGACGACGACGCTCGCAACTCTCAACGCTCTCTATTCCACACGTTGACGAAAATGCAGCCACAACAATTATTTTATTTATCGCTCGCGCTAACGATACAGATCGCCGTTCCGCAAATAGATTGAGTGTTGGCTATAGGCCAAACTCTTTCCGGCTAAATGAGATAATCTTGATCCCGAACGAGCTTTTGGGTTGTACCAAAATAGATCCACCAAAAATAAAATGATTCGAAAGATGGTAGGATCTATCCCAACAAAAAAATAACGAGGATCGTCAATCCTCTTACGAATCTTTCGGAAATCCAAATGAAAAAATACCGATCTATTAGGGGATTAACCGCGAAGAAAAACGAATCAGAAAATAACGCAAAATTCGTCCACCACAAGAACTATCTAGAGAAAGAAAACTCTTGGTAGAAATTTTCGTTACCCCTCTCAAATTTGTAGATCCGTGATGCGTGGATCCACCAAGTTTGATCGCTCCTCCGTTGAAAGTCCACGGGAAGCGCACTACGGATGACGAACGTGCTAATCTCCTTCACTTCACGCCGTGGAGGAAACCCCTATCTTCTTTCTTGCAAACAACCTCTCATGCATGGGCCAAAGTATCCTTGGAGAGAGAGGATCTCGGGTGGCCGTGAGCAAGAGGGAGAGGAGAGTCGCCGAGCGATAAAGAGAAGGCGGCGGTCGAGAGCAAGGGGGAGAGAGGAGATGGCCAAACTCTTGAAAGAGGGAGCCTTGAAGCCGGTGGTTTGGAGGAAGGAAGAAAGAGGGGGCAGCTAGGAGAAGAAGAGAGGGAAAAATTAGGGTTGGCAAAATTCAAGTTTTGATTTCAATTTCATTCTACCATCAAATGAAAAGTTCAAGGCCTTATATAGGCTTACATCTCAAAGAAAATAACAAGTGGCTAAAGGCACACCACATAAAGAAAATGCAGAAATTAAATAAAGTTTTTTTTTTAAAGAGCCATCATGAAACGGCTATTAGCACAACAAAGCTAAAATATCAAATATGAGTCTTGTTGCGAGGGCGAAACTTGTAACCATGACAGCTACGACGTCGCACGTCCTTTGCCTGCACATCTTCAACATAGTCATTCCCAAGTTGGCCGTCCTGGTGGCCGTCGTCATCACCGTCGCCATCACCGTCGCCATCACCGTCGTCATCAGTGTTTTCTTGCTTTCTTTTTCTCACTTCTATTTTCTGCACTGTATTTCTATTGTCCGCACTTCAAAAAAAAATCTGAAAAAAAATAATTATATAAAAAATCCCAAAAACTTAAGGTCTAATTTTTTTTCTTTCTTTAAAATGTTTTTTTCTCTCTGTCTTTTTAAACCAAAAATCCCAAAAAAATTGTAAATCAAAAAATTCAAAAAAAAAACTATGTTACAAAAAATTGTAAAACAAAAAAATTCAAAAAAAAATTATAAAACACAAACTCCAAAAAAATTAGAAAACCAAAATTTCAAAAAAAAAATTTGTTTCATTTTATACAAATCTGTGTAAATATTTTTGTAAATAATCTTCTCTCTCCCCCTTCCCTTTCTATCTCATTCTTGTGAATACCGTTTTTTTTCTCGCACTTTCTGCAAAACCTTAAAAATCTAAAAAAAGATAATAAGTTCAAAAATATTCAAAAAAAAGGAAAACTAAACAAAAATTCAAAACAAATTGAGTAAAACAAAACCAAAATAATAATAAAAAAGAGATAATAAATAAAAAAAACAAAAAAATGATGAAAAAACTCTAAAAAACAAAAAAAATAAAAATATTTTGAAACAAATAAATCAAATATAACATCCTTAATTTTCTTGCTATCCAAAAATTTTGCTTTGAGTTTATTTATATGTGAATTTTATTAATTCTTTGTTTGTTATTCGTTTGTTAATTATTGTTTGAAAAATTTAAATATTCGGGGTTAAGTTTTGAAGAATTCATTATACTTTGTTAAAAATAGCGAACTCGTTTTAGACACTACTTCTAATTTTTCATTGATAGGAGCACGTGTATTATGTTAGAAAATAACGATTATAAGATTCAATTTTGTTTATTTTTAGCTTTCTGAAAAATTGAAACTTATAATTTATTAAGGTTGCTCTCAAAATTGTTTTTTTTATAAAAAATCTACTTTTTTTTCTCACCTTCCTTATCATGACCTACTTGACATGATAAAATTTTATCCTTAAAAGATCCTATGTCAATGGGAATAAGATTTCGTTCCGTAAACATAGACACACAATAGATTAAAAATATTATATGTTATGTAGTAAGAGAATAAAATTCATTACTCCTACACATATACATTGGGTTATAATTTATTATGAAGTTGAAAAAAATCGATATTAGGAAAATAAGATTTCGTTTTCCTAATAATCCAAAAAAACATGGAGGTTCGAGAAAAAATTACCTCGCCTCAAAAATCAAAACTCTCTTCATAAACCAACATCAACCCCCTTAGCCAATTTCACGATTCTAGATTTAATTCAAAAATCTTTTTGAGAGCATAATTTGTAAATTACATTATTTCCAGTAAAACTCATATAGGCTAAAAGTTCATATAATTCCAAACTATTCTTGTTAATCTAACCATTACAATTATTGCTTTCTATTTGATTATATCAAGAAGTCTTTTGGCCAAAACTTTTGCGCTATTTAAATCATCTTCATAAATTTAGGACTTAACTCTTACACCCCGTTTATTTATTTATATCTCTCTTATAATTGATTAAGCGGTAGCTAAACTTAGAGTTTTTTTCTATTCCTTATAAGTTCATCTCAAACTTTTGCTCTGGAATAGCAAAAGCTTAAGTATGGGGGTATTTGATGAATTGTAAATATACCTATTTTTATGTACATTACTTAAGTAGTTTTCATTTATTTTTGTCATTTCTACTTGTTTTTATTCAATAAAATGCTCCTATTTTTGTACATATTATACTAACTTATTTTATTTTATTTTTCAGGAAAAAATCAAAATCTGCAATTAAAATGCCATGTCACGCCCGTGACATATTGGTCACGCCCGTGACCAGGGCATGACAGCTCAAAATCTCGTGAAGCAGCCAATTTTGAAGAGAAAAGCCTGACACGCCCGGCCACACGCCCGTGTCCATCCGACACGGGGCGTGACCAAGCCCGTGTCTATCACACTCGATGATTTCAACTCGATATTCGTCGACCCAAGAGGAACACACCCGTGTCCAATGAGCTCCACGCCCGTGTCAGCCCGACACGCCCCTTGCCGAAGCCCGTGACCATCTCTCGACAATTTCCGCTCGATGTTTATCGAGTGTCGACTCAAACGACACGCCCACCGTCACGCCCGTGACCTGGGGCGTGACTGCTCTACCTCGCCCGACACACTACCACCGACAAATCCCGAAGTCAACAACGCCTTTAAGCGCTGAACGACACGCCCACCGTCACGCCCGTGACCTATGGCGTGACCGACGCATTTTCGCCGCAACGTCAAATCGCCGTCAAATCCGTCAGATCCCCGAAATCTGCTGTAAAATAGTGCTGACACGCCCCCCGACACGCCCGTTTCGGAGGGCGTGTACTTGGAATTTTTTGCCTATAAAAAGGCAGCTGCTGTATGAGTTAAGGGTTCCAAAAATCTGAACCATTTTGATGTATAAGGGCTGCCGTTGGAGCTGCTTTAGTGCTATGTAAGGATTCTCCCCCTTTTTTTGAAGTTAGTTTGTTTAAGCTCCTCTAATCAACTTCTTTTATTAATAAAATAAATATTTTTTCTCATCCTTATATGCTCTGAATTTTCTCTAAAAGCCTCCTTTTCATCAATCTTATATACTTTTATTTTCATTTTCATAATGCGTGTGTGTGTATGAGCTTAAAATTGCAAAAATTATGTTTTAAAACGAAAATATTATTGTTTTCCTTTCAATTATAACAAAATTTATAGCCGTTATTATGGCCGATTTCATTCTCAAGCTCTTAAAAATTGGTTAGACTTAGGAATTTCATGCTTTAGAATGCGTTCTTATGAACTCGTAAAACGTTAAACAGGTGGTTTTCATCCCTCTTAACTTAGCTTTTACTTTGTTTTAATTATAAAACTATTGCTTCTTTTTAGCTTACTCCCACTTTTTTAAACCATTTTACAAGGCTATAGCAATGTATAAATTGTTATTTTTATTTTTTCATAAACTTTCATTTTAAGTAATTACAAAAAATATTTTCGCTTGAACAATTTTTATTTTCACTTTTTAAGCATTTATATCAAAATCTAACGGTAAAAATGTAAACGTTTTAATTTTTCAGGCACTTGCCTTTCTCACTTTAATTTGAAAACGTTTTGCTCAAACATTTTTTATTTTGCCTTTTTATGCATTTCTACTGCATTCCAGCAGTAGAAATGCAGTCATTTTAATTTTTCGATAACTCTGTTTTTCTCAATTATTTTAGCACGAGTGTGTGCGTGTATGAGATATTTTTCAGCTCCTAAGTTAAAATTATGCAAGTGTGTTTGTGTTTATTTATGTCGAGTGTGTGAGTAGTTATATTCAAGTAGAGTGTGTGTGTTGTTTTTTTTTTCCGCCTACTCATTTGAGTTAATTGGCTGGATTTTATTCAAGTAGAGTGCGTGTGTTGTTTTTATTTTTCCGCCTACTCACTTGAGTTAAATGGCTGGACTGTATTTTCAGTCCTACTCATTTGAGTAGGACTTGTAATTTTCATTCTTTATTTTTCCGCCTACTCACTTGAGTTAAATGGACGGACTTTATTTCCCGCCTACTCGTTTGTGTAGGATTTGTACTTGCATGTATTTTCGCCTACTCGTTAAGAGTTAAATGACATGTCTTTAATTCCCTGTAAATATTTGAGAAACCCCTGTAATCGCATTTATTTTCTCCTACTCGTTTGAGTAGGACTCACTTTCATTTCAGTCCTATTCATTTGAGTAGGACTTGCAATTTTCAGCTTTTATTTTCCGCCCCCACTCGTTTGAGTGGGACTTGCAATTTCAATTATGCAGTTTTCAGCTTTTATTTCCCGCCCCCACTCGTTTGAGTGGGACCTGCAAATGTTAATTATGCAATTTTCTCTTATGTGAAACTTAGTTTTATTTCTGTCTCTTGTTATATGTTTGAATGAGTGCGGGTGTGCTTATTTATAATAACTTTTCTAATGTTAGGATATTTTACTTTTCTTCTTATTTTCTTTATAACATTTCAGCGAATAGTTTAGAATGCTCGCACAACCAAGCATATAAGCTATCCCCATTCCGATGAGTGGCTAATTGCTTTTAGCCCTCGGTATCGAAGATCTTTGGGATCTAAAATGTTTTAAATAACCAAATGTCTAATTTTTCAATTTAATTAAAAACTTAAGGTTTACCCCGGGTTAACGACGCGTAGACCCACATATCAATGTGTGGGCTCTATTTCCGTTATCCATACGCTAGCTAGCCGAGAGGCCGTGCGTATGGACAGATCACCCCTGGGTAAATAGAGGTCCGCACTAACCCTCGAGAGAGGAGGTACGCTAGCTCTACCGGATTGGGTTCCCCACCCGATAGCGGGGTTTTTAGCGTACTGCAGGCATTAAGGGGAATCCTTCATCGGATGAGAGCCCGGTCGAATAGCCTTAATGTCTAGGTGAGCGATATTCCTAGAGATAGGTGAGCTCATAATTTTGAACCTACACGGCCAAGTTTCCGCTTTAATTAAATTGAAACTTTAGATATCTAGTTATTCAAATCTATTTTTAATCCTAATGCAATTCGATACCGGAAGTTATCTCTTCATCGACTATTTTCTTAAATCTATTTTCGTTCCTATTTTACTTAAAACCCTCAACTTCTATTTCGGTAAAATAATAGTGTTTTCGGAGGAGTAGGGGTAATCAACCCGTTCCCGGGAATAATACGACCTCGGTATTCTCCCGAATATCGAGTACTACTTGCGATAGGTGCACTTGCCTACCCTAGCAAGCCCGCGACGATCGACTCTCCGAACCAACCACAGTAAGAGTCTGTTCGCTGGCCAATCACCTTGCTGCTGCTGTTGCTGCTTCCGCTGCTAGCCCTTGAAGGCTACATGAAGAATGCTATGTTTGTTTATATGTGGCCGACCTTCGCGCCAATGTTTGAGGCCACTGTTGTGTAAAGCCCTGTAAGTCCATAAGGCCAACTGTTCTGTATTTGGACATTCATATGCTATGTACATAAATGTGAAGCTTTTATATGGTGAACATTCATGTGTGTGAGTTCAGTTTTCGTGTTATAGGCTTCCGCTAGAATGCAATGAGTTAGGATGCGCAAACTCTGGTATCACTTCATGACTTCCCCGCTTGTTTTATGGTATATGCTGTGTGGCCCCGGCTGGACCTTCTAGTATATACCTGTGAACGGATGGAGTCGTTACACATAATGCTGGTTAAGGAAGGATTTTTTGTCATCCCTCACTTCCTCTATCCCTTCCATATACACAATTAGAGAATCCAACATCTCCTTGGAAATCCTAAAGTGGACCAAGTTCTTGAATGCAGAATCATCTATAGCACATACAATAATATTCTGGGCCCTTTTGTCTATAGTCACCAGAATTACTTCATTCTCGGTCATCTCAGTGTATTTCTTGGTAGTCTGGACATTGGCATCTATAACAGAGAACTTCATGGGAATGAAAGGTCCCTCTTGAACAATTATATATATCCTACGGTCTGAGACTTCCATGAACAGCCTTAACCTCTCCCTCTAGATCCTAACATTATCCTTCATATAAATAAGAAGTTTCATAGAACCCAACTCCTTGTGGTTCTCACTTGAAGACATGAAGATAAGCTTCTGTTATCCTTGGAGGTCTAGTTCAGACTATTAAGTCCTTTTTTTGAACAACTTCCCTCTGATACCACTTAAAAGTCTTTTTTCAAGTATAGTTCTAAACCTGGGGGGGGGGGGGGGTGAATAGGTTTGTTTCAGCTCTTTTAATTCTTTTAAAGTTATGAGCTTGGTGTGTGTTAGAGTTAGTTGTTACCTTTCAAGAATCACAACAACACATAAGATTTTTAGTGGTTTCCCTATATAGGGTACATCTACTTTCCCCCAACACCTATCTAGTACTGAGCTAAATTCAGTTAACTTCTCCTATATCCTCAGCTCATTGAGCTTACACCTCAGATCCCTCAGGATCTTACAATTCAGAGTGAATTTCACTCCGACTAATCAGAATAAATACAATCCTAACTCATGCACAACAACCCTACACTCAGAGTTAAGCAACTCCTACCACATGCACAATAACCCCACCTCAGAGATACACCAAATCTCCTTTAACACCCCCATTCGTCACATAGAATATTACAGAAGGTCCAGCTGGGGCCCCATGGCATATACCACGGACAGTTAGTGGAGTTACATATTAATACTAAAATACTATAATAAAATTTTGAATCCTAACACAGAGCATTCTAGCGGAAGCTTTTTAAATAAGTTGGAAGAACCCAATAATAAACATGAATGTACACTATAGCCAAACACGAATGAAAGCAGAATTACATAAAGAGTCTTGGCCTTATGGCCTTACAATTGTTTACTTAAACAATAAGTATTTTACAGACTTCGGCACAGGGCGGTCACACATAAAAATGGTAAAAGAAAGCACTTCGCTTTTGCCTTCAAGAGCAGCACAACATCAAGGGCTTCAGCTTGCTACTTGCCACTTGGCTCACCGATTCCTGCATAAGAACAACCAACCGAACGGTGGCAAAACAAGGAAACTGTTAGCTAAAGCTGACTAAATTATAACGACCCCACCCCTTGCTTGGGGTGACGGTGCTCCTTCCCTGCAATATGTTAGCAAAACCAAACATAGTAGCGAAAGTTCAATTTAAGCACACTTCACCACATGCGTAGGCACGAACGGCCACACACCCCGTGCTCTCAGGGCACATTCTCGGTATCTGGACAAAACAAGGGACTCACCACCGTACACAAGACGACTACATACATGAGCATTTTGGTAGACTTTACGGCCTGCGCAAGTCCTAAGACCCGTAACTATGACAGAGACAGGTAACACTACCAATGAGCGCGCGACATAGCTACTGGGTAGGTTCAACCCTTTCACGTTGCTTACATCGCCGGGCGCAAAAAGACACGACGCGGGTTGGCCTCCCCATTCCCTTTTCTCAAGACTTTACATAACCGTATTATGATATACTGATGGCTCTCAGGCCACCAAGTTAGGCTCTCAAAGCTCTTAGCCCCACATCACAGGCCCTAGGTCTCCACGTCATAGGCCTCAAACACTGGCCCGAGTCTCCATGATACAGGCCTAAAACAAAGCACTCAAGGAGCCATCGCCGGCAGTAGCACTACCGCCGCTCAGTACCTGACAGAAATGTAATTCTGCCCAGTTTTTCGGGTGCTCCTTGGAGTTAGTCTCCAAAGTTCCATACTGCAATCTACCGCAAAGAAACCTGGAAAACAAACGTTACAGAGTCTTCTTCGGCCATAACAAGCATAATGAAAAAAACCCCAAATCTTGACCAACTTGTCCAGATGGGCTTCGCCCACCATGCCTATGTTCGTACTTCGATTCTGAACTCTAAATGCAAAACTACGGGGATACTCCATATCTACCCGAAGGGAGACCTCATGCTCACCGCACACTCGCAGGAGAGGGTTTACTATTCAAAAGTAAGAGGACTTCACATGTCCAAGTTGAAAATCATTACCCTTTGCGCTCTCTTCGGTGTCATGCCAAAGATCTTGATGGATGAATCTGACCGCAGCGATCTTGCCGCCACAGATCCAGACTCGTCTTGCGAATCAGAGCTTTAGAACTCCAATGGTGGCGAGATCTCCCTTCCGGCACTGTTGCTCCTCCTCCAAGAAACCCATGCCAAGTCCTCAACTCGAAAAGAAATGAAGTGAAAACGGCCGAACGAGTCATATAAACAGAGCTACCACATGTGGTACCGAATCATATCGTGAATAATCGCCAAGTCTCTCCAATCACAGGCCGACACGTGGCCACGCCGTTATTTTTCACTATCTCCGAGTGTTAGGATGCTAACGTCGTGTGATAGCCGACGTCGGTTATGACATGACACATGCTGCTATCACCGCACGTTAACTGTTACCGCTTCGCGGTAGAATCCCGAGAGCCTCAGTAGTTAAATTGACACAGCTATCGCAAGCGGTAACACTATCGCAGGGCATCGCTTTCCGAGAGCTCTATCAGTTTAATTCCCCAGCTACCTCCGTGCGGTAAAAAATTTCTGCCACACGGTAAGTCCAGTGTTGAGTTGACTCAACGCTCTCAATGTTGTCGATGCTATCCTTGGATCTATCGCCACGCGGTAACTAACTACCGCCGAGCGTTAACCTCCATTGAACTATTTTCTACCTTAAGAAATTTTGGGCGTTACAAATCTCCACCACTTAAAGAATTTCACCCTGAAATTAATTCATGCAGGAAACTAAGGAATTAAATCAACTTTAAACTGTATACCACATACAAATAACTCGAGGAACTCCGACTTCATGGTTTCCTCCCGCTCCCATGAACTCTCCTCTCGGCCACAGTTATCCCAAAGGACCTTGACCATTTTAATGTATTTGTTCCGAAGCTGCTTGACCTCCACGTCCTCGATCCGAATGAGCTTGACCTTCATCGTCAATCCACTGTCGACCGACACTTAATTCGCAGCAACCACTTGAGTAGGCTCTTGAATAGCCTTCTGTAGGACTGAGATGTGAAATACATCATGCAAACTGCTCAATTCCACCAAAATAGCCAAACAATAGGCGGCTTCACAAACCTGCTCCAAGATCTCAAGAGGCCCAATATACCTCGGACTAAGATTCTTTAAGCGTCGAATCCTTGATACGCCTTAAACGGCTTTATCTTGAGGTATACCCAATCGGCCACCGCAAACTCCACGTTTGGATGCTTGACATTGTAGTACTTGGCCTACCTATCATGAGCAATAAGTAGCCATTCTCGAATCAATCGTATCGTTAAAGTAGCATCTTCAATGTCCCTTCGCTTGTACAACTTCGATTCTCCCGTTTCTACCCAATCCAATGACATACGACACCGCCTTTCGTACAAAGCCTCAAAAGGCTCCATCTGAATGCTCGCATGGTAGCTGTTATTGTAAGCGAACTCAATCATAAAAAGATGTTCCTCCCACCTTTTACCAAAATCCAAAGCACATATACGAAGTATATCTTCCATTGTCCTATTCACCCTTTCAGTCTGACCATTTGTCTGTGGGTGAAAAACTGTGCGGAATTTCAACTTGGTACCCAACAATTGATGAACAAGCCTCCAATCGTTAAACATGAACCAACCATCTTGGTCACTAACGATGATCCGAGGTACGTCGTGCAAACGGACTATACTGTCCACATAAAGGTTCGCCAGTTTCTCCACTGAATCATCCTTCCTATTGGGTATAAAGTGTGACACCTTCGTTAAACGATCACCAATCACCCAAATGGCGTCGTTCCCCTTATGCGATCTCGATAAACCGTGTACGAAATCCATGGAGATGTCATCAAATTTCCACTCCAACATAGGCATGGACTTCAGGAACCCGCCGGGCTTCTGGCATTAGGCCTTCACCAAGGCACAGGTCTGTCACTTCGCCACATATAATGCCATGTCTTTCTTCAAACCTGACCACCAGAACAGTTTCTTCATGTCCTTGAACATCTTGTGCTCCCGGGGGGAATCAAATACTTTGTGAAATGTTCCTCGTACATCAATTCTTCTCGTAACTTCCCCGTATTGGCGAATCATAATTGGCTGCCTTTCCATTAAAGCCCATCGTCGATAGAGAACTGTTCGTTAGACCCATCAACGGCTTCCTCCCAGTGACGTTTCAAGCTCACGTCCAATAACAAGGACTGCCGAATCCTATCCACGTGGTCGTATTGAACATCTGTCCAACTCAAACAAGCATTTGTACTAGATCCCTCATCAACGCAAGAGATCTCCAAGGCCTCCAAATCACGAATAAGCCGCTCGTCATGCATCTGTAACCAGTTAGCCCGTGCAGGAGTCCTATGGCTCAAAGCATCTGCCACAACGTCCCCCTTCCCGGGAATATAATGAATCTTGTAGGTGTAATGTAACGTCCCGATTAGCATTAGGCCCCTCATTTGCGTGTTCGAGTTAGGACGGCTGACTCGGGTCTAGGAAAATGCAGGAAATTGGGATGCACTTATTGTGGAATGGACAAATTAGTCCACAACCATGTGTTGGCACAACAGCTGCCTGTGTTGACACAGCTGCTGCCTGTGTCGACACCGCAGATGCCTGTGTCGACACAGCTGTTGCCTGTATAGACACAGCGACAGGTTATGTCGACACAGCTGTTGCCTGTGTCGACACATCTGCTGCCTGAGTCGACACAGCTACTGCCTGTGTCGACACAACAGCAGGCTGTGTTGAAATAGCAACCCTGTGTCGACATAGCAGCAGGCTGTGTCAACACAGCAGCTCTGTGTTGACACAACAGGCCTGTGTCGACACAGTCCATGTGTCGACACTCGAGTAGAAGGACTCGGCCAAGTGCACGGCCGTGTCATGTGGGCACGGGTATGGACACCGGCGTGTCCCTACCCATGTAGAGTATTGAACTCGACGAAGTGTGTTGAGATCGATGAAGAGAACCTGAGAAGGACACAGGTAGAGACACGGGCGTGTCCCTACCCATCGAGTCAGTGCATTGGATAGACGTTGTAACCGTCTGTAACGCTTTGCCCGTGTCGCTTGTTATATATATATATACGAACTGTGAAACCCTAGTCATTTCACTCTTCATTCCAGCCCTATTGCTAGAGAGAACTTCGGTAGAGAAAGAAATCCGCCACCGTCATGAAGGAGGAAATGCCCCCGAGACGAGTTACGAGATCCATGGCCGGAAATGGTGGAATCGATGTGAGTTTCCTACCCTCTCCCTTAGTGCTAGATCTGTAGATATGTAGGCGAGATGTCAACTCGGTGGGGTATTGACTTGTGAGAAGATGTTTTTCTCTAGGATGAGGCCAATCTAGGGCTTGTGCCCTTGGCTAGTGGTGTCTTCAACCTCTCCGATATTCTATGTGGAGATGGGGGATGGTTTCGTGAAGAGTAAAGGCCTCATGAGGGTGAATAAGGGTGGAGGAAACTTCTGGAGGAGGTTTGAGAGGATCGACTCGAGGAGGAAGATGAATCGATGCTGTTTATTCCGCCTCAAGATGCGTGCAGAATCTGAGCTCTGCACGCAGCGGTATTTGTGGCCATTTTTATGTAGGATATGTCCAGATATGGGCTTTCGACTAAACACGAAAGTTGAAGTCCTTGAAAATACCTTTCCAACGAAAGGCTGCACGACTTTAGGCGATGTATGTAGCCATTGGAAAATCTGAACGAAAATGTTGTCCGGTAAATCCTGCATGCAGAAATCGCGTTCTGTACACAGCGGACTTCAAGTCTGATTTCTAATAGGATACATTCAAATATGGGTTGTGGGCTGAATATGAAAGTTGTAACCCATGAAAATACCTTTCCATCAAGGGGTTACACGTCTTCATCGGATTCCTATAGCTTCAGAGATCTCCGGTCGAAGTTGCTGTCCAGACTTGTCCAGCACTTAAATTCTGGGTCCTTAAATATATTATGGAATTGGATTCGGTGGAACCAATGTTGCAAATCAACTCGAGATCTTTGGTGAAACATTTCTATGTTAATCACAATAGTTCTTTGAAAAATGAAGTTTATTTATTTGATTTCTTATAACTGAATTGTGAAGCAAGCCTACTATTAACGAATTGACCTGTTAGAAATTTGGTAGATCTTTCTATGCGCATCATGTTTATAATATGTTGTTGTTATTTGGAAAGATTGATAGATCTTTATATGCGCATCATGTTTACAATATTTTGTTATCATTTGGAAAGTCATGTAGAAGAATAAACTATGACCATGAGTATGTTGATTAATGGAATGAGTTTAGTAGTCCAATACTTTGAGCGTCGTCTCCCTACGGGTAGTATTGTGGAAGGATGTAAGTGTGGTGTTGACCGCCACTAATTTGGGTTGTGTTGAGATAAGGTATGGATGGATGGATGGGCTGAGTCCTCGTGCTTTCTTATGAGGCCCCTTCCACGCCACGGTGTTGTGGAATTACATGTGGTGTGAGTCGACACGCGGTGTCGTAATCCTAGGTTAAGGATAGTGTGGTAGGTCTACGGGCTCGCCGATCGTCACACCGACAGGAGTTGACAGTTAGACTTTGGGCAGTTGAGCTGTGTCCTCGGTGTTCACGTCCCGAGGCCCCTTCCGTGCCAAGTGAACAGTTGGGTTGTGTCCTCGTGCTTTCTTCCGAGGCCCCTTCCGGGTCACACCAGGCCAGTTCAGGCTGTGTTCTCGGTGCATATCTACACGAGACCCCGCTGGGCCATAGTATGCATGGGATCCGCTGTTGTGTTCTTAGCATCGAGGCGTACGGAGGACTAGGTGAAGTAGTGTGGAGACCCACCTAGTAGTAGAAGGGCCCGTTCTACTGTCACCGTCTGGCCACTGTGGCTGATGCCTAAGAGGTTAGCTACCTGCTCGAAAAGTGGGAACTACAGTCATTGTCGACATGGCAGTTGCATATGCGTGAGCATGGGTGAGTCATTGCATAACATACATTCCATTTCATATCATTGCACATCAAGATCCTCATCGTATAAGTTTGTATGGGCACTCCTATACGATGAGTTCCTTGATGTAACCCGATCCTTAACTTTTAAGCTTGTATGGGCATCCTTATAAGTTAAGTTACTTTCCTGCTACTGCTAGATTATGATACTATTAATCTTACACTATTGCCACCTGCTTGTACTTCTTTTATTACTTGCATATATATATTATCTTTGTTCCTTCTCCACGCCCGGTGCCGAGGAGTCGCCGGGGGAGCGGATGTGAAGCCACTTAGTCGTTTCGACTAACGATGGCTACATCTTCCTTTTTTTAGGAGGTCACATCGCAGGTAGAGCAGTCGCAGACTATGCAGCAGGACAGCCAAGCCAGGACTACAGGGCCTGAAGTGACGGTGCCATCGCTACCATCGGTTACAGATGTGATTGTTGCGAGATTTTGTTGTAGCCTGTTTGGGCAATTTTATAAATGTACTCTGATATTGTAGAAGAATGTTTTAGCTTCTATATTTTGATGTACTATTTGGACACTATTACTTAGTGTGGATTTGGCTTCTTTAACATTGTTTTGGTTGGGTTGGCATGCTCTATTGATATTGGTTGTAGCCGGCGGAGTAGGCGTCTTGTGGAACAGGTTAGCCCGTGTGCTAATGCTACCGCAAGGCGGCTGTTCCGGGCATAAGACCCCCCATTTGTGCCGTGTTTTGGGATCCGGGAGGGGGGGTCTTACAAATGGTATCAAATTGCCACAATCCTCAACTAAAGAAGTCATTCAACAATGGGCCACCCCCGTTCGATTATTCAGTTTGGGGACAAACTGACTTAGCGAAAGTAGTGGTGTGCCCATATGTAATTCACACTAAGTTTGTCCAACTTTGACCTTAAGATTAGCCAACCTAACCATGAGTTTGTGTTCTATGTGTAGATTCCAGTTCATGTTGAGCCGATGGGGGGCACTCCTACCCCTTCCATACCCACTCAGTTCCAACAATCTTGGTTGGGGCAGACGCTCACCGCCATCCTCGATGCTTTTAGGGCGCAGCAGCCTCCGGTACAACAACAGGCTCCGGGTTCTAATTGGCTGAGCAACTTTCGGGCTCTCTCCCCTCCCGCCTACCTCGGGACGGAGTCGGCCGTACGCACAGAGGAATGGCTTGACACGGTCCAAGAGCTATTGGCGGGGATCCGTTGCCAGGCCAACATGGCTGTATCATTGGCGGTGTCCGTCTTGGATCTACATGCTAAGAGATGGTGGAAGTCACTCATGGGTCCACATTCCAAGGACGAGTGTATACCGAGATAAGTTGGAGCGAGTTCTCGGGTGTCTTCTTGGAGCACTTCATTCCTACATCGGCTCGAGATGAGCTCGAGCAGAGGTTTCTACTACTGAAGGAGGGATCAAAATCGGTTACGGAATACTAGCGAGAGTTCCTACATCTCGCAAGGTTCACGGTCTCATATGACCTGGATCGGCTGACGGTGCGGAACACTTACCCACTAACTCGGATCGACGAGTTGTTCGATCAATTAGTGGGGGCGCATTGGTTTTCTAAGCTGGACTTGCACTCAGGTTATTATCAGCTGAGAATACAAGAAGGGGACATCCAGAAAACGGCCTTTAGTTCAAGATATGGGTTGTACGAGTTCACAGTGATGCCATTTGGGCTCACAAATGCCCCTTCATCCTTCATGAGCCTGATGAACAAGGTGTTTGAACCTTATTTGGATATCTTCATCATTGTGTTCATCGACGATATCTTGGTCTACTCAAAGACGGAGGAGGAGCATATTGAGCACTTGACCTTGGTTCTGAAGAAATTGAAGGATCACGCTTTGTACGCCAAATTCAGCAAATGCGAATTCTGTCTTAAGGAGGTTGCTTTCTTGCGGCATGTGATCAGTGGAGCAGGACTAGCGGTGGATCCGGCCATGGTCCGGGCCGTGAAAGAGTGGTCGCCCTTGAAGTTGGCGGCCGATGTGAGGAGTTTACTTGGACTTGCCGGGTACTACCGCAAGTTCGTGAAAGGGTTTTCATAGATTTCTCTTCCTCTTACTTCATTGACGAAGAAATGTGTGCCATTTGAGTGGATACCCCAATGTGAAGCGGCATTCCAGGAGCTGAAGGATAGACTTACCTCCGCCCCCATCCTTGCACTTCCATCTAGGAAGGAAGGATTTCAAGTTTACACTGACGCATCATATCAAGGGATGGGAGCGGTACTGATGCAGCACGGACACGTGATTGCCTATGCTTCAAGACAGTTGAAGAAGCATGAAATCAATTACCCAGTCTATGATTTGGAATTGGGAGTAGTGGTGTTTGCCTTGAAGGTTTGGAGGCACTATCTATACGACGTCCACAACGAGATGTTTTCAGACCACAAAAACTTGAAGTATGTTCATACACAGATGGAGTTGAACTTGAGGCAATGACGATGGTTAGAGTTTCTATGCGATTGTGAGTTCACCTTAAACTATCATCCCAGAAAGGCGAACTCGGTGGCCGATGCATTGAGTAGAAAAGTACCAGGCTCTGGCCCAGATTCTCGGTTGATGAGTATGGAGTTGGCTCGGATGATTGAGGAGATGGATATTACACTAGTATTCAAGGATCCTTCGGTAGAGTATACGGAGTATTTGACAAGCCTGAGCATAGTCTTTGATATCCGGGACTGGATTCGAGTGGAGCAAGGAGTGGATGCGGCTCTGGCCCCGACAATCAAGGCAATTGAAGCTGGGACTACTGATGAGTACACACTAAAAGACGGCCTTGTTTATTTTCGGGGCCGGCTCTATATTTCCAAGGGCGGAAAAATCCGGGAGGATATCTTGAGAGAGGCACATAGTTCAAAATATTCAGTACACCCGGGTATTGCCAAGATGTACGCTGGCTTACAGAAGACCATGTGTTGGCCGGGAATGAAGAAGGATGTTCGTTACTATGTTACACATTGCGAAGCTTGTCAAAGGGTGAAGGCGGAATGCAAGAGTCCCGGTGGTTTGTTGCAGTCATTACCCATCCCCGAGTAGAAGTTCGAGGATATCTCCATGGACTTCGTCCATGGGCTACCTCGCTCCCACTCCGGGAATGATCAAGTGTGGGTTATTGTTGATCAACTGACAAAGGTAGCCCGTTTTATCCTAATGAAGAAAGAAGCACACATGGACGTTTTGGTACGCCTCTTTGTGGAGCAGTTCGTACGGTATCATGGCGTGCCCAAGACAATTGTTTCGGATCGGGATGGTCGGTTTAATTCCAAGGAGTGGAAGGCAGTACAGGCGTATTTGGGCTCGCACCTAACCTTTAGCACGGCGTTTCACCCTCAGACGGACGGGCAGTCTGAGCGGACCATCAGAACACTGGAGGATTTATTGAGGTTATGTGTACTGGATAGAGGAGAGTTGTGGGAAAGGCTCTTGCCCTTAGTGGAATTCTCCTACAATAATAGCCATCAGGCGAGCATCGGTATGGCGCCCCATGAAGCCCTTTACGGAAGAAGGTGCAGGACTCCCTTGTCTTGGGTGCAGGATGAAGATCTGATGGCATTGGGAAGTGAATATATAGATGTCACTGATGCGGCGGTCATGTTGATACGGGATCGCATGTTGGAGGTTCACAGTCGGCAGGCGAAGTATTAAAATGCAAAGCACCGGATGGTGCAGTTTCAAGTGGGTGATAAGGTGTTTCTGAAGATTCGGCTGATGCATGGACTTTCACGGGTGCGTGGAGTGAAAAAGCTCAGCCCAATGTATGTTGTGCCTTATACTATACTGGAAAGGATTGGACCGTTGGCCTATCAGTTGGAGTTACCGTCAGAGCTGGAGAACCTCCACGACCTGTTCCATGTGTCGTTCTTCGAAAGGGATTGATGCGGCCCGATCAATATACCCCCACTACTGATGGTGTTGTGTCATCCGATAGGTCTGTGCGACTAAAGCCGGAGCGGATCGTAGATAACGAGACAAGAATATTGCGCTGCAAAAGTCTTCCCTTGGTAAAGGTGCTATGGTTTAATCATGGGAAGGAGGAGCACACATGGGAGCCAATGGATTTGATGCAACAACGCTACCCAGAGTTGTTTGCTCAAGGTAATTTTATTTAAAAGCATATTTTATTTTCTGTTATGCTTTTCTACCCATAGCCCTGGCCTGATTTCGGGGACAAAATCTTTTATTTTGTTTATAGGATTTGTAATGTCCTGATTCGCACTAGGCCCCTCGTTTGCATGTTCGAGTCAGGAGGGTTGACTCGGGTCCAGAGAAATGCAAGAAATTAGGCTCCACTTGTGGTGGAATGGACAAATTAGTCCACAACCCTGTGTTAACACAGCAGCTTCCTGTGTCGACACAACAACTGCCTGTGTCGACGCGGCTGCTGCCTGTGTCGACACAGCAGCTGCCTGTGTCGACACAGCTGCTTCCTGTGTCGATACAGCGGCAGGATGTGTCGACACAGTTGCTGCCTGTGTCGACACAGCTGCTGTCTGAGTCAACACAGCTTCTGCCAGTGTCCACACAACAGCATGCTGTATAGACACAACAACCCTGTGTTGACACAGTAACCCTATGTCGACACAGCAGCTATGTGTTGACACAACAGGCCTATGTCGACAAAGTCCATGTGTCGACACTCGTGTATAAGGACTAGGCCAAGTGCACTGCCGTGTCATGTGGGCACGGGTATGGACACGGGCGTGTCCCTACCCGTATCGAGTATTGAACTCGACAAAGTATGTTGAGATCGACGAAGAGTACCCAAGAAGGACACGGGTAGAGACACGGGCGTGTCCCTACCCATGTCAGTGCATTGAAAAGACGTTGTAACCGTCTGCAACGCTTCGCCCGTGTCGCTTGTTATATATATATGGACCGTGAAACCCTAGTCATTTCACTATTCATTCTAGCCCTATTGCCAGAGAGAACTTCGGTAGAGAAAGAAATCTGCCACCGCCGTGAAGGAGGAAATGCCCCCGAGACGAGTTACGAGATCCATGGCCGGAAATGGTGGAATCGCTGGAATTGATGTCGGTTTCCTACCCTCTCCCTTGGTGCTAGATCTATAGATATGTAGGCGAGATGTCGACTCGGTGGGGTCTTGACTTGTGAGAAGATGTTTTTCTCTAGGATGAGGCCGATCTAGGGCTTGTGCCCTTGGCTAGTGGTGTCTTCAACCTCTCCGATCTTCTATGTAGAGATGGGGGATTGTTTCATGAAGAGTAAAGACCTCATAAGGGTGAATAAGGGTGGAGTAAACTTCTGGAGGAGGTTTGAGAGGATTGACTTGAGGAGGAAGATGAACCGATGTCGTTCATTCCGCCTCAAGATGCGTGCAGAATCTGTGCTCTGCGCCCAGCGGTCTTCGTGGACATTTTTATGTAGGATATGTCTAGATCTGGGCATTCGCCTAAACACCAAAGTTGAAGTCCTTGAAAATACCTTTCAAACGAATGGCTGCATGACTTCGGGTGACGTTTGTAGCCATGGGAAAATCTGAACGAAAATGATGTCCGGTAAATCCTGCATGCAGAAATCGTGTTCTGTACGCAGTGGACTTCAAGTCTGATTTCTAATAGGATACATTCAAATCTGGGTTGAGGGCTGAATATGAAAGTTGTAACTCGTGGAAAGAACTTTCCATCGAGGGGTTTCACGTCTTCACCGGATTCCTGCAGCTTCAGGGATCTCCGGTCGAAGTTGCTGTCTAGACTTGTCCAGCACTTAAATTCTGGGTCCTTAAATATATTATGGAATTGGAATCGGTGGAACCAATGTTGCAAATCAACTCGAGATCTTTGGTGAAACATTTCTATGTTAATCACAGTAGTGCTTTGAAAGATGAAGTTTATTTATTTGATTTCTTATAACTGAATTGTGAAGCAAGACTACTATTAACGAATTGACTTGTTAGAAATTTGGTAGATCTTTATATGCGCATCATGTTTATAATATGTTGTTGTTATTTGGAAAGATTGATAGATCTTTATATGCGCATCATGTTTATAATATTTTATTATCATTTGGAAAGTCATGTAGAAGAATAAACTATGGCCATGAGTATGTTGATTAATGGAATGAGTTTAGTAGTCCAATACTTAGAGCGCCGTCTCCCTACGGGTAGTATTGTGGAAGGATGTAAGTGCGGTGTTGACCTTTACTAGTTTGGGTTGTGTTGAAATAAGGTATAGATGGATGGATGGGCTGAGTCCTCGTGCTTTCTTCCGAGGCCCCTTCCACGCCACGGTGTTGTGTAATTGAATGTGGTGTGAGTCGACACGCAGTGTCGTAATCCTGGGTTAAGGATAGTGTGGCAGGTCTACGGGCTCACCGATTGTCACACCAACGAGAGTTAACAGTTAGAATTTGGGCGGTTGGGTTGGGTCCTCGGTGTTCACATCCCGAGGGCCCTTCCGTGCCAAGTGAACGGTTGGGCTGTGTCCTCGTGATTTCTTCCGAGGCCCCTTCTGGGTCACACCGGGCCAGTTCGGGCTGTGTTCTCGGTGCACATCTACCCGAGACCCCGCTGGGCCATAGTACGCATGGGCTCCGCTGTTGTGTTCTTAGCGTCGAGGCGTACGGAGGCCTAGGTGAAGTAGTGTGGAGACCCACCTAGTAGTATAAGTGCCCGTTCTACTGTCACCGCCTGGCCACGACGGCAGATGCCTGAGATGTCAGCTACCTGCTCGAAAAGTGGGAACTACAGTCATTGTCGACATGGCAGTTGCATGTGTGTGAGCATGGGTGAGTCATTGCATAGCATACATTCCATTTCATATCATTGCACATCAAGATCCTCATCGTATAAGTTTGTATGGGCACTCCTATACGATGAGTTACTTATAAGCCTGTATGGGCATCCTTATAAGTTAAGTTACTTTCCTACTACTGATATCTTACTTGTTAGTTTGCTATAGCTCTTAAATAACTGTTAGATTATGATACTGTTACTCTTACACTATTGCCACTTGCTTGTACTTCTTTTATTACTTGCATATATATATTGTCCTTGTTCCTTCTCCCCGCCCGGTGCCGAGGAGTTGCCGGGGGAGCGGATGTGAAGCCACTTAGTTGTTTCGACTAACGGTTGCTATGTCTTCCTTTTTTTAGGAGGTCATGCCGCAGGTAGAGCAGCCACAGACTATGCAGCAGGACAGCCAGGCCAAGATGACAGGGCCTGAAGTGATGGTGTCGTCGCTACCGTCAGTTACGGATGTGAGTGTTGTGAGATTTTGTTGTAGCCCGTTTGGGCAATTTTATAGCTGTACTCTGATATTGTAGAAGCATGTTTTAGATTCTATATTTTGATATACTATTTGGACGCTATTACTTAGTGTGGATTTGGCTTCTTTTGCATTGTTTTGGTTGGGTTGCCATGTTCTATTGATATTGGTTGTAGCCGGCGGAGTAGGCGTCATGTGGAACAGGTTAGCCCGTGTGCTAATGCTACCGCAACGCGCCTGTTTCGGGAATAAGACCCCCCCCCCCCCCCCCCGCGTGCAGTGTTTTGGGATCCGGGAAGGGGGGGGGGGGTCTTACATTTAGTCCCCATGGAACTCCATCCACCGACGCTGATGCATGTTCAGATCCTTCTGATCTATCAGATACTTCAGGCTCTTGTGATCTGAATAGATATCTACCTTGACCCCATACAAATAATGCATCCAAAGCTTGAGAGTGAATACCACGGCCGCCAACTCCAAATCATGGACCGGGTAATTCCTCTCATGCACCTTCAACTGGCGAGATCCATAAGCTATCAACTTCCTGTGCTGAAGTAGAACACATCCTAATCCACTCCCAGAGGCGTCACTGTAAATCTCAAAGCCCTCCAATCCACATGGCGAACATAACACAGGCGTCGTGGTCAGACGACACTTTAGTTCTTCGAAAGCTTGTGCGCACTCCGAGGACCAAATAAACTTCTGATCCTTCCTTGTTAGTGTAGTGAGGGGCGATTCTATCCGGGAGAAGTTCTCCACGCAGCGCCTGTAATTGCCGGCAAGCCCCAAAACGCTCCAGACTTCCGCCACAGTAGACAACACAGGCCACTCTCGTATCGTAACTATCTTCGCCGGATCTACCATAATTCCCTCTCCACTAACCACGTGACTGAGGAATGCTACCACAGATAGCCAAAACTCACATTTGGAGAATTTGGCATAGATTTGGTTCCTCCTCAGGATCTCCAATACCATATGTAGATGCTTGAAATGATCATAATTGCACTGTGAGTGCACCAGTATATCATCGATGAAGAGTATCATGAACTGGTCCAAGTACTCTCAGGACGTCCTGTTCATCAAATCCATAAACACGAATGGTGCATTCGTCAGTCCAAATGGCATGACGATGAACTCATAATGCCCATAACGTGTGCTGAAAGTAGTCTTGAGAATGTCACTTTCCATTATTCTCAGCTGATAGTACCCAGATTTCAAATCCTGCTTCGAGTACACTGTAGACCCGACCAACTGATCAAACAGATCATCGATCCTCGGGATCGAATATATATTCTCCTCTATCAGCTTATTCAACTCTCGGTAATCAATACACTGCCATGAACTCCCATCCTTCTTCTTAACAAAAAGGACTGGCGTGCTCCAAGTCGACGAACTTGGATGCACATACCATTGATCCAATGGCTCTTGAATGTGTACCTTCAACTCCGCCATCTCCTTAGGCGCTAAGCGGTACAGGGAGCATGACAGAGGTTTGGCACCTGACACTAGCTCGATGGTGAAGTCAATTTCTCGCTGAGGTGGGGCTCCGGGGAGATTTTCAGAAAAAACATCAAGAAATTCTAACATAACTGGGTGAAAGAACTAGTGCCTAAACACCTAGAGGTGGGGGGGTGAATAGGTGCACTTAATCTTTTTAACTTTAAAGGCAGAAACACTGAATTATTAGACCTGTTTATGCAATTCTCTACATCAATTCAGCACAGATAACACAACAATCACAGAATTAATCACACACAGAGTACACACAGATTTTTATGGTGGTTCCCCAAGGTCTGGGTACATCCACTTTCCCCCTTCGCCTATCTAGTAGTGTACTAGATTCGGCCTAACTTCTCCACTTCTCAGATCCTCAGATCTTACAACTCAGAACCCCAAACAGGTTCCTACAACTCAGGCACAAAAGCCCTACCACTCAGTCTTCACCAAGACTTACACTCAGAGAACAACGTCTCCTACAACTCAGGCACTAGGCCCTACCTCAGTCTTCAACAAGATCTACACTCAGAGCACACTGTCTCCTACACTCAGCCTTTATAAAATAGGCTTACAGCTAAGATCCCTTAGGATACTACAGAAAATAAAGTTTACAAAGTTTATAACCACAACTCTAAAAGAGAGAGATGAGTTGACTGGTTTCTTGATGAGTTCTTGGAAGAACTTGGCAGAGATCAACCTCCCTTGGCTTTCTTGAAAGCTTCTTGAATTAGAACACAGTAGGGTTGTATCTTTATGTAGATGATCTTCAATCAACTGCTGACTTGAGATTCTGATTTCAATCTGAATCTTCCTTATCAGCCTGGTTCAACAGCTGGTCTTCTTAGAAGGAGCTCTCTCTCTCCAACTTCTTAGATCTTCTCTTGAAGGCCTTCTTCTTGTTGTGTTGTTTTTCACTTCATTGATCGATTGTTGTTCGGTTGAAGGAGAAAAGTCTTTAAATAAGCTTTCTCCATGGTGACCGGCTGATCCAGTTTCTAACAACTTTCTGACTGCTCTGACAGTTGCAGTTGAACGGTTGAAATGGCAGCTGTCAAGTCATCCAGTCACTTCTTGAAATCTCTGTCACTGTCTGAAAGTGTCGAGACAGATAGTCTTTATGTGTCGACACAAATAGACTAAGTGTCGACACAAATAGACTAAGTGTCGACACTAGCCTTCATGGTGTCGACACAACTCCTTGTGTTGTTGTAACAGCTTCTCGACACTGCTTCTTTAGAATATGTTGACACTGATTCTGTGTGTCGACACAAGCCTTCTTCTTTAATACTTAGTTAAATTCTACTAAGTGTCGACACACCTCCTTTGTGTCGACACATCTTCTTGTGTTGAAACTTGTTAAGTGTCGACACATCTTCTTTGTGTCGACACACGCCTTCTGTGTTGAAACTTTGCTGAGTGTCGACACATCTCCTTGTATCGACACATGTACTTGAGCTTTGTTGAAGTTTGCTGAGTGTCGACACAGCCTCCTAGTGTCGACACATGTACTTGAACTTTGTTGAAGTTTGTTGAGTGTCGACACAACCTCCTAGTGTCGACACTTTTGCTGTCGACAAAGTTTCTCTTGGTGTCGACACTGCTTCTAAGTGTCGACACTGATTATGTAGACAATTCTTCACTGTGTGTCGACACAACCTGTATGTGTCGACACTTTCCTTCTAGTGTCGACTCTGCCTTCCTGGTGTCGACACAATTACTCCAAGTGTCGACACAGCTTCTCTAGGTGTCGACACAAGCCTTCTTAAGTGTCGACACTTTTCTTCTAGGTGTCGACACATGGACTTAGAATCTTTTATGCTTTCCCTGCAATTACATAACCTGCACACATAAACTCAAAGCACATCAAATACATCTTGATGTATATAATTGAGTAGGGTGAGGCTTCTTCAAATCAGGTACATATATTCCAATGTACCCAACAATCTCCCCCTATTTAGAGAAGTCACAACCCTTAGTCAATGATATACACCATACATAAAAATTTTCAGTATGATGTAAAACAGTATTATTTGTCAGGGAAAATATTAAACATGTATAACCAAAACATGTATAATCAATTAACTCAGAACAATAAAGTAATAGATTGAACAGATAACATTGTTCTTACAACTCCAAACATTTTCATTAATCAAAAGTTTACATAGAGTTAAAAGCAAATGATTTCAAATTGTACACTTAAGAAAATTTTTATCCTATGGCTGCTCAGGCTCCTTGATAACAATCCTCTTTCCAGATTGAATCTTTGCTTGAACTGGAGCATCATTGTCATCAACAGGCTTCTTCCCTTTGAGATCTTTCTTTTTCAACTCTTCAGCCTTTATCTTCTGCCTTTCAAAATAGTGATAAGGCTTAGGGAAATACTTGTTAGGGTCTTGTGCATTAGGAGGTAGCTTTCCCAGTTTAGCCTTCCTTCTATATTGTACAATGGCCCCTTGCCTATTCTCATGTTTTCTCCACTCCTATTCAGAATACCATTTGCCTCTATCCAGGATATTGTCCTTAGCAGCCTTCCAAGCAGTCAATATGATATTCCTGGATGTGGGGCTCCATTGTTCAAAATCTGGCCTTAATTCAGCCTGCTCTCTGAACCTTTTCTTAGATAATTGAGCCTCTTGTTCCTTTAATAAAGCTTCTTGCTCTTTTAGTACTGCCTCTGGCACAGGCTGAACTACTTTCTCAAGAATAATATTCCGGTTACCCTCAAGAGGACTATACATAGACGTACCTCCTGATGTATCATGTCAAAATCTGCAGGAGGATATATCACTTGAGCCACTTCAGCTTGCTCTCCTCCAAAGTATGCAGGATTTAGTCCAGACTCTGCCACATTGTCATCATCACATAAGGGTGGATATCCAAGGGTAGCTATGATGGAGTTCGAAATCCATTTGGCATGATCAGAGCCGGCTTTGACTAGTACCCTCTCACCCTTTATGACTTCTCTCTCTATGTGATCCCTAAGATCATCTTTCTGGAATCTGATTTGAGCATTCAAATAATTAACTCAATCCTTATAAAAAGGTTTGAACTTCTGAAGCTGGGCAGAAATAGCTTTCTGAGAATCTTCAATGGCAGTTTTCACAGCAGTGAGACTGTCCTGTAATTTCTTATCAATTTCTTCTTTGGCAGTGGCACTTACTACAGGCTGTGCAGTAACTATATTTTTCATTTCAGTTACAATGACATTATGTGAAGCAGTGAGATTATCATTCATCCTTATCTGGTTTTCCAGGACATAGCCTTGTTTGAGTGCCAGATCATCAATCTGTTTCTTGAGATTCTCTTGATGTGTAGCCAGATAGACTACTGCATTCCCTCCTTTATGAAAGTAGTCGGTCATTTCCTTTTTGTTTTGATTTACTTCAAATCTGATAGATTTGATGTCTTATGCCAGATCAAATTGCAGGGATTTATGCACTTCATCCATATACTTTTATAAAGCTTTTCTTTGCTCATCTAGCTTAATCTGCAAAGCCACCATCAGTGAACTATAATCAGTAGATGGGGCAGGCTGTGGAGTAAGTGTTTGCAGTGCTTTCTTGTAGTTCTGGCTTCTTCTCTTGAATACCTGAAACTTCCTTTTCTTGGCTCTAGCAGCCTCTTCATCCTCTGAAGCAGAAGTGCTAGCAATATCTACTCGATCCTTAGGACTAGGAGGTAACACCTTCTCAGTCCTTTTTATTTGCTCAGCATCCTGTGGCTCCACAGTCTCTTGTCTAGCAGACTCCTCTATTTGCTCCCCCTCAATATTGATCTTCTCCCCCTCAACAGCAGCTATCTCTCTCTAAAGATCTGTCTGTACAAGATCAGGGAACAGCTCTTCTAAAGTAAACTCATGTTGAGGTTGTTCAGAAGAATCTCTAATCTCAAGAGCATCTGTTTCCATTTTATCAGCAACAGATGTGTCCTTTATGACAACATCTTGGGGTGGACTATGTATATGTGTATGTTGATCAACATCAAGTAATGGTTCAGTCAAAACTTCATCTTCAATGGTAGAATCTAATTGATTAACTTCAGTAATTACCTCAAGAATGATTTGGGTAGCCCTCTCACTCTCTAATGGGGTTGGCTCATCCACAAGTAGAGGCTCCCCCTTGAGTGGATCCAGGTGAATTGGGCTAGCTGATGGTAGCTCCCCCTACCTCTGTGCATCTTCTTGTCTTGCTGGTGACTGTCCAGCATTTCTTCCCTCTTCGTCATCTGAACTAAACACCCCTTGCTCCTCTAAGCTACTTGACGATTCTTGTGCCACAATGGCTGTCTTCTTCTTCTTCTTCTGTGGTGTTTCCTTTTCTAGAGTTGGCAGTTCCTTTGTCAATACTCTATCCCACCTTGAGAAAATTCTCATATCCATTCTCCTCATGTGGTTTATCTTAGAACCAGCAGCTTTGTTCATCACTTCAGGAATACTTCCAGCTAGGTATAGACTCAGAATTCTACTCAGATTGGGTTTCTTCAGGCTTTCTTTTATCTTATCAAACATGACTGCAGACCAATCAATATTAAGGTTGAAAATTATCCTTGTCATTAGACTGAACATGTGAGCAGATATTCTATCATGCCCACCAGACTTGCTCAGTATTACTTTTCCTACTATCTCAGATAGAAACTTTCCTTGTATGTTAATCCCTTTTCTGTTGAAAACTGATCCAATTTTTAGGTTTGAGTCAAATCCACACCATTTCAATGCCTCTCTAGTCTTAGAAGCAGATACATCTTCTTCCTCTTTTGTTCTTGGTAGTTTAAGTACCTTTCTTAGACTTTTCTGTGTGACCTTGATTTTTATCCCATGAACTCTGGACCTAATCTTGAGCCCTGATTCATCAAGAGTAGCTGCACTCAAGAATTCAAGGACCTCCTTCTTCTAGATCTTGATAGGTTCTGATACAAGATACTCTAGTCCAGTCTCAACAATTAGGGTTACCACACCTTTGATTTCTGGTTTTGTGTCATCAAAGGCGTGACGCACGAGCTCATATCCTTCGTTAATGTTCTCTTCTAGCTTGGGTGCCATTAGGGTTTGAAGAAATTTTGAATTTAGAGAAGAGAGATGTCGACACACAAGTTTGGTCTCGAGCCTAAGGTGAGCGTGTCGACAAACATTGGGGAAAACCTATTTATACCTTTCTAAAATTGAAGGTGAAAAGGCGCGTTAACATACTTGAATTGTGTCGACATTTCTGAAAAGTGTCGACACTTACTTAAAATGTCTCGACAACTATGTGTCGACACAAATATAGTCGACAGAATATATGTGTCGACACTTATATATCTTAGCTCGACACTTAGTCGAGACTCTACTAGACTAATTCTATGTAAATCTTAAGTGTCGACACCATCTTGGATGTGTCGGCACCTACACTGCATGTGTCGACACTAATTCTCTTAAGTGTCGACACTGACTTTCTAGATGTGTCGACACCATTTCTCTGAAATGTCGACACCACTTCTATGTGTCGACACAGACAACTCTGTGTGTCGACACTACCTTAGTTAGCCAATTTTTGTAAACTATTCTAAGTTTATCATCCCTAATTCAATTTTAAACTTATTGAATTTGGTTTCATCTAAGGGCTTAGTATACATATCAGCTAACTGATTATCTGTATTTATATACTCTAAGGAAATGTCTCCTTTTTCTACATGTTCTCTTAGAAAATGGTATTTTATTTCTATGTGCTTAGTCCTACTATGGGAGACCAGATTATTTGCAATAGAAATGACACTAGTAGAATCACAAAATAAAGGTGTTCTACTTACTTGAATACCATAATCTTCTAGCTGGTGTTGTATCCATAGTAGTTGTGCACAGCAGCTTCCTGCAGCAACATACTCTGACTCAGCTATTGAGATAGCCACACTGGTCTTCTTCTTGCTACTCCAAGACACCAGCCTTCCACCTAAAAATTGACAAGTTCCTGTAGTACTCTTTCTATCTTCCTTGCAGCCTGCAAAATCTGCATCTGAATAACCTGTCAGTTCAAAATCTCCATTCCTAGGGTACCAAAGGCCTAGATAAGGTGTGCCCTTAAGATATCTCAAAATTCTTTTGACTGCTGTCAAATGAGATTCTTTAGGGCAAGCTTGGTACCTAGCACAGACACATGTAGCATACATGATATCTGATCTACTAGCAGTCAAATACATTAGGGAGCCAACTATCCCTCTATACAAAGTTTCATCTACAGGTTTCCCTTCATCATCTTTGCTTAGAGACATTGTTGACCCCATAGGAGTTTTCATGGTAATGGATGATTCCATACCATACTTCCTTATCAATTCTAGGGTGAACTTAGACTGGCATATGGATAATCCATCTTCAGTCTGTGTAACTTGGAGACCCAAGAAGAACTTAAGTTCCCCCATACTGCTCATTTCAAATTGTTCTTGCATGAGTTTTGCAAACTTTCTGCAAAGACTACTTTCTGTAGACCCAAATATAATGTCATCTACATATATTTGGACTAAGATAATCTTACCTGTGGATTCCCTAAAGAATTGAGTCTTGTCTATTTTCCCCCTTGAGAATTTGTTCTCAATGAGGAAACTAGACAGAGTTTCATACCAAGCCCTAGGGGCTTGTTTTAACCCATACAAAGCCTTCCTAAGTCTATATACATAATCAAGTTTAAGAGAATCTACAAAACCTGATGGCTGCTCTACATAGACTTCTTCCTTCAGGTTTCCATTCAGAAAAGCTGACTTAACATCCATTTGATATACCTTAAATCCTTGATATGTTGCATAGGCAAGGAACATCCTTATTGCTTCCAGTCTTGCTACTAGAGCAAAGTTTTGATCAAAATCAATACCTTCTTCCTGCCTATATCCTTTTGCAACTAGTCTAGCTTTATTCTTTATAATAATTCCATTCTCATCCAAATTGTTCCTAAAGATCCACTTAGTTCCAATAATGTTGTGGTCTTTTGGTTTAGGAACTAGCTCCCAGACCTTGCATCTCTTGAACTGGTTCAACTCCTCTTGCATGGCCTCAATCCAATGAGGGTCTAGGATTGCTTCTTCAAATTTCTTTGGCTCTACTTGGGATAGAAAGCTGGAGTAGAGAACTGAACTTAGATTCCTGCTCCTTGTTTGTACCCCTTGTCTGAGATCTCCAATAATTTGATTGGCTGGATGATCTTTTAAATGCCTATTTGCTGGAGGCAGCCTGTCTTCTGGTTGTACACCTTCAGCTTCTTCATTCAACTGCACCTCTTGGTCTTCTTCAGCAACAGGAGTATCTTGTACTCCCCCTGGACAGCAGCCACCATCTTCCACTTGCTGACTTGCAGAAGAACCTTGTGCAATAGTAAGCTTGTCCATCTTCTCAGTTACACCTGTGGAGCTGCAAACACTTCTAGGCAATTCATTTTTAATGAGTCTAGCTTCATCAAAAACTACATGAACAGACTCTTCTACAACTTGAGTAATCAAGTTGTAGACCCTATAAGCCTTAATATTGTTGCTGTACCCAAAAAATATCCCCTCTTGAGATTTGGCAGCAAACTTGGTTAGATAAGACTTACCATTGTTAAGGATATAACACTTGCAACCAAAGATCCTGAAATATGATAGATTTGGTTTTCTGCCCTTCACAATCTCATAGGTGGTCTTCTTGTGGCTCTTGGTGATATTAGCCCTATTGATTACATGACATGCAGTATTGACTACCTCAGCCCAGAAATATTCTGGGAGAGAAGTGTCACTCAATAGGGTTCTACCAGCCTCTATCAAGGTTCTATTTTTTCTTTCAGCAATGCCATTTTGCTGAGGTGTTTTTGGTGAGGAAAATTCTTGAAAAATTCCAAACTCTTCACACAGTTTTGTCATACTTTCAGACTGAAATTCAGTACCATGGTCACTTCTGATTTTGACCACTGTACTGTTCAATTCATTCTGAATTTGTTTAAAAAAACTATACAAGATACTTGGTGTTTCAGATTTTTGCCTTAGGAAGAACACCCAGTAATACCTTGAGTAGTCATCAACTACCACAAATGTATAGACCTTCCTACCTAGGCTGTGAACTGACATAGGACCAAAAAGATCCATATGCAAGAGGTATAGACACCTCACATCATCTTTGTTCTCAAGGCTATGAAAGGTGGATTTGGTCTGCTTGCCTTTTTGACAAGCTGAGCATATCCCATCCTTTATACACTTAACCTGAGGACCATTTGTAACGCCCCCGATTTTCCAGTGATTTATTTAATTTCTTATTTGACGTATTATGACGTCAGAGCGTTATGTTAGCGCGTGTTGGTCATGTGACGTTGTTAGAGCGTGCTCTTAGCTCTTTAGGTTCCCTGTGTGGCTTGGTGATGCCTGGTAGCAAGATTCCCTAGCGAGCCGGAGTCTGTTTGGTGACTCGGTGGAGCCTCTTGGGGAATGCTTGTGTTTTGGCTTCGGGAGAAATTTGCCCGAGTTCTGTTCGTCGGATTTTGTTACCGACTGTGTCGTTAGCGCGTTTTGCGTTCGTTAGGTTTGACCGGCCAAATTTTGGGATTTGTGTCGGGAGTGGAAAATTTTACATTAGGAAATTAGATCGGCTAATTTTAGACTTGCTCGTCAAGTTTCGTCGCGTTCCGAGCATTTTTGGAGGCTCGGCGCGCGATTGAAGTTTGTATGTTTTCACGTACGCCGTTAACTTTAGAAATTATTATCTCGAAAACGGTGCGTCGGAATTCGATTTCGACTTCGCCGTTGGATTCGTAGCGTCGTCATTCGCTTACGGTGCGAATTTCGTTCGATTCGGCGCGCGTTTGGCCCTCCGTAATGATATATGTTATATCATTTCTTTTTAAATAATTATATAAATATTAATATTGTATATATATTTATAAAGTATTTTAAAAAAAATGAAATGAAATAATAGAGAATCGGTGAGAATGATTCTCAATCGGTGAGAATCATTCTCACCGATCGGTTCCCCCCCTTTAGTATGCTATATTATAATAAATATATTATTATTTATTATTATTAAATATATATATATTTATATAAGTTAAAGAAGAAAAAAAAAAGCCATTCTTCTTCCCCGAACCAGCAGCCCCCCTGTGCGTAATATTTGGCGTGTGCGGAACCCTTCCGTTCGCGAATCTTCCGGCGGCCGCCACCGCCGATCCGGTGGACGAAATTTCGATCCGATCACGGCGTTGGAAAGCTCTCAGCGAGAGCTTCAAGATCGCGGTAAGTTTTTCCCGTTTCGGTGACCGTTTCGCCTTAGATTTTTTCGGCCCTAACCCCGGTTATCCGTTTTTTTCGTAGATCTCGTCTCCGCGTGCCCCCTTTTGGACGGATCTACGTGTTGGAGTTTTTTTGGGAGGACGTTTTCAAGGTCGATTTGAGGCAAGTGGATTTCTCCCCTCTTGCGTGCCTCCATGAGTTGTATTTCGCTTATTTATTTCTCCTTGTCGTATAATACCGGAATAGTATAGGTGAGACTAGAAATATTCCTAGGTTAGGGCTTGTAATCGGCCTAAACTAGGAAGTTATCGGAATTTATTTTAAGTTGAATTCGGCGGGTAGGGGGAAATAATTCGGCGGGTAGGGGAAATAATTCGGCGGGTTTTGGTTGTAGAACTTGGTAGTTTTTAAGTGGTGTTGTCGGCTAGTTTTGGCGCCGAATCGTGGATCCTTATCATGTGGTAGCTGGGTTTCTGAAGGAGTATGGTACCGGGGGAGTTCGAGCCGTGGCCACCACCATTCCCTCCTTTGGACATTTTGGGTTCCTGTAAGAGGTTGTAACTCTATGTGTGTGGACCCTGTGGCGGCCCCTTTAGTACTCTTGAGACACCTGGACCTGGTTGTTCGGTTTTGACTGTTCTTAGTCTCCGACACAGGTTTGGGATTTGTGCCAGTGCTAACGATTTACAAGTTTAGGACTGTTAGTTCCTTTCATACTGTTCATTTGATGCATATTGGTTTCCTTTTTGTCTCTGCAGGCTTGAGCGGAGTTTGGTACGTTTTAGTACTTGTTGCTTTTCTCTCACTTTACTGACTGTTTTACTTACATTTTGTCCCTTTTTGGATTCTTTAGCTGAGATTTTCAGCATTTCTCTTGCAGGGTTGGTAACCTTTTTTCTTTCTGCTCTTTTCATTCGATTATTATCTGATGTTTCTTTGCCTCCTGTTTTATTATTTCTTGCTGAGGTGTTCTTCTTTTGAATGCCTCAGGTTCAGGTCTGTAGCCGGCTGTGCGGCTAGTTTCAGGAGTTTCCTTGTGGACTCCGTTGTGGTAGTGTTTTCCTCACTTGTTGAGGCAGTTCTTTAGCTTTGTAGTAGTACAGACATACATGCTCGCCAGCGAGTTCGTGTCAGGTTGTTGACGCTCGTTGGTGATTTTCCTTTGTGATACTAAGTCTTTGCTTAGCTGCTAGTTTACCTGTTTTGTGGTAGTTTCACTTGCTCTCTGGGAATGTTTTATGCTAGGTTGCTAGTTACTTTAAAACCTATAAAAACTACTATATGTATTGCATGATCAGCATGTTTTATAAAAGCTCAATCATTATTTTCCAAATGCGTAAAAAAATTGTTTTCTTTATAAATATTATAAATTGAAATCTAGGGTCTTGCATAGTGTAAGTCGTCCTCTTAGGACACTTATGCGCTCTTTTAGGATGTTATGTAAATGAAGTATTTTTCCGCTATGTATAAAAAATAGTTTTCAAGCCGTGGACTATCTGATCCACTGAGCCGAGGGATACGGCCAATTAATTTAAAAATCAGTTTTCTATTCATTTTAACTTATGATTTAAAGGATTAGAGTGTCGCCTGAGCGTCAGCAGTTATCCCCTGCTTGACGTGGCATCACAGCTCGTAGTTATCTCGTGCTCTGATTTATTTTTAAATGAGAAAATGCGGGTTGTGACAGTTGGTATCAGAGGGAGGTTGCTTGACAAATTGTCGGGCAACCTGTCACTGTTAGTATTAGGTGTTTAGAGTTATATCATACACACACCGATATGTCATCAGCACGTCTTGGCTGAAGCACGAACACTACACTCATAGCATGACATGAAGTATACGAGGCATATTATGTAGTATGAGATGCATACTATGTGTTTGTATATGGATCCACCATAGGAGGCAACATGTGAGGGTTATGTAGTATGGGATGCATAACCTCACCACATGAATGCGGCTAGCACGTTTTCTTTTTCGTTGTATGGAAATGTTATGTAGTATGGGATGCATAGCATTTTCATGTGTACGCCGCTCATAACATGCATTAGGGCCTTTTTAGAATGCATAGCACAATCATGCATACCATAACATTGCATAATCACAACGTGCCAAGCTAAAGATTTGCAGGATGACATGTGTACACACATAATTTTTTGAGTCAAAAAGAATATAAATTCATGCATTCCCGATCTAGGCACAAGAGTTAGTGTGATGATAGTGAATCATCATAGGATAAGCATATCATCATTATTGAAAATCCCAGAGCAAGCTAGCAGCATGAGCAAGTACTTAAGTATGTATTGTTTGTACTATGTTGTTTGGTTCTAGTGGGTGGGCTAGGTGTCTAATTAGTGTTTTGTTGTTCTGTTAGAATGTCGAGGCGTCCTTCGACAAGGTTGACTCCCCAATCGGAGGGAGAATCTTCAGGTGCGCAGAGCAGCGCAATGATAGAAGGTCTGCGACAAAGCAATGAAGCCTTGTCAAAGTAAGTTGTGGATTTGCAGTCTCAGGTCCAGTCCTTGTTGGCAGTTGTGGCAGGGCAAATTCCGAGAGTTCAGGACCCTGTTGTGGGTCAAGCTGTCCCTGTTCCCCCCGCTCCTCTGGTGCCTCCGGTCATGGTGCCACCAGAGATGATCTTTATTTCTCAGTTTCAGTGACTTAGGCCTCCGACGTATGATGGCAAGGCAGATTACATGGTCTTAGATGATTGAATGATATCAATCGAGGAGATGTTCTCATACTCTGGGATCACTGATGATCAGAGAGTGATGTTAGCCGCATATCAACTCAAAGGATTGGCAAAGGGCTGGTGGCTGAGGGAGAAAGAAGGTCTGAAGGACGGGTGTTCCTGGGAGTCCTTTAAGGAGCTACTTCTGAGCAAGTTTCTGCCATCGGTCGAGAGGGACCGTCTGATGAATGATTTCCTGCACTTAAAGTAGAGGCAGCTCACGGTTAGTGAGTACGAAATCGAGTTTAGTAAGCTAAGCCGATTTGCCCCAGACTTGGTGAGTTCCGATGAAAATAGAAACAAGCGATTTCTGGCTGGGCTAAGGAGTGACGTCCAGCAATTAGCAAGTGCCTATGCGACCTCAAGTTATGCTGGTATGGTGGAAGCTGCCTTAAAGGTAGAGGCAATTGATAACGCCAAGAATCGAGGTCAACAACTGAGAAAAGATAAAAGAAAGTCTGATGAGGGTAAGAGTACTCAGGTCCCTGACGCTGCTCCGAGGAAGAGAAACAAAGCGGTATGCAGTTTCTGTGGCTGACCGGGCCATCCATTGGAAAGGTGCTATCAAAGATTAGGAGCTCAGAAGAAAGAGCAGATTCATGCGATCCAAGGTATCCCAAAGAAAGACTTGTTTTGTTCTGTATGCAAGAAGCCAGGGCACGATGCTGCCCATTGCTGGAAGAAGGCGAGGAGTTGTTTCTTGTGCGGTCAAGAGGGTCATCTCAAGTATCAGTGCCCGCAAGCTCAGCTTACTCTGCAGCCAGTTCCTCTTCAGGTCTTGCCGCCGCCGCAGCACGTGGACAAGGGAAAAGGAAAGTTGAACGTGGTCTCTATGGAGGAAGCTCAGGCGTCCACGCAAGTGATATCAGGTTAGACTCTCCCCTAGTTTTAATGTTTAGCTCATAATTATAGTTTTGAACGTTCGCTTCCTTAGTCGCGTGTGCAATTTTATAGGACGATTTAAGGTAAAGAACCGCTGGGCGCGTGTTCTGTTCGATTCCGGCGCTACCCACTCATTTGTGGCTAGGGCCTTCGTAGAGCGTTACTGTTTGAATCTCGATCGTGTTGGTGATGCGTTCTGTGTCAAGTTTCCTTCAGGCGAATCTGTAGTTTCGGATCAGGGTATTCAGAGTTGTCCGATTTTACTAGGCGATTTTCTCGCGATTGCTGATTTGAAGCTGTTGGATCTGGAAGACTTCGATGTGATCCTAGGTATGGACTGGTTGTCCAGATATGATGCTGTGATCCAATGCAAGGGTAAACGCTTGGACTTCAGGATGGACAACGGTCAGCCCGGGAGTGTTTACAGTTATCCGCGCCAGGATTCTCCGACTATATCGGCGGTATGTGCTCGGAAGCTTGTAGATTCCGGTTGTTTTGCTTGTTTGGTTTCGGTTTTAGAAACCAAGGTTAGTTTGCCGCGTTTGGAGGAGATCCCGGTGGTTCGTGATTTTTCTGATGTCTTTCCAGCTAATCTTCCTGGTCTCCCGCCTGATCGAGACGTGGAGTTTGTTATAGATTTGGAGTCGGGTACGCGTCCTATTGCCAAGGCGCCTTACCGGATGGCCCCATGCGAACTGGAGGAGTTGCGTATCCAGTTAGACGAGTTGCTTGAGAACGGATTTATAAGGCCGAGTTCTTCGCCTTGGGGTGCTCCCGTTTTGTTCGTCAAGAAAAAAGATGGATCGATGAGGTTGTGCATCGATTATAGAGAGCTAAATAAGGTAACGATCAAGAATAGGTATCCATTGCCGAGGATAGATGATTTGTTTGATCAACTGCGAGGCAGCGCCGTGTTCTCTAAGATTGACCTTCGTTCGGGCTACCACCAGTTAAGGATCCGTGAATCAGATATCCCGCGGACTGCCTTCCGTTCCAGACATGGACATTTTGAATTTTTGGTGATGTCGTTTGGTTTGACCAACGCACCTTCTGCTTTCATGGACATGATGAATAGGGTTTTCAAGGACTTTCTGGACAAGTTTGTAGTCGTATTTATAGACGATGTGTTGGTGTATTCACGCAATGTTGAGGAGCATGACCAACATTTACGTCTAGTTTTATCTGCCTTGAGGGACCATAGGTTGTTCGCCAAGCTAAGTAAATGTGAGTTCTGGTTGCCTCAAGTTTCTTTCCTGGGTCATGTGGTTAACAAGGACGGAATCTCTGTCGACCCAGAAAAGATAGCCGCAGTTATGGAATGGACGAGGCCTGCCACACCCAAAGAAATAAGAAGCTTCCTAGGATTGGCTGGCTACTATAGAAGATTTGTAGAGGGTTTCTCTACATTATCTGCGCCATTGACCAAATTGACGCAGAAGAATGCAGCATTTGTGTGGAGCGATAAGTGCGAAGAGGCGTTCCAAGAGCTAAAGAATAGACTGTGCATTGCTCCGATATTGACATTGCCTACGGAAGGATTAGACTATGCCGTTTACGTGGAAGCATCCCACGTGGGTCTTGGTGGTGTGCTGATGCAAGAAGGAAAAGTGATTGCGTATGGGTCAAGGCAACTTCAGATTCATGAAAGGAACTACCCTACGCATGACTTGGAATTCACAGCAGTTATTTATGCATTGAAATTATGGAGACACTTGTTGTATGGCGCGCAGTGCAAGATTTATACAGATCATAAGAGTTTGAAGTACGTCTTCACTCAAAAGGAGTTGAACTTGCGAAAGCGCAGATGGTTAGAGTATGTGGCTGATTATGAAGTGGAGATCCTATACCATCCGGGTAAGGCTAACGTGGTAGCCGACGCCTTAAGCAGGAAGACAGGGAAAATTTTCAATCTCTCCACTGAGTTGTTAGTAGAAGAGTTCCTTTTAATGGATATTTCAGTTGGTAGATGTGACTCGCCAAGCAGTTTGGAAGTGTCTGAGCCTTCATGGATTTCTCTTACGAGGCTTCATCAAAAGGACGATCCTGATCTACTGCACCTTCATAATAGAACTGAGAAGGGGGAGCTACCTGACTTTTCGATCGATGACGCGGGTACTCTAAAGTACCGCGGTAGATTTTGCGTCCCCAATTTTCGAGATATTCGAGTTAAGTTGTGCAGTGAGGCACACGGTTCAAGTGTGGCCTACCATCCAGGGTCTACAAAAATGTATAAGGACTTGAAACAGATTGCCTGGTGGATTGGTATGATGGGTGACATTGCAAGGTTTGTGTTAGAATGTTTTACGTGCAAAAGAGTTAAGGCTGATCATGGAAGGCCTGGTGGAAAGTTAGCGCCTTTAGAGATTCCAACTTGGAAGTGGGAGAGTATCTCAATGGATTTCATTACTGGTTTGCCGAGATCTCCCCGAGGGCATGACTCTGTTTGGGTGATTGTTGATAGATTAACAAAGTGTGCGCACTTCGTACCCTTTCAGATTGGTTACTCGATGAAAAAGATAGCGGAACTATATTTGAATGAAGTTATCAGGTTACATGGAGTACCCGTAAGTATAGTATCAGATCGAGACTCCAGGTTTACGTCTCGTTTCTGGAAGAGCCTTCAAGAAGGATTGGGAACTGACTTGAGATATTCTACCGCATATCATCCACAGACCAATGGTCAAACGGAGCGTGTTAATCAGATTGTGGAAGATATGATCCGTTGTTATATATTAGACCACGGAGGAGCGTGGGATGAACGCTTGAGGTTGATGGAGTTCGCATATAATAACAGTTATCAAGAGAGTCTGCAAATGGCTCCTTTCGAAGCGTTATATGGAAGACGATGTAGAACTCCTCTATTTTGGGCTGAGGTTGGTGAGAGGCCGATGTTAGGTCCAGATGCCTTAGAAGAAATGGAAGTCTCTGTAAAGCTTATTCGAGAGAAGCTTCGGATAGCTCAAGAGCGATACGAGAAGAACGCCAATCGGCGCAGGTCCGTTTTGGAATTTTCTGTGGGGGACATGGTATTCCTTAAGATTTCCCCGATGGTTGGAGTGAAGAGGTTCGGTAAGAACCATAAGTTGGACCCGAGGTATGTGGGACCATTTGAAATTGTGGAGCAGATTGGTGTGTCAGCCTACAAGTTGAAATTGCCCGCAAATTTTCCTGGCGTGCACAATGTTTTTCACGTGAGCCAACTGCGGAGGTGCGTGCTATGTGACAGACAAGTTCTGGATGCAGTGCCCCAGTTGGAGCCTAACCTTTCCTACGTGGAAGTTCCTATTCGTGTTTTGGATGTGCAAGATCGAGTGTTGCGGAGAAAGACAATACCGATGGTAAAGATTCTGTGGAGAAACCAAGACGTGGAGAGCGCGACTTGGGAGTTGGAGTCAGCTATGAGGGAGGCGCATCCTCATTTGTTCTCCTAGCTGCGCTCGGTAAGCATTCGATAACCCTTGGTTATTTTCTTTTCCTTCTATGGTAGAAGTGTTTTGTGCGTAAAGTTTCGGGACGAAACTTTCTTTTAGGGGGAGTGACTGTAACGCCCCCGATTTTCCAGTGATTTATTTAATTTCTTATTTGACGTATTATGACGTCAGAGCGTTATGTTAGCGCGTGTTGGTCATGTGACGTTGTTAGAGCGTGCTCTTAGCTCTTTAGGTTCCCTGTGTGGCTTGGTGATGCGTGGTAGCAAGATTCCCTAGCGAGCCAGAGTCTGTTTGGTGACTCGGTGGAGCCTCTTGGGGAATGCTTGTGTTTTGGCTTCGGGAGAAATTTGCCCGAGTTCTGTTCGTCGGATTTTGTTACCGACTTTGTCGTTAGCGTGTTTTGCGTTCGTTAGGTTTGACCGACCAAATTTTGGGATTTGCGTCGGGAGTGGAAAAATTTACATTAGGAAATTAGATCGGCTAATTTTAGACTTGCTCGTCAAGTTTCGTCGCGTTCCGAGTATTTTTGGAGGCTCGGCGCGCGATTGAAGTTTGTATGTTTTCGCGTACGCCGTTAACTTTAGAAATTATTATCTCGAAAACGGTGCGTCGGAATTCGATTTCGACTTCGCCGTTGGATTCGTAGCGTCGTCATTCGCTTACGGTGCGAATTTCGTTCGATTCGGCGCGCGTTTGGCCCTCCGTAATGATATATGTTATATCATTTCTTTTTAAATAATTATATAAATATTAATATTGTATATATATTTATAAAGTATTTAAAAAAAATGAAATGAAATAATAGAGAATCGGTGAGAATGATTCTCACCGAATCGGTGAGAATCATTCTCACCGATCGGTTCCCCCCCTTTAGTATGCTATATTATAATAAATATATTATTATTTATTATTATTAAATATATATATATTTATATAAGTTAAAGAAGAAAAAAAAAAGTCATTCTTCTTCCCTGAACCAGCAGCCCCCCCTGTGCGTAATATTTGGCGTGTGCGGAACCCTTCCGTTCGCGAATCTTCCGGCGGCCGCCACCGCCGATCTGGTGGACGAAATTTCGATCCGATCGCGGCGTTGGAAAGCTCTCGGCGAGAGCTTCGAGATCGCGGTAAGTTTTTCCCGTTTCGGTGACCGTTTCGCCTTAGAGTTTTTCGGCCCTAACCCCGGTTGTCTGTTTTTTTCGTAGATCTCGTCTCCGCGTGCCCCCTTTTGGACGGATCTACGTGTTGGAGTTTTTTTTTGGAGGACGTTTTCAAGGTCGATTTGAGGCAAGTGGATTTCTCCCCTCTTGCGTGCCTCCATGGGTTGTATTTCGCTTATTTATTTCTCCTTGTCGTAGAATACCGGAATAGTATAGGTGAGACTAGAAATATTCCTAGGTTAGGGCTTGTAATCGGCCTAAACTAGGAAGTTATCGGAATTTATTTTAAGTTGAATTCGACGGGTAGGGGGAAATAATTCGGCGGGTAGGGGAAATAATTCGGCGGGTTTTGGTTGTAGAACTTGGTAGTTTTTAAGTGGTGTTGTCGGCTAGTTTTGGCGTCGAATCGTGGATCCTTAGCATGTGGTAGCTGGGTTTCTGAAGGAGTATGGTACCGGGGGAGTTCGAGCCGTGGCCACCACCATTCCCTCCTTTGGACATTTTGGGTTCCTGTAAGAGGTTGGAACTCTATGTGTGTGGACCCTGTGGCGGCCCCTTTAGTACTCTTGAGACACCTGGACCTGGTTGTTCGGTTGTGACTGTTCTTAGTCTCCGACACAGGTTTGGGATTTGTGCCAGTGCTAACGATTTACAAGTTTAGGACTGTTAGTTCCTTTCATACTGTTCATTTGATGCATATTAGTTTCCTTTTTGTCTCTGCAGGCTTGAGCGGAGTTTGGTACGTTTTAGTACTTGTTGCTTTTCTCTCACTTTACTGACTGTTTTACTTACATTTTGTCCCTTTTTGGATTCTTTAGCTGAGATTTTCAGCATTTCTCTTGCAGGGTTGGTAACCCTTTTTCTTTCTGCTCTTTTCATTCGATTATTATCTGATATTTCTTTGCCTCCTGTTTTATTATTTCTTGCTGAGGTGTTCTTCTTTTGAATGCCTCAGGTTCAGGTCTGTAGCCGGCTGTGCAGCTAGTTTCAGGAGTTTCTTTGTGGACTGCGTTGTGGCAGTGTTTTCCTCACTTGTTGAGGTAGTTCTTTAGCTTTGTAGTAGTACAGACATACATGCTCGCCAGCGAGTTCGTGTCAGGTTGTTGACGCTCGTTGGTGATTTTCCTTTGTGATACTAAGTCTTTGCTTAGCTGCTAGTTTACCTATTTTGTGGTAGTTTCACTTACTCTCTGAGAATGTTTTATGCTAGGTTGCTAGTTACTTTAAAACCTATAAAGAACTACTATATGTATTGCATGATCAGCATGTTTTATAAAAGCTCAATCATTATTTTCCAAATGCGTAAAAAGATTGTTTTCTTTATAAATATTATAAATTGAAATCTAGGGTCTTGCATAGTGTAAGTCGTACTCTTAGGACACTTATGCGCTCTTTTAGGATGTTAAGTAAATGAAGTATTTTTCCGCTACGTATAAAAAATAGTTTTCAAGTCGTGGACTATCTGATCCACTGAGCCGAGGGATACGGTCAATTAATTTAAAAATCAGTTTTCTATTCATTTTAACTTATGATTTGAAGGATTAGAGTGTCGCCTGAGCGTCAGCAGTTATCCCCTGCTTGACGTGGCATCGCAGCTCGTAGTTATCTCGTGCTCTGATTTATTTTTAAATGAGAAAATGCGGGTTGTGACACCATTCCTCACTAACTCTTTGCTAAAGAGTTCACCAATTGTCTTATAGTTAAGATGAGCCAGCCTCTTGTGCCACTTAACACAATGTGAGACTTTCTCATCAGTTACAAGACAAATAGGAGAAACAATGTTCTCACACATAATGTCTAGACAATAGAAATTTCTCTTCCTATATCCTGTCAGAATGATCTTTTGATCACTTGTCCTACTGATATGACAACCATCCTTGACAAATGAGATGTCATATCCTAAATCACTCAGCTGACTTATGATAATGAGGTTATGTTTCAAACCCTTTACATAAGCCACTTGAGTAATTGTAATTAGGTTGCTAGAAATGTTACCAAAGCCTTTGATGATTCCTTTTTCTGAACCACCAAAGGTAACTTTAGGACCATCCTTGATTGGTGTATAGTCCTTCAGCAATCCCCTAGTTCCAGTCATGTGCCTGGAACATCCACTGTCCAAGTACCATATAGGGACATGACCACTTGGACTCACCTGCAAAACAGATTACTTAACCTTAGAACCCAAATAACTCTTGGGTCCTTGGTGCAAGTTAGTCTGACTTTTAACAAAACTACCTGTAGTTTTTCTAGCATGCAGTTTCCTACTCTCCTTGACACTTGAATTGTGCCAGCAATCTATGGCAAAGTGGCCTACCTTGCCACAACACCAGCACTCAAATCTGTTGTACCTTTGTTTAGGTACAACTCTGGCTGTTTTATCCACAACAGGCTTCTTCTTGAGTACTGGGGCTTTACCCTTAGATTTGGACCTAACTGTCCTGGCAGGTTTTGTAAACCCCAATCCAATCTTACCCTTTTGAGGGATAAACTCATCTATCAAAGGTAAAACTAATTTTGGTTTAGAAAAACTTGCAACAATCTCTCTCTCCTTCTGAAGTCTAACCTCCAGATTCTTAATTTGATCATTCTTAAATGTAATAGTTCCCATCTAAATAACTATGATGTTCTTCAGCCTGGCTATTGTATTTAGTTTTTGATCTAACACTTTATCTGAATCAGCAGCTGCCAACTTAAGATTAGCAATTTGCTTAGTCAGTGTTTTGACCAGATTTTTGCTCTTCTTAAGTGCATGCAATACATCTCTATATTCATCCATCAACTAATGAATATCTCCCTCAGATTCAGACCCACCCACATCACTTGATGCAGATGTATCTGATTCTGAATCAGTACTATAATCTGAAAGACATTATACCTAACTTGGTCCCGGCTAATCCTGGATCTTGTCTCCTTCTGTTAAGGCCATCAGTCCATTGCACTGATTGTCCTCATGCTCATAAATTGAGTTCATTAGCTGCAAGAACTCATCTTCTTCCTCTTCAGCAAACAGTCCAATATAGGCTTCAGCTTCTGAATTTGTTTCTGAAGATGACTGATCAGTCAAACTCTTATCCTTCTTGGCAACAAAGTAACTTTCCTTTTTGCCCTTAAACTGAGTCTTCTTCTTGTCAGTTGACTCTTTCCTCTTTTCTGGACAGTCAGCTACTATATGTCCTTGTCTATTACAATAATAACATACTATCTTTGAGGATGTATTTTTACTTGGCTTGGACTTTCTTTTGTCATTCCTTGATGACTTAATGTTCTGATAATAGTGATCTTTTGTCTGTGAAGTGGATGGCTTAGACCTCCACTACTTCTTCTTCAGAAACTTTTGAAAATGCCTTGTAAAGGCAGCAAAATCCTCATCACTTTCACTACTGTCTGAGTTCTGGTTCTCTGAATTTTCTGAAGCAGTATCAGCAACTATTTGTAACAACCCCATCCGTTCATATGATATATTCTAGAAGGTCCGGCCGGGGCCCCACAGGATATATCACAAAATAGTCGGTGAAGGTACAGGATGATACCAGAGTCGCGCATCGCACCTAACACAAAGCATTCTAGCGGAAGCCTAGACTATAACTGGAACTCCTCATGAATGTCCAAACATAAAACTCCACATTTTATATCATATAGGAATGTCTTACAACACGTACAAAAGAGTTGGCCTTATGGCCTATACAGGGCTTTCACACAGTGGCCTAAACAATTGGCGCGCAGGCCGGCCACAAGAAAAGAAAACACACAAAAGAACACAGCTAGCCTTCGAGGGCTAGCAGCAGCAGCAGCAACACCCGCAGGAACATCAGCCTCTATGCGATCCGCTCGGCTCTCCAGCACCTGGAAAGGGACAATCCACCCACCGGTGGCAAACAAAAGCAACGGTCAGCGTTTAGCTGACCAAATTATAACGACCCTACCCCTTCTCTCGGGGCAGCGGTAATCTTCCCTGCAGGCATATTAGATCACAAGTATGGCAAGCTATATCATCAAAATGTGCTTTCACGCACACAAGCCATCACAACCGTTCGCCGCCCGGCCCAACGGTCCGTGCACTCAGGGCACATTCTTGGTGTTCTGGCAACCTCTTGCCCACCACCGTCTCAGGGTTATCACCCAACGGTAAATCTCTTGAGCATTTACTCCATGGCGTGCAGCCGGAGTTAGTCTTCGGACACCGGGATGGCCCGTAGCCCCCCGTTGTGTCATGGCGCGCAGGCCGAAGACTCTTGCTATGCGCTCCAACAGACCACACTTTTTGGTCTCACGTCGGACGGACATAGCGCAGGTCGGATCCTCCACCCCCCGTTGCTCAAATCGCCTTGCCTTCTCCGAGTACAGCGTACTCATGGCTATATCAAAGGCGCGGGTCGGTCTCACCAATCCTGTTCTTGGCATTCAAGCCTGGGTATTTCACTATACCCATTTTCTCACAGCAACAGCGGGTCTTTCCTGGGCACACCAGTACTTCCCGTGACTCTCTCCACAGGTGGACACTGCACAAGCACAAATGTCAGGGGTCTTTCCTAGCTCACATGCCAGTACTTCCTGTTACTCGCTTCACAGGTGGACACCCTACGACATCAAGCATCACCAAAAGGGACTTTCCTGGTTCCACTAGTACTTCCTGTGCCTCAATCACAGGTTGGACCCAAAAACATCCCATGGCTATTTTCCTGGGCTACCACCCCAGTACTTCCTGCTACTCCTTTTCGCAGGCATAACCCGTAGACTCCTTACACTACACGTTTATCACGGAGTCTTCTCCGGTTCGTATGCAACATCACCAATCCAGACCAACCTGTCCAGATGGGCTTCACACAACATGCCTATTCCGTACTCCATTTCCGGATCTATATGCTAACACAAGGGGATTCAAGCATCCACCCAAAGATTCCAAAATCAGCCACCTCTTGGTGGGGGAAATCACAAGATATGCCAAAAAAGGAAGCCTTCACATGGCTAGGAAGAAAAGTCGTTACCCTTGACGATCGCTTCGGTGCCATGGACTCCAAGCTAGCTTGCAAGACTCGCAAGAGCGTTTCCTCCGCAACGCTGGCTTCGGATCTCTCGTCGGTAAACCGCAGCACCACCAACAACAGCCCCCTTTCCTTCTTCCTCCTCCTTTCTCTCTCTCTCTCTTTCTCTCTTCACTTGAAGAAAGTTCAAGGTCAAAGAAAATGAGAAATCTTTCTCTGATTTCGGCCCTTAAGGAAAAAGAAGAAGAAGCTTCAGCCCTTGGATCTAGACTGAAGGAATGGACAGCCACGATTCTGCCAAAAACACATATTTTGACCCGACACGGCATCGAACACGGCCGTGTGACAGGCCGTGTGCCTCAAGCGGTGGTCAACCGACTTATCCAAACCAGTGACACGCCCATGGGACACGCCCGTGTCATGGGCCGTGTCACCAACACGCCTTCAGACACGCCCGTGTCTGTGGCCGTGTACCTGGGGAAAAACAAATCCCAAATCATCCCGAGACTTCACACGGCCTGTGACACGCCCGTGTCCCAGTCCGTGTGCCCAGACACGGCACAAAGACACGCCCTGTCGAAATCCTTCGGCGGGCAGAGTTCGTCGCCTAATTTGACACGCCCTGTGACACACCCGTGTCACAGGCCGTGTTCAATCTCTCGACACTCGACACTCACGTATCGACACTCGACGATCGTCGAATAAAACTCGTCAAGCATGCGACACGGCCTTGGACACACCCGTGTCCTGGGCCGTGTGCCTCCTCTCGGCGCATCGCCGAGAGCAAAAATCGTCGAGACAAAGCCCAATCGTCGACACAACCTCGACACGCCCTGCGACACGCCCATGTCGCAGGCCGTGTCAACTGACACGCCCTGGGACACGCCCGTGTCACAGGCTGTGTCACTCAAAATTTCCTGTTTCTGCACTTTGAGCTGTTACAATCCTTCCCTCCTACAAGAAATTTCGTCCTCGAAATTTAGAGACAGGAAAGCAACAGAAACCAGCAAGAAAAATGTTACAACATAAAAAAAATTTGATGTTACAACATTCTCGCTACAGATTACAAAAACAGCTCAGGGAACTCTTCTCGCATGGTCTGCTCGCGCTCCCATGTCAGTTCTTCACGGCCGCAGTTGTCCCACCGGACTTTTACCATACCGACCGTCTTGTTCTGCAACTGTTTTTCGGCTCGATCTTCGATCTGAATGGGTCTAACTTTCGTTGTTAGCCCATACTCCACCGGCACATGATCATCCACGATCACTTGAGCTGGATCTTTCACGGCCTTCCGAAGCACCGAGATGTGAAAGACATCATGTAACCCACCCAAGTCCGCCGACAGAGCTAGCCGATAAGCCGCTTCGCCAACTCGCTCAACCACTTCAAACGGACCCAAATATCTGGGACTCAACTTTTTCAATCGTCGAATCCTGGAGACACCTTTGAATGGCTTGATCTTCAAGTAGACCCAATCGCCAACCACAAATTCTATGTTCCGGTGCTTGGCGTTGTAGTACTTCGCTTGTCGATCTTGAGCAATAAGCAATCTCTCTCGAATCGTCCGTATGGTTGAGTTTGCTTCCTCAACCTCATTTGGTTTAACAACCCGAGCTTCGCCCGCTTCTACCCTAGCCAAGGGAGTACGACACTTCCTTCCATATAGGGCTTCATATGGTGCCATCGCAATGCTTGCCTGGTAGCTGTTATTATATGCAAACTCGACCATATAGAGATGATCTTCCCATCTCTTTCCGAAGTCAAGGGCGCACATTCGGAGCATGTCCTCCATTGTTCTGTTGGTACGTTCACTTTGGCCATCCGTTTGGGGATGAAAGGCCGTACTGAAAGTCAACTTCGTGCCCAACAGTCAGTGAACTAGCCTCCAATCATTTGACGTGAATCGCCCATCTCGATCACTTACGATGCTCCGAGGAACACCGTGAAGACGCACAATCTGGTCAACATATAACTTTGCCAAACTTTCAACTGAATCATCCCGCCTGTTCGGGAGAAAATGTGCTACTTTCGTTAGCCGGTCAACAATCACCCAAATGGAATCATTTCCTCGCTGCGATCCTGGCAACCCATGCACAAAATCCATGGAAATATCATCAAATTTCCACTCTGGGATCGGCAGTGAATTCAAATAACCGCCCGGCTTTTGGCATTCCGCCTTCACCATCGCACATGTTTGGCATTTGGATACATAAAGGGCAACATCTTTCTTGAGCCCTGGCCACCAGAAAAACTTTTTCATATCGTTGAACATCTTTGTGCTCCCGGGGTGAATGGAATACTTGGTATAATGCGCTTCATACATCAGTTCTTCTCTCAGTTTCCCCACATTTGGGACGCACAAACGACCCTCTTTTCGCCAAAGACCGTCATTCCAGGTGAATTTGCCTTCTGGCCCTTCATTCACATAGCGCAAGAGATCGTTATCCAACTCCGTTGCCCGTCGAACTCGGTCCGCAAGGTCACATTGTACCACGGTCCAGTTCAAACATGCAATGGCAGTGGAATTCTTGTCAACACAATAGATCTCCAATGCCTCCAACTCCTGGATAAGACGTTCATCATGCCTTTGTAACCAATTTGCTCTAACTGGAACTCGCCGACTCAAGGCATCCGCGACAACATTCCCCTTCCCGGGTGTATAGTGAATCTCGAAAGTGTAGTCCCCAAGGAACTCCAACCACCTTCGTTGTCGCATATTCAAATCTTTCTGCTCCAAAAGATACTTTAGGCTCTTATGATCGGTATAGATCTCCACCTTCACGCCATAAAGGTAGTGTCGCCACAGCTTGAGTGCAAAAATCACCGCCGCTAATTCCAAATCATGGACGGGATAGTTTCGCTCGTGCACCTTCAACTGGCGTGAGCCATAAGCAATCACCTTTCCGTTCTGCAAAAGAACGCAGCCTAAGCCGCTCCCTGAGGCATCACTATAAATCACAAATCCATCGGTTCCACATGGCGAAGACAACACTGGTGCCGTGGTCAACCGAACCTTCAGCTCTTCAAAAGCTCGTGCGCACTCTGGCGTCCAAACGAACTTCTGATCTTTTCGCGTCAGTGTGGTTAGCGGCAAAGCGATCCGCGAGAAGTTCTCCACAAATCTTCTATAGTAGCCCGCAAGTCCAAGGAAACTCCTGACCTCGGCCACGGAAGACAACATTGGCCATTCTTGTATGGCTTTTATCTTCGCTGGATCCACTGCAATGCCCGCTCCACTCACCACATGGCCCAAAAATGCCACTGACGATAGCCAAAACTCGCACTTCGAGAACTTGGCATATAGCTGATTTTGCCTCAATGTATTCAACACCAACCGCAAGTGACTCTCATGCTCAGCTTTGGACTTCGAGTATACCAGGATATCATCAATGAACACTATCACAAACAGATCCAGGTACTCACGAAAAATACGGTGCATCAGATCCATAAACACCGAGGGCGCATTACACAATCCAAAGGGAATGACTGTGAACTAATAGTGCCCATAACGCGTTCCAAATGCGGTTTTGGGAATGTCACCTTCCCGAATTCTTAACTGGTAATAACCAGACTTCAGGTCCAACTTCGAATAGACGGTAGATCCCACCAGCTGATCAAATAATTCATCAATCCGGGGTATTGGATACTTATTCTTCTCGGCCAGCTTATTCAATTCACGGTAATCAATACATAACCGTAACCCACCATCTTTCTTCTTTACAAAAAGCACAGGCGCGCTCCAAGGTGACATACTTGGGCGGATATAACCTTGCTCTAGCATTTCTTGTAGTTGAACCTTCAACTCAGCCATCTCTTTAGGCGCAACGCGATATGGCGAGCGGGCCACAGGTTTCGCACCTGGCACCAACTCGATCGTGAAGTCAATCTCCCGCTGGGGTGGTAGCCCAGGGAGATCCGCGGGAAACACATCTGTAAAGTCTGCCACAATCGGAACCTCGCACAAAGTGGCCTTAGGCTCAACAGCCTGAATTAGTGCAAAGTAACACTCCGCACCCTTTCGAACAGCTTTGACTACCTGGAGTGCAGACATCAACGTCCCGCCCACTCCTCGCATACCCGCGAACTTGGTCTTCTGTTCGGTATTTTGGCCCAACGTGATTCTTTGGACTGGCAATCAATCATAGCATGCTGCTCCGCAAGCCAATCCATCCCAAAAATCACATCGAATTCCGATATTGGCAAAACAAATGCGGTTAAACGAAAATCCCGACTTCCTAACTGAACCGCCACATCGCAAGCTTGATCCGCAAGCATCCAACAACCATTCGGCAACACCACTCTGATGCTATCTGCCTTTGCACGACTGGGTATCCCAAGCCGCGTAAGAAACTCACGAGACAGAAAAGAATGCGATGCACCTGTATCAAACAGTGCTCGCGCCAGCGTGTCCCGAATCATCACAAAGCCTATGACAAACATGTCACACACACAAACCACAAACATAGGAGTACTAAGTAAAACATACAAACAATAGCAAACTAAACTCATACCTGTGACCACGTCACTCTGCTTGATGGCCTCTTGCAGGCCAAGATTGTAGACCCGGGGTTGCGCCTGCGAGGCAGAAGAATCCACCACCGCCTTTTCTTTTTCCGCATAAGATGCTCCCGCCTTCTTTTCACTCTTTGGCGGCATCCGACAATCTCGCGCAATATGTCCCATCCGGCCACAATTGAAGCAGGTACGAGTGTCTGGCTTGGAGGTTGCCCCTGATGTTGCTCCCGTTGTAACTGTTGAAGGAGCTTGTCCACTAGGCTTGGACTTCTTACCCCATCTCTTCTTATAAAATGATTTTCCCGATCGGGGCGCCTTCCACTCCGGTTGCGACACAGCCAAAGCTCTCTTCCCTTGCACCCTTTTCATGTCCTTTTCCAACGCGGTTGCGGTGTCAACCAATGCTTGGAAACCTTGGTTCACAGAACTGGACACAAGGAATCTCAGCTCGTCCCTCAGTCCTTCATAGAACCGATTCGTCTTCCTCTGCTCATCAGCAAAAATCGAACCCGCATACCGCCCCAAGCGAGTAAATTCATGCAGGTACGCGTCAACACTGCCATCACCTTGAGTCAACCGTTGGAATTCATTTTCCATGGCTATCCGTTGAGCCACAGGAAGGTGCTTCGCTAGGAAGAGCCGGGAGAATTCTTCCATCGATACTTGGGTTAACGGACGACCCGCCAAATGATGCAACTCCATCTCATCCCACCATAAACGCGCTTCTCCTTCAAGCAAGAAGGTGGCTAAGGTAACTTTCTGATGCTCCGCCGTTCCTATCGCCGTCATCACTCGCTTGACGCGCGATAACCAATCCTCAGCCTCCGTCGGGGTTCCCGCTCCCGAGAACGTAGGCGGATGGAAGCTCATAAACCGCGTTAGCTGCTTCTCAGCCGCTCGAGGAGCCACATCCACAACAGGTTCAGGCCTTGCCGCCACCTGTTCTGGCCTCACAGCCGCTTGTTCCTGCCTAAGTGGCTGACCGTGGATCATGGTAAATAAGGCCTCCGCAACTAAACGCACATGTTCCGCAGACGGTGGAGGTGTAGGCACCGCAGCTGGTGCCGTACTTTCATCAGAACGCTGGGACTCAGCCGGCCCAGCTCCACTTCGTGTCACCTAAAGGTGGATAAGACACACACATTAGCGGTCATACCCAAGCAATCAACACAAAATCAGAACACACAGGTTCCTCAAACACACAAATATGCATTCCTATCATGGACATTCATGAGTTCATTCGTAGACTTGGTGTGCACAAACACGTGCTTGCCACCCCACAAAAGAAGTCGGCCACGACTTCGAGAGGGAAAGACCAAGACAACCGATACCAAAAATGTAACAACCCCATCCGTTCATATGATATATTCTAGAAGGTCTGGCCGGGGCCCCACAGGATATATCACAAAACAGTCGGTGAAGGTACAGGATGATACCAGAGTCGCGCATCGCACCTAACACAAAGCATTCTAGCGGAAGCCTAGACTACAACTGGAACTCCTCATGAATGTCCAAACATAAAACTCCACATTTTATATCATATAGGAATGTCTTACAACACGTACAAAAGAGTTGGCCTTATGGCCTATACAGGGCTTTCACACAGTGGCCTAAACCATTGGCGCGCAGGCCGGCCACAAGAAAAGAAAACACACAAAAGAACACAGCTAGCCTTCGAGGGCTAGCAGCAGCAGCAGCAACACCGGCAGGAACATCAGCCTCTATGCGATCCGCTCGGCTCTCCAGCACCTGGAAAGGGACAATCCACCCACCGGTGGCAAACAAAAGCAACGGTCAGCGTTCAGCTGACCAAATTATAACGACCCTACCCCTTCTCTCGGGGCAGCGGTAATCTTCCCTGCAGGCATATTAGATCACAAGTATGACAAGCTATATCATCAAAATGTGCTTTCACGCACACAAGCCATCACAACCGTTCGCCGCCCGGCCTAACGGTCCGTGCACTCAGGGCACATTCTTGGTTTTCTGGCAACCTCTTTCCCACCACCGTCTCAGGGTTATCACCCAACGGTAAATCTCTTGAGCATTTACTCCATGGCGTGCAGCCTGAGTTAGTCTTCGGACACCGGGATGTCCCGTAGCCCCCCGTTGTGTCATGGCGCGCAGGCCGAAGACTCTTGCTATGCGCTCCAACAGACCGCACTTTTTGGTCTCACGTCGGACGGACATAGCGCAGGTCGGATCCTCCACCCCCCGTTGCTCAAATCGCCTTGCCTTCTCCGAGTACAGCGTACTCATAGCTATATCAAAGGCGCGGGTCAGTCTCACCAATCCTGTTCTTGACATTCAAGCCTGGGTATTTCACTATACCCATTTTCTCACAGCAACAGCGGGTCTTTCCTGGGCACACCAGTACTTCCTGTGACTCTCTCCACAGGTGGAAACCGCACAAGCACAAATGTCAGGGGTCTTTCCTAGCTCACATGCCAGTACTTCCTGTTACTCGCTTCACAGGTGGACACCCTATGACATCAAGCATCACCAAAAGGGCCCTTCCTGGTTCCACCAGTACTTCCTGTGCCTCAATCACAGGTTGGACCCAAAAACATCCCATGGCTATTTTCCTGGGCTACCACCCCAGTACTTCCTGCTACTCCTTTTCGCATGCATAACCCGTAGACTCCTTACACTACACGTTTATCACGGAGTCTTCTCCGGTTCGTATGCAACATCACCAATCCAGACCAACCTGTCCAGATGGGCTTCACACAGCATGCCTATTCCGTACTCCATTTCCGGATCTATATGCTAACACAAGGGGATTCAAGCATCCACCCAAAGATTCCCAAATCAGCCACCTCTTGGTGGGGGAAATCACAAGATATGCCAAAAAAGGAAGCCTTCACATGGCTAGGAAGAAAAGTCGTTACCCTTGATGATCGCTTCGGTGCCATGGACTCCAAGCTAGCTTGCAAGACTCGCAAGAGCGTTTCCTCCGTAACGCTGGCTTCGGATCTCTCGTCGGTAAACCGCAGCACCACCAACAGCAGCCCCCTTTCCTTCTTCCTCCTCCTTTCTCTCTCTCTTTCTCCCTTCACTTGAAGAAAGTTCAAGGTCAAAGAAAATGAGAAATCTTTCTCTGATTTCGGCCCTTAAGGAAAAAGAAGAAGAAGCTTCAGCCCTTGGATCTAGACTGAAGGAATGGACAACCACGATTCTGCCAAAAACACATATTTTGACCCGACACGGCCTCGAACACGGCCGTGTGCCTCAAGCGGTGGTCAACCGACTTATCCAAACCAGTGATACGCCCATGGGACACGCCCGTGTCATGGGCCGTGTCACCACACGCCTTCAGACACGCCCGTGTCTGTGGCCGTGTACCTGGGGAAAAAAAAAATCCCAAATCATCCCGAGACTTCACACGGCCTGTGACACGCCCGTGTCCCAGGACGTGTGCCCAGACACGACACAAAGACACGCCCTGTCGAAATCCTTCGGCGGGCAGAGTTCGTCGCCTAATTTGACACGCCCTGTGACACGCCCGTGTCACAGGCCGTGTTCAATCTCTCGACACTCGACACTCACGTCTCGACACTCGACGATCGTCGAATAAAACTCGTCGAGAATGCGACACGGCCTTGGACACACCCGTGTCTTGGGCCGTGTGCCTCCTCTCGGCGCATCGCCGAGAGCAAAAATCGTCGAGACAAAGCCCAATCGTCGACACAACCTCGACACGCCCTGCGACACGCCCGTGTCGCAGGCCGTGTCAACTGACACGCCCTGGGACACGCCCGTGTCACAGGCCGTGTCACTCAAAATTTCCTGTTTCTGCACTTTGAGCTGTTACACTATTTGTGGTGGAGATGGAGACTTGCTTCTATACTTTTTAGTTGCTTCAGTCTTGAAGGCCACATCTCTTTCCTTATGATCCACTCTTGTAGTCTTCTCTTCCTCCTTTCTAACCATTAACTACATTTCATAAGATAGCAGTTTTCCAAATAAGGTTGGAGGAGGTATATCAGCTAATTTGGCCATTTCCCTAATGGCACAGATCTTGGTATCCCAGTCCTTAGTCATGGATCTTAAAAACTTGTCATTCAGCTCATAGTTGCTGAATTCTCTTCCATAGGACATCAACTCATTAATAATCCTATAGAATTTCTTGTACCATTCAGTAATGCTATCAGACTTTCCTTGTCTGAAGCTTTCATACTCTTGATTTAAGAAGGACTTCCTGTCTTGTCTTAACTCTTCAGATCCCTCCATGTAAACTATTAGTGTGTCCCACATTTCTTTTGAGGCTTTACAATGTATTAGGTTCTGAAATGTGACATCATCAATTGCACTTACAATAATATTCTGGGCCCTCTTGTCCATAGTGGCCAGAATTATTTCATCTTTAGTAATTTCTGAATAGTCCTTAGGAGTTTTCTGATTTGCATCTAGAATGGAGATCTTCATTGGCACATATGACCCTTCTTTGACTGTGATGTATATTCTTGGGTCAGATGCTTCCATAAAGAGTCTAACCCTCTCTTTCCATATGCCAAAAATCTCTTTTCTACAGATTGACAATTTTATGGATCTTAGCTCTTTGTGATTCTCAGTTGAACCCATTTTCTTGATTCTTGATTATTCTGATTCTGCCTACAGGATCTTTACTCAGACTGTTATGTCCTTTTTGAGTAACCTCGCTTTGATACTACTTGAAAGAACTAGTGCCTAAACACCTAGAGGGGGGGGGGGTGAATAGGTGCACTTAATCTTTTTAACTTTAAAGGCAGAAACACTGAATTATTAGACCTGTTTATGCAATTCTCTACAGCAATTCAGCACAGATAACACAGCAATCACAGAATTAATCACACACAGAGTATACACAGATTTTTATAGTGGTTCCCCAAGGTCTGGGTACATCCACTTTCCCCCTTTCGCCTATCTAGTAGTGTACTAGATTCGGCCTAACTTCTCCACTTCTCAGATCCTCAGATCTTACAACTCAGAACCCCAAACAGGTTCCTACAACTCAGAGTGATCCCACTCCTATAACTCGGGCACAAAATCCCTACCACTCAGTCTTCACTAAGACTTACACTCAGAGAACAACGTCTCCTACAACTCAGGCACTAGGCCCTACCTCAGACTTCAACAAGACCTAGACTCAGATTACACTGTCTCCGACACATAGCCTTTATAAAATAGGCTTACAGCTCAGATCCCTTATGATCCTACAGAAAATAAAGTTTACAAAGTTTATAACCACAACTCTAAAAGAGAGAGATGAGTTGACTGGTTTTTTGATGAGTTCTTGGAAGAACTTGGCAGAGATCAACCTCCCTTGGCTTTCTTGAAAGCTTCTTGAATTAGAACACAGTAGGATTGTATCTCTATGCAGATGATCTTCAATCAACTGCTGACTTGAGATTCTGATTTCAATCTGAATCTTCCTTATCAGCCTGGTTCAACAGCTGGTCTTCTTAGAAGGAGCTCTCTCTCTCTCCAACTTCTTAGATCTTCTCTTGAAGGTCTTCTTCTTGTTGTGTTGTTTTTCACTTCATTGATCGATTGTTGTTCTATTGAAGGAGAAAGGTCTTTAAATAAGCTTTCTCCATGGTGACCGGCTGATCCAGTTTCTAACAACTTTCTGACGGCTCTGACAGTTGCAGTTGGTCGGTTGAAATGGCAGCTATCAAGTCATCCAGTCACTTCTTGAAATCTTTGTCACTGTCTGAAAGTGTCGAGACAGATAGTCTTTATGTGTCGACACAAATAGACTAAGTGTCGACACAAGTAGACTAAGTGTCGACACAAGTAGACTAAGTGTCGACACTAGCCTTCATGGTGTCGACACAACTCCTTGTGTTGTTGTAACAGCTTCTCGACACTGCTTTTTCAGAATGTGTCGACACTAATTCTGTGTGTCGACACAAGCCTTCTTCTTTAATACTTAGTTGAATTCTACTAAGTGTCGACACACCTCCTTTGTGTCGACACATCTTCTTGTGTTGAAACTTGTTAAGTGTCGACACATCTTCTTTGTGTCGACACATGCCTTTTGTGTTGAAACGTTTCTGAGTGACGACACATCTCCTTGTGTCGACACATGTACTTGAACTTTGTTGAAGTTTGCTGAGTGTCGACACAGCCTCCTAATGTCGACACATGTACTTGAACCTTGTTGAAGTTTTTTGAGTGTTGACACAACCTCCTAGTGTCGATACTTTTGCTATCGACAAAGTTTCTCTCGGTGTCGACACTGCTTCTAAGTGTCGACACTGATTATGTAGATAATTCTTCACTGTGTGTCGACACAACCTGTATGTGTCGACACTTTCCTTCTAGTGTCGACTATGCCTTCCTGGTGTCGACACAATTACTCCAAGTGTCGACACAAGCCTTCTTAAGTGTCGACACTTTTCTTCTAGGTGTCGACACATGGACTTAGAATCTTTTATGCTTTCCCTGCAATTACTTTACCTGCACACATAAACTCAAAGCACATCAAATACATCTTGATGTATATCATTGAGTAGGGTGAGGATTGTTCAAATCAGGTACATATATTCCAATGTACCCAACAGTAGGATACTATCCAGACCTGGATTGGGCATCGAAGTCTCCACTAAAGTGAAGAATAGTTTTGCACCACTACAAACTGCCTTAACTACCTGGATAGTAGACATCAAAGTCTTGCTCGATCCCCTCATGCTAGAGAATGTCGTCTCACACTTTGTATCCACTCCCAGTCAGACCACCTTGCGATTGTAATCAATGTATGCATGTTGCTCCGAGAGCCAGTCCATGCCAAAGATCACATCAAACTCCACCATCAGTAGTAGTAACGCTTGCAAGTCAAACTCTTGACTCCCAATTCATACCTTCATGCATCAAACTGTATCCGCGCGCATAGAACACCCAATAGGCAGTAACACATCCAATTTATCCCTTGTCATCGAAGAAGGCGCTCTGATGTGCGATACAAATTCCTCGGACAAAAAGGAGTGCAAATCTCCCGTGTCGAACAGTGTTCTCACCGTACAATTAAAGATAAAAACAAAGCCTAGCACACAAGTCATATGCTAACGTGCATAAGGTAACAAGTATATAAAGCTAAACATGCTTTTAATTAAATCATACATGTCACGACTTCAGCCTACTTTATGGCCTCCTATTGGCCAAGGTTGCAAACTTTAGGTTGGGCTGGAGCGTAGTGGGATGCAGTTGACTCCACCACCTTTCCCTTCTCCGCAAAAGATGCTTCAGGCTTCTTCTTTGACTTCGAGCGCTCACTCCAGTAGTCTCGGGCGATGTGTCTCTGCTTGCCAGAAGTATAACAAGTAACCGGGCCACGCACTATAGTAACTCTAGATGCACTCGAAGGTGGGGCTGGACCAGAAGTCCTCGCCTTCTTGTTCCACTTACGAAACCCAGACTTTGACGAGCTCGGCACCTTTAACTCCGACTTCTTCAAGCTTGAGTCCTTCTTCTCTTGAACTCTCTTTATATATTTCTCCACATATCGGGTGGTATTGGCCAGAGTTAGAAAACCCTGCGTCATAGGCCTAAAGAGCAGTAGCCTTAAGTCATCTCGCAGACCCTTGTAGAACCGGTTGGTCTTACGCTCCTTGTCAGCAAATGTAGAGCCAACATAACGACCCAACCTCGTGAACTCGTGGTGATACTCATCCACGTTACTTTCTCCCAGTGTCATTTTTTGGAACTGATTCTCCATGTCGTTCCTCTGTGTTGAGGGGAGGTATATAGCCAGGAATAACCTCGAGAACTCCTCCATCGATATATTAGTGAGTTGTCTTCCAATCAAGAGTTGCAGCTCCAACTCTTCCCACCACAGTCTCGCCTCTCCATCTACCATGAAAACAACTATGGTTGAATTCTTCCATTCCTCTTTTTCAGTTGCCGTCAAGACTCTCTTAACACGAGAGAGCCAATCCTCGGCCTGGTTTGGGGTTCCAGTCCCCGTAAATACATGAGGATTGAAGCTCATCACATGTTTGATCTACGTTTCTTTCGCTCTTCTTGCCGCCAAAGGTTCTACAACCACTCTTTCCACCACTCCAGGATCTGCCGCACGAAGCGACACCTGCTCCACAACAAGGGCAGGAGGTTGTGCTTGCCTCCCTGGCTAGGCGTTCATCATCGCAAACACCACCTCAGCCATAAGTCTTATCGTATCTATTGAAGGAGGGGTTGCAGGTGCATCATTAGTTGCACTACTTTCCACAGAGTGCGGACATTCCGACTGTCCATCACCACTCCTAGTCACCTATTATTGTAGGACACACCATTAAGGTACCAAATAAAATTGTAAAAAAACAATCATAGAAACACGCAGTTTCCTCAAACATGTGTATTTTCATTCCTAAGTGGACATTCATGGGTTCTTTTCATATTATAATGACGACGTATATATGTGTGCTCACCACCCCTTAAAAGAATTCGCCCACGAATTCTCATAAGGAGGACCGACACCGTAGTCTGATACCAAATTGTAACACCCCCATCCATCACGTGGAATATAATAGAAGGTCCGGTCGGGGCTCCACGCCATATAGCACAGACATTCAGTGGAGTTACATATTAATACCAAAATCCTATAATAAAATTTTGAATCCTAACACAGATCATTCTAGCGGAAGCGTTTTAAATAAGTTGGAAGAACCCAACAATAAACATGACTACCCACTAAAGCCAAACAGGAATGAAAGCAAAATTACACAAAGTGTTTGGTCGTATGACCTTACAATTGTTTACTTAAACAATAAGTGTTTTACAGACTTCGGCACGCAGGCCGGCCACACATGAAAATGGTAAAAGAAAACACTTCGCTTTGGCCTTCAAGGGACAGCACAGCATCAAGTGCTTCAGCTCCCTATTTGCCACTTGGCTTACTTGTTCCAGCATAAGACAACCCATCAAATGGTGGCAAAACAAGGCAACGGTCAGGTAAAGTTGACTAAATTATAACGACCCCAACTCTTGCTTGGGGAGGCGGTGCTACTTCCCCGGAAAATGTTAGTAGAACCAAACATAGTAATGAAAGTACAATTTAAGTAAACTTCACCACATGCGTAGGAACGAAAAGTAACACACCCCGTGCTCTCAGGGCGCATTCTTGGTGTCTGCACAAAAACCATGGACTCACCACCGTGCACAAGATGACAACATACATGAGCATTTTGGTAGTCTTTACGGCCTGCGCACGGCCTAAGACCCGTAACTATGGCAGCGACATGTAACACTACCAACGGACCCTCGACATAGCTACCGGGTAGGTTCAACACTTTCCCATTGCTCACATCGCCGGGCGCAAAAAGCCACAACTTGGATCGGCCTCTCCATTCCCTTTTCTACATACTTTACATAACCGTGTTATGATACACTGATGGCTCCCAGGACACCAAGCTGGGCTCTTAAAGCTCTTAGCCCCACATCACAGGCCCCATTTCTCCACGACACAGGCCTCAAACACTGGCCTTGGATCTCCAGGATAGAGCCCTCAAACAGAGCTCTCAAGGAGCTACCACCAGCGGTAGAACTACTGCTGCGTGGTACCTGGCAGAAATGCAATTCTGCCATGTTTTCTGGGTGCTCCTTGGAGTTAGTCCCCAAGGTTTCCTGCTGCAATCTACCGCGAAGAAACCTGAAAACAAACATCATGGAGTCTTCTCCGGGCATAACAAGCATAATGAAAAAAAGTCCCCAATCCAGACCAACCTGTCCGGATGGGCTTCACACACCATGCCTATGTTCGTACTTCGATTACGAACTCTAACTACAAAACTATGGGGATACTCCATATCTACCCGAAGGAAGACCTCATGCTCACCGCACACTCGTGGGAGAGGGTTTTCTATTCAAAAGTAAGTGGACTTAACATGTCCAAGTTGAGAATCATTGCCATTTGAGCTCTCTTCAGTGCCATACCAAAGATCTAGACGGATGAACGCGACCGCAACAATCTTGCCTCCACAGATCCGAACTCGTCTTGCGAATCAGAGCTTCAGAACTCCAACGGTGGCACGATCACCATTCCGGCGATGCTGCTCCTCCTCCAAGAAACACATGCCAAGTCCTCAACTCCAAAAGAAATGAAGTGAAAATGGCCGAACCAGTCATATAAATAGAGCTACCGCCGCGCGATAACTAGCTATCATCGCGCGGTATCGCCTCATTTCACGAATAACCGCCCAGGCCCTCCAGTCATAGGCCAACACGTGGCCACACCGTTATGGTTTCACTATCATCGCGTGATAGGATGCTAACGTCGTGTAATAGCCGATGTCAGTTATGACATGACACTTGCCGCTATCGCAGCGCGCTAACTGCTACCACTTCGTGGTAGAATTCCGAGAGCCTTGACAGTTAAATTCAGCCAGCTATCGCCAGCGGTAACACTATCGTCGGGCGATAGCTTCCCGAGAGCTCTGCCAGTTTAATTCCCCAGCTACCACCGCGCGATAAGAACTTTCCGCCACACGGTAAGTCCAGCGTTGAGTTGACTCAATGCTCTCAACACTGTCGACGCTATCCCTGAAGCTACCACTGCATGGTAACTAACTACCACTGAGTGATAACCTCCATAGAACCATTTCCTACCATAAGAAATTTGTGGCGTTATATCTCCTACCTCAGATCCCTCAGGATCCTACCTCAGATCCACTCATGGATCCTACACACTCAGATAAAACAACTCCTACAACTCAACCTTTATAATACATGCTCACAACTCAGATCACATAATTATCCTACAGTTTCAGAGTAAAGTTTTGTAGTGACTGATTCCAGAGAAATGAACCTCTGAGTGGCTCCCTGGACTATATAGAAACAGTCCTATCTCTTCCCAGCAACAAGTATGTAAATCTATAAGGTTAATTTGCTTGTGCTGACAAGAACTGTTGCAGTGTTCTGCTCCTTCAAGCTTGAGCATATCTGAGTTTAAAGCAACATGATTGAAGACAAACAACAATAATAATGACTGATCTGCATACTAACCCTTGCAGAAAATTAGGGTTTGAGTTCTTGCTAAAAGTTCTTTTGATTTTCAACTTTTACCACTTTGATCAGCCTTCAAGATTAATCTTTCTCCGTGCTTTCGACTTTTATATTTCGAACTGTAACGGCTCTTTCATCCGAATGGGTAAGCGATATGAGCAGCTATATAGTAGCTTTACTATTAACTGCACTGCAGAAAGCATGCAGTGCAATTTATCCTTTAGTGCAAAAAATCTGCTTCATTTGTATTTGGGATGATGTCAGCATGACTCAAAACTTGTAGATTTAACAATGTTCACCATACAGTCTGTATTGGCATTGAGTGAAGTCTTGAGACTCAACGAATAGAGGTGTTGGGTAATGTCTTGAGACTCAAAGCATCTGAACTTTAAGTGTTAACAACTGAAGCGTTGTGTTGTAAGTCTTCACTCAATTCAAAAACACTTGGCTGAATAAATATCCAACTTTTCAGGCATTGAGTGAGCCTTCATCACTCAATGATGTTGCCTTTGACAACTTAACTGATAAGGCATTTAGTGAACCTTCAACACTCAACGCATTTGTACTTAACAGAATCCTTTTGGTTGATGGTGTTGATTGAACCATCCTCGCTCAATTCTTTTGGACTTGACAGTTATCCCGACTGAAGGCATTGGGTGAATCTTCTACACTTAACGCTTCTGGACCTGTACAAATTTTCTGACTGAAGGTGTTGAGTGAACCTTATACACTCAATGCTTCTGGACTTGGCCGCTTTATTTGATAGGGTGTTGAGTGAGCCTTCTTCACTCAACATTTTGTACTTGTCCAGATTTTCTTTGTGTAGGCGTTGAGTGAATGGGCTTCACTCAATGCTTCTGTACTTAACCAAATTTGAGTCCAACTCCACTCAGGCTTTGAGTGACCAAATTTATGTCAACGCTATTAGGCCTCTAGCGTTGAGTGACGTGTATTCACTCAATGCTTCTGGACTTGGGCAAATTTCTGCATCTCTACTGTATCATGTCTTGAGTCCAACAAAACTTCTGACCCGATCAACCTATCTAATTAATGAACAAATGACAACATGCATACATTGAACTAAAACACATATCAAATACAAACATGTGTATACTATTGGCATGTGGGATTTCTTCAAATCTGAGACATTTTGATCAATGGACCCAACACAAACCTTATTCACCCCGACCTCTAAGGTTGGCTGCCAGATCCAACAATGGGTACATCCACTTTCCCCCTTCACCTATTTAGTAGAGTGCTAGATTTGACCAACTTCTCCAATTTACTTAGATTAACTGATCTTACACTCAGAGTTCTTAACCCATACAACTCAAGAATACAGTAGTCCCCAACCTAAGACCTCCAACACAAGGTCCTACAACTCAAACCTCCAACCACAAGATCCTACACTCAGTCCAACAAAAGGCCTACCTCAATCTCAACACCCAGAGAACTACACTCAGATCTTCTCCAAAGATCCTACCTTATATCATATTGATCCTACACTTATATTGCTGCTAGAATCCAAATATGGACAGGTCCTGGCGGTCTGGCAGACATGTCTGGCCATCTAGCGGATAGGAGTGGAAGACAGGTCGGCGGTTTAGTTCTAGCGGACTACCTCTCTAGTAGTTTGGTTGTGTTACTTATTGGATGATAGAACTGTGGTTCTGGCAGTCTGGCGATCTTTTATGGTGGTTTGGAAGTTATCCTCTGTAATCGCACTGGATTACTACAGTTTGGTCTAGCGATCAACAAGGGTTAACTGTTGTGCAGTCTGGTGGTGTAGTCTGAAGGATTCCATGGTCTTCCTATTGTTCTGTTAGAGCTGATTTTGGCGGATATTTGAGGATAGTCATTGTTATGACCAGACGGTTAGTACCTGCCTAACCGCCCTCGGTAGCCCTGTATGATAACCACAACTATGCCTATTGGTGATTAGTAAAGGCTTGACCGCTATTGAGGTTTGGCGGTTTCCAAGTGCTATTTCATTTGCGGCCAGGAAGTTAAAATCAACCTAACTGCATCTCCCTGAAGTTGTCCGCTGCATCCAGACGGATAGAGAACTGAGCGAACATGTTGATATCTCAAGCTATGTAACCGTGTGGTTAGCTTGTCTAACCATACAACCCACGCAGGCTGTTTTTATCTATCTGCCTAGTCATATATAATAGGCATTGTGTATTCTGCCTCTACACCCCGTTTTTTATAAATAAGAGGCATACCCTTGTATTATTCATCTTTTGTAGCTAAAAAAATCCCTTTATTTACGCTTATCACATGGTATCAGAGGAAATCAGTCCATTTGCTATAGTTTCTACATTCTCGGGTGTGAGGCAGTGCAAGCTGTCACCCGTTTTTAAGTGTCTACTCTTTCCTTCCTGCAGTTTTCTTCCTTAACCATGCCTTTCTTTTTTGCCCTCCTGCACTTCCCCTTGCTTGCGTATTCTGCGACAAGTTTCTTTGTCGACCTTTCTCTCTAACCGTGCAATTATATTTTCTCTGTCGGCCTTGGTGTGTTTTTTGAGTGGTCTCCTTTTTTAGCCGCGTGGTTGAATCTTTCTGTCACTTTTCTCCTTTTTTTTCTATAAAGACCCCAGCCCTTTCTTCCTCCACTCTATCCATGCCTCCTACTCTAACCGCTCCTTCTCTCTCCACTTCTTCTATCAATTTGGGCACTGCTTCTAAGCTCACTGGCCCAAATTATCTTGACTAGAGTGTTTCCTTTGTCTTTCTGTTATGCTCTCAGTGTAAGCGCAATCATTTAAATAATGAACCTCCTACATACGGGTCTGCTGCCTTTGATGACTTGGAAGCTAGGGATGCTCTGGTGGGAAAATGGCTTGCTAATGGCCTGTCTGATGAGTGACTTCACGTCATTCGACATGATGCGACAGTTAAGGCTGCCTGGAATCATCTTCCTGCTTTGTACTCAAAGGGAGCTCAATTTTCACACATATATACGTTATATGCGGATATTTTTGCCGACCTATCATGACTCCTACTGCTGCTTATCAGGAAGTGTAAGCTCTTGGTGCAGATCTTCTTTTACATCGCCCTTTTCTATTGATCTCATTGTGCAACATAAACACTTCCAGGAACTTCTGGTCATGTGCTATTTGCTTCGTTTGACGGAATCTTATGATATGATTTGATAAACATTTCTTGGAGAGGCTGACACTCCTAATTTAGATGCCACCACTACACACATTTTAGCAGTTACTAGTCTTCTTCAGTATCCTTTGACTGTCCCTCCGCCTCCTCCTGATGTTGTTGCTCATCCAGCTTGTCATGTCATTCTTAGTGGCCGTGGTGGCCACTTTGGTGGAAGTGGTCCCTCTATATATCTCTGCTCTCATTAATGCAACACAGATCACCTTGTTGATCGTTGATGGGTCAAGCATCCTCATCTTCGACCTATTGCTGGTGGAACTACCTCGAAGAAGTCCACTTCTCTTTCTACCTCTTTAGGTAGTGCACATATTGCCACAGTGGGTAGGTGGCTCATTGACTCTGGTGTTAGTAAACATATAATGGGTAATCCTAATATTTTCTCTCATCTAGAAAAATATGACCAGTCACCTCCAGTTTTTATTGTGGACGGTTCTACATCCCCTGTATGCGGATCTGGAACAGTGCATATCACTCCATCTCTCCAAATTGAGAACACACTCTATGTCCCAACTTTTCTGTGCAACTTACTTTCTGTTACCTTTCTATGTAATCAACTAAATTGCATAGCTACTTTTACCTCAGCTACTTGTTGTTTTCAGGATCCTCACTCCAAGGAGATGATTGCTACAGGGACTAAAAGTGACAGCTTATTCTACCTTGATAATGTGTCTGACTTTTCTGCTTCTACTTCTCTTCTACAGTGGAATCTCTACCTGGGGAATCCTCCTCCTCACATTCTTCACCAGCACTTCCTCGATCTACCTCACGGAGGCTCTTCTCTCAATTGTGAAGCTTGCCAACTTGATAAACACTACCGTTTGTCATTTCTAGCAAGACAAGGAAGTACTTCTTCTCGTTCTTTTAAACTTGTTCATTTTGACATTTGGGGTCCTTCTCCTACTAAATTTATTGGCCGGGGTAGTTTGTATTTTGTCACGTTTATTAATGATTTTTCTAGATGTAATTGATTGTTCTTGTTGTAAGAACATCCTATTTTTTTTTTCCTATTTTCCATTTGTTCTATAATAAGATACGCACTCAGTTTGATGTCTCTATTAAAGTGCTTCGCAGTGATAAGTCAAAGAGTATCTTAGTCATCAATTCTTAGTTTTTTTATGTATCGTGACATTATACATCGAACTAGTTGTTCTTACACCTCTCAACATAATGGGGTTACTGAACGTAAGAACCTCCATCTCCTTGATATGGTTCACACTCTTCTCACTCAGATGAGAGTTCCTCGGTCCTATTGGGGTCATGCCATTCTTCTTTCTTGTTATCTCATCAATTGAGTTTTTTCTTCGGCTCTTGATGGCAAAACTCCTTTCTCCAATCTATATCCCAATGCCACACCATTTCCTTTACCTCCATGTGTCTTTGGTTGTACATCGTTTGTTAACCCTCATTCTCCTGGTTGTTTTAAACTCTCTCCTCGCTCCGTTAAGTGCATTTTTCTTGGCTACTGTCTGACACAAAAAATATCATTGTTATGATCCTCTTCTCTGAAAATAGTATGTTTTTGCGGACGTCACTTTCTTTGAATATGCTCCTTACTTTTCTTGCACCTCTACTCTCCTACCGTCAGAAGATCGCAATTCTCTACCTATTATCTCTACACCTATACTTGAACCTATGCTTCTTCCTCCTACACCAGTCTATAATTCTCCTTTTTTTCTCGTGATAATACTTCTCTACCTAATCTGTTACTGATAGTTCTCGGGCAAACAGTCTCTTCGACGGATAGATCTGATACTACAGATAAGTTAGACCTTGATCTTCCAATTTCCCTTCAGAAAGGTGTTCGAACATGCACTCAACATCCTATACATGATGTTGTTTCTTATGCTCGTCTATCTCCTTCCAGCATGTGTTTTCCTCTCGTTCTCTCAGCTAATATCATCCCTGCTACCTCTCAAGAATCTCTTGCTATTACTCATTAGAAATCCACTATGGATGAAGAGATGAAAACTCTAACTGAATGGGGATACTTGGACTCTTGTCCCTACCCCTCAAAGATCTGATATAGTTGGTTATCGCTGGGTATTTGTAATCAAATTTATTCCTGATAGTACCATCGATTGCTATAAGCTCGGTTAGTTACCACTGGTTTTACTCAGACCTATGGTGTGGACTTCTTTGACATCTTCACTCTAGTTTCTCGAATTATAAGGATCTGTGTTCTCTTATATATGGCTATTAATAGAGACTGGGAGATGTCTTAGTTAGATGTCAAGAATGTATTCCTTTATGGAGATCTATAGGAGATAGTATGCATGGATCAAACTCCTTGGTATGTTGCTCAATGGGAGTCTCAAGTGTATAGGTTGAGGAAGGCAATTTATGGACTTAAGCTAATCCCGCGACCCTGGTTTGAAAAGTTATTAAAGTTATCTCAGTTATTGGGTTTACTCGAAGTGTTGCAAGTCACTCCCTATTCATACGCAAGACTTCTATAGGGCTAGTTGTTCTTTCTATTTATGTGGATGTCATTCTTCTTACAGGGGAGGATAAGAAGGCCATTGAGCTAACAAAGAAGCAACTTCTTCAACATTTTATTACAAAATATATGAGATCTCCCAAGTAATTCTTAGGGATTGAGATCTCCAGGAAGCCTAATTCCATTGTCCTTTCATAACAAAATTATGCCTTGGATCTTTTAAAAGAGATAGGTCTTCTTGGGGCTAAGCCTGCCTATTGTCCAATGGATCGTGGTGATGACAAGTGTTGGAATGAGGATTTGTCCCTTCTTTTAGATATCACCAGGTATAGACAGTTAGTAGGAAAACTCATTTATCTGACAATCACAAGACCAGATATCTGTTATTTGGTAAGTAGAGTGAGCCAGTTCATTCAAGCGCCCAAGGAGTGTCATCTTCAATAAACTCTAAAGATCTTGGAATATGAGAAAGGGTCTTTAGGAAAAGGACTTCTGTTTAAGAAGAATAATCATTTGAGGGTTTAAGCCTACTCTGATACCAGCTATGCTGATGATAAGGAGGATAAAAGTCTACGTCTGGCTTTTGCACTTTTGTAGGAGGAAATCTGGACAGCTGGAAGAGCTAGAAATAGTCTGTTGTCTCCAGGTCAAGTGTTGAAGCTTAATACAGAAGCATGACTTTGACTACTTATGACTGAAATGGTTACTCGTACTAATACTTGATTTGGGAGAAGTCTATGATCATCCTCTGCCAATATTCTGTGACAATAAGGTAGCTATATATAAATTTTGAAGAATCCACTATTTCCTAAGAGGAGAGAGCATCTTGAAGTAGGCTGCCATTTTATCAGAGAAGAGGTATTAAAGAATCAAATCTGCACTTGGTTTGTCTCTTCCGACAAAGAGCTAGTCGATGTTTTTACCAAACCAATATCCTCTTTTTCGGATATCTGTGACAAACAGGGCATGGTTAACATATTTGCTCCAGCTTGAGGGGGGTGTTAGAAAATATGGACATGTCCTGGTGGTTTGGCAAACAGTAGTGGAAGACAAGTCTAGTGGTTTGACGGATAGGAGTGGCGGTCTTGCAATCAAGTTCTAGTGGGCTGCCTCTCTGGTAGTTTGGTTGTGTCACCACTAGGATGATAAAAATATGTTCTGGTGGTTTGGCGACCTTATCTGGAAGTTTGGCAGTTGTCCACTATAACCACACCATAGTACTACAGTGCGGTCTGGCGATCAACAAGGGTTAACTGCAATGCAGTCTGGCAGTGTGGGTTGAAGACTGTCAAGGTCTTCCTACTATTCTCTTAGTGCTGATTTTTTCGGATAGATAAGAATAGTTATAGTTATAGCCTAGTAGTTAGTACTTGCCTAACCTCACCTCGTAGCCCTGTTTGATAACCACAAATGTATCTTTTGGTAATTAGTAAAGGCTTGACTGTTGTTGATGTGGAAACCAGAACTCAGTCTCAAGAAGTGTTCGGACCCAAGGGGTGTTGCCCACTCCGACATCTCCTGAGCCATAACACTTGACTGGAGGTTCAAAACTAAGGAATAGACCCAAAGCTAAAGTAAGGAGGTCCCTCCACACACCCAAAAGATCTAAAAGAGATTTCCCTCCCAAACTAGTGATGAAGCTGGGCACCGTAGAGGGCTCTCGCAGCTAACCAAAGCTGTCTAGAGGAGGAAGAAGCCAAAAAACCCATCCCCTCCAAAGGTGCCCTTAAGGGTCTATTTATAGTTTTCCAAGCCTGGACAACACATAGCAGAATCCCACCTTTTGGTTTTACTACGCTCGGCCAAAATTGGTCTGCCAACAACGAAACTCCACTATTCAGAGGGGCTATTAGCAGGCCAAAATGGAGTTCATCTAGAAGAAAACTACTGAATGAGTTCACCACTCGCTCGGGGGGCATGAATGCTTGGTGAGGCTCACACTCGCCGCATGCCTTGAAGCTGGACAAGTGTGGGTCAAAACACCCCACTCGCCCTTTACTTGGCCTTGACATAAACTGCACGCGAATTAGGCAAGACCTTACCGCTTGTGAGCTGGGTGAGATTCAGCCACTCACCCACTAAACTCGCCTTGACCTGAATGTTCCTTTCTGGTTAAGACATCATCACATGGGACCACTTGCCAAATACGGGGTTATACACAATCCCCGCTCTTGACGAGATTATTACAAGCTTGGAAAGAGAAGTTCAAGCACAGGTCTTTGGTAAGTGCCAGCTGGTGTCCCAAGAGAATATTTTTGGTTGGTCCCATAACCTCCTATATATATGACCCCCCTTAGGGGGGGGGGGTGAAGACCTACTCATCCTCTTACTTCTTTCCATCTTGTCGACCGTCTTGCCAAGATGCCTCTTTCTAAGGAAATACAAAAGGGACTCGCTGTCGCTCAGGAGAAGAATAAATTTTCCTCTCTCGCGATGCTGTCGCTGTCACCGCCCAAATATGTGGGCTCTCCCTCCAAGAGAAAGGTAGCAACCAAGAGAATGAAGTGTGATGTGGCCACCAATGGCCCAGCCCCACCAGCTTGCCCGCTTCTTTATCTCAGCAGGTTATGCATTCCGAGAGACTGCAATTTCTATCAATGAAACCTCTCACGCTTAGCCTTGTTATTAAACCGTAATTCTTTTAAGCACTCACAGGAGGGTCATACTTAAGAAATCGCCCTGGAAGGCATTGCCACGGACATCAACGTACATCCTTCTATATGAGCGAGCCATCCAGGAGCTCGGTAGAACACTACCATTGAAGTAGTGAGTCCAAGAGCCACACCATGCGACCTTCAACAAACTCTTGGTAAGTTGTTTGCCCTAGTTTTGTCTTCTTACCTTCCTCTCTATCGTGTTGACTTTTTGCCTTCATTTTCTAGCACCACTCTTTGGGACTACCGAAGTGGGGGAGATGTTATTTAAGTGTCCAACTCGTGTGACTGGAGACGATCCCGCCTTAAATGTTTCTCTTAAGTCTAAGGGCGCTGTTGCAGATTAGAGATCAGGCGGTCTGGCAGTCTGACTCTGGGGGTTGCAGTCTGGGCGGTCTATCGGTTTCTCTCCTGCAGTTTGGTTGTTGACCTGTTGCTGTTGGTGCTCTGGCGATTTATTCATCTGTCCCTGGCGACTTGGTGACCGGGCGACCTGGCGGTCTAGTGTGGCAGCTTGGTGTGTTTCTCTTGTTGTGGGCGGGTTTTTTGCCCATTCATTAATCCGCACGGCTTGGCAACTTGTATTTATGTTAAACCGCTTGTACATGATATTTTTTAGTCCCATATTGTTTATTCGTAATCTCTCTCATCTCCTCCATTCTATAAAAGGGAGGCTATACCATGTAATTGATAACTTTTTTGGAATACAAAAATTTCTGTTTGTCCAATTTCCGGACTTTCTTTTTCTGTTTGCACATGGTATCAGAGCCCGCGATCTTGTCCGCCAGATTCAGTGCCTTTCCCTGCCCGCACGACTTGATCTCCTTATTTCCTCTTGTTCGCGCGGCCTCTCCTCCCTTGTCGCTGCTCTTTGCTTGCGCCGCCTTCTTCTTCTTCTTCTTCGCGGACTGTTATCGCGGATTCTCGGTCTTCTGTTCGTGCAACCTGCTCTCTTCCCGTGCAACTTCTTCCTTTTCTCTGTTGCAGATTCCTCTTTCTTCCCACGCGGACTTTCTCTCTACCCGTGCAGCTTCTTCCATGGCCCTTTCCAGCTCTTCTACCACCAATGCTACTCCTGTGACAACTCCTCCTCCTCCTCCCATTCCTTCCGGGAATCTTGGCACCGTCTCCAAGCTTTTTTGGTTCCAACTACCCGGAGTGGAGCGTCTCCTTCACCTTCCTCCTCCGCTCACAATGCAAACACCACCACCTTACCGATGACCCTCCTGCCACCACTTCTGCTAAATTTGACGACTGGGATGCTAGCGATGTGCTTGTCCACACTTGGCTTGCTAACAGTCTTTCTGATGAATGTCTTCCTGTTATCCGTCATGATGAGACATTCAAGAAGGCCTGGCTTCATCTTGCAGCTCTGCACTCAAAGGAGGCTCGGACATCCCGCATTTATACTTTGTATGCAGACCTCTTTGCCCGTCCGTCTATGTCTCCTGCTGCCGCTTATCAGCAAGTTCAAGCTCTTGGGGCCGAGATCCTTCAACATCGCTCGTTCTCTGCGGATCTTGTCGAACAGAACAAGCACTTTCAAGAACTGCTTGCTGTGTGCTACCTCCTTCGGCTTCCTGATTCCTACGACATGATCCGCCAACAAATCTGGGCGAAGCGGACTCTCTCAACTTGGATACAACGGCCGCACGCATTGCCGAGGTTACTTCTCTTCTTCAGCGTTCGCTTCTGTCTTCTCCTCCTCCGGAAGAATATGCTCACCAGACTCAACGGAGCGGCTCTAGTAGTTACAACCATCATTCCGGTGGTCGGGGCTCTTCCCGCTTCCTCTGCTCTCACTGCGGCCGTACCGGGCATCTTGTGGATAGATGCTAACTGAAACATCCACATCTTCACCCTTCTGGTGACGCTTCTACCTCCTCTTCCAAGCCGTTCTCTTCGGTGGTCACTTCCTCAGGTAGTGCTCACGTAATTACTCCAGGTAAATTACCCATCGACTCTGGTGCGACTAATCACATGACAAACAATCCGCAATGCTTTTCTCTCCTTGAAACCCATGATCGGTTGCCTCCGGTCCTTGTTGCAGACGGCTCTCCCTCCCTGGTTCATGGGAAGGGAATGGTTCATGTCACTCCATCTCTTCGCTTGGTCTACACTCTCTATATGTCCAAGTTTCCCTGCAATTTGTTGTCAGTTATATATTTATGCAAGCAACTTAAATGCTCCATCACATTTACTCCCACTTCTTGCTCCTTTCAGGATCCGAGCTCCCAATGGACGATTGCTACTGGGACTGAGAGCTGCGGCCTCTACTTCCTCGGCAACGTCTCTGCTCTCTCTGCCTTTTCCTCCTCTTCTACAGATCTCCTACAATGGCATCTTCGCCTTGGGCATCCTCCTCCATGGCTTCTTCATCAGTTGCTACCTCACCTCCCTCCGCACAGCTCTCCTCACAACTGTGATGCCTGTCAGCTTGACAAACATCACCGTTCCACCTTCCTGCCAAAGTAAGGTCGTGGTTCTACCCATCCATTTGATCTTGTTCACTCTGAAATCTGGGGCCCTGCTCCTACCCTCACCGTTGGTCGGGGTAGCTCTTATTTTGTTACTTTCATTGATGATTTTTCATGATGTACTTGAGTGTATCTCTTAAGAGAACGCTCTGAACTATTTGTTGTATGGCAATCTTTTTATCATTTAATCAAAAATCAGTTTGATGTTTCTATTAAAGTGTTACGCTCTGATAATGCCAAAGAATACATTAGTCAAGCTTTTTCCTCATTTTGTATGCAACATGGCATTATTCATCAAACACGTTTCGTCTACACCTCCCAACAAAATGGGGTGGTGGAATGCAAAAACCGTCACCTCCTTGATGTTGTTTGCACCCTTCTTACGCAAATGCATGTCCCCCGCTCCTACTGGGGCTATGTTATTCTCATTTCTTGCTACCTCATCAATCGCATTCCCTCCACTGTTCTCCTCGGTCAAACGCCTTTCTCCATTCTCTATCCAGGAAAGGATCCCTTTCCTCGTCCTCTACATATCTTTGGCTGCACGGCCTTTGTGCATGCTCCCCCCGCCACTCGCGACAAACTCTCCCCTCGCTCCACCAAATGTGTCTTTCTGGGCTACTCTATCACTCAGAAAGGCTACTATTATTTTGACCCCATCCTTCGCAAACAGTTCGTCTCCGCGGACGTTACCTTCTTCGAGAATGCTCCCTATTTCTCTAATGACTCCTCTCCTCTTTCTGTGGAATCTAGTCTTCTTCCTCCTCCTCTTCCCTCTAGCCCATCCCCTCCTACCGAGGTCTTTCCTCCTCCACCATCTCCATCCTCTTCTCCTCCCTTTCCACCTCCGTAATCTCCCTCCTCTTCGCCTCCGTCGCTCTCTCCTCTCGGGCCAGCTCTCTCCACCACGGATGCTTCGGATACTGAGGCACAAGCTGACCTGTACCTCCCCATTGCCCTTCACAAGGGGGTTCGGGCTTGTACCCAGCATCCGCTTGCTGTAGTTGTTTCCTATGATCGTCTGACGCCTGCTCGCAGGGACTTTGCGCTAGCTATCTCATCCACTTCCACCCCCGTTCCTATCAGGAGGCCCTTGCCATTCCACATTGGAAGGCTGCCATGGATGAAGAGATTGCTACTCTCACTGAACGGGGTACCTGGACCCTGGTTCCTCCTCCCGTTGGCACAGATGTTGTTGGCTGTCGCTGGGGTTTTGTGGTGAAATTCATCCCCGATGGCAGTGTGGATCGTTACAAGGCTCGGCTTGTTGCCAAGGGCTTTACCCAGACTTATGACGTTCATTACTTTGACACCTTCTCTCCCGTTGCTCGTCTGAGCACTATTCGGGTCCTTCTCTCTATGGCTGTCAACCGAGATTGGCCCATTTCCCAATTGGATGTGAAAAATGTCTTTCTTTTTGGGGATCTTCAGGAAGATGTCTACATGGAGCAACCTCCAGGGTATGTTGCTCAGGGGGAGACACAGGTTTGCCGGCTCAAGAAGGCTATCTATGGCCTAAAATAAAGTCCTCGCGCTTGGTTTGACAAGTTTAGCGAGATTGTGGCGGCTGTTGGTTTTACGAGGAGTTCTGCTGATCACTCCCTATTAACTCGAAAAACTTCTCCGGGTCTAGTGGTTCTTGCAGTATATGTGGATGATATTCTTCTCACTGGAGATGACCAAGCTGGGATAATCTTGATAAAGAAGCATCTTCAGCAACACCTGGTTATAAAGGATATGGGCTCTCCAAAATACTTTATGGGGATAGAAATTTCCCGGAAGCCCACTTTTCTTGTCCTCTCCCAACAGAAATATGCACTTGACTTGTTAAAAGTGGCAGGGTTGAGGGGGCTAAACCTGCCCGATGTCCCATGACGACTGGAGAAGATAAAACATGGACAAATGACTTTACTCTTCTTTCTGATTTTACGAGATACAGACGTTTAGTTGGTAAACTCATATATCTTACAGTGACCAGACCTGACATTGCTTATGTTGTTGGCAAGGTTAGCCAATTCATGCAAGCTCTCAGGGAGTGTCATCTACAGTAGGCCCTGAAGATATTGGAGTATATTAAATCTGCTCCCAGGAAAGGACTTTCTTTCAAAAGAATGGTCATCTAAGGGTTGAAGCGTACTATGATTCAAGCTATGCCGATGACAAGGGAGACCGCAAGTCAACTTCAGGTTTTTGCACCTTTCTGGGGGGAAACTTATGAGCTGGAAAAGCAAGAAACAGTCGGTAGTCTGCAGGTCCAGTGCAAAAGCAGATTACCGAAGTATGACATCTACTACATGTGAGCTGAAGTGGTTACGGGCTCTCATGCTTGACTTAGGAGAGGTCTACGATCATCCTCTACCTATGTTTTGTGACAACAAAGCCACCATATACATCTCTAGAAATATGGTCTTCCATGAGAGAACCAAGCACATAGAAGTTGACTGCCATTTCATTCGAGAGGAGATTCTGAAGGAACAAATTTGTACGTCATTCGTCACCTCCGATAAAGAGTTGGCTGATATTTTCACAAAGCAAGTTTTCGCCTCTTTTCATCACATTTGCGATAAGCTGGGCATGATCGATATATATGCTCCAACTTGAGGGGGAGTGTTGCAGATTAGAGACCGGACGGTTTGACTCTAGTGGGTTGTAGTCCGGGCAGTCTGTCGGTTTCTCTCATGGGGTTTGGTTGTTGACATATTGTTGTTGGTGCTCTGGTGGATTGTTCATCTGTCCCTGATAACTTGGTGACCGGGCGACCTGGCGGTCTAATGTGGCGACTTGGTGTCTTTCTCTTGTAGTGGCCGTGCGGTTTGCCCATTCATCAAACCACACGGCTTGGCGACTTGTATTTATGTTAAACCACTTGTACATGCTATTTTTAGTCCCACATTATTTATTTGTAATCTCTCTCATCTCCTCCATTCTATAAAAGGGAGGCTATACCATGTAATTGATACCATTTTTGGAATACAAAAATTTCTATTTGTCCAATTTCCGGACATCCTTTTTCTGTTCGCACAGAAGCCCTCGCCATTCAAAATCCCTTATGTCACACAAATTCAGGAGCAGATCTCCTTCCCTCCAGGTCATGGAAAGTCACTCTCGCTCCCCCATGGTAATCCCCTTCAAGGGAGACCAAGCTCATCCCGTTATCTCCCTTGCGGAGAAGTTGGTCCCTCATAGGGTTAGTCGTAGCTCTCACTTCTGCTTTATGATGTGTGATGAGTTGTAAATATACATATTTTACAGTACCTAATTTCGGTCGTTTTAGGTTATTTTTGTTGTTTTTAGCTTTTCTTATTCAATAAAAATGTTTATTTTTGTATATTCCATTCTAACTTGGCTCTATTTTCTTTTCTTAAAAATTTTGTAGAAAAAGTTGAAATTTCAAAGTACACGCCTGTGACCTTCAGTCATGCTCGTGACCGGGCAGTGTCACTTTGATGCTAGTGAAACCTGCTGCCCGCTGTGAATCCCTGAAACAGGGGTGGAACATGGCCGTGTCATCCCCGACACTCCCATGTCGGTCAACGAGTTTTCAAGTCGTTTCAAAATTAGTTGCTGCTGATAATAAGTTTTTGTCAGGTGTCTAATCATGCCCCCTACACGCCCATGAACTTCAATCATGCCCGTTGTACAACCTTGGGCTCGCGGGAGGCGGCTCAAGTATCAGAGCGGAGAAGCTGGCGAGAGGAAATGAAGAGGCGAATGGGACCAAGTGGTCCACTCGCCAGAGGCGAGATAGGGCTCGGCTCGATAGGCAAGATGTTTCTCGCACTACGGGCTGGCCCTTGAGGGCGAGATGGCTCTCGTAAGACAGGAGACCTGCGAGATGAACGGATGAGCTCGTCCCGCCCACTGGACTTTTCCCCACTCTCCATATAGGAGAAATGAGTTTTTACCTTCTTACCCCAAAGGTGAATTTTACTCTTCTACCCCAGGTAATTTTACCCTTCTACCCTCGGTTGTCTGCATTTAACCCTTCATAATAGCGGAGTTTGGCTGTTGGCAGACCGAACCCAGGGTATTTTGGTAATCTCAGGTCAGTTCAGTCTGGTCATTAGCAGATCAAACTCATAGGCCCATAAATAGACCGATAAGGGGTCTTGAACAGGTTGTGGAACCTTTCCATATTCTTCCTTAGAGGCACCTAGCTCAGCATTGGCTAGGGAGGGGAAGAACTTCTGTCTCTTCCGGGTAAGAGGTGGGACCTTTGAGCTGAGACCCTCGTTCTGTTTCTGGTCCTGCGACTCATGTCGAGAGGGTGGTTCAAGAAGAGTAAGTGTGTGTTGAAACTTCAGGTCCGAACTCTAGGAGGAACCGGGTTACTGGTTCCAACATTTTTGGTGCGGTGAGCGTAGACTGTAGCCCATATGGAAGAATCTCGAGCTACCTCATGGCAGGATGTCGCGGAGAAGGAGAAGGAGATGGGTCAGATAACTCAGGAGGATTCATTGGAAGGGAGGAATTCATGGAATCCATCAAAGGCATTATGGACATGTTACAGAGGATCTCGCGGCAGGGTGATTGCTTGACCCCGCTACCTCAGGTGCATGCTCTCGCGCCGCAGGAGGAGCTCGTCTCAGCAAGAGTAGGAGAAGATGCCCCCGGGAGGCGACCGAGGAAGGAAGTGATGGTGGATGGAGGCGGGCGAGACATGACGGGAAGGGAGTTGTTCCCAAGCCCGACGAGCGCCGTTTGCCAGGGGATGTTTTCCGAGTGAGACCAACAACGAGAGGGTCGCCGTTCTATGAGTTGATCCTATTGGCTTTAGTCCCAGAAGTGTTCAGGGTGCCCAAGATGAACTATTATGTGGGGAAAGACGATCCTCTCCAACACTTGTAGTGGTTCGAAGACGCGGTTTCCATCAGACCGATGACGGACGCGTTCAAGTGTCATCTCATCGCCATCACTCTGAAGGACAAGGCTAGAGACTGGTTTCATCAGCTCCCGACAAGCTCAATATATAGCTTTGAAGACCTGAGCATGAGCTTTCAGTTGTGCTTCTTATCTTCAAAGAAGAGGAAGAAGAACCTGAAGTCGATTTTTCTGATTAAGTAGAGGGCGGACGAGTCCCTGGCCCAGTATGTAGACAGATTTTAGGAGGAGATCTTAGATATTCAGGAGGTGCCTGGATTCACCATCCAGATGGCCTTTACCGTGGGACTACGAGAATGCTTCTTCAAGATGAGCCTCACTCGGAAGGCGCCACTATCATTTGAAGGGTTGATAGAGAAGGTTGCGAAAGAAATAACAATGGAGGCAGCGAATCCAGCCTTTGCTAAAAAGCTAGCAAAGTTGACGGAGGTTGAACCAAGAGAACCAGGAGGAGGGAGATAATAAGAAGGGAGGAGAGGAGATGAACCGAGGGCGCCGACGTACCAGGAGTTGGGATGGAGGCAACAGGGAGGCCCTGCCCAAGGGCAAGGGAGAGGATTTCCCCATGGAGGAAGGAACCAACCAGGAGGACCCGGAAGGTTTAACCAACAGGGGTGGTGGTACGGTCATAGATCACCCCAACCCCCGCCGCAACATGCTATGGCCATCAGTCGAGGGAGAGGGAGAGGCCGAGAGAGAGGAAGAGAAGGAGCAGGAGCTGGAAGGAGGAGGAACCCCCAGGAGGGGAGACGAGGGGAGGAGGTAGTGTTGCCATACTATGACTTCCACGAGGAGGAGGGTCACGTGATGGCTACCTGCCCAGAATTCTTGGAAATGAGAAGAGCTAGGGGTGCAAGAGAGCATCAAAGGCTGGTGCGGATAGTGGAGGTGACAGGGACTGGAGAGGAAGACCGGTGTGTGGATCGAGCAGATGTAGGGGACCGGGGGGGGATCAGAGTAATCCATGGGGGGGATTGAGGATGCCCGTAAGGTGATCCTTAATACCAAATACCGTCGGAGCATAGCTTCGACGTCACAAGCCCCTCCCCGGGATGAGAAGATCACCTTCTCTCGAAAAGACATGCCAGACCATGAAGACACCTTTTGTGATGCACTGGTGATCCAGACTGCCGTCGAAAACTTCACGGTGTCGCGAATCCTGGTCGACAATGGAAGCTCAGTAATGTAATCTTCAAAAAGGTGTTTAATGTGATGAGGGTGGAGGCCCGAAGGGTGCTGACAGCAGATGGTCCATTATTCGGATTCTCAGGAGAGAGGAAGGAAATCGAGGGGGGAGTGGGACTCCAGGTAACCCTGGGGGGGGGGGGGGGGGGGGCTATCCAGGAACTGTCGTTTTGTCATAATTGATGCCCCAGCAGTTACAATGCCATTTTTGGCGCCCATTGATCAGTGCTTTCAGATGTGTCCCGTCCTCTTTCGACCAATGCCTGAAGCTCAATGCCGGATGTACCCAGATTAGAGTACGGGGAGACCCAAAGTCGGCCAGGGAATGCTACGTGACGACGGTAAACACAATCTCGTGGCAGGGAGAGGCTGAAGAGATGGGGAAGAGGATGGAACGATGACAACAGGAGTTCGATGGCGAAGTAGAGGAGGAGAAAGAAAGGGAGATCGGAGGAGAAAGAGGAGTAGAGATGGAGGGAGGCATTGCGACAGAGCCAGAAATGGCAGGAGAGAAAGATGTAGAGATGGAGGTCGAAGGAGAAGGATTAGAGATGGAGGGAGGCATTGCGGTGGAGCCGAAAATGATGGGAGAGAGAGATGTAGAGATATAGGTCGAAGAGGAGAAAGAAGGAAGGGAGGTCGAAGGTGAAGAGGTAGAGATGGTGGGAGGCATTGCGGTGGAGTCGGAAACGGTGGGAGAGAAAGATGGAGAGATGAAGGCGAAAGAGGAGAAGTGGTCGAAGGAAGGTGGAGGGAGGAGGAAAGAAAAGAGAAATATGGAGGAAGCAGGAGGGTCGACCAGGGGGGAAGCCCGGCTGGAGAAGAGGAGAAGTTCACTACGAAAAGGAGGAAGCACCAGCGAGGTAAGGGTGGAGGAGTTTTCGGAAGAAATTATTTTGACAATTACGGAGCACGAGGCAACGAACCAGGAAGCCAGAGAACAGGATATGCTGGGTGAGTAGGAGAAAGAGGAGCCGTCAAGGCTGAAGGCAGCCGTGGAGGTACTAGAGATGGAGATCCTCACTAAAGAAGGAAGGAAAGAGAAGATAAAAGTCAGCGTCGAGCTCAGTTCAGAAGACCAGGAGGAGATTAAGGCATGCATATAGAGGAATATTGACGTCTTTGTCTAGAGCACGACTGACATGCCAGGGGTCGACGAGGACGTGGAATGCCACCATCTCAAATTCGACCCCAACGCTCATCCTATACAATAGAAAATGAGGGCCATCGCCACTAAGATGGTCAGGCCCACCAGAGAGGAAGTAGAGAAGCTGCTTAGGGCGGGGTTTGTGTCTGCATGTAAGTATCCGGGTGGGTAAGAAACGTTATAATGGTAAAAATGGGGGAGGGTAAGTGGAGAATGTGTGTAGATTTCTCTCTCTTGAATAAAGCTTGCCATAAGGATTGTTATCCTCTGCCTTGAATCGACGCGTTGGTTGACTCAGCCGTCAGGTTCTCACTAATGAGTTTTCTAGATGCGTTTTTAGTATACCATCAAATACGCATGCACCCTCCGGACATCAAGGACGTCACGGAGGATAGATGCTTCGGTTTCAACATGATGCCCTTTGGGTTGAAAAATGCGGGGGCGTCTTATCAAAGAATGATGGATCAGATCTTTCGCGAGCAGAAAGGGCGGAATCTCGAAGTTTATGTGGATGACGTGATGATCAAAAACCGAGATCTTAGATCTCATGTCTTAGATCTGGAGGAAAACTTTGGAACCTTAAGAAAATATAAAATGAGACTTAACCCCCTGAAATGTGTCTTTGGAGCCAGTAGGGGAAAGTTCCTAGGGCATCTCCTCACCCCATCCAGAGTAGAACTCAATCCCAATAAGGTAAAGGCAATCCTAGAACTGGAATCTCCCAGAAACACCAAGGAAGTTCAACGTCTCACTGGCAAGCTGGACGACTAAGCAGGTTTATCTCCTGAGCTGGGGAAAATTTCTCGCCTATATTTCGGACATTAAGAGGAGCAAGAAGTTCGAATGGACACCTGAGTGCGAGGAGGCTTTTCTGGATCTAAAACAGTAGCTCACCCGGACCCCTCTACTCCAGGGGCCAAGGGAAGGAGAGTTCTTGTTCATATACCTGGGAGTGGGGATCAGAGTTGTGAGTTTGGTTCTTGTACGAGAGGAAGGGAAAAGGCAGTTCCCAATCTATTACGTGAGCACGGTCCTAAAAAAGGCAGAACTCAGGCACCCCATCCTTGAAATGCTAGCATTTGCTCTCATCATATCAGCCAGGAAGCTTAGGACGTACTTTCAGGGCCACTCGATTCAAGCAGTGACGGATCCTGGAGGGGTGGAGCATTCTGGGAGGTTGGCCAAGTGGTCAATAGAGCTTAGTGAGTTCGACCTCACTTTTACTCCTCGACTAGCCATCAAAGCAAGAGCGGTGGCCGATTTCCTAGCGGATTATGTATTGAGGTCCAAGAGGATGAGGCACCTCCTCGAGTTGCCTGGGAAATACTGGTAGATGGAGCGTCGGGAAAAAACTCTTTTGAAGGAGGAATGAACTTGATAAGTCCAGAAGGGACCCAAATTGAGCAGGCTCTGAAGGTCCACTTCACAATCACTAACAACCAAGTGTAGTATGAGGCGATCATCGCAGGACACAGGCTAGCTCGGGAGCTGGGCATACAAGATATCAAGGTCTCCATAGACTATATGTTGGTTGCAGGCCAAATTAAAGGAGATTTTGAAGCAAGGGAGCCCACCCTCCAGTTGTACCCGACAAAGGTCAAAGACATCATCGGGCGGTTCCGTAGCTTTTCAATTCAACACGTCCCGAGGGATGAAAATGCTCAGGCTGAACAACTCGCCAAGTACGGCCCTCGAGCCGGAGGAACGGTGACGGAGCTCTTCAGGCCGACCATAGAAGAAGGAGAACTAATGGAGATAGGTCAGCAAAGGTCTTGGATGGACCCCTTCATTGCCTTTTTGACATCAGGACAACTTCCCGAGAGGGATCTTGATAAGAAGCGGGTCAGGTATAAATAAGCATACTACCTGTTGAAAGATGGGGCATTATACCAAAAGATGTTATCGGGTCTACTGGCTTGATGCGTATCTGAGGAGGAGATTCCAAGGATCCTGGAAGAAATTCACTCAGGGGAATGCGAGAGTCACTCTAGGAGCTGGACTTTAGAGGGGAGAGTGTTGAGGCAGGGATACTTCTGGCCTACCCTCAGGAAGGATGCAGAAAAATTCACAAAAAGATGTCAAAAGTGTCAGGAGTTCGCCCCCCTCCAACTCCTTACGCCCAAAGGCTACGTACAATCATGGCCTCCTAGCCCTTCACGATATCGGGGCTAGATCTGGTGGGTCCTTTTCCCTAGGCTAGTGGCAAGAGGAAGTTTCTGCTGTTCATGGTGGATTACTTTTCAAAATGGCTGGAGGTGAAGGCGTTGGCTAAGGTGACATCGCAGGTGGTCAAAATATTTGTATGGGGAGAGATCATCTCCATGCATGGGCTACCGCTGGCCATCGTCACTGATAACGAACAACAATTCGCTTGATGGGAATTCGTCGATTTCTGCATCCAGCTGGGCATAGACCTCCATTTTGCCTCGGTTCATGATCCATAGAGCAATGGGTAGGTGGAAGCAGAGAATAAGAACATCGTTAATCGTTTAGAGAAGAAAGTGGAGAACTTGAGAGAAAGTTGGATGGAACAGCTCCCTTCTGTTCCATCAGCCTTGAGGACCACACCCAACACCGCCATGGGGGAGACTCCATTTAAGCTCTCTCATGGAAAGGAGGCCGTCATACCGATAGAGTTCGAGGTTACATCCCCAAGAGTAGGAGCTACAAGGAAGGGAGACGAATGATGGAGGGCAGAGAATGAGGAAGTGCAAAAATTCTCTCTTGATTTGGTGGAAGACGTCAGGGATTTGACATTGATCCGGTAGGAAGAAATGAAGCGCCGGATGGCGAAATATTTTGACAAGCACATAAGGGTCAAGCAATTTCAAAAGGGCGACTTGGTCCTCAAGAAAGTAGATGCGGCAGACAGGGGAGCATCAGTAGGAAAGCTCAAACCTAACTGGGAAGGTCCCTTTGTAGTGAAATATGTTTTGAAGGTAGGGGGTACCACCTCCAGGATGTGGACGAGGTATCCCTCGAACGTGCCCGAAGTGGCGATGACTTAAAAAGATTTTATCCATAATATTTTTCATGTTTCAATGCCTGTAAAGGTTTGCTGACCTTTTGATATAATGGAATCGCAGGTGTCTTCTTTCATGGCATGAGCGTGAAAAGGATAGATGGCAAGACCCCAAGCACACCCACTGACCAGGATCTCACCTAGTTGGCAGTACTGTTGGCTCACTCAGTGGTTGGAGATGGATTAGAATGGAGACCCCGAGCAGACCGGCTGACCAGGCTCTCACCTAGCTGGTAGGACTGTAGGCTCACAAGGTGGTTGGAGATGGTTTGGAGAGGAGATCGCGAGAAGACCCGCTGACTATGCTCTCACCAAGCTAGCAGGACTATAGGCTCACTCGGTGGTTGGAGAAGGTTTGGAGAGGAAACCACGAGCAGACCCGCTCACCAGGCTGTCACCTAGCTGGCAGGACTGTAGGCTCACTCGGTGGTTGGAGATGTTTTGTAGAGGAGACCCCGAGCAGACCCGCTGACCAGGCTCTTAATTAGTTGGCAGGACCATAGCCTCACTCGGCGGTTGGAGATGGTTTGGAGAGGAGACCCCGAATAGACCCGCTGTCCAGGTTCTTATCTAGCTGACGGGAATATAGGCTCACTCGGTGGTTGAAGATGGTTTGGAGAGGAGACCCCAAGCAGACCCGCTGAGTAGGCTCTCACCTAGCTAGCAGGACTATAGGCTCACTCGGTGGTTGGAGATGGATTGGAGTGGAGACCGCGAGCAGACCCGCTGACCAGGCTCTCACCTAGCTGGCAGGACTGTAGGTTCACTTGGTGGTTAGAGATGGTTTGGAGAGGAGACCCCAAGCAGACCCGCTGACTAGGCTCTCACCTAGCTGGCAGGGCTGTAGGGTCACTCGGTGGTTGGAGATGGTTTGGAGAGGATACCTCGAGCAGACCCGCTGACGAGGCTGTCATCTAGCTGACAGGACTCTATGCTCACTTGGTGGTTGAAGATGGTTTGGAGAGCAGATCCAGTGCAGACCCGCTGACCAGGCTCTCATCAAGCTGGGAGGGTTGTAGGCTCACTCGGTGGCTAGCCAAATGGTAAAAGCCCTCAAAGAAAGATGTCTATACTTATCCGGGAATTGGTAGAAGATTCCAATGAGAAGGGGTTGGTGCAGGACAAGTGAAGATGAGCATTTCAGGTTGGCTCTCGGCGAATGGGGTCTCGCCCATAGCGAGCGGGCACTCACCGACAAAACATAGGTCTCGCATAAAAAGGGCTGACTTCTCGTAAGGAGCAGTTTGATCTCCTCGGTCTACCCGCGCTGGATTTGTCTTGAAGTGATACGAAAGTAAGAGGCTAAACGGTATCACACATGGTAAGGGCGAGGAGAAGTCTAATGACTTGTGCCCTAGATTAACTTTCAAACGAGACGACAGTGGATAATGCGAAATGAAATAAAAATAACAGAGTAAAGGGTTATAACGAAAGTCTCCTTGTTCATTACAGAAAAAAGAGGGAGGCATTCTCCCATGAAACATTTCAATATCAAAAAAATGTGCATAAGTACAAGTAAAAAAAATAAAAAGGGGGGAGAAGTCACAGGACACATTGACGCCCCTACACTCCTCGTCACTAGTAGAGCCGTCATCCGTCTCGCCGTAAAGTTGGGGGACTAGGTCGCGGGCTGTGGCCATCTCGGCATCATCTCTGACAACCCACAACTCCTTCATCATCTTCAGGACCAGCACGGCTTTATTGATGTTAGCGTCTCGGAAAATGATGTCAACCTCATCTAGAGAGTAATGAGTAGGCGTGGGAGCTTGGCGCGGATCAGGATGAGAGTGAAGTGGGGTGTTGTCCAGAAGGCGGGCGTTCTCGACCTTTAATTTTCTATTCTCCTCCTCCAAATCCGCAATGCGCGAACGCATTCGATCGGCCATCTCGACATCCTGTGAGAAGGCTATCAGTCAACAAAATTTCATGAAAGTGAAACTAGCTAGTGAATTTGGCGAATGAAAGTTAAAAGGCTTACCACGCCGCCCTGGCTTTGGGCGAGAAGGTTGTCGGCGACCGCCAACCTCTTTTCAAGGTCATCCAACTTCTTGCGCTCTGCAGCAAGGCCAGCCTCGGCCTCCTTTCACTTCTTGTTATTGAAGATGAGGTGGCGCGAGACTCTGTGCGAGAGCTCCATGGCGCGAAACTGGGCATGTGCGGTCTTTAAAATGAGGTCTCGCGACAACTCGTTGCCGAAAGGCTCGGTCCCAAGGCCACCATAGAGACCGTACCTGAGGGAGAAGGCATGACTAGAGGGAGGGTCCTGCTCCTTCTAGAAGGGAAGGAGGGTGGACACCGACACTCGGTTTGCATCCTTCTCCCACAGAAGAACCGGCTTGTCGGTGGCATCTTTAACCACAGGCACCATATTGTAATTCTGGTGCATGGAGGGGGCTGGGCGGCTAGAGGAGCCAGTTTTGCGTGGAGGAAGCTCAACATATTGAGAGAAGGTGGTGGCAGTTCGTTCGGGTAGGGCCGTCTCGCGAGGGGAGACGGCTTTATAGCGAGGTGATTGTGAATCTTCCACGGAGATGGGGGTCAGAGATCCTGACATCTCTTTTCTTTCCTTGGGAGCAATTCTCTTTTTCCCTTTCGGCTGCAATACTACCTTCTTAATCTTCTTTTTGGGGCTGTGCCAAGGAGTGGCAACATCATCCCCAGCTCTTTTCTTGGGGGCTGGGGCCAGTAATCCCTTCGCCGCCTCCGCTGCCATACCGGCGAGGGCGAGACCTTTGGATGGCCCTGTGCTTCTTAAATAGGGAGGATGGATGGGAATAGTCCTCTCTCCTAAAAGAACAAGAAGAGGGTTGCAACTGAGCAAAGGAATGGTAAATATAGACGAGGGGGGGGGGGGGGGGGCGAGTGTACCTTAACCGGGAAAGACCGGGGGGAGCCAGTCGAGGTCTCGCCGCAAGTATTTGACCTCAAAATTCTTCCCCGCGAAGAACTCACAGAGATCTTTGTCCGCACATCCAAACTTGGGGGCCGCATAGTAAATTTCAGCGGGAGACACGGGGGCGAGCGGAATGCCTCCCAGATTCCCGCGAATAAAAATGAAGCGAGTGAGCCAGTGATAATTTTTATTGTGGGTCTCTCATACCTTCACCCCCTGCCAAGTGAAGCATGAAACCCCATCATGGTTGGCATGGCAGACGAACAATTTGCGGAATACGCTGAGGCTGAATTCGATGCACTCGTGTAACATATAGCAGGCAGATACAACTAACACCGAGATGGCGTTAGGGTTGAGCTGTGCGGGGACGACCCCGAAATAGTTTAGAACTTGTTCTACCTCTGGACAGAGGAGGATTCTTAGCTCCGCCTCGAAGTGCGAGACGAGGAAGGCGAGCTCGTCTGAGTAGAAGGTGTTAATCGACTCGCCCACCTTTGGCGGACAAGACTCATACCCCTCCGCTAGGAGCTCGCTGGCGAAGCGGCCATAATCCTCTTCCGAGATTTTGCCGGGGGGAAAGTCATGGTCCACGAATTGCCTACCGCAGTAGCTGCGACCCTCGCCCTCTTCAACGTTTTTCTTTCCCATGGCGAGCGCGACAGCAGAAGTAGAAGGGAGAAGAAAAGAGTGGCAAAAGGGAGACACGAGAAGAAGTAGGAGACGAGAAGCAGGCGAGAACTCCAGATCTCAGAGGTAGCAGGGAGCGACAACACAGGGGTATAAAATCTATATCCGAGGGGGGGGGGGGTATTTATAGTGTATGGAGAAAAGTAAAAAATGGGCGGGAAAATGAGAATGAGGAAGTCGAAGGGGCAACCCGACGGTTCGTTTTTTCTCTCTCTCATGACCTCAAAGCGCGGCATTCCGAGACGACTTTTCCAATGAGCCAAAATAAAATGGAAAAAGTAGCAATTAATGCAGCTATAATAAACAGACCAGCGCAAAGAAGGTTAACCGAATATCATCATTAATTATTTCGTTTCGTGCGCGGCGGGCATCATGGTCACAACTTAAAATAATTTATGATTACAAAGGCAAGATGGTGGAATTACAAGATGATTAAGTAAGCATGAACGTCGTGGAGGGTCCTTAATTCTTGTGACATTTCCAGCGACCCCCGCGAGACCCCGCGCATGGAGGCCGACCAGGGATGTGATAGGCGCGAATGACATCCAAACCCCGATGCGCGAGACGAAGTGTAACACCCCGGATTTTTGATTGTGTACGCATGATGGGCGTTACGTTGGCTTTGACCGTTGTTCAAGCATGGTTTTTCCCGCAGGCTTGCGAGTGGCTGTTTTGGTAGCCGAGTTGCACGATTCCCCAGCAAATTGGAGTCCAAGGTGGGAACTCAGTGAGGCCTCTTAGGGAATGTTTGCACTTTTTCGCGCCCGGGAAATGTTGCTCAAAGCGAGTTGCTGGTACAGGAAACAAAAAAGTGTAAAAAGTTCTTAAGTCAAAAATGGTCTAGGGCATCACAGAAACACTTTTCAAAACAGGGAAAAATAGTCATTTTTGTGCGTGACACGCCCCCCGACACGGGCGTGTCGGGGCGTGACCCAGGGCGTGACCTGGGCGTAACCTCCTTGACTCGACGAAGTTTTCTTGTGTCGATTTGAGCTCAACGAATGGGATACACGCCCCGTGACACGGGTGTGTCACGGGCCGTGTCCCGCAGTGTCGAGTGTCGAGTGTCGAGTGTCGAGTGTCGGGTGTCGAGAGAGGGGACACGGCCTGTGACACGGGCGTGTCACAGGGCGTGTCAAGCTGTGTCGAGTGTCGACACTTTTTGGTCGACGAGGTGTCGAGTCACGGGCTACACGCCCTAGGTCACGGGCGTGACCGACCCGTCACGGGCGTGTACCCGGCCGTGTACCGTGTGGATAAACTTGGATTTGCCGACTTTCTGCGCCGCTTAAGGTACACACCCTGCGTCACGGGCGTGACACAGGGCGTGACCAGCCCGAAAATTGACTTTTTCCAGTTTTTTTGTGCCGTTTATTTCCTTGGTTCTGCATCTAATGGTCCAGCTCTGTTCTGGAGGAAATAAGGCCGAAACAGAGTTTCTCCTCCTCATTTCACCTTCTTCTTCATCTTCTTCCTCATTCCAAAAGGAACTCTAGGGAGCAAGGCTAAAGCAAGGCAAGGAAAGAGAGGAGCAGCCGTCGCGGCGTCGTCTCGGTTCAGACAAGCGGTGTTCTTCACCCTTTCCAATCTTCTTTCTTGTTTTTGATTGTGCAAAATAGCTAGTTTTTCTCTTTCACATTTCCTAGCTTGTTCTTCTTGTTTTGGGTTCTTCCTCACTAGCCTTATTATGCTCTTGAATTTCCCTATGCTGAATGACTTCGATCTTCCATGCTTAGTTTTGTTTCGTTATCAAGTCTATGCTAGGTTAATTCATGTAGTTATCTTGTTCATGTGATTCATGTAGCTAAGTTGATTCATGTTCATATAGCCTTTCTAATTTATGTGATTCTCCCTTGATCAAAAGCATGTGATTCTTGTTCCAAACACGTGATTTATGTAATTAAGTTAATCAAACTCTATCATGTGATTCGTCTTTGATAAAAAGCATGTGATTCTTTTCATGTGATGAAGTTCATCAAACTCTACGTTGGCAATTGGTAGTCATGTGTGAGGATGAAGGAAGGGAACGTGTGTACTTAGGTTATGGTGAGATTTGCTTGTGGTGTTACGCTTAGATTCGTTTATGGTGAGTTTTGCGAGGCGAAATGTGAACCATGGTAGACACGAGTGTGTGCGGATTTGGTAAGGGGTGGTGTGGGTTAAGCCTTTGTGGCCACCGGGTTTGGATTTGTGGTGTAGAGCACCATTTTGCCCCGATTTGGGCTGGCTTTTATTGGTGCTTTCCACTTTAGGGCTGCCACCAAAAGACCCTTGCTGCATCGCATTTAACCGCTGCTTATGTTTCACTCGTATAGTTGTTTCTTGTACTAAGTATGATGGAATGGGCATGTGTTTTGCCTTTTGCTCCTGCGGGTTGAGCAGGACTTGATGAAACTTGTACGCACTTGGTGCGTTTGGCATGTGTTTTGGTGCATTTTCCACTTGTTTTGTTCACTCATTTTACTTATATGAAACATTGCTACGGGGTCGGTAAGCCCCTTCATGCTATTGTATAAACATGCTGCTCTTCTTTTTATTGTATCTTCGAGGATTGCTGAGGTATTCTTTCTTGAATGCCTCATGTGCAGGTTGTAGCCGGTTGAGCGGCTAGGTTTGTTGGTGGCGTTTCTTGGGAGCTAGACGAGCTTACTTAGCGAGGTAGTTCTTTTCTTTGTTGTACAGACATACATGTGCCCCAATGGGTTCGTGTCAGCTTGTTGGCGCCCATTGGTGGTTTTCTTTACTTGTGATATATGAATACTAGACTGCTAATGTGACTCATTTGGATGAGATGATGTCTTCTTGCTCTTGGGAAGAATTTATGGTAGGTTGCATTAGGTATTTTTAAGCTAAACAAACCTATTATTGTATCCATGCATAACATGTTTTGGTTACCAAACACGTATTTTCCAAATGACGTAAACAAAGATGATCTCTTATAGTAGTATCACTATAGACTGCATGTAGGAGATCGTCATAAATAAACAAAGTATTTCCGCCGCGAACAAATGTGTTTTTGATACCTAAGGCCGAGGGATACTGCCAGTCAATCCAAAGGTTTTCTTGCATTTAACTGTTGAATTTCAATTCATAAAGTAAGCGTCAAGGGTTGCCTGAGCGTGTGCAGTTATCCCCTGCATGACGTGCCATCATAACCCGTAGTTCCTCTTGCTCTGATATGAGGTACTCGTTGAGGAAATGCGGGTTGTGACAGTTGGTATCAGAGGGAGGTTTCGATCCTCCGACCTGTGGGTTATGGGCCCACCACGCTTCCGCTGCCATCAGTATGTCTTGGCCGAAGCACACACCGAGGTGCCATCACCCTAAACCTGGCTCTGATACCAACTGTCACAACCCGCATTTCTTCAACGAGTACCTCGTATCAGAGCAAGAGGAACTACGAGTTATGATTCCACGTCGTGCAGGGGATAACTGCACACGCTCAGGCAACCCTTGACGCTTACTTTATGAGTTGAAATTCAACAGTTAAATGCAAGAAAACCTTTGGATTCCATGGCCGTACCCCACGACCTTAGGTATCAAAACTATATTTGTACGCGACAGAAATACTTTGTTTATTTATGACGATCTCCTATATGTAGTCTATAGTGATACTACTATAAGAAATCATCTTTGTTTACGTCATTTGGAAAATACGTGTTTGGTAACCAAAACATATTATGCATGGATAAAATAATAGGTTTGTTTAGCTTAAAAATACCTAATGCAACCTACCATAAATTCTTCCCAAGAGCAAGAAGACATCATCTCATCCAAATGAGTCTCATTAGCAGTCTAGTATTCATATATCACAAGTAAAGTAAGCCACAAATGGGCGCCAACAAGCTGACACGAACCCATTGGGGCACATGTATGTCTGTACAACAAAGAAAAGAACTATCTCGCTAAGTAAACTCGGCTAGCTCCCAAGAAATGCCACCAACAAACCTAGCCGCTCAACCGGCTACAACCTGCACCTGAGGCATTCAAGAAAGAATACCTCAGCAATCCTCGAAGATACAATAAAAAGAAGACAATATCATGAAGGGGCTTACCGACCCCGTAGCAATGTTTCATGTAAGTAAAATGAGTGAACAAAACAAGTGGAAAACGCACCAAAACACATGCCAAACGCACCAAGTGCGTACAAGTTTCATCAAGTCCTGCTCAACCCGCAGAAGAAAAAGGCAAAACACATGCCCATTCCATCATCCTTAGTACACGAAACTACTATACGAGTGAAACATAAGCAGCAGTTAAATGCGATTCAGCAAGGGTCTTTTGGTGGCAGCCCTAAAGTGGAACGCACCAATAAAAGCCAGCTCAAATCAGGCCAAAATGGTGCTCTACACCACAAATCCAAACCCGGTGGCCACAAAGGCTTAACCCACACCACCCCTTACCGAATCCTCACACAAACGCTTCTGCCATGTTTCACAATTCGCCTCGCAAAACTCACCATAAACGAACCTAAGCGTAACACCACAAGCAAATCTCACCATAACCCAAGTACACACGTTCCCTTCCTTCATCCTCATACATGACGACAAATTGCCAACGTAGAGTTTGATGAACTTCATCACATAAAAAGAATCACATGCTTTTTATCAAAGAAGAATCACATGATAGAGTTTGATTAACTTAATTACATAAATCACATGTTTGGAACAAGAATCACATGCTTTTGATCAAGGGAGAATCACATAAATTAGAAAGGCTATATGAACATGAATCAACTTAGCTACATGAATCACATGAACAAGATAACTACATGAATTAACCTAGCATAGACTTGATAACAAAACAAAACTAAGCATGGAAGATCAAAGTCATTCAGCATAGGGAAATTCAAGAGCATAATAAGGCTAGTGAGGAAGAACCCAAAACAAGAAGAACAAGCTAGGAAAAGTGAAAGAGAAAAACTAGCTATTTTGCACAATCAAAAAAAAGAAAGAAGATTGGCAAGGGCGAAGAACACCGCTTGCCTGAACCGAGACGATGCCGCGACGGCTGTTCCTCTCTTTCCTTGCCTTGCTTTAGCCCTTGCTCTGTTGAGTTCCTTTTGGAATGAGGAGAAGATGAAGAAGAAGGTGAAATGAGGAGAAGAAACTCTGTTTCGGCCTTATTTCCTCCAGAACAGAGCTGGACCGTTAGATGCTGAACCAAGGAAATGAACGACACAAAAAAACTGGAAAAAGTCGATTTTCGGGCTGGTCACGCCGTGTGTCACGCCCGTGACGCAGGGCGTGTACCTTAAGCGGCGCAGAAAGTCGGCAAATCCAAGTTTATCCACACGGTACACGGCCGGGTACACGCCCGTGACGGGTCGGTCACGCCCGTGACCTAGGGCGTGTAGCCCGTATCTCGACACCTCGTCGACCAAAAGTGTCGACACTCGACAAAGCTTGACACGCCCTCTAACACGCCCGTGTCACAGGCCGTGTCCCCTCTCTCGACACCCGACACTCGACACTCGACACTCGACACTCGACACTCGACACTCGACACTGCGGGACACGCCCCGTGACACGCTCATACACACACCGAGATGCCATCAGTATGTCTTGGCCGAAGCACGCACACTCCACTCATGGTATGACAAGAAGTATACGGGGCATATTATGTAGTATGGGATGCATAATATGTTTTTGTATATGGATCCACCATAGGGGCAACATGTGCGGGTTATGTAGTATGGGATGCATAACCTTACCACATGGATGCGACTAGCACGTTTTCTTTTCTTCGTTGCATGCAATGCTATGTAGTATGGGATGCATAGCATTGTGATGCGTACGACCGCTCATAGCATGCATTAAGGCCTTTTCTAGACTGCATCGCACAGCACGCATAACATAACATTGCATGAGCACAACGTGCCAAGCTAAGATTTACATGATGACACCTGTACACTCATGGTTTTGGGTCAAATCAAGTCATGCATTCATCGGGTAGGCACAAGTTAGTGGGATGATAGTGAGTCATCTTTAGGCTAGGCATACCATCATTCGCAAACTCCCAGAGCAAGTTAGCAGTTGATGTTCATATTTCTATATGTATGGTCTGTACATAGCCGTTGTGTGTTTTGTTGGGTTGCGTTTGACAAGAGTGAACGTGTTTATAGGATGTCGAAGCGTCCAGTGACAAGGCAAACTCCCCAATCCGAGGGCGAGTCTTCGGGCGCGCAGAATAATGCCCTGATGGATAGTCTACGCCAAAGTAATGAAGCTTTGACGAGGCAGGTGCATGAAGTGCAGTCCCAGCTCCAAGCTATGTCGTCAGCGATGTCTGGGCTGGCACCAAGAGGGCAAGAGACTGTCCGAGGCCCCACCATTTCGACTCCTTCCGTGGCAGTGATACCCCCAGTTGTGGTTCCTCCTGCGATGACTTTCATCTCGCAGTTTCAGCGACTTGGACCACCGACTTATGATGGAAAAGCGGACTTTGTGATCTTGGATGATTGGGTGATCACGTTGGAAGAGATGTTTCTCTATGCTGGCGTTACCGAGTACCAGAAGGTGATGCTTGCCGCCTATCAACTAAAAGGACTGGCGAAAAGTTGGTGGTTGCGAGAAAAGGAAGGCCTAGGGGCGGGATGTTCGTGGGAAGCCTTCAAAGAAATGTTACGACGCAAGTTTCTACCGGCAGATGAAAGGGACCGCCTGATGAATGACTTCTTGTACCTGAAGCAGAGGAACCTCACAGTTAGTGAGTATGAAATTATGTTTAGCAAGTTAAGTCGGTTCGCTCCGAGCTTGATGACGACGGAAGCTGACCGAGTAAAGAGATTTCTTGGTGGACTCCGTAGTGACGTGCAGCAGTTCGCAAGTGCTTATGGAGCGACGAGATACACCACTGTGGTTGAGGCTGCGTTGAAGGTTGAAGCTATCAAAAATGCAAAACAAAGAGGACAGCTGATGAGGAAGGATAAGAGGAAGCTGATGGGAGGGAAAAGCTCCCAAGACTCAGATGTAAGGAAGAAGAACAAGGAGACGTGTAGTTTCTGTGGCCGGTCAGGCCACCCATTTGAGAAATGTTTCAAGCGGTTGGGGATGCAAAAGAAGGAGCAGGTGCACGCCATTCAGTGTGCGCCAACCAGAGACTTGGAGTGTCCAATTTGTGGGGGAAGAGGTCATGTTATGGGCCGCTACTGGGTCAAGGACAAGGTGTGCTTCCAGTGTGGCAAACAGGGACATCTGAAGGCAAGTTGCCCACAGAACTAGCCCGTGCTGCAGCCAATGCCACTCCAGGCTTTGCCTCCGCCTCCGCATTTGGACAAAGGAAAAGGGAAGTTAAATGTGATTTCCTCAGAGGAAGCTCAGATGTCACCCCAGGTTATCTCAGGTTCGATTCAGTCCTCTAGTTCACGTTTTGTTTATGCCTCTTACGAGTAGTTCTTAGCGACATATGTACCCTTATAGGACACTTTAAGGTAAAGAACCGTTGGGCGCGTGTTCTCTTTGATTTTGGCGCGACCCATTCATTTGTGGCTCGAACCTTTCTGGAACGGTATCATTTGACACCAGATCGAGTGGGGAATGCCTTTTTGGTGAAGTTTCCTTCCGGTGCTTCTGTGGTGGCAGACTGGGGTCTTCTTGATTGTCCCATTTTGTTGGGCGATTTCGTAGCGAAGGCTGATTTCAAGGTGATCGATTTGGCGGATTTTGACGTCATTCTGGGCATGGACTGGTTATCCCGCTATGATGCCGTCATCCAGTGCAAAGGGAAGAGCTTGGATTTTATCAAAGACAATGGTCAGTCGGGAAGTGTTTATGGTGATTCATGCCAGGATATTCCAGGGATTTCGGCGGTATGTGTTCGGACGTTGTTTGTTTCCGACTGTTTTGCTTGTCTAGTCTCAGTTGTGGGGACTAGTGTTGTTTTGCCGCGTTTGGAGGAGATTCCTGTTGTGCGTGAATTCCCAGATGTTTTTCCTACTGATCTTCCTGGTCTTCACCCTGATCGTGATGTCGAGTTCGTTATTGATTTGGAACCGGGTACGCGGCCTATTGCGAAAGCGCCGTACAGAATGGCCCCGTGTGAGCTATCAGAGTTGCGTATCCAGTTGGATGACTTATTGGCAAAAGGGTTTATCAGGCCGAGTTCATCACCTTGGGGTGCACCGGTGTTATTTGTGAAGAAGAAAGATGGGTCGATGCGGCTTTGCATCGATTACCGTGAATTGAACAAGGTGACGATTAAAAACAAGTACCCACTGCCAAGAATCGATGATTTGTTTGATCAACTGCGTGGCAGTTCCATATTTTCGAAGATTGATCTCCACTCGGGCTATCATCAGCTCAAGGTCCGGGAGTCTGATATTCCGCGGACTGCATTTCGATCAATGCATGGTCATTTTGAATTTCTGGTGATGTCGTTTGGTTTGACCAATGCACCATCAGCCTTCATGGATATGATGAACAGGGTGTTCAAGGACTATTTGGATAGGTTTGTGGTAGTTTTTATTGATGACGTTCTTGTCTACTCCCGTAGTGCTGCGGAACATAAACAACATCTGCGATTGGTATTGGCCACTTTGCAAGACCAAAAGTTATTCGCCAAGCTAAGCAAATGCGAGTTTTGGTTGTCTCAAGTTGCCTTTCTGGGTCATGTCATTAACCACCATGGAATTTCAGTGGATCCCGAAAAGATTGCTGCAGTCATGGAGTGGAGAAGACCAGAGACACCCAAGGAGATTCGAAGCTTCTTGGGATTGGCCGGCTATTATCGCAGATTTGTCGAAGGTTTTGCTATGTTGGCTGCACCTTTGACTCGCTTAACCCAGAATAATGTGGCGTTTGAGTGGAATGACAAGTGTGAGGCGTCCTTCCTGGAACTCAAGAACAGATTATGTACCACTCCTGTGTTGATCTTGCCGACAGAAGGGATAGATTATGACGTTTTTGTGGATGCGTCGCACGTTGGACTTGGATGTGTTTTAATGCAAGACAAAAAGGTGATTGCGTATGGATCTTGGCAGTTGAAAAGTCATGAAAAGAATTACCCACGCACGATTTGGAGTTTGCAGCGGTGATATTTGCGTTGAAGTTGTGGAGACACTTACTTTATGGTGCGCAGTGTAAAATCTTTACGGATCATAAAAGTTTAAAGTACGTCTTCACGCAAAAGGAACTGAATCTGCGCCAACGGCGATGGCTTGAATATGTAGCTAATTATGATGTGGACATTCAGTATCATCCGGGGAAAGCGAATGTTGTGGCCGATGCGTTGAGTCGGAAGACGGGGAAATTATTTCATCTTTCAGTCGACCGTCTTGTGGAGGAATTTCTATTGATGGATATTTCCGTGGGAAAATATGACCCGCAAAGTCATTCGATGGTAGAAGAACCTTCATGGCTGGTGCTTGCAAGACAACATCAAAAGGATGATCCTGATCTTTTATATTTATTTCTTCGAACGGAAAAGCGTGAATTACCGAATTTTTCTATTGATGAAGGGGGTACGTTAAAGTATCGTGGTTGATTTTGTATTCCCGTAGTTGGAGACATTCGCGAGATGGTGTGTCGGGAAGCACATGACTCAAGTATGGCCTACCATCCAGGCTTAACAAAAATGTACCGTGATTTGAAACAAATTGTATGGTGGTATGGAATGAAAAGAGAGATAGCGCAATTTGTATCTGAATGTCATACCTGCAAGCGGGTGAAAGCTGATCATGGGAGGCCTGGTGGCAAGTTGACACCATTAGAGATTCCAACATGGAAGTGGGAAAGCATCTCAATGGATTTTATTATAGGTTTACCAAGATCTCCACGAGGACATGTCTCCGTGTGGGTGATCGTGGATAGGTTGACCAAGTGTGCTAATTTCATACCATTTAAGATCAACTACCCGATGAAGACAATAGCGAAGTTGTATTTGAACGAGATCATCCGACTGCATGGTGTGCCAGTCAATATCATCTCAGACAGGGATTCCCGATTTACTTCTCGTTTCTGGAAGAGTCTACAAGAGGGTTTGGGGACGGATTTACGCTATTCCACCGCTTACCACCCTCAGACGAATGGTCAAACGGAACGAGTCAATCAAATTGTAGAAGATATGATTCGATGCTACATTCTTGAGTATGGCGGAGCATGTGATGAACGTTTGCGGCTTATGGAATTCGCATATAATAACAGCTATCAAGAAAGCTTGCAAATGGCTCCGTTTGAAGCTTTATATGGGCGTCGATGTCAGACTCCCCTCTTTTGGACTGAGATGGGCGAGCGGCCTTTGTTTTGCCCAGAGGCGCTCGAGGACATGGAAGTTGCCGTACCAGTTATTCGGGAAAAGCTCTGAATCGCCCAAGAGCGATATGAAAAGTACTCCAACCGACGAAGGTCGGAAGTAGAGTTTGCGGTGGGGGATTCCGTTTTCTTGTAAGTCTCCCCAATGGTTGGGATTAAAAGGTTTGGAAAAGAGCGCAAATTAGACCCAAGATTTGTGGGTCCCTTCAAGATTTTTGCGCGAGTTGGTGCATCCGCTTACAAGGTAGAATTACCCGTGAACTTTCCTGGTGTTCACGACGTGTTTCATGTTAGTCAACTTCGCAAGTGTGTATGACATGACATGCAAGTGTTGGGCGTGGTGCCGCAATTGGCGCCAAATCTTTCTTATGTGGAGATGCCCATCCGGATATTGGACTCCCAAGATCGCGTGTTGTGGAAAAAGAAGATTCCTATGGTCAAGGTGCTATGGAAAAATCAGAATGTGGAAGGCGCGACGTTGGAGCTCGAGTCAACGATGAGGGCGGCTCACCCTCATTTGTTCCCGTAAATAAGCTGGTATGTGAATTGGTGTTTTTGTTGCATTGCTGTTTTTGGTTTGTTACCTTAGTTGATTGAGATCAAAATGATTGAAAAGTTTCGAGGCGAAACTTTTTGTTATGGGGAGTGACTGTAACACCCCGGATTTTTGATTGCGTACGCATGATGGGCGTTACGTTGGCTTTGACCGTTGTTCGAGCATGGTTATTCCCGCGGGCTTGCGAGTGGCTGTTTTGGTAGCCGAGTTGCACGATTCCCCAGCAAACCAGAGTCCAAGGTGGGAACTCGGTGAGGCCTCTTAGGGAATGTTTGCACTTTTTCGCGCCCGGGAAATGTTGCTCAAAGCGAGTTGCTGGTACAGGAAATAAAAAAGGGTAAAAAGTTCTTAAGGCAAAAATGGTCTAGGGCATCACAGAAACACTTTTCAAAACAGGGAAAAATAGTCATTTTTGTGCGTGACACGCCCCCCGACACGGGCGTGTCGGGGCGTGACCCAGGGCGTGACCTGGGCGTGACCTCCTTGACTCGACGAAGTTTTCTTATGTCGAGTTGAGCTCGACGAATGGGGTACACGCCCCGTGACACGGGCGTGTCACGGGCCGTGTCCCGTAGTGTCGAGTGTCGAGTGTCGAGTGTCGAGTGTCGAGTGCGAGTGTCGGGTGTCGAGAGAGGGGACATGGCCTGTGACACGGGCGTGTCATATGGTGTGTCAAGCTGTGTCGAGTGTCGACACTTTTTGGTCGACGAGGTGTCGAGTCACGGGCTACGCGCCCTAGGTCACGGGCGTGACCGACCTGTCACGGGCGTGTACCCGGCCGTGTACCGTGTGGATAAACTTGGATTTGAAGACTTTCTGCGCCGCTTAAGGTACACGCCCTGTGTCACGGGCGTGACACAGGGCGTGACCGGCCCGAAAATCGACTTTTTCCAGTTTTTTGTGCCGTTTATTTCCTTGGTTCTTCATCTAACGGTCCATCTCTGTTCTGGAGGAAATAAGGCGGAAACAGAGTTTCTCCTCCTCATTTCACCTTCTTCTTCATCTTCTTCCTCATTCCAAAAGGAACTCTAGGGAGCAAGGCTCAAGCAAGGCAAGGAAAGAGAGGAGCAGCCGTCGCGGCGTCGTCTCGGTTCAGGCAAGCGGTGTTCTTCACGCTTGCCAATCTTCTTTCTTGTTTTTGATTGTGCAAAATAGCTAGTTTTTCTCTTTCACTTTTCCTAGCTTGTTCTTCTTGTTTTGGGTTCTTCCTCACTAGCCTTATTATGCTCTTGAATTTCCCTATGCTGAATGACTTCGATCTTCCATGCTTAGTTTTGTTTCGTTATCAAGTCTATGCTAGGTTAATTCATGTAGTTATCTTGTTCATGTGATTCATGTAGCTAAGTTGATTCATGTTCATATAGCCTTTCTAATTTATGTGATTCTCCCTTGATCAAAAGCATGTGATTCTTGTTCCAAGCATGCGATTTATGTAATTAAGTTAATCAAACTCTATCATGTGATTCTTCTTTGATAAAAAGCATGTGATTCTTTTCATGTGATGAAGTTCATCAAACTCTACGTTGGCAATTGGTAGTCATGTGTGAGGACGAAGGAAGGGAACGTGTGTACTTGGGTTATGGTGAGATTTGCTTATGGTGTTACGCTTAGGTTCATTTATGGTGAGTTTTGCGAGGCGAAATGTGAACCATGGTAGACGCATGTGTGTGCGGATTTGGTAAGGGGTGGTGTGGGTTAAGCCTTTATGGCCACCGGGTTTGGATTTGTGGTGTAGAGCACCATTTGGCCCCGATTTGGGCTGGCTTTTATTGGTGCATTCCACTTTAGGGCTGCCACTAAAAGACCCTTGCTGCATCGCATTTAACCGCTACTTATGTTTCACTCGTATAGTTGTTTCTTGTACTAAGTATGATGGAATGGGCATGTGTTTTGCCTTTTGCTCCTGCGGGTTGTGCAGAACTTGATGAAACTTGTACGCACTTGGTGCGTTTGGCATGTGTTTTGGTGCATTTTCCACTTGTTTTGTTCACTCATTTTACTTATATGAAACATTGCTACGGGGTCGGTAAGCCCCTTCATGCTATTGTATAAACATGCTGCTCTTCTTTTTATTGTATCTTCGAGGATTGCTGAGGTATTCTTTCTTGAATGCCTCAGGTGCAGGTTGTAGCCGGTTGAGCGGCTAGGTTTGTTGGTGGCGTTTCTTGGGAGCTAGCCGAGCTTACTTAGCGAGGTAGTTATTTTCTTTGTTGTACATACATACATGTGCCCCAATGGGTGTCAGCTTGTTGGCGCCCATTGGTGGTTTTCTTTACTTGTGATATATGAATACTAGACTGCTAATGTGACTCATTTGGATGAGATGATGTCTTCTTGCTCTTGGGAAGAATTTATGGTAGGTTGCATTAGGTATTTTTAAGCTAAACAAACCTATTATTGTATCAATGCATAACATATTTTGGTAACCAAACACGTATTTTCCAAATGACGTAAACAAAGATGATTTCTTATAGTAGTATCCCTATAGACTGCATATAGGAGATCGTCATAAATAAACAAAGTATTTCCGCCGCATACAAATGTGTTTTTGATACCTAAGGTCGAGGGATACAGCCAGTCAATCCAAAGGTTTTCTTGCATTTAACTGTTGAATTTCAATTCATAAAGTAAGCGTCAAGGGTTGCCTGAGCGTGTGCAGTTATCCCCTGCACGACGTGGCATCATAACCCGTAGTTCTTCTTGCTCTGATACGAGGTACTCGTTGAGGAAATGTGGGTTGTGACACGAAGCTTCTGGTCGATCTCACTAATGATGGCCTGGGGGTCAGCCTCGTCTATTTCAACCCCAACGTCGATCTCGGAGGAGAGGCAGGGGTACTCAATTTCCAGCAAGTCAATGCGCCGGTCGGAGGTTTGCTTCTCCCGTTCCATCTCACGGATGATGTGCGTATATTTCCGAAGCATCCCAGCTATCCTCCGTTTCATCTCCAGTGGGTCCGTTGGATCGCCCAGATTGTCCTCAATCTCATTTGGGTGGGGAAGAGGCGAGAGGGCGTGCATCCCGGAGAAGTCCTCGGCGGCTGAGTCGATCTGGATACCTGCGCAAGAGAGGTTGAAAGTCAGAATATATGATGGTCTCTCAAGAAGGCATGGAGGCCGCGAGATGCGTGGATGAGTGAGTGAGGTTAGTTTATTTATTAGGGATGCGAGGGTTCCCCACAAGCCGCGAGGGGTTGTCATTCTTCGCGACAGGGGGCGAGTACTGCTGAGGCGAGTCGAAGTTTTTGTATTGGTTGTCGGTAGAATCAGGGGGATTCACATGCATGGGGGGATTGGTGGGGTCTCCCTGAAACAACATGGTCATTGATCGAGACGATAAAAGAAGAGGGAAGAGACAGGCTAGAGGATGAGTCGAGAATCACCTGTCTCTCCCCAGAGGGTGTGGGTGGAAGTACATCGGCTCCCGAGGGTGCCTAAGTGGTCGCTCCGGCCGAGAATGGAGGGCCAATGGTTTTTGCCTTCTTCAGGCGAGATGGTGAAGGTGCAGAAGCAGGGGTGCAGACCAGAACTGGTGCCAGGGAACCCACATGGGCCTTATTTTGCTTGCGGACCGTCACGAGGCGCTCGCGGAAACTCTGATTGTGAGACATGTTGACGGTAGAAGAGAGGTGGAAATGAGAGAGAGGGCACTCCATGATTAGATGGGGTCTCATATTTATACGCTCTAGGGGAAGGCTGCCAAAGATTCCCATAAATGAATCCCAACACCGCGAGCCTCAGTTGGACATTCTTTTCGAGCTTGGGGCAACCTCGAAAAGAGCGGGGATTGTGTATAACCTTGGGATAGTAGGAAGAGGCAAAAGTAGTAGAGCGGAGAAGCTGGCGAGAGGAAATGAAGAAGCGAATAAGACCAAGTGGTCCACTCTCCAGAGGCGAGATGGGGATCGTCTGGGTAGGCGAGATGTTTCTCGCGGCACGGGCTGGCCCTTGACGGCGAGATTGTTGTCATAAGATGGGAGACCTGCGAGACGATCGGATGAGCTCGTCCCGCCCGCTGGACTTTTCCCCACTCGCCATATAGGAGAAAGGTGTTTTTACCTTGTTACCCCCAAGGGGGATTTTACTCTTCTACCCCAGGTAGTTTTACCGTTCTACCCTCGGTGGTCTGCATATAACCCTTCAGAATAGTGGAGTATGGCTATTGGCAGACTGAACCCAGGTATTTTTGTAATTTCAGGTCAGTTCAGTATGGTTATTAGCAGATCAAACTCAGAGACCTATAAATAGACCGATAAGGTGCCTTGAACAGGTTGTTGAACCTTTCCATATTCTTCCTCAGAGGCACCTAGCTCAGCATTGGCTAGGGAGGGGAAGAACTTCTGTTTCTTCCGGGTAAGAGGTGAGACCTCAAAGCTGAGGCTCTTGGTCTGTTTCTGGTCCTGTGACTCACGTCGAGAGGGTGGTTCAAGAAGAGTAAGTGTGCGTTGCAACTTCAGGTCCAAACTGTAGGAGGAACCGGGTTACGGGTTCCAACACCCGGGACCGCCACATGTAATTTCTAGAGGCTTACAGAATTCCGCCAATCGCCAAATTTTCTGTTTCTCCAGCGCACCAACATTACACGCCCATCGGTCATGCCCGTGACCAGGGCGTGTAATCTAAAAATTTTGTCTATAAATAGAACTTTTCTGTAAGAGCCAAGGGTTCACTTTTGTTGATCATTTTGCTATTTGTGGGATGTTTGGGTGCTTTTCTTGCTATGAAAGGATAATTTTCCCCCTATTTAATGTTTGTTTTAGCTTTTGTAATCCAACTTTTTTCCTTAATAAAATATGTTTGTTTTTTTCATCCTTATGTTGTGATGGATTGCATATGAGTGCCCCCACTTTTCTTCTCTTCTTATCTCTTGTTTTTCCTTTTTTTCTCTTCAATTTGTGTGTGTGTATGAGAGTAAATTTGTTTTTTTATTATTTTTTATGTTTTCTACTTAGTTTTGTTTTAGGTTTTGTCTTATAGTTAAGTGTTTTTATGATAGCTTTTCTTCTCTTTTTCACTTACCCTAGTTTTGCTTATGTGTTTTTTATGCTTTTTATTCATTTTTATGGATTTATAAAAGTGGATTTAAAGTGTTTTTATTTCTTTAACTTAATTTTTCTTTTTGTAACCTTTTTGTTCCTTTAATTTTTATTTCCACTTTTAATGACTTTTATGATATTATAAGAATGAAAATGTTGTTGTTTTAATTTTTGGATAAATTTGATTTTGTCTTAACATTGTAAAACTTTTGTTCTTTTAATTTTTATTTTTACTTTTTCTTGATTTCTATGATGTCTTAAGAGTTGAAATGTTGTTATTTTAATTTTTGTTGGATAACTTTGTTTTTCTCTTTAATTTGTGTGTGTGAGTGTATGAGGTTAGGTTTTATTCTGTTTGTCTTTGCTTTCTTCCTTCAATGTTATGTAATGTGTGTGTGTGTGTGTATGAAATAGTTTTTATTGCTTTCTTCAATTTATGTAGAGTGTGTGTGTGTGTGTGAGGTAGTTTTTATTACTTTCTTCAATTTATGTAGAGTGTGTGTGTGTGTGTGTGTGTGTGTGTGTGTGTGTGTGTGAGGTATTTTTTATTGCTTTCTTCAATTTATGTTGAGTGTGTGTGTGTGTGTGTGTGCGGTAGTTTTTATTGCTTTATATTTCCCGCCTACTCATTTGATTATGACTTGCTTTTATTTCCTGCCTACTGGTTTGAGTAGAACTTGCATTTATTTCCCGAATACTCGTTCGAGTAGGACTTGCTTTATTTCAATTCATGCAATTTCAATTATGTAATTTTTCTTTTTTGTAAATTAGTTTACTTTTTATAATTTTCTTTCTTGTAATTTAGTTTCTTTTTTGTAATTTAGTTTTTATTTCTTAATTATGATTTTATTGAGTGTGTGAGTTCTCTTTTTAGTGAGCTTTACATTTCTCTAAATGTTTTGTTATTTCATGTTTTTGTTTACAATCCTTTAGCTCCTTGTTTAAAACTCATGCCTCATCCAATTCATAAGTTGTTCCCATTTAAATGAGTGGCTAATCGCTCTTAGCCCTCAGTATCGAAGAACACTGGGATATAAAAAATCACTAATAATAACTAAAGGGATTTTTCTCACTTTAATTAAAGAACTTAAGGTTTGCCCCGGGTATACGACGCATATAACCACATATTGAGATGTGGGCTCTATTTCCGTTGTCCATATATTAGCTAGCCGAGAGGCCGTGCATATCAACCAATCACCCTTGGGTAAAGAGAATTGAGCACTAAACCTCGAAAGAGGAGTCGCAGAATTCTACCAGATTGGGTTCCCCACCCAATAGAGGGGTTCTTAGCGTAAAGCGTGCATTAAGAGGAATCGTTCATCGAACGAGAGCTCAGTCGAATAGTCTTAATGTTCAAGTGAGCGATATTCTTTGAGAAAGGTGAGCTCATATTTGTTGAACCTCCACGGCCAAGTTGCCATTAATTAAATTGAAGTTTAGGTTCTATAGTTATTAAAAGTTATTTTAGTCCTAATTCAATTCGGTACCAAGCGTTATTTCTTCATCGATTTTCTAAGTCTCTTTTTAGCTTTTATATACCCGCTCTAGTTAATTAAAATCTGACACCTTACTTTTGGTAAAATAAAAGTATCTCCTAGAGGAGTAAAAATAACCAACACGCCTCAAGAAATATGCGACCTCGATATTCCCCCCGAATATCCTGTACTACTTGCGATAGGTGCACTTGCCTCCTTTAGTTAAAACGTGTTTTTAACTAAAATCATCCGCAAAATTTGACCACAACGTACTAATTAATAAAAGTCGAGCTTCACGGCCATCAAGTTTTTGGCGTCGTTGCCGGAGACTTTTGTGTTGTTATTTTGAATTTAGGAAACTTTTACTTTTACCTCTTTTTATTTATTAAAAAAACCCCCTAAAAAACTACTTAAAAACAACAACAATAAATTTCCCCTGATCTTAACTTTTTTTTAATTCCGAAAATCCAAAAAATTAAATTATATAGTAAATATATATTTTAAAAGGGTTTGAAAGAATTGGTTCCTAAACACCTAGAGGGGGGGGGGGGGTGAATAGGTGCAATTCCTTTTTACACTAAGGTAGAATATTAATTCAGATATTCAAACTAATTCAATTAGATCTACAACTACCACAATCACAGAATTCACAGAATTACACACAATCACAGATTGCACACAGTTTTATAGTGGTTGTCCAAGGTCTGGGTATATCCACTTTCCCCCTTCGTCTATCTAGTAGTGTGCTAGATTCGGCCTAACTTCTTTCCTTCTTCTCAGATACGTAGATCTTACAGCTCAGAACCCAAACAAGGCTCCTACAACTCAGAGTGAGTCCACACTCCTACATCTCAGGCAATCTGCCCTACCTCAGCCTTCAACAAGGCCTACAACTCAAAGATAACATTCTCCTACAACTCAGACTCACAGCCCTACCTCAGCCTTCAACAAGACCTACCACTAAGAGAAATTAATCTCCTACAACTCAGCCTTTATAAATCAGGCTTACAACTCAAATCTTAAAAAGATCCTACAGAAAATAGATTTAAGTTTGTAATATACCACCACCCTGGTTGAGAGAGAAAGGATGGAAGGTTTCTTGATCAGTTTTTGGAAGAATCTGATGGCAGAGAACAACCACTCTTAGCTTTCTTCAAAGCTTCTTGAATCTGAACTCAGTAGGGTTGAACTCCTTTGAAGCTGATCTTCAATCAGCTTCTTCCTTGAAATTCAGATTTCAAACTGAATCCTTCTTGGCAGACTGGTTCAGAATCTGCACTTAAGAGACTTGTTGATATAAGTCCCTTTCTTTACTTCAATAGATGAAGCTCTCTCTGTCCAAATTCTTCTTAAATCTCCTGACGAAAATCTTCTTCTGTTTTTAAGTAACTGTATGTGTATCTTCTTTTTCCTGTATATTCTGTTGAAGGAGAATGCCTTTATATAGACTTCCTCCATGGTAACCGGCTGATCCGGTTTCTAACAAACTTTTGACAGCTCTGACAGTTGCAGTAGACCGGTTAGTAATGGAAGCTGTCAAGTCATCCAGTCACTTCGTGAAACTCTGTCTCTGTCAGTAAAATTTCGAGACTGAACTTCATCATGTGTCGACACAAGTAGACTAAGTGTCGACACAAGACTTGGTGGTGTCGACACAGCTCCTTTGGTGTTGACACTACTTCTCGACATAGCTTCTGTAGAATGTGTCGACACTAATTCTGTGTGTTGACACAATCACTTCTTCTCTTTAACTTTATTGAAACTCTGCTGTGTGTCGACACAAGTCCTGTGTGTCGAAATAGTTGATGTCGACAAAGTCTTCTGTGTGTCGACACTGCCTCTGTGTGTTGACACAGTTGATGTCGACTAAGCTTCTCTGTGTGTCGACACTGCCTCTATATGTCGACACAGTTTCTTCTGGTGTCGACACAGTTGATGTCGACAAAGTGTTCTGTGTGTCGACACTGCCTCTGTATGTTGATACAGTTGATGTCGACTAAGCTTCTCTGTGTGTCGACACTGCCTATGTATGTCGACATAGTTTCTTTTGGTGTCGACACAGCCTTTCCAAGTGTCGACATAATTGACTCCAAGTGTTGAAACAGCTTTTCTCCAGTGTCGACGCAAGCCTTCATACGTGTCGACATAGCTTCTTCTGGTGTCGACTCATGGACTTAGAAACTTTTTTCTGCATTCCTGCATTTTCTTAACCTGCACATATAAACTCAGAACAACATCAAATACACCTTGATTCATATCATTGAGTAAGGGGAGGTTTATTCAAATCTGATACACATTTTCCAATGTACCCAACAATCTCCCCCTATTTGGAGAAGTCATAACCATTAGTCAATGATATACACCATTCATAATAAACACACATAATGATGTATAAAAACATTATATGACAGGGAATCTTATAAACAAAACATGTATAAAATGACATCACAGAATAATGATGCAAACATAATGAGCATTAAACATTATTTTGATTAAACTTCCAAAAGTTTCTTTAACAATAGTTTGCATAGATTCTTAACACTAAAGATTACAAAGTTATAAAATCTAGTAAAACTATCCTAAGGCTGCTCAGGCTCCTTGATGACTATGCATTTGCCTGATTGGATCTTGGCTTGTACTAGAGCATCAGTATCTTCAGTTGGCTTCTTGCCCTTTAGATCTTTCTTCTTTTGTTTTTCATCCCATATTCTCTGTCTTTCAAAATAAAGAAAAGGCTTTGGGAAATATTTGCTAGGCTCCTGAGTATTAGGAGGTAGCTTCCCAGCTTTTGCCTCTCTTCTATACTATAGAATGGATTCCTATCTAGCTTCATGCTTTTGCCATTCCTACTCAGTGTACCATTTTCCCTTATCATGGGTCTTGTCCTTCACAGCCTTCCAGGCAGTCAAAATAATATTCCTGGAAGTGGGGCTCCATTGCTCAAAATTAGGCTTCAACTCAGCCTGTTCTCTGAATCTTTTCTTAGACAATAGAGCTTCCTTCTGAGCTTCCTTGCCAGCCCCTAACATTTCCACTTTCTCAATAATAATATTTTTAGTATCCTCTGGAGGTGATGAGTACGATTATGATAGGCGTTTTACTATCATAATTGTAATCATATCTACCATTTCCTGCCCCTTTTGGTGGTGATTTCATGATAATATCAAAGAAATTGTCGTATCATAGATAGAAGAGCATATTTAGAAATCCTTGTCAGTTCTTGTTTTAAACCATTTACTGAGTATATTATTTTTCTATTGCAGGTAATGCCAACCAATGGACCTAAAAGTTTCGGAGCAAACAGAGGAGTTCACGGAGTCTACATGGCTGATGACAGGACAGAAATTTGGTGCACACGGCCAGACACACGGCCGTGTGCCTACCCGTGTCCTATGCACCTGGAGCTGAAGAATTTGGGCGCAGACAGAGGAGCCTCACACGGGTATGGCACACGCCCGTGTGCATACCCGTGTCATATTTGCACACGGCTGCCGACCAACCCGTGTCTGTGGAACACGGCCGCACACACGGCCGTGTCTATACCTGTGTCATCTGACACGGCCCACTACCAGACACGCCTTTTCGTGGGAAACTGCCCAGGAACCGCCTAGGAACCGTCCACACGGCCTGGCACACGGCCGTGTGCGACCCCGTGTCCGACCTGTTTGCAAGGGAACTATAAATTTCCTGTAGAAAAAATTACTTAGAACTTTTGGATCATTTCTGCATTGGAGAACTGCTGGAGGCCGAAGGGGAGCATTCAAGACAAGGAGGATTGAAGGGTATTCTTATATATTTTTTTTATTCAATCATTAATCCCTTGAATCCTTTCTTTCTCTTGATGATCCATCTTCAATTTATGTTTTAATTTGCATGAATTTTGCTTTGAACATTCTAGTAATCATGTATCACCTTGTTCATGTTATATTTGTAGCATTTTATTTGTGTTTATGCAATCAAACAAAGAGTTTAATCATCCCTTTGAATTACTTATTTGTTTTACATAATTTGCAATTGACTAGATTGAGAAATTGGTTAATTGCAATGAATTTAGTATGTTCATATTGTGATGATAATTCACTTTGTATTTCAAACTCTATGATCGAGAGATATTTTGTTTGGAAAATTAGAACACGGATAAAAGAATTCATGTTAATTTAGAAATAAAATCCATGAATTTATGTAGTAATAAAGGTATTCTGATTAATGCGAACTTGAGTGTTGTGAATTGTTCGAGAGAAAATTTACTATCTTAGGTTTAGATTTGGAATTGCTCGAGAGAGAATTTTGATGAAAAATTAACCTTTACATTGCACAAATTTAACAGTATTTTCATATCATGATTGCTTAGAATTGAACTAGTAAATGAAATTATCCATGTAATTATTTGAAAGCTTCATGTTCTATCGTTTTTATTTCTCCAATATTGAATTATCCAATTGGTCATAGTTAGGATAATGTAGTTTAAATATCACTTTTGTTTAGAGGTATGAAAATAAAGGGAGGGTGAGTACGAATAGTTGAAACGACCCTGTGGAATACGACACGAGATGTAGATTTCTCATATATTACGATTGATAGGTGCGCTTGCCTGAATGCTAATTCAATCTAGTTAAGTCCATCTACATAATTGTATTAGAATGTAGAATGAAATCACATTGAATTATTACTTGTTAGCAAGAAAAATCATCAAGTTTTTGGCGCCGTTGCCGGGGATCGTTTTCAATATTTTGAAATCCTAATCTTTATTGATCTACCAATTTTTATTTATATAGTTGTAAATTAGAATTTGAATAATTATATTGCGTAATATTTTTTTTGTAGTCTGTTAGTCTATGACCAGGGGCAAAAATTCTGGGCTAGCACCATTTCATCCTGACCCAGAATGAATTCTCCATAACACTAACTTAAGGGACTTGGGAATTAATACCACAGATATTTCAAACGGACTATCAGAAGAGGAGACAGTAAACCAAGGAGAGAATCATCTTGAAAACTTAGATACTATGGCCAACCAAAATGAGCAAACCATGTCTGACTTTGCTAGACCCAATCTCCAAGGAACCGGGTCGAGCATCGTTAGACCACCGATAGCTACTAATAATTTTGAATTGAAGCCTAGTGTGATACAGATGGTGCAACAGTATGTTCAGTATGATGGCTTGCAAGATGAGGATCCTAACACTCACTTGGCCGGATTCTTAGAGATATGTGACACATTTAAAATCAATGGTGTTTCCAACGACGCCATTCGATTGAGATTGTTTCCATTTTCTTTAAGGCATAAGGCGAAGCAGTGGTTGAATTCCTTACCTAGAGGGTCGATCACTACTTGGGACATGATGGTTGAGAAATTTCTAATGAAGTATTTTCCACCTGCAAAGACTGCGAAGTTAAGGAATGACATCTCTACATACATTCAATTGGAGTCTGAATCGTTGTACGACACATGGGAACGATTCAAGGAGTTGTTAAGGAGATGCCCCCACCATGCTCTACCTTCATGGCTTCAGATTCAGACCTTCTATAATGGTCTAAATCCAACCACCAAACAAATGATTGATGCGGCTAGTGGAGGAACTTTGAACAACAAGACACCTGAAGCGGCTCAGCAGTTGATAGAGGACATGGCAATGAACAATTACCAATGGACTACCGTAAGACAAAAGCCTAGCAAGCCCGCAGGAATTTATGAAGTAGATGCCGTCACCGCCTTAGCAATTCAAGTGGAGAAACTTCACCAAAAGATGGACAACCTTGCCTTAGCATCACCTTCCATGGCACCTCAACAATGGGACCCTTCATGCATTGGAATGCCTAGTTGTGAACCGCAAGTTCAAGAGCATGTTGACTATATGGGTAACAATATTAGGCCACCTTTCAATCAAGCCAATAACCCATATAGCTCTACATATAATCCTGGATGGCGAAACCACCCCAATTTCTCTTGGGGAGGACAAGGAAATCAAGGGAAGCAGCCCATGTTTGGACAACAACCACAGTTGGAACCAAGGAAGCCTACATTGGAAGATGTGCTTACCAAATTTATGCAAACTACCGATGTAGCCTTCCGAAATCAAGAGGGTTCAATTCGGAACTTGGAAAATCAAATTGGTCAGCTTGCAAGGATGGTTTCTGAAAGGCAGCAAGGAGCACTTCCAGGGAATACAGAGATAAATCCAAGGGAGCATGCAAAAGCCGTTCAATTGAGGAGCGGAAAGGAGTTACAAGACCCAAGGCCTGCAAAAGAAGCACCCAAAATGGAGTCTAGCGGCGAAGGACCAAGCGACATGAATGTACAACCGATGGAGTACCAACCAGCATTACCATACCCAGCAAAGCATAGCAAGGAGCGCATGGATGCGCAGTATGGTAAATTTTTATCTATGTTTAAGCAATTACATGTTAATTTACCTTTTTTTGAAATTATTCAAATGCCTAAATATGCAAAATTTCTTAAGGATTTGATTTCTAATAAAAAGAAAATAGAAGAATTATCATTAGTAACATTAAGTGAAGAATGTTCTGCTATTTTGCAAAATAAATTGCCACAAAAACTTAAGGATCCCGGTTCATTTTCAATTCCATGCTTAATCGGTGATTTACAAGTAAATAAGGCTTTAGCAGATCTAGGAGCAAGTATAAATTTAATGCCTTATAATTTATATCTAAAACTAGGCCTAGGAGAACTTAGCCCAACAAGAATGAGTATTCAATTAGCAGATCGATCGGTTAAGTATCCTAGGGGAATAGTGGAAGATGTATTAGTTAAGGTAGATAAATTTATATTTCCTGCTGATTTTGTTATTTTAGATATGGATGAAAATATCGAAGTACCACTCATACTAGGTCGTCCATTTCTAGCTACTTCTAGAGCACTTATTGATGTTTTTGATGGTAAATTAGTATTGCGAGTAGGAGAAGATGAAGTCACTTTTCAAATTGGCAAAACTATGAAACAATCTTTAGAAAACGATGGTTATTGCTATTTTTCCCACGGTATTGATGATTTTATGTCTTCTATAAATTCTAATTTTTATTATAAAGATCCTTTAGAAATTTGCATAACTAACAATTATCTAGAAGATGATAAAAATGATGACATTATTGAACATTTATTTTTTCTAGAAAATTGTGTTGCTATGAATAGGACAACGGAATATAGTTTAATTACTGAAGGAGATCATGAAATTCTTAAGAATAATACTAAGAATCCACCAATAGTAGAATTAAAAAAATTACCGGATCATCTTGAGTATGCATTCTTAGGAACAAATTCTTCGTACCTAGTTATCATATCTTCAAATCTTTCCAAACTTGAAAAAGAAAAATTGATAACCATATTGAAGAAATGTAAAGGTGCAATAGCGTGGCAAATATCTGATATAAAGGGTATTAATCCTAGTTTTTGCACCCATAAAATTCTTTTGGAAGAAAACTATAAATCGTCTATTCAATCGCAACGTAGGCTAAATCCTAATATGAAAGAGGTAGTTAAGGCTGAAATTGTAAAGTTATTAGATGCTGGTATTATATATCCTATTTCGGATAGTTCATGGGTTAGTCCTGTCCAAGTAGTTCCTAAGAAGGGTGGCCTGACCGTAGTAGCAAATGATAAAAATGAATTAATTCCAACGCGAACAGTAACAGGTTGGCGTGTCTGTATAGACTATAGGAAATTAAACGATGCCACTAGGAAAGACCATTTCCCTCTTCCCTTCATCGACCAGATATTAGAACGCTTATCAGGACACTCTTACTATTGTTTTCTAGATGGACTTTCTGGATACTTTCAAATTCCTATAGCACCAGAAGACCAAGAGAAAACAACATTTACTTGCCCATTTGGTACCTTTGCCTATAGACGTATGCCTTTCGGGTTATGTAATGCACCCACCACATTTCAAAGGTGCATGCTAGCCATCTTTAACGAGTATGTTGAAGATATCATGGAAGTGTTCATGGATGATTTTTCGGTTTTTGGCGACTCCTTTGAGTTGTGTTTAAATAATTTAGAGAAAGTTCTTAGGAGGTGTGAGGAGACGAACCTAGCGCTTAGTTGGGAGAAGTGCCATTTCATGGTACAAGAAGGGTTAGTACTTGGCCATAAAATTTCAAGCCAAGGAATTCAAGTAGATAAAGCAAAAATAGAGACCATAGAAAAACTGCCACCACCAACCTCCGTAAAGGCAGTGAGAAGTTTCTTAGGGCACGCGGGATTTTACCGCCGTTTTATTAAAGATTTCTCTAAAATAGCTAAACCACTTACAAGGCTTTTAGAAAAAGACACACCTTTTATTTTTGAACAAGAGTGTCTACACGCCTTTGAGTTCTTAAAAGAAAAATTAATTAATTCTCCTATTATGATCGCACCTGACTTTAGTCAACCATTTGAGATCATGTGTGACGCTAGTAGTTTTGCGGTAGGGGCTGTTTTAGGACAACGCCGAAACAAACATTTTCACCCAATATATTATGCTAGTAAAACACTTAATAATGCACAGGAGAATTATACAACTACTGAAAAAGAACTCTTAGCAGTGGTATTCGCCTTTGATAAATTTAGATCATATTTAACATTATCCAAAGTGGTAGTTTATACGGATCACTCTGCACTTAGATATTTGCTAGCCAAAGCGGAAGCAAAGCCTCGTTTAATCCGATGGGTTCTTCTTCTACAAGAATTTGATCTAGAAATTAGGGATAAACGAGGAGCGGAAAACTTAGCGGCAGATCATCTTTCACGTTTAGAAAACCCACTACGATCAATGTTAGATGAGTCTGAAATTTCTGATACATTTCCTGAGGAATCATTATTTGCCATATCTACCAATATACAACTAGATTATCCATGGTTTGCAGATTATGCAAACTATCTTGTGGCTAAGGTCCTTCCAAAAGACTTTTCATATCAGCAGAAAAAGAAATTTTTCTCCGACTTGAAATATTACTTTTGGGAGGACCCTTTTCTTTTTCGGATATGTGCAGATTCTGTCATAAGAAGGTGTGTATCAGCGGAGGAAGGTTGGAAGATTTTGGAGCAGTGTCATTCAGGTCCTGCTGGTGGTCACTATGGAGCGAATCGCTCCGCTAAAAAGGTTCTTGATTCCGGTTTTTATTGGCCCCTTCTATTCAGGGATGCCCAAAGGTATGTGCTTTCATGTGATTCTTGCCAAAAAGCAGGTAATATTTCTAAATTACATGAAATGCCTCAAAAATTTATCCTTGAATGTGAAATATTCGATGTGTGGGGTATAGATTTTATGGGACCATTCCCAGTTTCTTTTGGGAATAAATATATTTTGGTAGCTGTAGATTATGTATCAAGGTGGGTTGAAGCGCAAGCTTTGCCTACTAATGATAGTAGGGTTGTAATTAGATTTTTGAAATCCTTATTCGCACGATTTGGCACACCACGTGCACTTATTAGCGATAGGGGTTCACATTTTTGTAATCTACAACTAGACAAAGTATTAGAAAAATATGGAGTTACACATAGGATAGCCACTCCGTATCATCCTCAAACTAGTGGACAAGTTGAAGTTTCCAATAGAGAGCTTAAGAGAATCTTAGAAAAATCTATAGAAGGGAATAGGAAGCAGTGGTCTAGGAAACTTAACGACTGTTTATGGGCTTATAGGACCGCCTACAAAACACCTATAGGGACCACCCCCTTTAGATTAGTCTACGGTAAATCTTGTCACCTACCTATAGAATTAGAACACAAATCGTATTGGGCAATACGTTCCTTAAATTTTGACACTAATTCTATAGGAGAGAAGCGTAAACTTCAACTTAACGAATTAGATGAGTGGAGAACTATGGCCTATGAGAACGCCCGGATTTATAAGGAGAAAACTAAACTATTTCATGACCGTCACCTTCGTAAACCCAAGGTATTCCAAAAAGGTGACCAAGTCCTCCTTTATAACTCCAGATTACGATTATTCCCAGGGAAATTAAGGTCTAAGTGGTCCGGACCCTTTAAAGTTAAAGAAGTCTTTCCCTACCGTACCGTCGAGTTAACTCACCCAGAGAAGGGAGATTTTAAGGTTAATGGTCACCGACTTAAACCTTATTATGGTGAAATCCCTATGGACTTCGCTCGTCTAGAAACCTGCCTCCGGCTAGATTAATTTAATATTAAGTATAATAGGTGTTTCTAAATATTCGTGCTTTAGTATAAGTCTAATTAGTTGTAATGAAAAATTAAAGAAAAAAATGTTAATGAAAAAAAATTTTCCATCAAATTTTAATGAGAAAAAGAAAAAGAAAAAAAATTTTTCTGGAAAAATTTTTTTTCTGGAGTGGCACACGGCTACACACACGGCCGTGTGCGTGGCCGTGTACGTGACACAGGCTCAGGCCCAGCCGTGTGGAATTAATTCGGCATAAGGGCATTTTCATCCCGAGCACAACACGGGTACGCACCAACCCGTGTGCAGAGCCGTGTGCATCGATCTCGACGATCGTCGAAACCGATGTGTCGAGACATCGAACACGGGCGTGTCGGATTACACACGCCCGTGTCTCCTACCTACCCGTGTTTGCGTACCGTGCCAGCTGTGACACGGGGCGACACACGGCCGTGTTGTCGCCCGTGTCCACCTGACGCACTGACCCCAGCTGATTTGACCACACGGAACGAGGCAGGCCCGTGTTCCAGGAGGCATTGGATCCCCTAACACGGGTGCACACACGGCCGTGTGCGCACCCGTGTTCCATTATTTTACACGGACCGACGCACCCCGTGTTCCACGAGGTTAAAGATTCCCTAACACGGGCTCGCACACGCCCGTGTGCGAACCCGTGTTCAACATGTATAAATAGGGGCCGTGTGGTTTTCTTTCCTGCTCACTCCAAACCTTCTCCCACCACCAGTCATCCCGTGGCCTGATCCCCAAGGCACCACCTTTTCCATTTCTCGTCCCCCTTCACTCGCATTTCTCCCCGTCTACACTATGTCTTCCAGAAGAAGTGGAGGTCGCCGTCGCCGACCGGAATTACAAGTCTCCACGGAGAGGCGGGATGCCGCTACTCCGCTAATTTTCACTGATGCATCGCATACCGCCCGCTACAATCGCTTGCAATCCAAAAAATTTCAAGACATACGCATGATAGATTGGAGCGTACTTGAGGAGATAAACCTGGCAGGAGATGTCAGGGGGCTGATTTCTGTAACGGGGTGGAGTCAATTTTTTGCCATAGAAGAATTAGGCTTTAGGGAACTCACCTTAGAGTTCCTATCGTCATTTTATTCCAGCTTTAGGCCAAATTTCATCGACGCACCGCACGCGCCCGAGGGGATAGTTTCATTTCGAGTGGGTGGCACATTTTACACACTCACCATGCTCCAATTCACCCAATATTTAGGGGTGTATGAGGAGTCGTTCCTTTTTAGTGCCGCCTACCCCGAACTCCACTTTGAGCTCCCCAACCGCGATATGGCCGGTGGTATATGGCGCCAGATTTCTTTCGACACTGGCGCCTACGAGGCCAAGAGATCTAAGGCATCCAAATTGATTTCTCCCGCCCTCCATTACGTCCACCATCTACTCAGCCACACGTTGAGCGGTCGGGGCGAAAGCTCCGGAGTTGTTAGTAGGTAGGATCTGTTATACCTCTACAACATGACATCACGATATCCTCTACATCTCGGTTATCTTCTAGCCCAGTTTATTCTTCATCAGGCTGACACCACTCGTATAGGGTCTATTTGTGTAGCACCCTATATTACTCGCCTCGTGAAGAATATGGGTATTTTTTAGCCCTCCCCCAGATGACAGTGGTAGCAAAGACCGTGCCTATCACGATGGCTAGTCTTCGCGCCCTCCGCCTCATCACCGCCCGTCAGGGCCGGGGATGGGTTATATATTCTATTGCTCGACGAGGACCGCATGTACAGGCCGACAGTGATGACGAGATAGATCCTGACCTCGACGAGCCGTTGGTGCCTCCACCCCGTTCCACCTACGCTCATGGCGAGTCGTCTACTGCACCTCCTCCACCTCAGTCACGATACTCGCGCGAGTTCCGACAGTTTTTCGACACCGAGCTCTCGCCACGCTTTCAGGAAATTAAGGAGGAACATCAGGAAATTAAGGATCTCCTTCATCAGATTAGAGACCACCTTGGGATCGCCCCTCGCCAGCCGCCAGCTCCAGCACCGCCTTCCTACCCGGATGATTCGACAGGCCACCATGAGTACTTCTGATATGTATCGTTGTAGTGCTATCTTCATATATCGTATCTTGTATTTTTTTTATCAGTGTATTCAGTTGAATCAGCTATTATATATCAGTGCATTTCATTACAGCTCATGTTTCTTTACTGTGCTCTTCTACTTATTATGATAGCAGTTTCTTTTTATATATCATCATGAAATCACTCTATGTCCACTTTTTACATTGCACTGAGGACATTGCAAATCTTAAGTCTGGGGGTAGAATGGTTGTTCATGTGGTTACAATTAATTCTAATCTGCTTATCATAATACTCAAGTTATTATACCACCCTTTAAAAATTTTTGTTTGACCTTTTAAGCTCTCATTATTCATTCATGTGGGATTATAAATATTTCATTTACCTTCGCACACTGATTAAAATGAATTGATGTAGACTCATAGAGTATTCAACTTTGTTGATTTCGTAATTAAGCATAGAAATTTTGTTTAGCTTAATTTTCTCTATATAATTTAATTTTAAGATTACTCCTCTATATTAGTAACTATCCAACACTCTATTTTAGAAAATATATTTATCTATAATAAAGTGAGTCGATGAATGTAACATTTTTATAATTTGGTATTAGGACTTTAAAATTAAAAATTACTCCCTATTGATGTCTAGGACTCGCCCTCTAGCATTCCTCAAAACATTACATAAGTTAATTAGTAAGGGCGGAAATGACTTAGGCCTCCTATTGGATAGCTTGAGCCTTGTTATCCCAACACCTTTAACATGATACCCTTGCACACCCCATTTGAACCTAATCCCCATCCTTTTGATGCTCTACTATTAAAATCCACCAAGGCCAAATCCCTACCTATTAGCACACCTATCATTGATGCCTGCTTGGAATGATTTGTTCATTGTGATATGTGGCATGAGTGCGTGTATCCTTGCACCCACTTGGAATGATCCCTACTTTGAACCCAAAAAAAAAAAGACATAGTGATATGTGGCCTGAGTGCGTGTATACTTGCACCCACTTGGAATGATCCCTACTATGGTCCCTTGGTTAAAAAAAAACGTATATAAAAAAATAGAGTGCCCTTCAAAATGTGGGAAATATACAAATTGCAAAGTCTGGGGGTGTTTACATAAAATTGAAATATGTTAAGGTATTTTCCAACATAAGGCTCAATCAAGATTTAGGTGTGAAACTTTATCAAAATTATCCTTGATTACCTCACCTTTAATCTTCTATCCTAAGCCAAAAAGGCTACACCAAAATTCAAGTCCTAAGGATCCAACCTTACTAATTCTAAATTATGCTGTGATGAGGGTGTAAAAAGGGTAAGTTCATGAATATCAGTACGAGTACTTATAAGCTTTGAAAGATGACTATACTTTTATTTCTAAAAGCGAGTGAGAGATAGTTAAAATGATATATTAGAGGAATGTTAAGATAAATCTATATTTAGAAAAGTCTGCTAAATTATTTCCTATGCAATTACATCATCAAAGTTCTATTAAATTCATAGCAACCAATGTGCGGAGGCAAAATTATTTAATGGTAACCCAGGTGTTTGAATTAGTTTGCTTAGGGACAAGCAAACATCTAAGTCTGGGGGTATTTGATGAGTACGATTATGATAGGCTTTTTACTATCATAATTGTAATCATATCTACCATTTCCTGCCCCTTTTGGTGGTGATTTCATGACAATATCAAAGAAATTATTGTATCATAGATAGAAGAGCATATTTAGAAATCCTTGTCAGTTCTTGTTTTAAACCATTTACTGAGTATATTATTTTTCTATTGCAGGTAATGCCAACCAATGGACCTAAAAGTTTCGGAGCAAACAGAGGAGTTCACGGAGTCTACATGGCTGATGACAGGACAAAAATTTGGTGCACACGGCCAGACACACGGCCGTGTGCCTACCCGTGTCCTATGCACCTGGAGCTGAAGAATTTGGGCGCAGACAGAGGAGCCTCACACGGGTATGGCACACGCCCGTGTGCATACCCGTGTCATCTTTGCACACGGCTGCCGACCAACCCGTGTCTGTGGAACACGGCCACACACACGGCCGTGTCCATACCCGTGTCATCTGACACGGCCCACTACCAGACACGCCTTTTCGTGGGAAACTGCCCAGGAACCGCCTAGGAACCGTCCACACGGCCTGGCACACGGCCGTGTGCGACCCCGTGTCCGACCTGTTTGCAAGGGAACTATAAATTTCCTATAGAAAAATTTACTTAGAACTTGTGGATCATTTCTGCATTGGAGAACTGCTGGAGGCCGAAGGGGAGCATTCAAGACAAGGAGGATTGAAGGGTATTCTTATATATATTTTTTATTCAATCATTAATCCCTTGAATCCTTTCTTTCTCTTGATGATCCATCTTCAATTTATGTTTTAATTTGCATGAATTTTGCTTTGAACATTCTAGTAATCATGTATCACCTTGTTCATGTTATATTTGTAGCATTTTATTTGTGTTTATGCAATCAAACAAAGAGTTTAATCATCCCTTTGAATTACTTATTTGTTTTACATAATTTGCAATTGACTAGATTGAGAAATTGGTTAATTGCAATGAATTTAGTATGTTCATATTGTGATGATAATTCACTTTGTATTTCAAACTCTATGATCGAGAGATATTTTGTTTGGAAAATTAGAACACGGATAAAAGAATTCATGTTAATTTAGAAATAAAATCCATGAATTTATGTAGTAATAAAGGTATTCTGATAAATGCGAACTTGAGTGTTGTGAATTGTTCGAGAGAAAATTTACTATCTTAGGTTTAGATTTGGAATTGCTCGAGAGAGAATTTTGATGAAAAATTAACCTTTACATTGCACAAATTTAACAGTATTTTCATATCATGATTGCTTAGAATTGAACTAGTAAATGAAATTATCCATGTAATTATTTGAAAGCTTCATGTTCTATCGTTTTTATTTCTCCAATATTGAATTATCCAATTGGTCATAGTTAGGATAATGTAGTTTAAATATCACTTTTGTTTAGAGGTATGAAAATAAAGGGAGGGTGAGTACGAATAGTTGAAACGACCCTGTGGAATACGACACGAGATGTAGATTTCTCATATATTACGATTGATAGGTGCGCTTGCCTGAATGCTAATTCAATCTAGTTAAGTCCATCTACATAATTGTATTAGAATGTAGAATGAAATCACATTGAATTATTACTTGTTAGCAAGAAAAATCATCAGGAGGGCTGTACATTGACTGTACTTCTTGGTGAATCATATCAAAGTCTGTTGGAGGGTAAATGACCTGAGCAACTTCAGGTTGATCATCTCCAAAATAAACAGGGTGCACACCTAACTCAGCTACATTATCATCATCACAGAGGGGTGGATATCCAAGGGTGGCTCTGAGGCTATTATATATCCATTTATCATAATCTGAGCCAGATTTGACTAACACTCTCTCCCCCTTTATGACTTCTCTTGCAATATGATCCCTGAGGTCATCTTTCTGAAATCTAACTTGTTCATCTAGATAATTAACACCATCTTTATAAAATGACCTGAACTTCAGTAGCTGATCAGAAATGGTCTTTTGAGAATTCTTAATAGCTGTTTGTACAGCAGCTAGTCCTTCCTGTAATTGCTTATCAAAATCTGACTTGGCTTTAGCCCTTGCCTCAGTCTGGGTAGTAGCAATATTCTTTAATTCTGTAACAATCACATTATGTGATTCTGTCAGATTATCATTCATTTTAAGTTGATTCTCTAGAACATAGCCTTGCTTAATAGCTATTTCATCAACTTGAGTCTTTATGCATACTTGTTGTTTTGCAAGATAGACTACAACATTGCCACCTTTGTGGAAGCAATCTGTCATTTCCTTCTTGTTCTGATTTACTTCAAATCTTATTGATTTTATATCTTTAGCCAAGTAGAATTACAGATCTTTATGGGTCTCATCCATATATTTCTCCATGACAATCCTTTGTTCATCTAACTTTACTTGCAATGAGACTAATAAGGAGCTATAATCAGTTGCTGGGGCATATTATGGAGCAGTTTGCAATGACCTCTTATAGCTTTGGCTCCTTCTTTTGAAAACCATCAGTTTTCTCTTCTTGGCTTGTATTTCTGCTTCATATTCAGAAGCTGAGGTATTGGCTATATCAACTCTTTCCTTACGACTAGGAGGCAATTCCTTTTCAGTCCTAGGTTTCTCCCCCTGAGTCCCTTGCTCCTCCCTCTCAGTTCTTACTTACTCTCCCTCAATGTTAACTTGCTCCCCCTCAATTTCTGCTTTCTCCCCCCTCAATTTCAGTTTGCTCCCCCTTAGTTCTTGCTTGCACTATATCTGGAAACCACTCTTCAAGGGTAAACTCTTGTTGAGTAGGGACTTAAGGCACCACCAACTCAGGAGCATCTTCAGCTGTAGATGTATCCTCCATGATAACAACTTGTGCTTGATTGTTAAGTTGAGTGGTCTGGTCAGCATCAATCAAGGACTCAGTTAGTATTTCATCCTCATTATTGAAAAATTGATTGATTAACTTCTTGAATTACCTCAAGAATAGTTTGTGTAGCCATTTGACTTTCTAAGTGGGTTGGCACTTCCTCAAGATGAGGCTCCCCCTGCACCTGAGCACCATCTGCAATATCTTGTGCAGGTGATTTTTCAGGAATCTCTGGCCTCTCTTCATCAGGCATGTCCTTTATTAGGACTCTATCCCATCTGGAGATTATCCTTATGTCCATTCTTCTCATATGGTTGATCTTAGAACAAGTAATTTGTTTCATTACTTCTGAAGTTGTTCTAGCCAAGTATATACTCATGATTCTTCCCAGATTTGGCTTCTTAATGCTTTCCTTAATTTTTTCAAAGATTTCTGCAGACCAATCTGTGTTCAGTCTGAAGATAATCCCGGTCATCAGGCTGAACATATAGGCTGAAATCCTATCATGCCCCCCTGGCTTGCAGAGAATGACTTTTCCAACCACTTCTGAAAGGAATTTGCCTTGTAGATTCATCCCTTTTCTATTCATTGCAGACCCAATCTTCATGGTGGGATCCAATCCACACCACTGAATTGCTTCCCTAGTCTTGGTTGTGGGTACTTCTTCTTCTTCTTGAGTTCTTGGGAGTTGAAGAGTTTTCCTCAAGCTCTTCAAGTTAAGTTTAACTTTAGCTCCCTAAAGAGTAGATTTGATCTTAAGTCCAGTCGAATCTAAAGTAGCTGCGCCACGGAATTCCAGTATTTCTTTCTTCCATATTTTGTAGGTTCAGATACCAGAAATTCCAAACCATTTTCTGCAATTACGGTTACTACTGCTTTAATATCGGGTTCCGCATTATCAAAGGCGTTGCGAACCAGCTCATAGCCTTCATTGACGTTATCTTCTAGCTTTGGTGTCATTGGGGTTGTGAGAAATCTTGAATTGAGAAGAGAGAATTTGTCGACACAAGGTTTTGGTCTTGAAATGGTGAGTGTGTCGACAGGGTTTCTTGTTGACCTATTTATACCCTTCTATATAATGAAGGTGAAAAGGTACGTCAAAATTCTCTTAATGTGTCGACACTGCTGAAAAGTGTCGACACAGATTTCTAATGTCTCGACATCAATTCTATTTGTCTTGGTCGAGTTCGACGAAGAGCCCGTGAAGTCGTCGATTTGAGGTCGACGATTTGAGGTCGACGAAATGTTGTTTAATCTACGCTCGACAATCAGTTGATTTTTAGTGTCGACACAACTTCTGGATGTGTCGACACAACTTCTCTGAAGAGTCAACACCTCTTCTCTAGATGTGTCGACACCACGTTCCTGGAGTGTCGACACCAATTTTCTAGATGTGTCGACACCACTTTCCTGGAATGTCGACACCAACTACTATGTGTCGACACAAACAACTTCCTGTGTCGACACAATTTTACTTAGCCAAATTTGTTAAACTAATTTATGTTCAACATACCTAATTCAATTTTGAAAATATTGAATTTAGTTTCATCTAAAGGCTTAGTGAACATATCAGATAGTTGTAAATCAGTATTAACAAATTCTAAAGAAATATCTTCTTTCTCTACATGATCTCTAAGAAATGGTATCTTATTTCTATATGCTTTGTTCTATTATGAGAAACAGGATTATGAGCAATAGAAATATCACTAGTAGAATCACATAATAATGGAGTTCTACTTACCTGAATACCATAATCTTCTAACTGATCCTGTATCCACAACAGCTGTGTACAGCAACTTCCTGCAGCAACATACTCAAACTCAGCTGTGGAAATTGCCACACTGGTCTGCTTCTTATAGCTCCAAGACACCAATCTTCCTCCTAGAAATTGACAGGTGCCTGTTGTGCTTTTCCTATCTACTTTGCAACCTGCAAAGTCTGCATCTGAATAGCCAATTAGTAGAAAATCTCTATTCCTAGAATACCAAAGGAGTAGATTAGTTGTGCCCTTATGATATCTCAAAATCCTTTTGACAGCAGTAAGATGAGATTTTTTAGGGCATGATTGGTACCTAGCACAGACACATGTAGCATACATGATATATGGTCTACTAGCAGTCATATATAGGAGGAAGCCAACTATCCCTCTATATAAAGACTCATCTACAGGTTTCCCTGCATCATCTTTGCTAAGAGACACACTTTTCCCCATTGGAGTTCTCATGGTAGTGGATGACTCCATACCATAATTCTTAATTAACTCCTGGGTGAACTTAGACTGAGATATGGACAAGCCATCATCAGTATGTCTTACTTGGAGGCCCAAGAAGAACTTACGTTCTCCCATACTGCTCATTTCAAATTTCCCTTGCATAAGTTTTGCAAACTTTCTACAAAGGTTACTTTCAGTAGCACCAAATATTATATCATCAACATATATTTGGACTAGGATGATCTTTCCTTTGGATTCCCTAAGGAATAAAGTCTTGTCTATTTTTCCCCTTGAGAATTTGTTCTCAATGAGGAAAGTAGACAGGGTTTCATACCAAGGCTTGGGGCTTGTTTCAACCCATACAAAGCTTTCCTAAGTCTATAAACATAATTAGGTTGGGTGGATCAACAAAACCTGAGGGCTGTTCTATATAGACCTCCTCTTTTAAGTCTCCATTTAAGAATGCAAACTTAGCATCCATCTGGAATTCTTTGAAGCCTTGATATGCTGCATAGGCTAGAAATATCCTGATAGCTTCCAACCTTGCCACAGGGGCAAAAGTCTGATCAAAGTCTATGCCCTCTTCCTATCTGTATCCTTTGGCAACTAGTCTTGCCTTGTTCTTCACTATGATCCCACTCTCATGAAACTTGTTTCTATAAATCCACTTTGTCCCTATGACATTGTGGCCCTTTGGTTTTGGAACCAAATCCCAGACCTTGCACATTCTGAATTGATTTAACTCCTCCTGCATAGCATCAATCCAGTGAGGGTCTTGTATATCTTCTTCAAATCTCTTGGGTTCTACTTGAGAGAAGAAGCTAGAGCAAAGAACTGTGTTTAAGTTCCTGCTCCTTGTTTGTACTCCTTGTCTTGGATCACCAATGATCTGATGTGCAAGATGATCCTTCAACTATGTAATTGCTGGAGGTAATCTATTAGCAGTTTGACATTCTCCAATCTCTTCATTATGATGCACCTCATGTTCTTCATCAGCATCTTGAGTGTCTTGTACTCCCCCAGGACAGCAACTACCATTTTCCTCATCCTTGCTTTGCAGTTGGAACTTCTCTGATAGTAAGCTGGTCCATCTTCTGCTGTATATTTGTGGAGCTACAAGAACTACTTGGCAACTCATTGTTAATAAGCCTAGTTTCATCAAAGATGACATGAACTGACTCTTCTATAACTTGAGTAACCAAATTGTAGGCCCTATAAGCCTTACTATTATTGTTGTACCCAACAAATATCCCATCTTACGATTTGGCAGCAAACTTAGTTAGGTGAGATTTGCCATTGTTAAGCACATAACATTTGCAACCAAAGATCCTAAAATAGGATAAGTTTGGTTTTCTTCGTTTCATAACCTCATAGGGTGTCTTTTTGTGGCTTTTGGTGATGGAAGCCCTATTGAGCACATAGCATGCAGTGTTTACTGCCTCAGCCCAGAAATATTCTGGGAGAGAAGTATCACTCAATAGTGTTCTTCCAGCCTCAATCAATGTCCTATTCTTTCTTTCAGCAATGTCATTTTGCTGAGGTGTTCTAGGTGAGGAGAATTCCTGATGAATCTCAAATTCTTCACACAACCTTGTCATACTTTCAGATTGGAATTCAGCTCCATGGTCACTTCTAATTTTGACCACAGAACTATCTAATTCATTATGAATTTGTTTGACAAAATTGTAGAAGACCTTTGGGTTTCAGATTTCTGCCTCAGAAAGAATACCCATAAAAATCTAGAATAGTCATCTACAACCACAAAAGTGTAGACCTTCCAACCTAGGCTCTGAATTGGCATAGGACCAAATAAATCCATATACAAGAGGTATAAGCACCTCACTGAGTCTTTGGTTTCTAGTCTATGAATGGAGGATCTAGTCTGCTTGCCTTTTTGACAAGCTGAACAAATTCCATCTTTATAACACTTAACTTTAGGATCAATCCTCACTAACTCTTTACTAAAGAGTTGGCCAATAGTCTTATAGTTAAGATGAGCTAGCCTCTTGTGCCATTTGACACAATGAGAGACTTTCTCATCAGCCACAAGACAGATAGGAGAATTTTTATTCTCACACTCAAAATTTAGGCAGTATACATTTCTTTTCCTATATCCAGTCAATATGACTTTTTGATCACTTGACCTCTTGATATGACATCCATTCTTGACAAATGAAATGTCACATCTTAGATCACTCAACTGGCTTATGCTTATTAGGTTGTGTTTCAAACCCTTCACATAGGCCACTTGAGTGATAGTGATTAAGTTGTTAGAAATGTTACCAAACCCTTTGATGACTCCTTTTTCAGAGCCACCAAAGATTACTTTAGGCCCTATCATTATTGGTGAGTAGTCCTTCAGCAATTCTCTTGTTCCAGTCATGTGCCTGGAACATCCACTGTCGAAGTACCATATAGGGGCATGGGAACTTGGACTCAACTGCAACAAAGATTACTTAACCTTAGAACCCAAATAACTTTTGAGTCCTTGGTTCAAGTTAGCCTGAAACTTATCAAATCTGCCTGCAGCTCTTCTAACAGGCAGACTGCTATTCTCCTTGACACTGGTGTTGTGCCAACAGTCTAAGGCATAATGACATATCTTGCCACAGCACCATCACTCAAACTTATTATACCTCTTTTTAGGTACAATCTTAGCTGCATTGTTGGCAGCAGATCTTTTGTTTTGTGTTGGGGCTTTGCCTTTATTATTGGATTTAGTAGCCCATGCAGTTCTCTTAAAGCCTATTCCTGCCTTGCCATTTTGTGACACAAAGTCATCTATTAAGGGTAGGATAGATTTTGGCTTAGAGAAACTAGCCATAATCTCCTTTTCTTTCTGAAGTCTATTTTCCAGACTTTTAATCTGATCATTTTTGAATGTGATTGTTCCCATCTGAATAACTGTTATGTTTTTCAGCTTGGCAATCTCATTCATCTTTTGATCCAGCAGCTTCTCTGAATCAGATGCAGCCAACTTAATAGCTGCAATTTTCTTAGGCTGGTGTTTGGCCAGGTTTTTGCTTCTCTTGAGTGCTTACAACAAATCCCCATATTCATCTATCATCTGATGAATATCTCCTTCAAGTTCAGACCCATCTTCATCTCTTGATGGAGATGCATCTGATTCTGACCCAGTGAAGTAATTAGAATCTATAGATACACTTTTTACCTTACTGGGGCTAGGCTGATCCTGACACTGGTCTTCTTTAGACACTGCCATCAATCCTTTGCACTGATGGTCTTCTTGCTCATAGATAGAGTCCAGTAATTGCGTGAACTCATCCTCTTCTTCGGTTTCAAACAAACCAATATATGCCTCAGCCTCAGATTCAGACTCTGAAGTTGATTGATCTGTCCAACTTTTTTGTTTCTCAGCAACCAAGGATTTCTCCTTCTTGCTCTTGTGCTGAGACTTCTTTTTGTTAGCAGAATCCTTCCTTTTGTCTGGAAAGTCAGCCACAACATGTCCAGTTTTGTTGCAGCAATAACAAATAATCTTTGATGTAGTTGACTTGCCAGGCTTTGTCCCACTCCTGTCCTTCCTGGATGATTTCCTCTTCTGATAATAGTCATACTTGGACTGAGATGAGGATGGCGTAGATTTCCACTACTTCTTCTTTAAGAATCTCTGGAACTGCCTTGTGAATGCTGCAAAGTCTTCATCAGAATTACTGCAATCTGTACTGTGATTATCAGAATTTTTTGAAATCACTTCTACATCTTTCTTAGGAGAAGATGGAGACATTCTCCTATTCTTCTTTGTGGCTTCTACCTTGAAGGCCACTGACTTTTCTCTATAGTCACCCTTTGTATTTTTCTCTTCCTCCTTTCTGGCTAACAGCTGCATCTCATAAGATAATAATTTTCCAAACAGTGTTGGAGGTGAAATCTCTGCCAGTCTGTCCACTTCCATTATGGCACAGATCTTTGTATCCCAATCCTTAGTCAAAGACCTAAGGAATTTGTCATTCAGTTCATATGTACTGAATATTCTTTCATAAGACATTAATTCGTTTACAATCTTGTAGAACTTCTTATAACATTCAGTTATACGTTCAGACTTGGCATGTCTGAAACTATCATATTCTTGATTAAGCATAGATTTTCTATCTTGCCTAACCTCTTCAGAACCCTCCATGTAGACAATCAATGTGTCCCACATCTCCTTGGAGGTTTTGCAGTGAATTAGATTCTGGAATGTTGAATCATCAATGACACTCACTATAATATTCTGTGCACTTTTATCCATTGTAGCCAAGATGATCTCATCCTTAGTCATCTCTGAAAAATCCTTTGGAATTCTTTGATTGACATCAAGAACAGAAACCTTCGTTGGAACATATGGTCCTTCCTTAACTGTTATATAGATTCTAGGATCAGATGGCTCCATAAATAATCTGACCCTTTCCTTCCATATTTCAAATATTTCCTTCCTGCAGATAGGCAATTTCATTGAACCAAGTTCTTTATGGTTTTCTCCTGAACCCATCTTCTTTAACTTAATTCTGCCTTACAAATCTCACTCAGACTGTTAAGTCTATCTTTGAGGAACCGTGCTCTAATACCACTTGAAAGAATTAGTTCCTAAATACCTAGAGGGGGGGGGGGGTGAATAGGTGCAATTCCTTTTTACACTAAGACAGAATATTAATTCAGATATTCAAACTAATTCTATCAGTTCTACAGCTACCACAAACACACAATTCACAGAATTACACACAATCACAGATTGCACACAGTTTTATAGTGGTACCCCAAGTTCTGGGTACATATACTTTCCCCCTTCGCCTATCTAGCAGTGTGATAGATTCGGCCTAACCTCTTTCCTTCTCCTCAGATCCGCAGATCTTACAGCTCAGAACCCAAACAAGGCTCCTACAACTCAAAGTGAGTCCACACTCCTATAGCTCATGCAATCTGCCCTACCTCAGCCTTCAATAAGGCCTACAACTCAGAGATAACAATCTCCTACAACTCAGGCTCAAAGCCCTACCTCAGCCTTCAACAAGGCCTACCACTCAGAGAAATTAATCTTCTACAACTCAGCCTTTATAAATCAGGCTTACAACTCAGATCTTATAAAGATCCTACAGAAAAAAGCTTTAAGTTTGTAATATACCACCACCCTGGTTGAGAGAGAAAGGATGGAAGGTTTCTTGATCAGTTCTTGGAAGAATCTGATGGCAGAGAACAACTACTCATAGCTTTCTTCAAAGCTTCTTGAATTTGAACTCAGTAGAGTTGAACTCCTTTGAAGTTGATCTTCAATCAGCTTCTTTCTTGAAATTCAGATCTCAATCTGAATCCTTCTTGGCAGACTGGTTCAGAATCTGTACTTAAGAGACTTGTTGATATAAGTCCCTTTCTTTACTTCAATAGATGGAGCTCTCTCTCTCCAAATTCTTCTTAGATCTTCTGACGAAAATCTTCTTCTGTTTTTATGCAACTGTATGTGTATCTTCTTTTTCCTGTATATTCTGTTGATGGAGAATGCCTTTATATAGACTTCCTCCATGGTAACCGGCTGATACGGTTTCTAACAAACTTCTGACAGCTCTGACAGTTACAGTAGACCAGTTGGTAATGGCAGCTGTCAAGTCATCCAGTCACTTCTTGAAACTCTATCTCTGTCAGCAAAGTGTCGAGACTGAACTTCATCATGTGTCGACACAAGTAGACTAAGTGTCGACACAAGCCTTGGTGGTGTCGACACAGCTCCTTTGGTGTTGACACTACTTCTCGACACAGCTTCTGTAGAATGTGTCGACACTAATCCTGTGTGTCCACACAATCAATTCTTCTATTTAACTTTGTTGAAACTCTGCTTTGTGTCGACACAAGTCCTGTGTGTCGACAAAGTTGATGTCGATAAAGTCTTCTGTGTGTCGATACTGCCTCTGTGTGTTGACATAGTTGATGTCGACTAAGCTTCTCTATGTGTCGACACTGTCTCTGTATGTCGACACAGTTTCTTCTGGTGTCGACACAGTTGATGTCGACAAAGTCTTCTGTGTGTCGACACTACCTCTGTGTGTTGACACAGTTGATGTCGTCTAAGCTTCTCTGTGTGTCGACACTGCCTCTGTATGTCGACATAGTTTCTTCTGGTGTCGACACAGCCTTTCCAAGTGTTGACACAATTGACTCCAAGTGTCGACACAACTTTTCTCCAGTGTTGACACAAGCCTTCATAAGTGACGACATAGCTTCTTTTGGAGTCGACTCAAGGACTTAGAAACTTTTTCCTGCATTCCTGCATTTTCTTAACCTGCACATATAAACTCAAAACAACATCAAATACACCTTGATGCATATCATTGAGTAAGGTGAGGCTTCTTCAAATCTGGTACACATTTTCCAATGTACCCAACAGGGTTTATGACCCGTGGATAGCCTTCAGATTTTGAAAATTTTGATTTTGATCCTGAAATTGAATGCACCCTTGGGCACATTCGATCTCAACACCGGATTCTTTCTTTAGGCCTCGAAGAATCCTCAGGAGATCTTATGCCCACAACTATGGCTGACCCTAACCCAAACAAAGTCGGGTAGCGTACTATGTCTTACTACGACCGACCCAACTTGGATGATACTGGGTCTAGTATAGTTTGCCCGACCGTGGCGAAAAATAATTTTGAAATAAAATCTAGCATCATTCAAATGGTTCAAAACATCGTGCATTTCGATGGACTTCCGGATAAGGACCTGAATGTACACTTATCTAATTTTTTGGAAATTTGGGACACTTTCAAGATTTATGGCGTCACTGATGATGCCATTCACATGCTCCTGTTTCCTTTTTACTTAAAATCCAAATCAAATGCATGGTTGAATTGCCTCCTGCGAGGATGTATCACCACTTAGGCCGAACAGGTGGAGCGCTTCTTGAAGAATTACTTTCCGCCCACAAAAACTGCAAAGTTGCGGATGAATATTTCTTCATTCGTTCAGAACGATCCCGAGTCTCTCTATGAGACTAGGGAGAAGTTTAAAGAATTCCACAGCAGGTTCCCTCACCACGCGCTGCCAGTATGGCTGCAAAGTCCAATTTTTTTTAATAATGGCTTAAATTACCAAATGCGTCAAATGATTGACGCGGCTATCGGGGGCACTCTGAATAACAAAACCCTCGAAGCCGCCCAAGCTTTAATTGAAGAGATGGTCATGAATGCCTACCAGTTAAACATCCCACGGGGAAGTAAAAAGAAGGAGGCCGACCTTTTCGAAGAGGATGCCACTGCTCACTTAGCCATTCAAGTAGAAAGGCTAACGAAGTAGGTGGCAGAGATGTCTGCTTCCTCCTCCACTTCACCTTGGGTGAATAATAATAATATTAATAACATCAGCATAGTCGAAGAGTTCTTCGACTCCGTGGGAAATTCGGGTCGACCTTCCTTCAACCCCAATAACAATCCTTATAGTAACCACTGTAATCCGGGTTGGAGGAACCACCCCAATTTCTCATGAAGTAATACGAACAATACATATCATCCGCCCAACCCTATTGAGCCCGGATATCCTCCTCCTCAGAAACCTTCTCCGATGGAGGAAACTTTTTCAAGATATGTCCCGTCCAACAAGTCAAATATTCATAACATCACCAGATCGCTAAAAAACCTCGAACTATAGGTTGGACAGCTGGCCCTGATGATGTCCGAACATCCGTATGGGCGCGACCGGTGAACATGGAGCCCAATCCTCGGGAAAATATCAATGTTATAACCATCTGTAGTGGTAAGGAGGTGGTCGATCCAAAACAAATCGATCCACGGGTGTACATTTCTCCTCCGACCCCTCTTCCCTCATCTTTGATTATGCAACCTTTACCAATTTATAACGATAAAATCAATTTAAATACGCCCTTGCCATATCAACATAAATTAAATAATGAGCGTAAAGACGAGCAATAAAAAGTTTATTTTATTATTAAAACAAATTCATATTTATGTGCCCTTCTGCGAGGAAATATCTCAGATGTCTAAGTATGTGAAGTACTTAAAACAACTCCTTTCTAGCAAACAAAAATTAGAGGATATTTCGCATTTATCCCTCAACGCGGAGTGCTCAGGGGCTCTTACTAATAAATTGTCCCTAAAATAAAATGACCCGGGACAGTTTCCCATCCTGTTCCTTTTGGGTGATATATTAGTAAAATACGCTTTAGCAGATTTAGGCACGAGCATTAATTTGATGTCGTTCTCGCTTTTCAAAAAAATATGTTCGGGCACTCCAAGCCCTACTAAAATGCATGTCTAATTAGTGTATTGCTTGGTTAAATTCACCATCAGGGTAGTGGAGAACGTTCTTTTCCGAGTTGACAAGTTTATCTTTCCAGTAGACTTCGTCATCTTGGACATCAAGGAGGACGTCGAGGTACCAATTATACTCGGTCACCCTTTTCTCGCCACTTCCCACACATTAATAGACATGAGTAATGGTCGTCTCCTCCTTCGGGTAAGAGTTGATGAGGTTACTTTCATTATTAATCCCTCGATGGGAGACTTGTCATCGAGCGATGACGTTTGATACAATTTGGATACTTTTTTTGGAGACTGTTCTTCTCCTGTTTTTGAGTCTATCTTTTTAAATGATGATATTTTCGCTCTTGAAAATTTTAATTGCATAGAGGATGACTCTACAAATTTGTCTTTCGAACCATTTGTTTCAAAAGATATAAAAATTAAAACCTCATTAGAAGAACAGCCCTTCCTAGTTCTAAAACCACTACCCGAATCTCTTAAATACGCATTTTAGGCAAAAGGTGAAACACTTACTATTATCATTTACTCGCATTTAAGCGATTCAGAGACATCAAATTTATTGGAAGTTTTGCATAAACATCTCCACGCAATTCCGTGACAAAGTTTTGATTTAAAGGGTATTAACCCCTCTTTCTGCACTCAAACAAGTTTCTTAAACGATAATTGTCGCAAAACAATTCAGCCGCAGCGACGTCTTAATCCAAACATGAAATATGCCGTTAAAGCAAATCATTAGATGCAAGGATTATTTACCCAATTTCAGAGAGTGCATGGGTTAGCCCCATTCATGTCGTGCCCAATAAGGGCGGTCTCACCTTCTTGGCAAATGAGAATAACGAACTCTCCCAACTCGTACTGTTATGGGTTGGCGGGTGTGCATTGATTATAGAAAACTAAATGATGTCACCCGTAAGGACCATTTCCCCATATCGTTTTTAGACCAAATTCTTGAGCGTCTATCCGGTCATCCATGCTATTATTTTCTCGATGGTTTATCAGGGTTTTTCCAAATCCCATTTCCCTCGATGACCCGGATAAAAAACTTTTACTTGCCTGTTTGGCACCTTCGCATACCGAAGGATGCCATTTGTCCTCTACAACATGCCAACAACATTCCAAATATGTATGCTGGCGATATTTGGCGAGCTGGTAGAGGACATTATGGAAGTCTTTGTGGATGACATCTCCGTATTCGGATGCTCAATCCCTAATTGTCTTAAAACTTTAGAGTGTGTCCTTCAGCGGTGTGAGGACACAAATCTCGTATTAAATTGGGAAAATTTAACATTATGGTTCGAGAGGGTTTGGTCCTCGACCATAAGATTTTGTTTAAGGGGAAGAAGGGCAAATTCAAAATTATCGAAAAACTTCCCCCACCAACTAATGTAAAATCTATTAGAAGTTTCTTGGACCACGCGGGCTTTTATATGCATTTTATTCAGGATTTTTCTAAAATAACAAAGCCGCTTAACTACCTCCTGGAAAAGGAATCACCTTTTTTCTTTAGTAGCGAATGCGAGTCCACTTTTAATTTTATAAAATAAAAACTTATCAATTCGCCAATTTTAGTGGCGCCCAATTTGTCCCTTCCATTTGAAATAATGTGCGACGCTAGTGATATTGCAGTAGGTGTCATTCTTGTCCAATGCATAAACTAATACTTTCGTCCAATTTATTATGCTAGCAAGACGCTCACTTCCACACAATGAAATTACACGACAACGAAAAGGTAACTCTTAGCCGTCGTTTTCTGCATTTGATAAATTTCACTCGTATATAACGCTATCTAAAGTTATCATTTTTACCGACCACTCCGCCTTAAAATATTTATTAGCTACAATTGACGCCAAGCCTCGCCTACTTCGATGGGTCCTCCTCCTACAAGACTTTGATTTGGAGATCTGGGAAAAGAAAGGCGTGGAAAATTTGGCGGCCAACCACCTTTACCGCTTAGAAAATCCGGGTGCGAAAGTGCTCGTCGAATCTGAAATAAATGATAGATTCCCCGAGGAATGCCTCTTAGACATAAATAGAATTTCTTCTTCCACACCTTGGTTCGCAAATTCCACCAACTATTTAGTTGCGCGGGTGCTCCCAAGATATTTTCGAGTCAGCAAAAGAAAAAATTTTTTTCTGACTTAAAAAATTTCATTTGAGAGGACACTTTTCTTTTTCATATCTGCGCGGATCAAGTGGTGCGAAGATGCGTCACAAGTGTGGAGTGCATGAAAATACTAAGGCACTGCCATGAGGGGCTGGCCGGTGGGCATTATCGAGCTAACCAGACCCCGTGAAAGATGCTGGAGGCGGGATTCTTTTGGCCCACTCTCTTCAAAGACGCTCACACTTTTTTGCGCTCATGAGATAGTTGCCAGCGATCGTGGAACATTTCTCATCGCGATGAAATGCCCAAAACTTATTTTTAGAGTGCGAAGTCTTCGATTTGTGGGGCATCAATTTTGTTGGCCCCCTACCTCCTTCTTTTAAAAATAATTAAATTTTAGTGGTGGTCGACAATGTATAGAGGTAGGCGGAAGCGCAAGCTCTCCCCACCAATGATGCGCGAGTCATCGTTAACTTTCTTAAAAAATTATTTTCTCACTTCAAAATGCTTCACGCTATTGTGAGCGATATGAGAACGCTTTTCTGTAATGCCCAAATGACTAAGAAATTACCTAAATACGGAGTTACACACAAACTTGCCACCCCTACCACCGGCAAACATGTGACCCAGTTGAGGTAGTAAATCGAGAGATAAAGCGAATATTAGAAAAAACCATTTCAATTAATATGAAAGATTGGTCCGTCAAACTTGATGACGCATTTTGGGCTTATCGTACGACATACAAAACTATAATTGATTGTACGCCGTATTGATTAGTCTATGGCAAAGCATGCCATCTCCCCTAAAATTAGAATATCGTGCACTTTGGGCTTTAAAACTCATAAATCTCGATGCTTACTTAGCCTCCCAAAATAGAAAACTCCAACTAAACGAGCTCGATGAATGGCGTGCAAACGCTTATGACAGCAATAAATTCTATAAGGAGCATTCTAAGTTCTATCACGGTCGAAAAATGAAGCTCCCAAATTTTTTTTCTCCGGGCGATCTTATCCTTCTTTATAATTCGCGTCTTAGACTTTTTCCGGGTAAATTAAAATCCTGATGGTCCGGCCCCTTTAAAATTGAAGAGGTTTAACCATATGGGACCGTACTCGTCTCCCACTTGGAAAGAGTCTCGTTTAAAGTAAACGGTCATCGTTTAAAGTTATATATAGCGGGTAATCCTGTGGGCGGTATAAATGAAAGCATAACCCTCCTCGAAATATAACCCCGCCAATATAGTCAATCTACACGACTATAAACAAAGCGCTCATGAGAGACATCCCATGTTTATCTTTTTTGCCCTTTCTTTATTTTTTCTTTGCTATTTGCTCTTAATAACGCAAAGTTTCTAAATGTGCCTTCCCGAATACGTTCTAGGGATGTTTCTACCCTCCCACTTTATTTTTGTACATAGTGCAATTTCATTTCTTTTCGTTCCTCATACTTAACTTGCAATATTGAGGACAATGTTAGAATTAAGTATGGGGGTGTTTTCGTAGTTTTCTTTATTACACTTCTATTTTTTGCACTTATTAAAAATTAAATTAAAAAAATAAAAAAAATTGAAACTTTAAAAATATTTTTTGTTTTATCATCAAAAAATTAATAAATCAAAATATATATATATAACAAAAATTCCAAAAACATTTTTACTTAGTAAATATTTAAATAAAATATTTTTTGTAAATATTCTTTTCTCTTTCCCTCTCTCATCTTTGTAAATAACTTCTCTTTCTCTTTCCTTTCTTGTAAATAATATAATAAAAATTTTAAAACACAAAAAAAAATTGAAAACTCAAAAAGTTCCAATTTGTTTCGCATTTTCTTTCTTTAATATGTATATATTAAAGAAATAAACACAAAAAATACAAAAAAAAAGATAATAACTCCAAAAGGTTTTCCAAACAATTATATTGTGAAACAAATAAAATCAAATATACCATTCTTAACCTTTTTGCTCTCCAAAAATCTTGTTTCGGGTTTATTTATAAGCAAATTTTATTAATTGTTTATTTAATAATCGTTTATTAATGGGAGATTGATAGATTTAAATATCTGAGATTAAATTTTAAAGAATTTCTTATGTATCTTTACATAAGATAGAGGATTTTTTTAGCAATACTTCTAATATATCTAAAATAGAGGCATATGTATTATGTTAGAAATAATAACCTTAGACTTCAATTATTTTTACTGCAAGCTTTTAGAAACAAAGGAACATTCAATTTATTAAAGTTTGCTCTCAAAATTTTTTATTGAAATCTATTTTTTTTTGAAAAAATCCTATCTCCCCATATTTGTTGTCTTACTTGACATGATTAAATTTTTACCCTTAAAAAACTATGTCAATGAGAATAAGATTTTGTTTCGAAAACATAGGCATCTAATATTTTTAAAAGATTATATGGTACGAAGTAAGAGTATAAAATTCATTACTCCTATACATATACATTCTGTTAATATGAAGTTGTTCCAAAATATTACATATCATGGAAAATAAGAAATTCATTTTCCAAAACATCTACCTAGAAGAAAAAATTAATTAGAGGTTTGAGAAAACAAAATCTCACCTCTAAACCAAAGCCCTCTTCGTAATCCAAAACAACCCCCTTAATCATATTCGATGATTCTAGACTTAATAAAATTTTTTTTTTGAGAGCATAATTTTTAAATTACATTTCTTCCTTTAAATTCTTATAAGCTAAAGTTTGTATAATTCTAATCTATTTTTGTTAACTAACGATTACAATGTTTGCTTACAATTTGGTTACATCAAGAAGTCTTTTTGGTTAAAAATTTTCCTCTATTAAAATCATTTTCATAATTTAATACTTAATTCTTTATACCGCTATTTTTTATTTAGATCTCTCTTTCAATTAATTTAAATTCTAGGTAAATTTAGAATCATTTCAATTCTTTATAAGTTTATCTCCGACTTTTGCTCTGGATTAGCAAAAGCTTAAGTATGATGATATTTGATGATTTGTAAATATACGTATTTTACAGTACTTATTTTAGGTTATTTTTGGTGTTTTTTAGCTTTTCTTATTTAATAAAATGTTTCTTTTTGTATATTCCCTTCTAACTTGGCTATATTTTCTATTCCTAAAAATTTTGCCAAAAAAGTTAAAATTTCAAAGTACACGCCCGTGACCTTCAGTCACGCCCGTGACCGAGACGTGTCACTTTGATGCTAGTGAAAAAACCTACTTCCCACTGTGAATCCATGAAATAGAGGTGGAACACGCCCGTGTCATCCTCAACATGCTCGTGTCGGTCAACAAGTTTTCAAGCCATTTCAAAATTAGTTACTGCCGACATCAATTTTTTGCCAGGTGTCCATCACGCCCCCTACACGCCCGTGATCTTCAGTCAAGCCCGTGACCACCACATGGAATTTCCAAAAGCTTCCAGAATTCTGCCAGTCACCAGATTTTTGGTTTCTCCAGCACGCCAACATTACACGCCCCCGGTCACAATCAGACAGGACGTCTAATCTGAAAATTTTGTCTATAAATAGAACTTTTCTGTAAGAGCCAAGGGTTCATTTTTTTGGACCATTTTGCTGTCTGTGGGATGCTTGGGTGCTTTTCTTGCGATGTAAGGATAATACTCCCACTCTTTAATGTTTGTTTTAGCTTTTGTAATCCAACTTTTTCCTTAATAAAATGTGTTTGTTTTTTCATCCTTATGTTGTGATGGATTGCATATGAGTGCCACAATTTTCTTCTCTTTTTATCTCTTATTTTTCCTTGTGTTCTCTTTAATTTGGGTGTGTGTGTGTGTGTGTGTATGAGACTAATTTTTTTTTTATTTTTTTACGTTTTCTAAGTTTTCTACTTAGTTTTGTTTTAGGTTTTCTCTTATAGTTAGTAGTTTTTATGTTAGATTTTCTTCTCTTTCTCACTTACCCTTGTTTTTCTTATGTGCTTTTTATGCTTTATATTCATTCTTATGGATTTGTAAAAGTGGATTTAAAGTATTTTTGTTTCTTTAACTTAGTTTTTCTTTTTTGTAACCTTTAATTTTTATTTCCACTTTTTAATGACTTTTAGGGTATTATAAGAATGAAAATGTTGTTGTTTTAATTTTTGGATAAATTAGATATTGTCTTAACTTTGTAAAACTTTTGTTCGTTTAATTTTTTTTTTTTTACTTTTTCTTGATTTCTATGAAGTCTTAAAAGTAAAAATGTTGTTATTTTATTTTTTGGATCACTTTGTTTTTCTCTTTAATTTGTGTGTGTGAGTGTATGAGGTTAAGTTTTATTTTTTTTTGTCTTTACTTTCTTCCTTCAATTTTATATAGAGTGTGTGTATGAGTTAATTTTTATTGCTTTCTTCAATTTATATAGAGTGTGTGTGTGTATGAGGTAGTTTTATTACTTTCTTCAATTTATGTAGAGAGTGTGTGTATGAGGTAGTTTTTATTGCTTTCTATTTTTCGTCTACTCGTTTGAGTAGGACTTGCATTTATTTCCCGCCTACTCGTTTGAGTAGGACTTGTATTTATTTCACACCTACTCATTTGAGTAAGACTTGCTTTATTTCAATTCATGCAATTTCAATTATGTAATCTTTCTTTTTTGTAACTTAGTTTACTTTTCATAATTTCTCTTTCTTGTAATTTAGTATCTTTTTTGTAACTTTGTTTTTATTTCTTAATTATGATTTCGTTGAGTGTGTGAGTTCTCTTTTTAGTGAGTTTTACATTTCTCTAAATGTTTTGTTATTTCATGTTTTTGTTTACAATCCTTTAGCACCATGTTTAGAACTCACGCCTCATCAAATTCATACGCCGCCCTCATTCCGATGAGTGGCTAATCACTCTTAGCCCTCGATATTAAAGAGCATTGGGACATAAAAAATCACTAATAATAACTAAAGGTATTTTTCTCACTTTAATTAAAGAACTTAAGGTTTACCCTGGGTATACGACGCGTAAAACCACATATCGATATGTGGGCTCTATTTTCGTTATTCATATGCTAGCTAGCCGAGAGGCCGTGTGTATGGACTGATCACCCTGGGGTAAAGAGAATTGTGCACTAACCTCGGGAGAGGAGGAGCAAATTCTACCGGATTGGGTTCCCCACCCAATAGCGGGGTTCTTAGCGTAAAGCGGGCATTAAGAAGAATCTGACACCTTATTTTACATTCCTTGAGAAAGGTGAGCACATATTTGTGGAATCTCCACGACCAACTTTCCCTTAATTAAATTGAAATTTAGGTTTTATAGTTATTAAAAGTTATTTTAGTCCTAATTCAATTTGGTACCAAATGTTTTTTCTTCATCGATTTTCTAAGTCTCTTTTCAAGTTTTATATAGTCGTTCTAGTTAATTAAAATCCGACACCTTATTTTCGAAAAAATAATAATATCTCCTAGTGGAGTAGAAATAATGAACACGCCGCGAGAAATATACGACCTCGATATTCCCCACGAATATCCTGTACTAATTGCGATAGGTGAACTTGCCTCCTTTCTTTAAAACTTGTTTTTAACTAAAATCATTCGCGAAATTCTACCACAACGTAGTAATTAAATAAAAGTCGAGCTTCTCGTCCATCAATGTGTTGGCTCTGACATTCACTCTCACTATTTACAGAAAGCCAGGATATCTCAATGACCAAGTCTTCGGAAGCGGGTGCTTACTCGCCGCCCCCTCGCCTTCAGAAATGGACAACAATCTTGGTAATGCGAGTGACCCCGAGGAGAAGAGTAGGTGGCTCGTGGGGGTTATTCAAAAGGACAAACAAATGCTCCACGAGATCCAGGCTGTTTGGGTTTCCAATGAGCAGCGGCTGAGCGACCTAGAGAGGATTATTTACTGCTGGGGGTGAGATGAAGTTGGGGGTGAGGGGCGAGCCGAATTCTCCCCGGGTGAATATTAGGCGAATCGAGGAACATCTTTGCATTGTGTAACTAGAGCTTGACGTTGTTTCAGAGTACCATAATTCTCTTCGTCCACGTGGGGCGAGGGTGCGAGGCCAGGGATGGTGTAAATGGCTCCAGTATTGAGCCAACCAACCATCTCCCCCTGTACCCTCTTCTTATTATTATTTTTTATCTTTGGACTTATTTCTGCCCTGCACCTCTTCGGTTTCTAATTTTTCAATGTGTTTATGAACTCTGGCTAGCTCTGCGAGCGTTAATAACCTAAGTTTTATGCGATGCTGTGTTGTGATTCTTTTGTGAATGTGGCCATCTAGAATTGTCTTCAATGGACTCACGCTAAAGTAGGGTAAGGACCAGGGGCAGGTCTACGGGCGAGGTCGCGGAGTGGTGGGCCGTCTATCTATACATACACCCTACTCCTCCTCGAATGCTTAATCAGTTCCCTGCCCCCTATAAATAATCACCTTTTCTTTTCACCAAACACCCATAATGTACAACCCCGTATTTGATGAGTGGGTTTGTTGCCCCCCAATATCATTGCTTCACAGGATCTCCAGGAGTGGGTCTCACAACCCGCATTTTCTCAACATTTAAGTTATATTAGAGTAAGAGAAAATACGCGTCATGATGCCACGCCGTGCAGGGGATAACTGCAGATGCTCAGGCAAGACTCCAAACTCTACAAGTTAAATGAAATCCATAAGTTATTAAGTAAAAACCAGTTTAAATTTAGATGGTCGTATCCCTCGGCACATTCGATCAGCTAGTGCACTAGTAAGAGTATAGTTATGCGCTGCGAAAATACTTTAATTACGTTGGATTTACATCCTACACGAGCATAAACATCCCCGAAGACAACTCGCGGTATACAAGACTCTAGATTTATTATAAGTATAGAAATAATTTTTACGTTAGTTAGAAAATAGCATTTTAGGTTTAGAAAGGTGGCATGTATGAAGTACTAGTAGTAAATGCTTTTTATAAGTTAAAATACCTAACGTGCAACCTTTAATCAAACATTCCTAGAGAGCAAGTAGAAACAATTAAATCATATAAAAATGTCTTAGCAACTATCAAATACTTAACCATAAACAAGATCTTGTGGGCGTCAACAAACCTTACATGAACCCACCAAAATATTATATGTCTGAACTAAAGGAAAATTAAACAACAACTACCTCACAACCTGTGAGGGATAGACAGCTACAAAACATCAGCCTAAATCCAAAACTCCTAGCCGTTTAACTAGCTAGTGCCCCAAACCTGAGGCATTCAAAAGTAAAGAATACCTCAGTATAAAATATACAAGTGGTGATAGGAAGCAATAAACAAGGAGGCAAAAGGGTTACCAACCCCGAATCCAAGAATAGCTGAACAAACCTCAACAAAATAAGAAATAAAAAATACCGGCAACCATAGTGAAGACAAATAAAAACTAAAACCAAAGCATTGGACTTCTCCAACAATAAATGGAGGAACAAATCCCAAGGAAATTGGCCTAAGATCAAACTTGATGAAAACAGCAGACACTGGACTAATTTTATTTAGCAAAAATAGCCTACAGATGATATACCAAGAATCAGCAAAAATAAGACTAAGTCCACAAAAAAGTGTCGAGTATACTCGACGTCACGTCAAGTGCAGTCCACACTCTCGTCGCCAACCAGAAAACAGGATGGTGTTGAGTGTATTCAACACACTACGCCGCATTGAGTGTAGTCAGCCCACTCAATTCTTTTACACTAAATTTCAAAACAAATCGATGGCGTTGAGTGTATTCAACACACTCAACGCCCTTTGAGTGTGTACAACTCACTCAACGCTTGATAACTTAGCTGCCAAAATCAGATGACGGCATTGAGTGAGTTCACTCAAAGCTGTCGACGCTTTTCTTACTTAACCGCAAAACTAAGCGATGGCGTTGAGTGAGTTTAGCTCACTCAATGCTTTATTTCTTAGCCCCTAAAAGAACCAGATGATGGAGTTGAGTGAGTTTAGCTCACTTAATGCTTCCAACGCTTTTTCTACTTAGCTTTTACAGATTTTAAGCGACGACTTTGAGTGAGTTCAGCTCACTCAATGCTGTCAATGCTTTTGTACTTAGCTTGCCGATTTAAGCGTTGGTGTTGAGCGAGTTAAACTCACTCAACGCTGTCAATGCTTTTATACTTAGATTTACATAATTAAGAGACGGCGTTGAGTGAGTTTAGCTCACTCAACACTGTCAACGCTTTTAGACTTAACTTCTAAAATTTTACAGAATGGTGTTGAGTGTGCTAAGCTCACTCACCGCCGCGTTGAGTGTATACCACTCACTCACCGCCTTTTAACTTAACTTCTCATACCACTCAGCAAGGCGTTAAGTTCATTCAACACAATCAACGCTTTTATACTTAGGCTAGAAACTGAATATCAGTGCAAAAGCTATACTCAATGCCTAAGATAAAAACTTGGCAGAAATGTTATCCTACCTAAATAGAGGACATTAGACTTACAACAGCCACTAATTTTTCAATAATTTAATTAATAACATTAATAATGTTTTGGTCAATATCTAAACGTAGACCAAGAACAACTTATTGTCATGCTCACACAAGAAGAGATTTCTCCTATAACAATGATGCCTCACCACAGCCAGTAGCTTGCTGCTAAGCTAAGCATTATTCAGCCTTCTAGGATAGAAATAGTAACACAAAAGCTTGGCAAGGGTGTAAATCACCACTTGCCCCAAGATTTATAGAATATGAATTTGACAAGGAGGAGATCCTACCCTAATTCTGCTTCTGTATCGGGAGAAAATCAAGAAAATTTGAAATAAAAATAAGAAAGGGGGGAAACCACCACTTGCCTCAAATCTCCAGAAATCCGACCAAGAAATGCTCCACCTCACAGATATGGCCGCAAGAACACCTAAGCAACAATTCCTAAAACTTTTCAGGATGAAAGAGGGTCAAAACCACATACGTTGACCTCAAAAAAATCCAAGAAACTGGGAAAGCTTACTGTAGAATCGTAGATCTAGGTGAGATCTACACGGATTTACTCTCCAAAAATGATTTTTAGCACCAACACTCCAGAAATGGGTAGTCAAAAGCTTAGAAGAGACCGTTGCTCTCGCTCTTCCCGAAAAAGCTGACGGTTTCAAAAAAAACACGATGAATAGGGTTTGTCTATTCACAAGACTATTTATACTTAGAAATATAAGTATTATAATAATAGTTTATTATTAAATAATGGTACAAACAACCCAAAACTTCGCGCCAACACAGATTTCTACGAAAATCACACTGTAGTTAAATACCAATGCTACAAACCCAACGACGTAGTCGAAATTAATATTCGACGAACCAAACTCGGGTAAACACCTCCCGAAGCCAAAACATAAGAATTCCCAAAGTGGCTCCACCAAGTCACCAAAACAGACCTAACTCGCTAGAGAATTTTACAAACAGGCTAAACCCAGCCACACACAGAAAACCTAAGAACTAAAACCACACTCTAACAACATCATATGTCAAAAACGCATCAATGTAGCGCCCTGATGTCATAAATACGCCAGATAATGAATTAAACCAAATATCGAAAAATCGGGGGCGTTACAGTCACTCCCCCTAAAAGAATGTTTCGTCCAGAAACTTTAGGCATAAAACCTATATTACAAAAGAAAAAGAAATAACCAAGGGTTATTGAAAGGATTACATACCAATCAACTAGGAGAACAGATGAGAATGAGCCTCCCTCATAGATGACTCCAACTCCCAAGTGTCAATTTTCGCGTCTTGGTTTCGCCACAAAACTTTAACCATTGGTGTGGTTTTCCTCCGCAACACTCGATATTGAGTATCTAGAATGCGTACAGGTATCTCAACATAGGGAAGGTTAGGCTCCAACTGGGTACAACATCAAGAATCTGTCGTTGCTGAGCACACATTTCTGCAACTGGCTCACGTGAAACACGTCGTGCACACCAGGAAAATTTGCGGCAAATCCAGCATATAAGCTGATACACCAATACACTCTACAATCTTAAAAGGTCCTACATACCTCGGGTCTAACTTATGATCCTTTCCGAATCTCTTAATGCCATACATTGGGGAAACCTTCAGAAAAACTAGGTCCCCAACTGCAAACTCTAAATCAGTCCTCTAATGATTAGCATTCTTCTCATAACGCTCCTGAGCAATACAAAGCTTTTCTCTGATATGTTTCACAGAAATATCCATTTTCTTCTAATGCTTCAGGACCCAGCAATGGTCTGTCTCCAACCTCGGATCAAAACAAGGGAGTTCTGAATCGCCTCCCATACAAGGCCTCAAACGTGGTCATTTACAAACTTTCCTGATAGTTATTATTATAAGAAAACTCAATCAATCTGAGTCGCTCATCCCATGCTCCTCCATGTTCTAAAATATAACATCTGATCATGTCCTCCACGATCTGATTCACTCTCCGTTTGACCATTAGTCTGTGGATGATAAGTGGTGGAGTACCTTAGATCGGTACCCAACCCTTGTTGTAAGCTTTTCCAAAAGTCAGAGGTAAACCTGGAGTCTCTATCTGATATAATGCTAACTGGTACTCCATACAATCTGATGACTTCATCTAAATATAATTCGGCTATCTTCTTCATGGAGTAGCCAATCTTAAATGGCATGAAGTGAGCATACTTCGTCAGTCGATCTACTATCACCCAAACAAAATTGTGACCTCGGGGAGATCTCAGTAGACTCATAATGAAGTCCATGGAAATACTCTCTCACTTCCAGCTTGGAATATCCAAGGCCGTCAACTTGCAAGCATGACTTCTATGATCAGCCTTAACACGCTTGCATGTAAAACATTCAGACAAAAAATTGGCTATATCACCATTCATTCCAAACCACCAGACAATCTGCTTTAGGTCTTGATACATCTTTGTAGAACTTGTGTGGTAGGCAACACTAAAACCGTGTGCCTCACTGTAAAACTTAAATCAAATGTGCTCAACAGCAGGGATACAAAATCTATCACGGTACTTCAATGTACCAGCGTCATCAATCGAAAAATCTGGTAACTGCCCTTTCTCAGTTCTCTTGTAAAGGTGCAACAAATCAGGATCTTCCATCTAATGCAGTCTTGTGAGCGCAATCCATGAAGGCTCAGCTACCTCCAAACTACTTGACAAGTTACAATTTCCAACAAAAATGTCCAGCATTAAAAACTCCTCAACTAGAGAATCCACAGAAAGATTAAAAATCTTAGCTATCTTCCTACTCAAGGCATCAGCTACAATATTAGCTTTGCACAAATGGTACTGGATCTCAACATCATAATATGCAACATACTCTAACCATCTTTGCTGGCGCAAATTTAACTCCCTTTGAGTGAAAACATACTTTAAGCTCTTTTGATCAGTGTAAATCTTACACAGCGCGCCATACAACAAGTGCCTGCACAGCTTCAAGGCATAAATCACAGCTGCAAACTCTAGATCATACATAGGGTAATCCCTTTCATGAGTCCTTAACTGCCTCGACCCATACACTATCACTTTTCCCTTTTGCATCAACACGCAACCAAGTCCCACGTGTGATGCATCCACGTAAACAACATACTCTATCCCTTTGGTAGGCAAGGTCAACATTGGAGCAGTGCACAATCACCTCTTCAATTCCAGAAAAGCTTCCTCGCATTTATCACTCCAAACAAAAAACTGTGTTCTTCTGCATCAATTTAGTCAGTGGCACAGACAACATAGAGAAACACTCTATAAATTTTCTATAATAACCGGGCAGCCCTAGGAAGCTCCTTATCTCCTTGGGTGTGGTGGGCCTATTCCAATCCATAATAGCAGCTATCTTCTTAGGGTCAACTGAAATTCCATCTTTATTTACCACATGACCCAAGAAAGAAACCTGAGGCAACCAAAACTCACACTTGCTCTGCTTGGCAAACAATTTATGCTTTCTCAAAGCAGATAAAACTAAACGCAAATGCTGGGCATGCTACACAGCATTGCGGGAATACAGCAAAACGTCATCTATGAACACGACCACAAAACGGTCCAGGAAATCCTTGAACAGTCGGTTCATCATATCCATAAAGGCAGAGGGTGCATTTGTAAAACAAAAAGACATCACTAAGAATTCAAAATGTCCGTGTCGTGAACGAAAGGCAGTCCGTGGAATATCTGATTAATGGATCCTTAACTGATGGTAGCCTGAACGAAGTACTACCACACAACTGATCGAACAAATCATCAATTGTTGGTAAAGGATATCTGTTTTTGATGGTGACCTTATTCATTTCTCTATAATCAATGCAAAGCCTCATTGATCTATCCTTTTTCTTCACAAACAGCACGGGCGCACCCCAAGGTTAAGAACTCGGCCTAATAAATCTGCTTTGCAATAAATCATCCAGCTAGGTACGCAACTCCTCCAACTCACGAGGGGCCATTCGGTACGGTGCCTTAGGAATAGGATGAGTACCCAGCTCCAAATCTATCACAAACTCCACATCTCTCTTAGGTGGAAGACCAGGAAGATTATCAGGAAATAAATCAGAAACCTCACACACCACATGGATCTCCTCTAAACACAACAAACCAACCTTGGTTTCCAAAACTGAAACCAAACAAGAAAAACATTCAGAATCTAAAAGCTTCCGAGCACATACCGCAGAAATTATCGGATAACTCTGGCACGGATAAACATAAACACTCCTGGATTGACCATTGTCCATCTAGAAGTCCAAGTGCTTAACCTTGAACTGGATAACAACATCATATCTAGATAACCAGTCCGTGCCCAATATCACATTAAAATCCTCCAGGTCTATCACCTTCAAATCAGCAAATGCTAGGAAATCACCTATCAGAATCAGACAACTCTGGATACCTTGGTCCGACACCACCGAATCACTAGAAGGAAACTTGACTTGAAACGCATCGTTGACTTGATCGAGAGTCATACGATGATGCTCAATAAAGGCCCTAGACACAAAAGAGTGGCTAGCATCGGAATCAAAGAGAATATGTGTCCAACGGTTCTTTACTTTAAATTTCCCTATAAAAATGCTTACATAACTAATCGAACTAGATTAAAACTACAACTGCAAGCTAAACAGAAACAAAACCATATTAGAAACTACCCTGAAATCACTTGGGTAGATGTCTGGGCTTCTTCCAAAGACACCACGTTCAGCTTTCCCTTTCACTTGTCCAATTGCTGTAGCGGTGGCAAAGCTTGTAGTGGAACTGGCTGCAGTATGGGCTGAAGCTGGGGGAAATTTAGCTTCAGGTGTCCTTTTTGTCCACACTGGTAGCACACTCTATCCTTGCTCCAACAATGGCAGCATCGTGCCCCTTTCTCTTGCACATGGCACACACCAGATCTCCTCTGGTAGCGCCCTAAATAACATGAACATGCTCCTTATTCTGGGCTCCTATTCTCTTGACACACTTCTCGAACGGGTGGCCTGGTCGGCCACAGAAGCTGCATACCTCCTTGCTTCTCTTTCTCGAAGCTGAACCCGATCCCTGGGGCTTATTTCACTCATCAGACTTCCTCTTTTCTTTTCTCAGCTGTTGACCTTGGTTCTTAGCATTTTAGATCGCTTCGACCTTTGGAGAAGCTTCTACTGCTTTAGCATAGGTTTCTGATCCATAAGCATTTGCTAGCTGCTAGATGTCACTCCTTAGACCACTCAGAAAACTTTTAACTCTGATGGCTTCAGAAACAACTAAATCCCGGGCGAACCGGCTCAGCTTACTAAATTCCACCTCATACACACTAATCGTGAGCTGCCTCTACTTTAAGTGCAAGAAATCATTCAACAAACGGGCTCGCTCAACCAACAGCAGAAACTTCTTCAATAAAAGCTCCTTGAAGGCTTCCCATGAACATCCATCCTTCAAGTTTTCATTTTCTCTCAGCCACCAAATCTTTGCAAGTCCCTTGAGCTGGTACGTAGTGACCATCACTCTCTGGTCCGCTGAAACTTCTGAGTACGAGAACATCTGTTCGATGGCTATAATCTAGTCATCCAACGCCATGAATTCTGCCCTACCATTATTGGTAGGGGATCCTAATCGCTGGAAATGCGAGATGAAGTTCATATCTGGTGGCAGCACAGCTAGGGGCACCATAGGAACAGGAGGAACAAGAACACCTGCACCCACAGCCGGGTCCTGAACTCTAAGCGGCTGTCCTGCAACGAAAATCAAAAAGGCTTGGACTTGCGACTACATCTCCAACATTTGCATAAACAAAGGTTCATATCTTTGTCGTAGTCCTTCTATCACGACCTCATTCTGAACACCAGACGACTCGCCCTCTGACTGGGGAGTCGACCTTGACATAGGACATCTCGACATCCTAATATCACAATTAACAACTAATCAAAACCTAGCTTACTGCTAGAACTACTAATCTTAGTTCAGACAATACATGTACAAATACTTGCTTAAGCTGCTAACTTGCTCTAGGGATATCATTAATATGTCATGCCTAAACTTAGGATGATGTACCATCATCCTAATGACTCATGTGCACAGACCATGAATTCCTGAATTTGTATTCTTTTGACTCAAAACATTGTGTGTACATATGTCATCTTATAAATCTTTAGCTTGGCACATGTGCAAATGCTACGTTGTGCCATGTATGTTGTGTTATGTGATGCGTTGAACGACAAGTGTACCTGTCACATAGGTAATATAAATTGGGCGAATGTCCCCAAGTATTGATCTCTCAAGGAATACAGTAAGGTGGAGTTAATTTTGAGGAGGACTTGATATTGAATTCCTTAGGTCGGAGTTAACAAAGGGGGGGTGTTGATTGTTGTGGAACAAGAAAGTAAAATGCTAACAAACTTTGCCCTAAAACGGTGGCTGGAATGGCTGAAGTCCGGTCCTTTGAAATGGAGGAAAATCTGCGCTTAAATAGAAACAGGTCAGAAAAATAGTCACGCACGGTTTGGCGCACGATCGTGCGATAACCGTGCATTATTAACTTCCAGGCAAGCTTGCGGATGAAGATGCGTTGACTAGTGCATTTTACTCGCACACGGGCGCTTCCGCCCATGCGTGATGGAAATTGCATGGGTAAACACAGAGCGCAGGAACTCAGGAAATCACAGGAGAACCGTGTGTTTTACACATGCGCGGGTGCTTCCGCCCGTACGTGAACAAAGACATGATTAACCACAGATTGGAAAAAACCAAAAGCTACAGGAAAATCGTGTGTTTCCTTCGTGCATGTTTCTAATGAAACCGTGCGTTAATCGTGCGTGAAGATCGTCGAACTCAGCTTGACGAAATTCGTCGAGCTCAACTCGACATTTCTCCAGCTCAACAAAACGCACGATCAAGAAGAATCATGTGCTAAGAAAACGCACGACCGTGCGTTTTCCTCAAACTTAAATTCCAGACTTGGGTAAAATGCACCACCTGCATACGGACAAATAAATCAAAAGAAGACCCTACAACAATGCAGAAATGCAACAAAAGCAACTGGAAAGAGCCCCCGGGGAGCATCATGTGCTTACCACCAACAACAGAATGCACAATTGTACGCCCTTAGGCCAAAACAGTGCACAAAATGGTCATAGACCCGACGATGCAAATATAACTGATGACATGTTGAAATGCAGTGCACAAGTGAGAAAACAAGCCAAGATTAGTCCGAAAAACCCTATAAATATCGGACTCATCACACCACCAGACTTAAACATTTGCTCGTCCCGAGCAAATCACCTTTCCGTGAACTAGAAAACAACTACCTGGCTTAGAAATTTCCAAATAAAGTAAAGCGAGAAATCAAATACTTTCATGGGCATAAAAAATATAATCGATACATTTTGTAATTATGCTACGAACTTTATAAATTTCGACAGACGTAAATAAGTATTATAACTACTCAAAAATAGAATCCTGGAGAATCGTTCAGTCATGCGTAAGGAAGAAAGTAGGAAGGCCACACAGTTGAGCATTGCCAAAGATTGAGGCTCGGGATCACCTCCAAAGAAATCCATCAATGTCGGGGACCATACGCTTGCCCGTTCACACTCTCTCCACGACGCTAGTTTGACTCAAGGATGAATCCGTAGGACTTTATTGTAGAAATGGGGCTTGGGTTACGGTGAGGTAAACAAAGATAAAAAGAAGGCCACGCACCTAACGAAAATGAGCTCAATAAAAAGATATCCTCTCACCAACAAAAAATGTAGGTGCACCACACCACCAGACTTCAACTTAATAACACGTGTGTGTGCACTACCTACTGCCACAAAATTTCAAATAGGATTTTCAATTACACATTTTCTTTTCACTTTTCTTTTTCACAATTAATTTTTTTATACATATATTTTCTTTTTTTTACCATCTTTTTATTTTAATAACTTCAGCAGATAAAAACTTTGGAGCACATCCACATATTCACAAGGAATATCACCACATCAACACCCGATCATGAAAATGTAAAACACTAAAGCTCAACTTGGGTGGGTGACTAGGATTGACTATGGGGCTTTGGTGAAACAATGGTGGAGATGAATCAAAAGAATGGTAGGCACGACGGGGCTAGCGAGGATAAGATATTAGGAACGGCATAAAGCTCAACCGGGCAAAAAAGATGGCCTACATCACGCTCACGCTAGAATAACCATGCACCAATGCTTCGAGAGTAGCTTGGGGCAAGTTCTTAGCCACCGAGAAAGGTAATCCTTCCTCCCTACTCGTGCAATACGAGGCTAGAGGCGGCTACACACATTCCTACACTATGTTTTGATTACTCCAGATTTAACACTTTTGAGTAGTACAAACAATATTTACAAATGCAGAAAAGTATAAATCTAAGAGCATAAAGAAAAATTAAATCTATACTATTTCTACACACCATGAGTACTCGATTAGGAGCACTGCACGAGTTTCTCACTACTCTATCCTAAAATCCTAATCCAGCACCACTATTTTAAAGTTGACACAAAAGTAATAAATTTGACTTGAGCTGAGCGCGTGCTTAAGATGCGCTCATGTGGGTGTATGTGCACAATTCGGACTTGATAATACAAAAACAGAAAATCAAAATATACTTTTGGTATGAAAGTGCAAATAGTGCATGTGCATAGGTAACCCACATAACTCTCCCCCACCATACTTAAACATAACAATCTATTCAAGATTTGCAATAAAAATAGAGAAATAAAAGTTGGGGGAGAGGTTACCCCATGCTCAACAAATGAGCATACCAGAAGCTCGCAGTAAAGTACGAAGCCAAACCTGCAACAAATATACTTCTCCGCCACACAAGGGAAAAGCACCCTACAAAATAGCTCCAGCAAAAAAATCGTATACACAAAGCCATAACAAATTTAATCTAGGAAATGCTTGCGAGTTATTAAACTAAACACAACCATCACATATATAAAACGAAACTAAACACAGTAACATAATAACGAAAGGCACTGCAAACAATATATCTACTAACCACCCTGGGGATGAAGCCCCAGCTGAATAAAGTATAGTACATAATCAGTCAAATCAACAGAAACATAAATAATGAAGAAAAAAACAAACAACCCCAACCGAGGAGAAAAGCATCTGTCACTCATGCTGATCAGGAAAAGATGGAGGTAGAGGCGGAGTACGGGCACGCGTAGTAGAAGCTCGAGCAGGGGCAGGAGGGGGCACCTGAAGAAAGTCAACAATGTGCGTCGTCATGTTGTGCTGCTCGCGCAACAGCTCCTCCATCTGCATATGTCGCTCATAGAAGTCGGGATAATCCACAGCGAAACTCCTACAATGCGAGGCATGGGCAAAAGAAGGTGATGGGGCCAGGGGCACGGGACAGACCGATGCGGCATTGTCGGGCCGGCAGGACTTCAAAGAGTCTCCCACATCCACAGAAGAAGCCCTAGCTGGTTGCTCACGCTCCATAGTATGAATAACGTAGCGCCACGTACCGCTAGAGGAAACGCGACGTAACAATCTGAAGCCAGTCATCATGGTGGCCGAAATGAAAATGCCACGGGAAATGGGAGTCATGGCGGACAAAGTGTCAAAAACTCATAATCCCTTGGCGATTCACGTAATAAAGTGCGAACCACCGATGGCCTTCACAGGCACGTACGTGGCCTGGTGAAGGAAGTAATCCACAAGAACCCGGCCGAGGTGGAGAGGGACTCAATGATGCATGTTGTAGAGGCAGAGAAGATCCGACTACCCTGCTACATTCTGACTCATCGAGCGGGCATTGATGTTATGCTCGATCAAGTGCTGAACATAGCGGAGCGCGGACGTGATGATATGGGATGACTTGGCTGACCATGCCTCGTACTGCTGTGACAGCCCGGTGATCTCGTGCTAGAATATGTGGGGAGAAGCACCGGTTGGGAACTTAAAGGGTCGGGCAAGAACGTCCGACTCCGTGAGTTCGTCAACCGTGTATACCCCCGCATAAACAACAAGCATACCCACACTAAAAGTGTAAGGACGTAAGTTCAACCGAAATGTCACCGCAGTGGAATCACCGATGGATGCATCATGTCATTCCAGAATGCGGAAGGTGGAGAGAAATTGAAGCGTGAGTTCGCAAAATCCGGTCTCCACAATGGAGAAGAGATGACGCCACGAACTCATGTCTAGTAAACGGTCCACCTCCAGCTTTAGACCAACAGTCGCGAGCTCCTTGTCCGAAACGAAATGAAAATCCAAAAATGGTTTTTGGACCAAATGATCAAACCTCGTGATCATCTCAGGTCACCCAAAATGAAGCATCCACTCTGCATCCTCAGTATTCACCGGAGCATCCGGAGCATCTTCCGTCTCCCGCAGTCCGTGTAGAGGAGGAGGAGGCACCACCGAAGCTGCGCAGCTTGCTAATCACCTTATTATAACACATGACAATGAGGAGAGAGAGAGAAAGGGAAAGAGAAGAGGAATGAGGGAGGTTTTGGAGGAGGAGAAGGAGATCTCGCCGGATAAGATGGAGGAGAAGCGAGCAATTGCAGCAGGTTCACGGGAATTAGGGCCAGCGTGCGACAAAATCACTCGGTCGGAGTTTTTATATATAAAAAACCCACGGTCGTGCGTTTTTGCTGCACACGTTTTCCACAAACTGTGCCTTTTGCAAAAACAGCTTGATTCGCCTCATTTTCTCCTGGAGGTCTCATCCTGCACAACAGCTAGAAAAATAAAAGCAAATGGATCAAAGAACCTCCTGAGTGACCAGGAAATCTTCCCGAAATAGGTGTAAGCACACAAAAATCTCGTAAGTGTTCATTAAGTCAAAAACAAAATAAACAACAAGCAAAATTATTTCTAAAACAGTAAAAATTAACTAACTAATCCTACTCCTAGATAAGTACTGTGGTTATTGTCATCCCAACATGACTTATTCGGCTAAGAAAAATGTTCTAGCTAATTGTCCTATGAAAAGAAAAGTGCACAATTAACTATTCCATTATATGTTTCGGTAACGGGTACCAATATGGCGATAAAACAGTTACCCCTGTACTTAAAAAATAATACAGGCCCAACACGGGTAGAGGAAATAGGAAGTAAGAAGAGGAGGAGAACTGGTCCTCGCTCATCTCACTACAAAATAAATCCTTGCCCAGTAAGGTATCGTCTACGGGGAGATGGCAGGAGGAGAAAGCAATGAATGGAGCTTCCTCAACGGAGGAGGAATCAACCTCCTTGTGAAAGAGGAAGCTATCATCCATGACTCAAGCTGACATCACCAATTCCTCCTGAAGCACCTGCGAAGAGTCAACCCGCACAGGCTCAGATACAAAAAAGGATGAAGAAATAAAGGAGATGAAAACTAAAATATTCAGTAATAGGGGGAGTGGTCCCGGTCTCACTCCCAGCAGGATCCAAGCATAGATCATCGTCCATGTCATATGAGTCATATCATGGGGAATCCGAGAACTCGAGGTCTGCAGTGGTAAGGGGGACGACCTCGTCCAATAAGGAGGTGAAAACCTCTACATCAGAAAAATGACATTCCTCATCGCACCGGGGTGCGTAAAAGTGTTTCGAAGATCCACATTCTCCATCGGAGATATTAGAATCATCATCTCACTTCGGCGCAAACTCAGGCACCAAATCATCCAAAACTACGGCATCATCAACTGACTCACAAGAAAAGAGTGTAGCATGACCAGGAAAAAATTGCGGAGGGGCAAAACTGCTCTCGAAATCAGGCATAGAATGTGCAGGCCCCATCACAAAATCATTCGCAGGCGCCACCCCGTCGACAGGAACAATCTCTGTGTCCCATACTGGAGCGCCTATGGATTCCTGATCCTTTTTATATTGGCTAACACCATAATGATCGTCATCACTCAAGGGAAGCGTGTAAAAAGGGAGCGAGGGACCCATGAAGGATCTGTATGCAGCAAGAGATTCTTCGGTAATCTCAACGGTAAAGAACGAGCCAGATTAGTGTTGTCAGTGTATGGGCCAGGCAACACCATGGCAGGCATATCCACAAGAGTCTTCCGCGAACGGGAGGTTGCTGCGCACACACCCTCAGTGGGAGAAGGCTCGCACAAGCGAGGGCAATCTTTCACCATGTGGCATACACCTTGATATAGCAAACACCTAATACAGTGCTCGACATTTAAAACAACCATGGCGTCGATGTATCGGCGCAAAATATCATAGAGACGTCACTCGACTACGGAATACATCACGAACAAAAATATTTACCAAAAAGGTGCTACACAACTAGAATAAAAAATACCAGGGATCTGCTTTCTAAACCAAAAATCAGAAATGGGCAAAACAATAAGCAACAAATTCTAAAAAGTAAAACAAAGAAGAAACATCCAATGTACAAATAGAAAAGGCCTTCTATCTCCTATCTCCCTCTCCAAAAACTCACACGACTGTGTTCCCCGGTAATGACGGCAAAAACTTGATGCATTAAACTACAAGTGTATCGGTCGCACAAGAAATATAAATTAGGCGAATGTCCCCAAGTATCGTTCTCTCAAGAAACACAGTAAGGTGGAGTTAATTTTGAGAAGGACTTGAGATTGAAGTCCTTAGGTCGGAGTTAACAAAGGGGGGTTTTGATTGTTTCAGAAAAAGAAAGTAAAATGCTAATAAACTACTTCTATGCAACGCCGCTATGTGAAGCTTTGCCAGGCGGGATAGAAGACTACATGGGCTGCTATGCACCGAATCACTAGAAGGATGGACGAGTAGGCTTGCAGATGAGCTGGTGAGAACGTCGGAATGAGGGTTAAGAGAACCTCGTCCCTACGCTCACCTCTAGCAATCGCTAGAGTGGCAGAACCGGTTGTATTGGCGGAAGGAAAATGGCGAACCTCAAAAAAATAACGTAAATACAAAATCACATAGAGATGATTGTATACAAACACATATCAAATTAAACATACTTCATCACATACAAAGAGATCAACTACCTATCAACAACAAAACAAAAAGAGTGTGCGAAATCGACCGAATCCGAAGTCTTGCTGAGGATTCACGGAAGGAATCGCCAGGTTTTCAATCCGCATCCTAGCTCAGTCCTCAACTGCATCTAGGGTAGAGGAGGCTGTCACTCACTCCCAATAGAACCGTCTTCTTCGTGTCACGATCCGGTGGAGGATGGCACAAACTTCTCCTAGCTTGATGGAGAATGCTAGATCAAACTCTTCTTTAAGCTCAAGGATGAAGGAGGAGGCCGAGAGGAAGCTCCGGCTATAATTTGGCATTGAAAGCTTTTCGGCAACCCTCTCCACGGTGGAGAACAAAGGGAAATGGCGGAACTTTGCCCTAAAAAGGCGGATGGAATGGCTGAAGTCTGGTCCTCCCAAATGGAGGAAAATCTGCGCTTAAATATAAGCAGGTCAGAAAAAAAGTGACGCACAGTTTGCCGCACGACCGTGCGCTAACCGTGTGCTATTAACTTCCAGGCCAAGATTACGCAGATTTACTCGCGCACCTAGGCATTGACCTATGCGTTTTACTCACGCATGGGCGCTTCCGCCCATGCGTGAAGGAAATCGCACGTGTTAACACAGAGCACATGAACTCGGGAAAACACAGGGAAACTGTGCGTTTTACACACGCAGGGCGCTTCTGCCCGTGCGTGAACAAAGCGCACGATTAACCACAGATTGGAACAAACCAGAAGCTATGGGAAAATAGTGTGTTTCCTTCGCGCACGGCTTCGAGGAAACCGTGCGTTAACCGTGCGTGAAGATCGTCGAACTCAGCTCGAAAAAATTTGTCGAGCTCAACTCGACTTTTCTGCAGCCCAACAAAACACACGATCAAGAAGAATCATGTGCTAAGAAAATGCACGACCGTGCGTTTTCCTCAAACCTGAATTCCAGACTTGGGAAAACGCACCACCTGCATACAAACAAATAAATAAAATGAGGACCCTCCAGCAATGTAGAAATGCAACGAAAGCAACTAGAAAGAGCTCTCGGGGAGCACCGTGTGCTTACCCCCAACAACAGAATGCACAATTGCACACCCTTGGGCCAAAACAGTGCACAAAATGGTCATAGACCGGTCGATGCAAATATAACCGATAGCCGGTTGAAATGCAATGCACGAATGAGAAAACAAGCCCAGATGAATCTGAAAAACGCTATAAATATCGGACTCATCATTATGCATTCTAAAGAAAGGCCCTAGTGCATGTTATGAGCGGTGTACACATGAAATATTATGCATCACAGACTACATATTATCGCATGTAATGAAAAAGTAAAACATGCTAATGAGCATCCATGTGATGATGGTTATGCATCTCATACTACTTAACTGTTACATGTTGCCACCTATGGTGGATCCATATACAAACACATATTATGCATCTCATACTACATAATATGCCTCGTATACTTCTTATCATGCTTATGAGTATAGTGTTCATGCTTCAGCCAAGACGTACTGATGACACATCGGTGTGTGTATGAAATGACACTAAACAACTAACACTAACTATAGATGGTTGCTCGACCAATTGTCAAACAACCCATCCCTCTGATACCAACTATCACAACCGGCAATTTCTTAACATGTAAGTTATATCAGAGTAAGAGAAACTACGCGCCGTGATGCCACACCATGCAGGGGATGACTGCAGACGCTCATGCAAGACTACATACTCTATAAGTTAAATGAAATCCATAAGTTATTAAGTAAAAACCAGTTTAAATTTAGATGCTCATATCCCTCAGCATAGTGGATTAGCTAGTACACGAGTAAGAGTACAATTATACGCTGCGAAAATACTTTAATTATGTTGGATTAACATCCTACACAAGCATAAACATCCCCGAAGGACAACTCGCGGTATGCAAAACTCTAGATTTATTATAAGTATAGAAATAGTTTTTACCTTAGTTAGAAAATAGCATTTTAGGTTTAGAAAGGTGGCATGTATGAAGTACTAGTAGTAAACGCTTTTTATAAGTTAAAATACCTAACATGCAACTTAGTATAAACATTCCGAGAGAGCAAGTATAAATAATTAAATCATATATAAATGACTTAGCAGCTAGCAAGTACTTAACCATAAACAAGATCTTGTGGGTGTCAACAACCTAACACAAACCCAGCAAAACAATGTATGTCTGGACTAAAGGAAAAGTAAACAACAACTACCTCACAACCGGTGAGGGATAAATAGTTGCAAAACACCAACCTAAATCCAAAACTCCTAGCATACTAACCCACCAAAATAGCTGTATGGAGTGCACCTGACATGCCGGGGATTGATACGGACGTCGCTTGCCACCTCCTCAACCTGGATCTTGAATCTAGCCCCATACGGAAGAAGAAGAGGTATACCACGAACAAGCTAGCTGATTCCATCCAGGAGGAGGTGGGTAAGCTCCTTAAGGGCGAATTCATTTCAGAGATCAATTATCCAGGTTGGGTCTCCTATGTTGTAATGGTTAAAAAAGGAGACGGGTGCTGGAGGATGTGTGTAGATTTTTCTCTTCTTAATAATCATGTCCTAAAGATTGTTACCCCTTGCCTCGGATCAACGCGCTTGTTGACTCAGTCGTCAGTTTTTCTGTAATGAGTTTTCTAGATGCTTTTTCAGGTTATCATCAGATCAGGATGCACCCGCCTGATATCAAAGATGTCTCCTTCATCACCGGAGACGAGTGCTACTGCTACAAGATGATGCATTTGGGCTAAAAAATGCAGGGGTAATGTATCAAAGGATGATGGACCGGGTCTTCCGGGAGCAGAAGGGAAGGAACCTGGAGGTGTACGTAGATGATCTCAGGATCTAGAGTCGAGATGTTGACTCTCACCTTCGGGACCTATAAGAGACCTTCAACACCCTGCGAAAATACAAAATGAGGCTGAACCCCTTGAAGTGTGTCTTTGGGGCAAGCAGGGGTAAGTTCCTAGGCCATTTCCTCACTCCCATAGGTGTAGAGCCTAACCCTGACAAGGTAAGGGTCATCCTGGAGTTGGAATCGCCTCGGAACGCAAAGGAGGACAAACGGCTAACGGGAAAGTTGGTAGGGTTGAACAGGTTCCTCTCTCGGGTAGGAGAGAAGTGTTCCACCTTATTCAAGGCGCTGAGAGGAAATCAGAAGTTTGAATGGTCCGAGGAGTGCGAGGGAGGCTTCCAAGCCGTAAGAGGTAACTGACCCAGGCCCCGGTGCTCTAGGGACCGAAGATGGGGGAAGATATGTCTCTATATCTTGGGTTAGGGGCTGAGGCCCTGAGCTCCATATTGGTTCAAGAAGATGTCAAGGACTAACTACCCATCTACTACGTGAGCAGGGTCTTGAGGAAGGCGGGGCTACGGTATCTGATTCTGGAGAAGCTGGCCATTTCTTTGGTCATCTCCACTCAGAGGCTCCGAACTTACTTCTGTAAGACCCCCCCCCTTTTTCCCTTAAAAACACCGGGGTCTTAGGCTCAGAAACGCCGCTTTGCGGTGACACCTTCACACCCCGGAACGTCATCACTACAAAATGCCGATCCTGCCGGCAAAATCGATCTCAAATGTAGCAAAATAATAAAGTAAAACCACAGAAATCACATATATATAGTAAATAATTTCCACGGAGGGAGTGTCCACAGATGTAATAAAAGTACTAAAAACATGTGCTCATGCCCAGTACATCATGTCCTCACTACATATCTCTCATCGCGGAAGCAAAACTAATATAACTATTCGCAATCAGAGCTTACAGTCCCTACCATCTGAACTCCTGTACTAGACTGCCCGATCTCCAAGCGTGCCGACCTCCGGGGCTGCTCCTCCATGTTCGGCTCCACGGTCCCCTAAAATGATGTGGTTCGAAAACTGTTAGTCTAAAAGACTAAGTCCTATCATCCCCCGCCCCTTCTCCCGTGGCTCCTAGGCACCGAGCGGGGAGAAGGAAAGGAGAGGACATGAAAGTGGAGAATAACAAATAAACAGATGGCGGCAGAACTAATCTAGCAGTTTTATAGTATATATGGAAGTAAATAAGGTGTGAAAAATTGAACAAGAAAGTAACCTTAACTTATATGAAAACAAATAAGCCAAGGGATCTTTTACAGGGCTCCTATTGTATAAAAAGTCTCATACCAATTTATATGATAGGGTGTCGGTTTTCTAGCAAGAATATATTTATAATACTGAATGAAAACCTTAACTTATAAGAACGCTCACACGAACTTATAAACCAAGGGGTCGTTTTGCATGGCCTATTGTATAAAGCATCCCATACCACTTATACAATAGGTGTTGGGGTAATATGCAATGGTTATGTTATGAAATATAATTATTTCATGATGTGATCATGCAAGTGCAACTCACCCACCCGACTCCGTGTACACAAACCTTTAGTTCCCCCTTTCTGGAGCTGAACCTCCCAGGATACCTCCATAGTGGCAAATGAAAGCAGTGGGTTGGGCCGCACCCACCTCTAAACTGGTTATTGCACTACTAGTCAGACCTATCATACGCCTCAATGCTGGTGCATAAAGAGGAGCTCCTGCGTACTCTTGCTGGCTGGCGCACCGTACTTTATTTAGCCAAGTGCTAAACCACACTCGCCGAGTCAACGTGTTGGCGTCGGTGCATCGACCCTTCAATACCGAAGACCCACCACCTTATACCTTATGCACATGCAACCTTATGTATCAGCTACCGATCCAAAGTTCCCCGAACCATCCCGTCCATCATAAACAACAACCGAGCTAAAGCTCGTCGGGCCAACCTGCTCATCACAAACCATTTCCGAGCCAAAGCTCGTCGGGCTAACCTGCCCATCACCAAAACCACTGGGCCTACTGCCCGAGTGACCCAACCTATCTCCCCGAGACATCGAGGTATGTGAAGGTGATACCCTAGATTTACTAGTTACTCTTGCATTCCAATTTTTGCCTATAGTTTATTGTTAGCCCAGGACTGCCCTAGGTATTCCCCGTCAAGGGCCCTCGAAGGCACTAGGAACTACGATGGGATTACGCCCAAGGTTCCCTTTTGCAAGGCACTAACTATCATTGGTTTCTATCAAATTTCCCAAACCCTTACTTGTTTTACTGGATCTAACCCTAGAATATTTGACATTTCCTCCCCACGGGAAAGGCGATCTTTCCTCGATCCCGAGCACCACTCACCAAAATTTGGGTGAGTTTGGAGGTCATTTGGTCCTTAAATTAATTTACCCTAGAGAAATTAAATAAATCCAAAACTATACAAAAATAGTCCCCAAAAATTTTCATTTTTTGGGCAAGACCTATATATAGACTAGGATGACTCCCTGTCCAAATTTCAAGTCATTTGGACCAAAGATGAAGGGTGGGCATCCATTTTGATTTCTGCCTAGCCCTAGGTATAGACTCCACCAAAATGGGTGCCCTGGTCAAACTAGGCACCCAAATTGGTAAAACTAATTTTGAATTAAAGTAGACCCACATGGCTACAATTTATGTGTTGACCATTTCCTCTGAATTAACTTCTAGGTATTTTTAATAAATAAAAATATTAAATATAATTTGTGTGACATAATTTAAATAACAGAAATTCATATCCTATAGTATAATATCATTCCATCTGGGAATCTTGATGCAGATTGGACGGCATCCAGTTGTCTTCAACCTCCAGCCGACGGTCTCGATTCAACACGCTTGTAGCTTCTTCCAGCCAATGCCGCCGGCCATCCGGCCACCTCCCCGGCCGGCCACCGCCACCACCACCTCCGTTGAGGTGGTGGCTGTCATCAGGCGGCGGTACAGCCACCGGAGGTCCCTTTTCTGATGATCCCAACAATCTCATTTTCCTCCAAAAATCAGGAAATTTGATTCTCTAATCGAGCTCGATTGAGCCCGAACCTTGGCCCTAATTAGTCCTACGATCTACCCATGGAAAAAGAAGAAGGGGAGGACCTGTGTGGGTGGTTGTAGCCTTTCCGATCGCCGGATTTTCATGGTGGTGGTGGTGGTGGTCGGATTTCTTCAACTGCACAGTGACCTTCCTTGTCTCCTTAAAGTAAGGTGTGGAACTGAATCCCTGGAGTCCAGTGAAGCTTTTAAGAAGGAGAGCTGGGGTGTTTGGTGGGTGTAGGCTGTCATGGCCGTTAATGGCCCTTAGTCAAATTTCGGCCATGGTGGGTGGGGGATGAAGCATGGCTCAAACCAGTCAAAGAACACCGGGTTGGCATGACACTGCACTCCCCTTGTCCTAATGAATTGAATGCGGGTTGGGGAAGGGGAAGGATTAGCCCCAAAGTCTTCCCCATTACTCCCTTCTCTTTCTCTCTCTTTTATTTGTAACTTTTTCTCTCTCCTACTCACCAAGCCTGAAATCTGACTCCTATCTAACCCAATAGAAGCCCACATGTTCATTTCATCCACTAATACAAGGTTAGCCCAAGTGAATTGGGCTTGAGCTTGAGTTAGCCCATTTGGGCTAGCATGACCTAAACCTTAACTAGCGTTGACCTTGGTCAATTTGGTCTTTGAGGTTTCCCCTAATGGATCCTTGGTGACCCATTGGCCTCCCCTAAGGTCTAGGTAGGGTTGACTTGGCCCTTTGGAGGTCACTTGAGCCTTAATTAGGGCACTTTGACCATCTTGCCTTTTTGGTTGACCCCAATGAGTCCTTGTGACCCATTGGCCTCTCACTAGGGTTAGGAAGGTATATGTGGGGTCCACTTGGCTAAGGAAACTTCAATTGGTCCTGTGAAGGTCAGTTTGACCCATTGTAGGTCAGTTTGACCCATTTAGGGTTAGAGTTGACTTTGGTCAACTTAACCACTTTGACTGCCCTTCATGGGTCCTTAGTGACCCATTGGAACCAATTTAGGGTTAGGAGGACCTGAGTGGGATCCACATGGCTAAGGGAAGGTTAGTTGACCCTATGTAGATCAGTTTGACCCATTTAGGGTTACAGTTGACTTTGGTCAACTTAACCACTTTGACTGCCCTCCATGGGTCCCTAATGACCCATTGACCCCAATTTAGGTCTAGGAAGGCCCTGGTAGGGTTAGTTGGGCTTTACTAGGGCACAATGCCCTTAGTTAGGGCACCTTGCCCAATTTAGGCCTAGAGTGGTTCTAGGTCATCTTGGCCACCATAGGTCGACTCCAATGGACCCTTAGGGATCTAATGGACCTTACAATGGGTTGATGAGACCACGATGGGGTCTTTAAGTCTTGGTGGAGCCCCATGGTCATCTTAAACTAGGTTCAGAAATTTACTATTTGCAGACCATAGTGGTCTCACCTACATTCCTAGGTTCACTTGGCCCTCTAGGGCTTCCTAGGGTTTTGTCATGACCTAGTAATGACAAAACTACTCCTATGGGTCTAGTTGTTTGAGGGATGTTACAAATCCCAATATATAAACAAAAAAATTTCATCCTCGAATTTCTAGTTAGGCCTACGTGGTTTCAAATATGAAAAGTAAATTGTAACATCCTGAGAGGTTGTGAGTAGTACCGGACTGAAAAGCTCTGGTACTTCCGTTGCATCAGGTCGTGAGGCTCACACGTGTGCTCCTCTCACCCATGATTCCTCCACAGAACCTTGACCAATGGTACCTTCTTGCGGCGCAAGACTCATGTCTCCTTGTCGTCAATCTGGACCGGTTCCAAGTGAACTGACCAATCAGATGCTACCGGCCCATCCGTGGCCGTAATCTGCTGCTCCGGGCGTAGTAGAGCCATCCTAAGAGAGGATACATGGAATACGTCGTGCAGACTCGCCAGCTCCGGTGGAATCTCCAGCTTGTATGCCAAGGGACCGATTCGCTCCCGGATCCTATAAGGCCCCATATATCTTGGGCTGAGCTTCTTCTTCCGACCGCGTACCCGTGAAACCCCATGCATTTGTCGAATCTTCAATAACACCTGGTCCCACACCCGGAACTCCACCTGACAATGTCGAGCGTCGTAATACTTAGCCTGTCGGCTCTATGCCTCTAGCATCCTGTCCCGTGTCAATCTCACCTGAGCCTCTGTGTCCTCAACGAACTCCAAACATAAAGCCTTCGGATCCTCGTCATGTATCCATGATAGTGGAGTCCTACACCTTCATCTATATAGGGCCTCATAAGGAGACATCATTATGCTGGATTGGTAGTTGTTATTATATGAGAACTCGATCAGTGGCAATAGCTTCTCCCAGGGCCCACCGCGATCCAATATGCAAAGTCGCAGCAGATCTTCGAAGGTCTGATTAGTGTGCTCCGTCTACCCATCAGTCTGGGGATGAAACACTGTACTGAATGTTAGCCGAGTGCCCATGTAAGTCTGCACTGATCTCCACTCCCTGGACGTAAACCGTCCATCCCGGTCCAATACAATCGACCGGGGCACGCCATGATAACAGATGAACTGCTCCACGAACTTCCGAACCAACACACCAACTAAGTCATCCTTCCTGATCGGAATAAATCTGGCTACCTTCGTTAGCCGGTCGACGATTACCCAGATCGAATCGTTCCCCGTCCGCGATTGGGGAAGCCCATGTATAAAGTCCATCGCGATATCATCGAATTTCCACTCTGGCACTGGGACTGGATACAATAATCCTGCAGGGTTTCTGCATTCCGCCTTCACCAGCTGGCATGCCTCTCAGTGGGTCACGAAGTAGGTGATATCCTTCTTTATGTCCGGCCAGTACATGGTCTTCTTCAGGTCCGCAGTCATCTTCGTAACTCCCGGGTGTACTGAATACCGACTGCAATGAGCCTCTGTCATGATATCTTACCGGACCTTGCCTCCCTATGGTATGTAAATCAATCCTCTGAAACACACTAGACCATACCTCAGTGAGTAATCCCCAACAGTGCCTGCTTCTAAGGCCCGGAATATCGGCTCTAGCTGGGCATCCTGCCTCTGCCCATCTCTGACTTGGTCTTGAATGTGGTCTAGGGCAATCAACAATGCTAGGTACTCCTGGTACAGCTCAGGGTGATCCTCGGACACAAAGGATATCTGCATCTTTTCTAACATCTGGACGAACTCCAAGGCCATCAACTGCGTTCCTGCTCCAGGATTTGCGGTCTTCCGGCTTAACGCATCTGACACTACATTCTCCTGCCATGGGTGGTAGTGCATCTCGTAATGGTAATCTGCTAGGAACTCCACCCATCGTCTCTGCCTGATGTTCAACTCTTTCTGCGTGTCCACATACCTCAAGTTCTTGTGATCAGAGTAAATGTCACAGTGGACGCCGTACAGATAGTGTCGCCAGACTTTCAGAGCAAATATGATCGCTCCCATCTCTAAGTCATGAACTAGGTAGTTCTGCTCATGCTTCTTCAGCTGTCGAGAAGCGTATTCTATCACATGAACATTCTGCATCAACACTGCACCCATGCCCTGGTAGGAAGCATCGGTGTAGACCTGCAATCCTTCTTTCCCTAAAGGGAGGGCAAGTATAGGAGCCGAGGTGAGTCAATATTTCAGCTCCTGAAAATCCACCTCACACTACGTGGTCCAGACAAAGGTCACATCCTTCCTCATCAGGGATGTGAGTGGAAGGGCAATACGAGAAAATCCATCCACGAACTTCCAGTAGTAACCGACAAGACCTAGAAAACTTGGCACATCTATGGCCGACTTGAACTGCGGCCAATCCCGAACTGCCTGAATCTTGGCCAGGTCCACTGCCAACCCAGTACCACTAATGTTATGGCCTAGAAAAGCCACATCCCTAAACCAGAACTAACATTTGCTGAACTTCGCATGAAGCTGGTGCTCCCGCAGTCTCTCTAAGGTCAGCGTCAGATGTCGTGTGTGCTCCTCCTCTGTCCTAGAGTAAATGAGGATGTCATCAATAAATACAATGACGAACACATCCAGATATGCCCCGAACACCTGATTCATGAGGCTCATGAATGTCGATGGTGCATTCATGAGCCCGAAAGGCATCACGGTGAACTCGAATAACCAATATCTTCTACTAAAGGCAGTCTTCGGAATGTCCTCCTCCTGGATCCGCAGATGATAGTAGCGCGACTTCAAATCCAATTTTGAAAAGAAATGCGCCCCTTCCAGCTGATCAAACAGCTTATCTATCCTTGGCAATGGATAGGTATTACGGACTGTCAGTCGGTTTAGTGCTCGGTAGTTGATGCACAACCTAAGTGTCCCATCCTTCTTCTTGACGAATAACACCGGGGCTCCCCATGGTGAAGAGCTTGGCCGGACAAATCTGGCTTCCACAAGTTCCTGGAACTGGCTTTGAAACTCTGTCAACTACTTCGGGGCCATCCGGTAAGGGGATCTAGATGCTGGCTTAACCCCCGACACCAGCTGTCTCCGAAAGTCCTGCTCCCAGTGCGGGGGTAGCCCCGGCAGCTTCTCTGGGAATATGTCGCAAAATCTCGCACCACTGGGATATCCGAGATGGAACCCTTGGACTCAACCATTTCAAAAAACACTTCATAGACTTCCTACCCCTGCAAGTGGGCCTTGACGGCCTGCACGGATGATAGCAAGAGAGGGGGAATAGGTTTAATACCTTCGATGACGATGTAGGAATCCTCATGTCTCACAATAATCCTCTTTGATATGCAGTCAATCTGAGCATGGTTCTAGTGCAACCATGTCATTCCCAATATCAAATCAAAGACTGGCATCTTCATGATCATTGCTGGTGCTTCAAATATCTTTCCGCCGATCTCTGCCTCTATATTGCAGCGGGCAGTGGTGAATAGATCTGATCCGTCTGGTAGTCGTATAGTCATCATAAATCCAGTGAACCATTCCATTCCTTCCAGCCCTTCCACAAAGGCTTCCGACGCGAACGAGTGCGAAGCACCCGTATTGAACTGTGTATAGGCGAGCTTGCCACTGATGAAGACTATGCCTGGGGTAGTTTAAAGTCTTAGAAATCTAATTATGGTTTTCTTTCTTAGTTTATCAGTTCTATATCCATATCTATAATTATCTAGGAAAGAGAAAAATTTAAATTAACTGGAGTACCTGTGATCACATGCTCCGGATTCCGTTGTTGAGTAAGATCCAGTGCATACACTTGCTCCCTCTCTTGCCTGTGGTCTCTGCCCGGGTATCCACGACCTTGGCCACATCCTTGGACTCCAAAATACTGAGCTGGCGGGGCAGTTGGTGGTGCTTGTGATGGTGCCACCCTCATGGGGCAGTTCCTCCGGATATGCCCCACTTGATGACAGTTGAAGCACTCTGGCGGGGGATTATTCATACCCCGGGTCTCTGCACCTCCCACATATGGGGTGGGTGAGGTGCCAACACTACTAGTTCCCTCTGCTCCTATCTCACCTCCTGACGAGGTTGTTCTTCTACTCTCCTCCCATCTGTGATGCGGCCCCATCGCTGATCATTCCTGGCTCCCCGGCCCTGATCCTCAGCTGGCCGCTTCTGGCCTCGGGTAGTATGCCAATTTGCCTCGATCGTTTTCACAATCTCAAATATCCGAGGAATAGGCCCGTCGGACACGAACAACAGAGCCTCCCTCAAATCCTCTCGCAGGCCCTTGTAGAACCTCTTAGTGTAACCTGCCTCATCCAATTGATAACAATCAGCAAACCGGGTTAGGTGGTTGAACTCCCGATGATACTCCACCACTGTCTTGATGCCCTGTCTCAACTGTAGAAATCTATCCTCCAGCTCATCTCTGGCCGACTGCAGAACAAAATGCTCCAACAGTGCAGCACTGAACTCCCCCCAAGCAATCTCTGCAACCTCTCTTTTAGCAAACGTCGTGTCCAGCGATGTCTTCCACCATATCTTGTCATGGGACTCCAAGCAAGAGACTATCAAGGGCACCCTCTACTACCACGGGCACCGGATCCCATTCAGCATCTCATACATGTTGTCCAGCCACTCCTCCGTCCGAACGGCCGACTCTGTCCCCATGTAGGACGGGGGAGAATGTCCTCGGAATATACTCAGCCAGTTGGCCCCCGGGTTTGGCTGCGGAGCCGTAACCTGTTGTGCCCTAAAATCCTCTAGGATAGCTGTCAGAGTCTGCCCCATCTCTGACTATAGGAACGGAGTGGGGACCGGGGGAGGTGGTGCAACATTCGGAGTCTGCTGGACTCCGCCCTGTGGTGTAGGCTGCGCTGGGGGCTGCTTAACAAAAGCCAAAAGTAAATAATCGATTCAATCCTAAATAAAAATGGACAATTTACATGTGATCCCCCTTATGGGCACACCACAGCTTCCGCTGCTTAGTTTCTCCCCAAACTAAACTCACACGGGGTTTACCCAGGGGTTGTGGACTGCTACTTTTCAATCGAGGTTCGCTCTGATACCACTTGTAAGACCCCCTTTTTTTCCTTAAAAACACCGGGGTCTTAGGCCCAAAACCGCTGCCTTGCGGGGACACCTTCACGCCCCGAAAGGTCATCACTACAAAATGCCGATCCTGTCGACCAAATCTATCACAACTGTAGCAAAATAATAAAGCAAAACCACAAAAATCACATATATATTGTAAATAATCTCCACGAAGGGAGTGTCCATAGATGTAATAAAAGTACTAAAAACATGGGCTCATGCCCAGTACATCAAGTCCTCACTACATATCTCTCATCGCGGAGGTAAAACTAATATAACTACTAGCAATCAGAACTCACAGTCTCTGCCATCTAAACTCTGGTACTAGACTACCCGATCTCCAAGCGTGCCGACCTCCGGGGCCGCTCCTCCATGCTGGGCTCCACGGTCCCCTAAAATGATGTTGTTTGAAAACCGTTAGTCTAAAATACTAAGTCCTATCATCCCCCGCCCCTCCCCCCATGGCTCATAGGCACTGAGCGGGGAGAAGGAAAGGAGACGACATGAAAGTGGAGAATAACAAATAAACAGATGGCGGTGGAACTAATATAGCAGTTCTATTGTATATACGACAGTAAATAAGGTGTGAAAAACCGAACAAGAAAGTAACCTTAACTTATATGAAAACACATAAGCTAAGGGATCTTTTGTAGGGCTCCTATCGTATAAAAAGTCTCATATCAATTTATACGATAGGGTGTCGGTTTTCTAGCAAGCATATATTTATAATACTGAATGAAAACTTTAACTTATAAGAACGCTCACACGAACTTATAAGCCAAGGGGTCGTTTTGCAGGGCCTATTGTATAAAGCATCCCATACCACTTATACAATAGATGTCAGGGTTATATGCAATGGTTATATTATGAAATACAATTATGCCATGATGTGATCATGCAAGTGCAACTCACCCACCCGACTCTGTGTACACATACCTTTAGTTCCCCCTTTGTGGAGCCGAACCTCCCAAGATACCTCCGTAGTGGCAAACGGAAGTGGTGGGTTGGGCCTCGCCCACCTCTAATCCGGTAATTGCACTACCAGTCAGACCTATCGTACGCCTCAATGCTGGTGCACAAAGCGGAGCTCCTGCGTACTCTTGTCGGCTGGCGCACCGGACTTTATTTGGCCAAGTGCTAAACCACACTCGCCGAGTCAACGTGTTGGCGTCGGTGCATCGACCATCCAATACCGAAGACCCGCCACCTTATACCTTATGCACATGTAACCTTATGTATCAGCTACCGAGCCAAAGCACAGCGGACCATCCCGTCCGTCATAAACAACAACCGAGCCAAATCTTGTCGGGCCAACCTGCCCATCACAAACCATTTCCGAGCCAAAGCTCGCCGGGCTAACCTGCCCATCACAAAAACCACTGGGCCTACTGGCCGAGTGACCCAAACTATCTCCCAGAGACATCGAGGTGTGTGGAGCTGATACCCTAGATTTACTAGTTACTCTTGCATTCCAATTTTTGAATACAGTTTAGCTTTAGCCCAGGACTGCCCAAGGTATTCCCCGTGAAGGGCTGTCGAAGGTGTTAAATTTTCTCAACGTGGTCAGCAAGATAGCCCAAACGCCAAATTAATATCTTCGGAACTACCCAGTTCGCACGCTGAACATGCGGAAAACCCAAGGACTAGAGGTTGCACCCAACAAAACAATGGAATCACAAGAAGGTCTTATTATGCATTCACTTCTTTACAATCCGAGGCATACATAGCGAGACATGATTTCGCTAGTATTACAGCTGTAAACAGAAAGAACCAAAAAACCAAGCCGGGCGGACAGCACTCCAGTCCGCCGAGACCGCGAGGTTGCCGAGACCGCCGAGACCGCTGAGCTCGCCCGAGCTATGCTGCAATCCGCCGAATACTACGGAGTCCGCCGAAGCCGCGAGGCCGCGCGGACAGACCGTTATTCGCCTCCTGCTGAACCCGAACTGAGGAACTCCCCTACCCGCCTGAACCGGCGGACAGGTTATTGAAGCTGGCAAAGATGAAACAGAACTGACAAGCCGCAGAGCGACCTCCTGCTGAGTCCGCAGAGACCGCACACTTCCAAGCACTGACCGAAGTCACAGCCAAACTCCTGGCTCCTTGAAGTTATCCGCGCGACCTGCACACAGCAAACCGTCAGCCTGAAACAATCCGCGCGGACTGGAAAACACAGACCGCAGCACTCGCCCAACCCAATTTACTGTTCACTCACGTTACTCAGGTTACTGTAGATGTGCCAGGGGGTCCTATTTATAGGCAAGGTGAGGAGTGTGGTCACCGCCCAAGAGATAGCGACACCACCCTCAGTCCGCGTGAATACAACCACCGTCCGCTGAGTCCGCATGGACTTAGCCGGATACCAAGGAAACCGCCAGGAGCACGGCAACCATTGACGAACCCTCTCCAGTCCGCCCAAGCTAAGCGGACAAGGCACCAGCCCGCAAAGCTCCAACTGCTTCAGGACAGCAAACCCCCTTCAATGGCTGTCCGCACCAACCCGAGGCAGTCCGCAAGACCCATACCTCAATCCGCCACAAGTCCACGACCAAAGGCAAACAGCAACAGTACGCCCGGTCACAGAGGACTTCGCGGATTCGGCGGACACCATGAACTTGGCACAATGTGTGACCAAGTCCAAAACCATCAAGGGCCAGTGCGAGCATGGCGGACACAAAGTCCCGTCCGCCAAACACCCTAGCACAGACCGCAACCAGTCCGCGAGCTCCTTGCACTTGTCCAACACAGCAGCTACCTCCCGGACTCCAAACACCAGTCCGCCAACCGGTCTCCACAGCAAGACCTGCTGTAACACCTAAGCTCGACAAGGCCTCAGCCAAGCTCAAGGCCCAGTCCGCAACAGCCCAAACCGCGGACACACCAGTCCGCAAGGCTTCCCGCGAACTCGAACCAACCCGCCAACAGCGCAAGCTTGCACCCGCGACCACTGAGCAAAGCACCAGTCCGCAAGCCTCTCTATCCGCAGATACCAGGCCGCACCAAACCGCGGACTCCATGCAACAACCCGCTCAGAACACAGCCGGCTTCCACCAGACTTTTCACCAGGCCGTAAACCTCAGTCCGCCCAGTCTGCCCAGTCCGCCAAAGCTGTCCGCCACAGGCCGCGCGGCCTGTCCCGTCACCCACTTCCACTTCACAAATTTCAACACTCCCCCTTGAAGTGAGAAGTGGTGACCAAGCCCAGCAGGCTGCGCAAGCGTTCAAAGGGCCCCTTCGACAGCGGCTTCGTGAAGATGTCAGCAAGATTATCTTCACTCCGAACATGCCCGACCAGCAGAGATCCCTCAAACACCTTCTCCCTGATGAAGTGGTGATCAATCTCTATATGCTTGGTCCTGGCGTGACACACTGGATTGTTTACCAGTTTGAGAGCACTCTCATTGTCACCCCGGAGTAAAGTAGGCCCTTGCACTTCTTCATGGACATCCTCTATAAGCCTCCTCAACCAAACGGCTTCCCGAGCAGCCAAGGCCGAAGCCTTATACTCCGCCTCCGTGGTTGAAACCGACACTGAGTCCTGCTTCTTGCTACACCACGAGATGCTAGCTGAATCCGCAAGTGAACACATAACCTGAAGTAGACCTTCGATCATCCGAATCACCGCCATAGTCAGCATCCGTGTACCCGAGCAACACAAACTCCGCATCCCTTCCATAGAGGAGTCCCATTTCAGAAGTTACCTTGACATACTTCAGAATTCCCTTTGCCGCCACTAGATGAGATTGCCTTGGTTCAGCCATATACCGACTTACTCGGCCAACAGCATAAGCGATATCCGGCCTTGTAATCGTCAGTAAATCAAGCTCCCAACAAGAGCCCTGAACACCAAGGGATCATGAAGAACCCTTCCCTCATCTCGTCGAAGCTTTAGCCCAGGTTCCAGTGGAGTAGAGCACTTCTTCCCTTCGCCCATGCCAAACCGCTTCACAATACGATCAGCATACCCTTTCTGGCTAATGAGAATCCCGCACTCCTTCCTCTCCACTTCCAGACCAAGAAAGTGATGCAACTCTCCCAAGTCTTTCATCTCGAAGCGTATAGCAAGCTCTCCCCTGAGCCTTGCTACTTCCTCCTCCGAATTCCCTGTGATGATCATGTCATCCACATACAGCAGGACCAAGACTCTTAGCTCTCCCTTCTTCTTGACAAACAAGCTTGAATCCGAGTTGGAAGCCAGGTATCCACAGAATTGCAAGTACTCTGCAATCTTCCCATACCACGCTCGAGGAGCTTGCTTCAACCCATAGAGAGCCTTCCTGAGTTTGCAGACATAGTCCGGATGCTTCTCAGAGACGAAACCAAGCGGCTGATCCATGAAGATGTCCTTGTCAATCTCTCCGTAAAGAAAGCATTCTTCACATCGAGTTGCCACAACCTCCATCCCTTGCTAGCAGCCAAGGCGATCACCACTCTTACAGACGTCATCTTCGCAACTGGACTGAATGTCTCCTCATAGTCTTCTCCATACTGCTGTGAGAATCCTCTAGCGACCAGGCGAGCCTTGAACCGATCAATGCTCCCATCAGCCTTCTTCTTCAACTTATACACCCACTTGCAAGTAACCGGAGTAATGCCATCAACCTTGGGCACAAGGTCCCAGGTTTCATTCTTCTTCAGAGCATCAATCTCTTCCTTCATGGCATCATCCCACTCCTTCACTCCAGTGGCCTCGTTGAAGTTTGCAGGCTCTCGCTCATCCAGAGGACCTGCAAAGAAGCAGGAGACAAAGCTCACTGCATTCCCATCACAGTACCGAGCCGGTGGCTTAACCACCCTCTTCGATCTCCGAAGACACGGCTCCTTGCTCACGGCTTCTGTTGCTTCTTCAGGCTCCACTCCTACCTGGGGCAAGCATTGAGCAGTGCTCCCCCTGCTTCCTGAGCCAGAAGGCTCAGCCTCGGAGTTCGAAGCAACAGGAGCTGCTGGTGAAACAGCAAGCTCCTCTTCCAAGCCTTCAGCAGCCTCCACCGGTGCTTCCTCAACCTTGCTACTTCCGGTTAGCTCCACCGAGCCACCTCCATATGACGTCAGCTCGTCAAAGACAACGTCTCTTGACACCACGAACTTCTTCGTCACAGGGTCCATGCACTTCCATCCCTTCTTCCGCTCATCATAGCCAACAAAGACAAGTTTCCTTGCCTTCGCATCCAGCTTTGTCCGTGAAGCATCCGGGACATGCACGTAGCAAGTTGAACCGAACACCCGAAGGTGTCCAACACTCGGCTTCTCCTTCAGCAACAGCTCAATAGGAGTCTTCATGTTGATAGTGCTGAGTGGCATCCGGTTGATAACATAAGCAGCACAAGACATTCCCTCCGCCCAAAAGGACCTTGGGATATCTTTCGCATGCAGCCAGCATTTGCAGGTTTCCGTCAAATGACGGATCTTCCGCTCCGCTACCCCATTTTGTTGTGGAGTGTGAGCACAAGTAAGCTCTCGTTGGATCCCGTGCTTCCTGCAGAAGTTAGAAAACTCGGAGGAAACAAATTCTCCTCCGTTATCAGTTCTAAACTTCTTAACCCGCAAGCCAAGCCGGCCTTCTACCAACTCCTTGAACTCCACGAACAAACGGAAGGCTTCCGACTTCTCCTTTAAGAAGTACACCCAAGTATACCTTGAGTAGTCATCAACCAAGACAAGCATGTATTTGCTTCCACCAAGGCTGGCAGTAACAGTCGGTCCCATCAGGTCGCCATGAATACACTCCAATGGTTTCTTGCTCCTTGTTTGAGATTTATCAAACATCCGGAAGGCGATGTGCCTTACCGTATTGACAGCCCGCACAAACATGCCCATCACCAAAGGAGGACAACATCGGACAACCCCCTCACCAGACTTCTACTCGCCATTGCCTTTAGCTTGTCCATGCCAACATGCCCCAGCCTCTCATGCCAGATAGCCGCACTATCATTGGCTCTCATCCTATCAACATAGTCACTGGTGGAAAGAACAAACAAGTTCTTCACCCTCCTCCCAACATGAGCAACATCAGCCTTCACCACTGATACGTTGCGAAGGAACCTCACGTCTGTTGGCCCAAACAGAACGTGATACCCAGCGTCCACCTGCGTTGTTCACCGAGAAGAGGTTCTTCTTCATGCCCGACACGTGATACACACTCCTTGACGTGAGTGGCCCCTGATCACTACCCAAAGACACGACCCCCTCCTTCTCTACTGCATAAACAGTATTATCAGCAGTGATAATAGCTTCATTACCTGAGTAAGCCTGCATGGAGGTGAACTTCGACTTGTCTCCGGTGAGGTGATGACCACACCCGGAGTCGATGATCCACTCGCTGTTGAAGTCCTCAGCAGATAAGGCCCGGACACAAGTGCCCGTCATGAAAGCTCCTCCCCATTCTGCTTCTTCACTTCGCGAGCAAGCTTCCTCCTTTCCCGCAGTATGCCCAGGCTGCAGTTTGACCTTGCAGTCCCGCTTGAAGTGCCCTCGCTGATGACACCGGTAGCACTTCAGATTCTTCTTCCAGTCCTTAGGAGCATTGCTCCTCTCCGGCGGATACGAAGTTGAAGTCTCCTTTTCACCAGCGGCCTGCACCTTCTTCTTCTTCTTCCCTTCCCATCCCTTCTTCTTGCCTGAGAAGAGAGCCTCGCTGCCTTCCTGATTCAGATTCACTCCAGCCATCTGCCTTGCTAAGCTCTCCTGCGAGGCAAGCAGATTCTCCAGCTCCAGCAGAGATGGCTGAGTAGCCCACCCTTGAACAGATGTAACAAAGGCCACATACTCCTTCCGCAAGCCGCGGATAATGTGCCTTTTCATCTTTGCCTCAGAGATAGGCTCATCAGGATCCAGTGCCGACAGCTCAGCACACAAGCTCTTCATCTTTAAGAAGTACTTGGAGATGGAAAGGTCTCCCTGAGTTGCCCTGGCCAACTCATTCTCCAGGAACTGCAGCCGCGCCACATTCTTCCTATTGAACAACTCATCAATGGTTGTCCAAATATCAGCAGCCGACTCACACCCAATGATGTGATCAAATAGTTCCGGAGAGACAGCTCTCTTCAGAATGAACTCCGCCTTAGCATTTGTTCTTCTCCAGAGCCTCACCTGCTCAGCAGTACCGAAAGCAGCAGTAACTTCCTGTCTGTCGTCTCCACCGACAACTTCCCACAGCTCCTCGCCTAGAAGGTAACTCTTCATGCACGACTTCCACTTCTTGTAGTTAGTCGGCGTTAAGAGTTCAATGCCTAGACCTCTTGCTAAGCTTCCTTCCATTGCGATCACCTGTTGGTACCCTTCAGCAGCTCCGAGCAACAACACAGGTTGATCACCACTCAATCACTGAGTAACAACGCTGGTTGACCCCCGCTCACGCAACTGAACCTCCGCAACCTCAAAAACCTCCCTCTGATACCATGTTAAATTTTCTCAACGTGGTCAGCAAGATAGCCCAAACGCCAAATTAATATCTTCGGAACTACCCAGTTCGCACGCTGAACCTGCGGAAAACCCAAGGACTAGAGGTTGCACCCAACAAAACAATGGAAGCACAAGAAGGTCTTATTATGCATTCACTTCTTTACAATCCGAGGCATACATAGCGAGACATGATTTCGCTAGTATTACAGCTGTAAACAGAAAGAACCAAAAACCAAGCCGGGCGGACAGCACTCCAGTCCGCCGAGACCGCGAGGTCGCCGAGACCGCCGAGACCGCTGAGCTCGCCCGAGCTATGCTGCAATCCGCCGAATACCACGGAGTCCGCCGAAGCCGCGAGGCCGCGCGGACAGACCGTTATTCGCCTCCTGCTGAACCCGAACTGAGGAACTCCCCTACCCGCCTGAAACCGGCGGACAGGTTATTGAAGCTGGCAAAGATGAAACAGAACTGACAAGCCGCAGAGCGACCTCCTGCTGAGTCCGCAGAGACCGCACACTTCCAAGCACTGACCGAAGTCACAGCCAAACTCCTGGCTCCTTGAAGTTATCTGCGCGACCTGCACACAGCAAACCGTCAGCCTGAAACAATCCGCGCGGACTGAAAACAGAGACCGCAGCACTCGCCCAACCCAATTTACTGTTCACTCACGTTACTCAGGTTACTGTAGATGTGCCAGGGGGGTCCTATTTATAGGCAAGGTGAGGAGTGTGGTCACCGCCCAAGAGATAGCGACACCACCCTCAGTCCGCGCGAATACAACCACCGTCCGCTGAGTCCGCATGGACTTAGCCGGATACCAAGGAAACCGCCAGGAGCACGGCAACCGTTGACGAACCCTCTCCAGTCCGCCCAAGCTAAGCGGACAAGGAACCAGCCCGCAAAGCTCCAACTGCTTCAGGACAGCAAACCCCCTTCAATGGCTGTCCGCACCAACCCGAGGCAGTCCGCAAGACCCATACCTCAATCCGCCACAAGTCCACGACCAAAGGCAAACAGCAACAGTCCGCCCGGTCACAGCGGACTTCGCGGATACGACGGACACCATGAACTTGGCACAATGTGTGACCAAGTCCAAAACCATCAAGGGCCAGTGCGAGCATGGCGGACACAAAGTCCCGTCCGCCAAACACCCTAGCACAGACCGCAACCAGTCCGCGAGCTCCTCGCACTTGTCCAACACAGCAGCTACCTCCCGGACTCCAAACACCAGTCCGCCAACCGGTCTCCACAGCAAGACCTGCTGTAACACCTGAGCTCGACAAGGCCTCAGCCAAGCTCAAGGCCCAGTCCGCAACAGCCCAAACCGCGGACACACCAGTCCGCAAGGCTTCCCCGAACTCGAACCAACCCGCCAACAGCGCAAGCTTGCACCCGCGACCACTGAGCAAAGCACCAGTCCGCAAGCCTCTCTATCCGCAGATACCAGGCCGCACCAAACCGCGGACTCCATGCAACAACCCGCTCAGAACACAGCCGGCTTCCACCAGACTTTTCACCAGGCCGCAAACCTCAGTCCGCCCAGTCCGCCCAGTCCGCCAAAGCTGTCCGCCACAGGCCGCGCGGCCTGTCCCGTCACCCACTTCCACTTCACAAATTTCAACAGAAGGCACTAGGAAATACGATGGGATTACGCCCAAGGCTTCCTTTCGCAAGGCACTTACTATCATTGGTTGCTATCAAGTTTCCCAAACCCTTACTTGTTTTACTGGATCTAACCCTAGAGTATTTGAAATTTCCTCCCCACGGGAAAGGCGATCTTTCGTCGATCCCGAGCACCACTCACCAAAATTTGGGTGAGTTTGGAGGTCATTTGGTCCCTAAATTAATTTACCCAAGAAAGATTATATAATTTCCAAAACTATAGAAAAATAGTCCCCAAAAATTTTCATTTTTAGGCAGGACCTATATATAGACTAGGATGACTCCCTGTCCAAATTTTAAGTCATTTGTACCCGAGATGAAGGGTGGGCATCCATTTTGATTTCTGCCTAGCCCTAGGTATAGACCCCGCCAAATTGGATGCCCTGGTCAAACCAGGCACCCAAATTTGTTCAAACCAAATTTGAATTAAAGTAGACCCACATGGCTGCAATTTATTTGTTGACCATTTCCTCTGAATTAGCCTCTAGGTATTTTTAATAAATAAAAATATTAAATACAAATTGTGTGATATAATTTAAATAACAGAAATTCATATCCTATAGTTTAATATCATTCCCAGCGGGAATCTTGATGCAGATTGGATGGCATCCAGTTGTCTTCAACCTCCAGCCGACAGTCTCGATTTAACCCGTCTAGAGCTTCTTCCAGCCGCTGTCGCCGGCCATCCGGCCACCTCCCCATCCGGCAACCGCCACCAGCACCTCCGTTGAGGTGGTGGCTGTCGCCAGGCGGCGACAAAGCCGCCGGAGGGCCCTTTTCCGGCGATCCCGACAATCTTATTTTCCTCCAAAAACTAGGGAATTGGATTCTCTGATCGAGCTCGATTGAGCCCGAACCTTGGCCCTAATTAGTCCTACGATCTACCCACAGAAAAATAAGAAGGGGAGGACCTGTGTGGGTGGTTGTAGCCTTGCCGATCGCCGGATTGTCATAGTGGTGGCGGTGGTGGTCGGATTTCTTCAACTGCACAGTGAACTTCCTTGGCTCCTTCAGGTAAGGTGTGGAACTGAATCCATGGAGTCCAGTGAAGCTTATAAGAAGGAGAGTTGGGGTGTTAGGTGGGTGTAGGCTGACATGGCCATTAATGGCCCTTAGTCAAATTTTGGCAATGGTGGGTGGGGGATGAAGCATGGCTCAAACCAGTCAAAGAACGGCTGGTTTGCATGGGACTGCACTCCCCTTGTCCTAATGAATTGAATGGGGGGTTGGGGAAGGGGACAGATGAGCCCCAAAGTCTTCCCCATTACTCCCTTCTCTTTCTCTCTCTTTCATTTGTAACTTTTTCTCTCTCCTACTCACCAAGCCTGAAATCTGACTGCTACATTACCCAATGGCATCCCACATGTTCATTTCATCCACTAATACAAGGTTAGCCCAAATGAATTGGGCTTGAGCTTGAGTTAGCCCATTTGGGCTAGCTTGACCTAAACCTTGACTAGGGTTGACCTTGGTCAATTTGGTCTTTGAGGTTGCCCCTAATGGGTCCTTGGTGACCCATTGGCCTCCCCTAAGGTCTAAGTAGGGTTGACTTGGCCCTTTGGAGGTCACTGGACCCTTAATCAGGACACTTTGACCATTTAAGGGCTAGAGTTGACTTAGGTCAACTTAGCCTTTTTGTTTGCCCCAAATGGGTCCTTGGTGACTCATTGGCCTCTCACTAGGGTTAGGAAGGTATATTTGGGGTCCACTTGGCAAAGTGAACTTCAATTTGTCCTGTGCAGGTCTGTTTGACCCATTGTAGGTCAGTTTGACCCATTTAAGGTTAGAGTTGACTATGGTCAACTTAACCACTTTGATTGCCCTCCATGGGTCCTTAGTGACCCATTGGAACCACTTTAGGGTTAGGAGGACCTGAGTGGGATCCACATGGCTAAGGGAAGGTCAGTTGACCCTATGTACGTCAGTTTGACCCATTTTGGGTTATAGTTGACTTTGGTCAACTTAACCACTTTGACTGCCCTCCATGGGTCCTTAGTGACCCATTGACCACACTTTAGGTCTCGGAAGTCTCTGGTAGGGTTAGTTGGGCCTTACTAGGGCACACTGCCCTTAGTTAGGGAACCTAGCCTAATTTAGGCCTAGAGTGGTTCTACGTCAACTTGGCCACCCTAGGTCGACTCCAATGCACCCTTAGGACTCTAATGGACATTACAATGGGTTGATGAGACCATGGCAGGGTCTTGAAGTCTTGTTGGAGCCCCATGGTCATCTTAAACTAGGGTTTAGAAATTTACTATTTGTAGACCATAGTGGTCTCACCTACATTCCTAGCTTCACTTGGCCCTCTAGGGCTTCCTAGGGTTTTGTCATGACCTAGTCATGACAAAACTACTCCTAGGGGTCTAGTTGTTTGAGGGATGTTACAACTTCCAGGCACACTCCATCTGAGTGATGACTGAACATCCCCTCCGCAACATCTTTGAGGGGGTAGAACATTCAGGAAGGTTGGCGAAGTGGTCGGTGGAGATGAGTGAATTTTATATATCTTTTGTTCCCCGCCTCTCGATCAAGGCTCATGTGATGGCCGACTTTCTGGCTCATTATGTGGTTGAAGTAGCGGAGGCCGAGCTCACTCACCCAGTTTATTGGTGGGTGAAGGTGGATGGCGTGTCAGGGAGACATTCCATGGGGGTAGGAGTGATCCTGGAGAGCCCCCATGGAATGAATATCGAGCAAATGGTTGTTGTTCACTTCCCTATTACCAACAACTAGGCCGAGTACAAAGCAGTGATCGCTGGGCTTCGGCAGGCCAGGGAGCTAGGTGTGTAGGATGTGGAGGTGCTCACGGATTCCAAGGTGGTGGCCTCCCAAATCAATGGCGAATTTGAGGCCAGGTAGCCTACTCTCCAATTATACTTAACAAAAGTAATGGGAGTTATCGGCATGCTCCAGACATTCTCCATCAGACTTGTGCCGCAAGAAGAAAATGAGCACTTAGATCAATTGGCCAAGCCCAGACCCCGAGGGGGAGGTACCATCACCGACTTATTCCGCCCTTCCATCGAAGAGGGAGAGCTAATGGAGGTAGATCAGCACCCTTCGGGTATGGACCCATTCACTGCCTTCCTAACCACAGGGGAGTTCCTGGAGGGTATGGATAGAAAACGATTCAAGCACAAGACAACATATTACCTCATGCACAAGGGGAAGTTATATCGCAAGACACTCTAAAGGCTGCTAGCACGTTGTGTGGCCAAGGAGGCGGTGCAGAGGATCTTGAAAGAAGTTCATGCCGAAGAATGTGGGAGTCACTCAGGAAGCCGGACTTTGGAAGGGAGGATAATGAGGTAAGGGTACTTTGGCCGACCCTGGGTCGAGATGCCACCGAGTTTGCCAATAAGTGCCAGAAGCTGCAGCTGTTCGCCCCGCTCCAACTGCTGCCAGCCCAAAGGCTAAGGAGCATTACCGTGCACTGGACCTTTTCCCTTTGGGTAATGGACCGGGTAGGTCCCTTCCCTCAGGCCAGTGGGAATAGGAGATTCTTGTTGGTGATGATCGACTATTTTTCTAAATTGTTGGAGGTGAAGGCGCTAGCCAATGTAACCTCCCAGGTAATTTGAAACTTCATATGGGGGGACATTATTTGTAGACACGGGTTTCCCCAGGCCATTGTCACATACAATGGGCCTCAGTTTGCCAGTGCGGAGTTCATCAGTGTTTGTGGATAGCTTGGGATTAACCTCAGGTTTGCCTCTGTCCACCACCCCAGGAGCAACGAGCAGGTGGAGGCGGCGAACAAGATCATTATGAGCTTGTTAAAGGAGAAGTTGGAGAACTTGAAGGGGAGCTGGGTGGAGTAGCTCCCCTCGGTCCTGTGGGCCCTTAGAACTACCCCCAATACAGCCATCGGGGAGACCCCATTCAAGCTCTCCTATGATTGTGAGGTTGTGCTCCGAATAGAATTCGAGGTCCGGACACCGCAGGTGGTGGCAGCAGAGGAAGGCAGGGAAGAATGGAGAGTCGAGAATGAGGATGAGTTGTGACTCTCCCTGGACTTGACAGCGGAGCTCCGGGATGTGGCTGCCGTCAGACATGAAGAAATCAAGCGGCGGATGGCTAAGTACTTTGACAAGCGTGTGAGAATAAAACAATTCGTGGAAGGGGACTTTGTCCTGAATAAAGTAGATACTGTGGGTAGATTAGCTGTTGTGGGAAAGCTCAACCCAAACTGGGAAGGTTAATACATTGCGAAAGAAGCATTGAGGTCAAGAGGGTATCGCCTACGGGATGTGGAGGGCGAGGCTAAGTCACACCTGGAGCGGTAATGACTTTCTATATATGAATCATGTATGTACATCCCTTTGGTAAATATGAAATCTCTTCATCATCCATCTCTTCTTGCGATAGAATTTGTGACATTCCATGCTCAAAACGTAGATCCCGAGCAGATCCTACTGTTAGGCTTTCATCTAGCTGTCAGGGCAGGATATCACTTAAGATAGTCTACCCTAACCCCGAGCAGATCCTACTATCAGGCTCTCACCTAGCTGGTAGGGCTGGATGTCACTTGAGAGAGTCTACCCTGACTCCGAGCAGATCACGTTGTTAGGCTCTCAGCTAGCTGGCAGGGCTACATGTCACGTGAGAGAGTCTAACTTGACCCCGAGAAGATCCCGCTGTCAGGATTTCATTGAGCTGGAAGGGCTGGATGTCACTCAATGGAGACTCCCCTAACCCCGAGAAGATCACGCTGTCAGGTTTTCATCGAGCTGGTAGGGCTGAATGTCACTCGAGATAATCTACCAAACCTAGCTGGCGGGGCTGGATGTCAATCAAGCGAGTCTACACTGACCCTGAGAAGATCCCACTATCAGGCTTTCATCTAGATGGCAGGGCTGGATATCACTTGAGAGAGTCTACCCAGACCACGAGCAGATCACGCTGCCATACATTCATCTAGCTGGTAGTGCTGGATGTCACTCGAGAGAGTCTACCCAGACACTGAGCAGATCCCGCTGTTAGGCTTTCATCTAGCTGACATGGCTAGGATTCACTCGAGAGAGTCTACCCGGACCCCGAGAAGATCCCGCTGTTAGGATTTCATCTAGCTTGCAGGGCTTAATGTCACTTGGGAGAGTCTACCCGGAATCCGAGCGGATCCCGCTGTCTGGCTTTCATCTAGCTGGCATGGCTGGATTTCACTCGAGAGAGTCTACCCGGACCCCGAGCAGATCCCACTGTCAGGATTTCATCTAGCTGGCAGGGCTGAATGTCACTCGAGAGAGTCTACCCGGAACCCGAGCGGATCCCACTGCCCGTTTTTCACCTAACTGGTAGGGCAGGGGCCCTCAATGGACATGTTGATTGCTCTAGAGCTAAGTCTTGGGTTGCCCCCGCTGTCAGGCTTTCACCTAGCCAATAAGCCAGTTGAGCCCTCAGGAGACGTTGCAAAGTACCTTGAAACCTAGTCCTTGGCTACCCATAACAACCATAGAAGCTAGAGATCTAGAGGATTTTTTTTTGGGGGGGGGGAGTCCAAAACTTCAAGGAAATCTCAACAAATTGGGATCTCGCCAGCCAGTAAAAGGAATTCAAAGGTAAAACTTCGGGAAAAGGCCAAGGGCAGGGAATCGTATAGGCGAATGAGAGTGATCAAAGCCTGTTCTCGCAAATTGTCCCATTCGTGCGTGAGCATATGCGGTGAGAACGGCGCAAATCCTTGGCTATGATCATGTATGCGTGTGAGCCTACAAGGCGAGTGCAACACAAGAACTGTCATGAGCGGTAAGTTCAAAATAACAATATATCAGCATGCACAAGCCAATTGGGCAAGAATGGCGCGAGATCTAGTCCTATACATCGAGTTAGCAAAGTCGGTAATTTACCAGAGTGACGCAGCAGGAAGTCCGTATACGGTCTCGCAAGATATCATGATCATAGACCTCTTAAGAAGAGGCGCGAGACGAACGTGTTTCTGCATAACAATGCATCTGAAATCAAAACACATAAGAAAAAAAGGATTTCATAACAAAACTTTGCACCATATTTTCAAGGAATGGTTACATTTCGCAAAGGGCGGAGCCCAGGAAAAGAAATTACAGGGAAAAAGCAAAAAATGAGAGCTTTAGGGTGACGATGCCGACTGATCGCCCTCGCCAGAGATGATGTCAGGGGTTCCCTCTGGTTCCAAGATTGTCAAGAAAAGTTCCGGGAGTAATATCTCGACCATCAATTTCTCTCCATCATAGTTCAAGAATCCAGCTTCCCTCATCACCTGGACCGAGTGCCTCGCCACTGCGATGACACTCTCCTGCATCATCAGCTCGATCTCATGAGGCATGTACAACAGAGCCTTTTTGCTTTTTTCCGAGGGAGGAGCGACCAACGAATCTATCCATTGCTGATTCTGGGACCTTATTCTCTGATTCTACTCCTCGAGTTGGCCAATGCACGCGTCCTTTTGGGTGACAATGGTGGCATCCTACAGAATAATCAAATGTTAGTGCAATAACAACGTTCTGTGAACGCGTTGCAAATAAGAATGGATTACTACTACAGCCTCTCGCAAGGCGAGGTCTTTCTTGGCGGTGTGCAGATCCCGCTTCAACGATGTAACGTCTTTGCAGAGCTGGGAATGCACATCACTTACATCCGCCAGCTGTCGCGAGACGCGGATGCCGCGACGGGCTAACATGTGGGCGAGTTTGATTGCACAGAACTGATCTTGCAAGCTCTCGTAGGCGAGTGACTTCATCAGAGTTGTATCGTAGTAAGCGGCGCTATCTCACCCATACATGTCGAATGCGAGCACATAGGCCTGGCTCGAGACCATCTTGCCCTCTTGCCAGGAGGGGAGTACCATGGAGATGGAAGCCCTGTTGGCCTCCCGGTCCCATACCAGCAGGGGCTCGCCGGCATCATCCAGAACCCCCTCGCCCAAGCCAAAGTTCTATAGTCCTTAGGCTCGGATTTCTCCTTTGCTGCCAAGGCCCCGCTGACTTCACCCACTTACTTCTCTGCAGTCTCGCCAACGGTACTCGCATGGAATTCTGAGGAGATCTCCTTGCCCTTGTTGACAACTATTGTTTGTTGCTTCATAGGAGGTGGTGGAGGGGAGGTGTCAGGCTTTCGCATTTGGCCGCTAGATCTCGGCAGAGATTTCATTGGGCCTCCGCAGGCCGTATAGGCAGCCTCGGTACATGCCATCTTAGAAGAAAGTGCAGTGTTGCCGGCATATGGAGGGTTGATAGGGAGATATCACACCCCTGCACATGTATCGTAAGTTTGAAAAACTCTAATTCATGTTGACTTTAGGAGTAAATGAATGCGTGAAGTACCTTCCCCGGCGAGAACTGGAAGAAGCGTGCCGACGTTCCTCCTTAGAAGGGGAATGTTGAAATCCTTCCTGAAGAGGAATTGGTGAAGATTGGCCTCATGACCACTAAGACTGGGAGAGCGGTTTGTAGACTCTTCCTGTTGGATTGGCGAGAGTGGGAGGTTGCTAAAGTCGCAAGAGACAAAGATGCTTCTTGACCTAGTTATGATTTTTGTTGGCGAGTCCTTTAGCCTTAAGGTTGTTGCCAGAGAAGAATGCGACCTTGTCTTTCTTGGCGCTGAAGTTGAATAGTTTGCGGAAGACAGGAAGGCTGAATTCCATTCACTCTGACAGAAGGTAGCAGGAGAATATGACTAGTAAGGCTCTGGAGTTGTGGTTGAGCTATGCTGGAACTAAGCCAAAATAGCGGAGGGCTAGGTGGATCTCGGACCAAATTGGGAGGCAAAGCCCCACTTCAAAGTGCTCGGCAGGGATAGCGAGTTCATAGGGCAAGAGGTGGTTGATTGCCTCGTCTTTTCCCGGATGTCACGTGGTGAAGCCCTGGGTGACTTAGAGGTTCACAAGCGAGTGATACTCCTCTATGGATAGGTTGCAGTTCAAGAATGGGTAATCAGCAAATGCAGCCGCGCAATTAGTTCGCCCTTTGGTATCCCCTGTCATCTCGCTAGAAAAGGGAAAAGAAATAAAAGAGGCGAGTGTAATAGATAGAAAAGGGATTTGGAGGCTCTTAAATGCGATAATTAGCGCGGTAGGTGGGAATCTATTTATTGAAATTTTGGGCGGGAAAGGGCCCAGACATGAAAAAGAGCGGATAGCACATTTGTTAGATCTTGCCTCAGAGACCCCGACGAGATCTCGCACTCCCTCACTCTCGCTATTGGTCTAGGCATAGATAGCAAAAATAAAACATGTGCGGGAGAAAGAAGATTAAATGGCGAAAAAGTAAAGCGAGATCCAATAAAGAATGCAGTCACAACACATTATCTATACTCGGCATAAGGGACGACATTCATTATTACACATCTCAAATAAAATAAGAACTAGAGAGGAAGGCGAGTGTCGGTAGGCCCACAAAGGGCCATTACTGTTGTCCCCGACCTCTCCTTCCCGCCCTAGGCATTGCACGAGCGTAATACAGGGAGCGAATGGTCTTAAGTTCCCGTTGAGCAAGGTGTTGTTGATCCTCAGCTTTTGCGATGTGGATGTCGGGGTAGTCCGTCCCGCCGTCGGTTTCTCCCCTAGATTGGTGATCAGTTGCGTATAGCTGTTTTCTAAGTATAAAAGCTGCTCCTCGGTAGCCTCGTGGTACTCTTGCACCTGGTTGGCAATCGCGCGCAGTAGTATGATTTGCTTTTGAAGTATCTCGACCAGCTGCTTCTTCATCCCCTGGGCATCCTTCGGGTCGCCTAAGTATTCGGCAATTGATCCCGGAGAAGGGAGAGGTGAGATCTCCTCCTCATCAATATCGATATCGGTGGAAGAGATCTCGCGGAAGCCTGTTTTACATAGTATTAGGTGTGCTTAGTTTTTGCACCTTTTGTGGAAAGCAAAAATATGTGTTACCAGGTTTGGTACTCGCATCCTTGTCGAAAGGTCAGCAAGAAACGCTGGGCCGCCCTTCGAAGGGAGTGTTGAATGTTATGTTCCCTTTTCCAAGCCTACACCAGAAAGTTGTTTGTTCAGCAGCAGAAGTGTTGACATGCCGAGGAAGGTTGGGTACAGTATCCACTGGGGGTTTAAGACTCAAGGAGGCATCCACAGGCGTTTGGAGAGCTGGGGATCTCGGTGTAGGAGCTCTTAACCCCGTAGCTACAAAAGGGGGAGTTGTGAAGAAAAGGCGGGTGAGCCAGATGGTGAAATGCTGGAAGATAGAAGATAAAAGAAGGCTTACTTTTCTCTCGTAGGGGGCCTTCTCGCCATTCCCGGTCCCGAGCAAGTGCGGTTCAGCACTCGCTTCATCAGCTCCTTTTTCCTTTGGCAGAACCTGTAGGCAGGGCATCAGCATCCATCTTTACCCAAGCAAGGATTATCATGCGTGTGAGAATACCGGAGGAATCCTCGAGTGGGAAGGCTCCTACGAGATTGACTTACCTCGGGTCAGATCGCTTCAAACCACTTTTTCTTTCTTCATCTTTGGGGAAGATCCAGGGACTTTACACGTAAGGCAGGGGGCGAATGAGCCTATCGAGGCTTTGCCCCTAGCGCAGACTGATGCGCTGGCGGTAAGATTACCATTCATGGCCAAGTAATAAAAGGGAGGAGTAGCTTCCCTAAGTATCGATCTCACGTGGAGTGCAAGTAGGGAGCATGGATTCCGCTTTCAGAGAAATGAATGAAAGTGCTAAGTAAAAACGAGGGGTTTGATTTTGAGTTTCCTACACTAAGCAACATTAATCTAGTGTGGGTCGCCGTCACCTCGTCGCCCGAGTGAATTACACCAAAGAGTAATAGTGGAGACGAACAAACTATCGAGGGTCGTAAACACCTCTTCGCAATGCGCGCTTCTAGCAGTTGCTAGAACGGCTCAAACACAACTTTCTCTAACAAAGAAGAAGCTCATCAACACACATCATGATAAAAAAAATCACCACACAAAATCATAGCAAGAACTTGAGCAAAACATGGTTATTAAACCTCAAGCAAACTAGCACAAGTTCAGTTTAAAGAAAATCAAAGAAAAGAGGGGGTGAAATACAACCAAGCACTTGAAGGCTCTCCAAGATTCACGGCCGGAAGTGAGGGTTGTCGAGCTTCATCCTAGCTCGGTCTTTGGAATGTATCCGGGATCCCGAAGGGCTGTCACTTCCTTCTTCACACTCGTATTCGTCGTGTTGTGGTCGCTGATTTGGATCAGAGCGAAATGATTCACAAGTTCTGCAACTAAGAAGTCAAACAGTAACATGCAGGTCGCCAATGGCGATGGCGATCGGAGACAAAGCTTTAGCAAGCTCTTTGGAGGAGAATGGGTAGCCGGATCAACCCTCCAAGGAGGAGAGAGAAAATGCTGGCTAGAGGGACGAGTTACTGCTCCATGGGGCGAAAATGGTGGGGAAAACAGAGATAGATCTTGATCCGGAAGAAATCTGTAGCTTAAATAGAAAAAGTCAGAAAAAATGATCACGCACGGTCTATCGCACGACCGTGCGTGAACCGTGCGATATTAATATCCAGAAAATGCCTGCGGAAGAAGAAGTGTTGACCCGTGCATTTTCCTTCACGCACGGGCGTTTCCGCCAGTGCGTGAACGAAATAGCACGGGTAGTGACAGAGCTCTGGAAAATAGAAACATACAAGAAAACCGTGTGTTTCACTCGCGCACGGGCGCAGCCGCCTGTGCGTGAACAAATCGCACGAATAGCCACAGAACGGAATAAATTGGGAAGCAACAAGAAATCTGTGTGTTTCCTTCACGCACGATTACGAAGAAACCGTGCATCAACCGTGCGAGTGGAAATTCGTCGAGCTCAGCTCGACGTTCTTCCAGCCTACTACAACGCACGATTTCACGCAAACCGTGCGTGAAAGAAACGCACGACCGTGCATTTTCCTTGAGATAGATTTCCTGACTTTGGGGAAACGCACCACCTACACCAAAATATAAACTCACAAAGGAGGACCCTCTAGCAATCAACAAAATGCAATTAAAACTACTGGAACGAGCCCTGGGGAGCACCAAGTGCATACCCCCAGCAATCGAATGCGCAATTGCGCACCCACAGGCTAGAAAAGTGAAGTAAACATGAAATGTTGTAGGAACGAAATATCAATGAAAACACCCGAAAAGTGAGGTGCAAAGTCATGAAAACCAGCCCAGATGAGTCTGTAAAACCCTATATAAACGGGACTCATCACACCCCCAGACTTACCAATTTGCGCGTCCCGAGCAAAGAATATCCTTGCAGACTAGAAAAAGAACTAACTAACACAGTAATTATGATCTGGAGTACCATGCGAAGTCGCACGCTCGCGGGCATAAAAATATAGTAGAGAAAATTTCTAAGCATACAAAATAATTTATACTTTTCAGCCTACGCAACAAAAATTTTATGACTAATCAAAAACAGAATCGCAGTGAATCCTCCAGTCACACGTAGGGAGAAAATAGTCTAACCGCTAGGGCGCGTATTGCCAAAGATCGGGATTCAGGACAACCTCCAAAAGAATCCACCAATGTCGGTGACCATATGCTTGCCCGTTTGTACTCTCTCCACGACACTAGTTTGCTTTAAACGTGAGTCCGTAGGACTTCGGGTAGTAATGGGGCTTGGGTTAAGGCGAGGTAATTAAGGATAAAAATGAAGGCTACACACAAAACCCAACTGAGCTAGCACAAAAAGAGTATATCCGCTACCCGCAAAACACGCGGGTACACCACACCCCTAGACTTAATTTTTAAAATACGGGTGTGTGTACCTACTACTCCAAAAAATATATCAACTCAAATCAGATTTTCAGTTATACTTTTCCTTTCTCTTTTTCTTTGTTTATCAAATTTTCTTTTTATAAATTTTCTTCTTAATTCATCTTTTCCTTTTACACAATTCCAACAAATAAATTCATGGTAGCACTACCACATATTTCACAAAGAACAACACCGCAACAACACCCCATCCTGAAATTAGAAAACAGTTAAGCTAGACTTTGGTGTGCGATTAGGGTCAGTTTCTAGGCTTTGGTGAAATTATAGTGGAGCTGAATCAAAGGAGGGTAGGCACAATGGGGCTAGCGAGGATAAGATGTGAGGAACGAGTAACAAGCTCAACCTGCTCAAAATGATGGCCTACATCATGTTCACAGAAAGAATTGGTTTCAAGATAACCAAAACACCTAGAGGGGGGGCGGGGGGGGGGGGGGGGGTTGAATAGGTTCAATTCCTTTTTACTCTAAGGCAGAATATTAATTCAGTTAATAAATATAATCAAACAGTTCTACAGCTACCACATCACAGAAATCACAATATCACACATAATCACAAATGACACACAGATTTATAGTGGTTCCCCAAATGATGGTTACATCCACTTTCCCCCTTGGCCTATCTAGCAGTGTGCTAGATTCGGCCTAACCTCTTCCTTCCTTCTCAGATCCACAGATCTAACAGCTCATAACCCAGTCAAGGTTCCTACAACTCAGAGTGAGTCCACACTCTTACAACTCAGGCAATTAAGCCCTACCTCAGCCTTCACCCAGGCCTACAACTCAGAGAATCAAATCTCCTACCTCAGGCACACAGCCCTATCTCAGCCTTCCCAAGGCCTACAACTTAGAGATGTAAATCTCCTCCCTCAGACACTCAACCCTACCTCAGCCTTTATAAATTAGGCTTACAACTCAGATCAATAATGATCTTACATAAAAATGATATAAAATAAGTTTTATCTTTCATACAAGTTGAGAGAGAATGGGTAGAAAGTTTTCTTGATCAGTTCTTGAAGAATCTGATTACACAGAAATCAACCTGTCTTTGGCTTTCTTCAAAGCATCTTGAATCTGAACACAGTAAGGTTGAATTTCTTGAAATTGATCTTCAATCAGCTTTCTTCTTAAAATCCAGAAATTAATCTGAATTCTTCTTTGCAGATTAGTTCAGGATCTGCTCTTAAGAGACTAGTTGATGATAGTCTCTTTCTTCACTTGAATTGTTGGAGATCTCTCTCTCTACAAATTCTTCTGAAGATATTTTGAAATTTTTCACTTAGATCCACTAGAAATCTCTGACTGGATATACTTGTGTATGTTGGATCTTCTGTTGTAATTGTGTTTTGTGTACTTCGTCTTCTTCAATTGATAGAATCTGTCTTTATATAGACTTCATCCAAGGTTTCCGACTGATCTGATTGCTAACCAACTTCTGATAGATATGATAATTGCAGTAGACTTGTTGGTTATGGCAGCTGTCAAGTCTCCGGTCACTTCTTGAAACTTTGTCTCTGTCAGCAAAGTGTCGAGTCTGAACTTCACATGTGTTGACACAAGTAGACTAAGTGTCGACACAATCCTTGGTGGTGTCGACAAAGCTCTCATTGTCGATAATGCTTCTCGACATAGCTTCTGTAAGAATGTGTCGACACAAGTCCTGTGTGTCGACACAGTCACTTCTTTTCTTGACACAATTAACTTAGAAGAAATTCTGGTGTATTTGTCGACACAAGTCCCGTGTGTCGACACAGTTGATGTCGACTGAACTTTCTGGGTGTCGACAGAAGTCCTGTGTGTCGACACAGTTGATGTCGACTGAACTTTCTGTGTGTCGACACAAGTCTTGTGTGTCGACACAGTTTCTTCTAGTGTCGACAAAGCTTTTCCAAGTGTCGACACAATTAACTCCAGGTGTCGACACAACTTTTCTCAAGTGTCGACACAAGTCTTCACAAGTGTCAACACAACTTCTTTTGGTGTCGACTCATGGACTTAGAAACTTTTCCTGCATATTCTTAACCTACACATATAAACTCAACACAACATCAAATACACCTTGATGAATATCATTGAGCTAAGTGAGACTTCTTCAAATCTGGTACACATTTTCCAATGTACCCAACAATCTCACCCTATTTGGAGAAGTCATAACCCTTAGTCAATGATATACACGATTTATAATAAACACACATTATGATGTATATAAACATTACATGGCAGGGTAACATATAAACAAAACATGTATAATATGTCATTACAGAATGATGCAAACACAGTGAGCATGAATCATTGTTTTTTTAAACTATCAAAAGTTTGTCAACAATTAGTTTACATAGATGTTTTTAACAACTAAAGATTACATTGTTGTAAAATCTAGTTAATCTATTCTAAGGCTGATCAGGCTCCTTGATGACTATGTCTTTTCCTGGTTTGATCTGAGCCTACACAGTAGGTTCAGCATCATCAGCAGGTTTCTTTCCTTTCAGATCTTTCCTTTTCTGTTCTTCAACCCTTATCTTTGGCCTTTCAAAATAATGAAAAGGCTTTGGGAAGTACTTGCTAGGCTCCAGAGCATTAGCAGGTAACCTCCCAGCTTTTGCTTCCCTTTTGTATTGAAGAATGGCTTCCTCCCTGGCTTCATACTTGTTCCATTCTTGCTCAATATACCATTTAACCCTTTTGTGGGTCTTGTCCTTCACTGCTTTCCAGGCAGTCAATATAATGATCTTGGAAGAAGGGCTTCACTGGTCAAAATCAGGCTTCAACTCAGCCTGTTCTCTAAACCTTTTCTTGGACAGTTGTGCTTCCTTCTAAGCTTCTTTGGCAGCCAATGATATTTCCACTTTCTCAAGAATAATATTGTCAACCTCCTGTGGAGGGCTGTACATTGACTGAACTTCTTATTGAACCATGTCAAAATCAGCTGGAGGGTAAATGACCTGAGCAACTTCAGGTTGATCACCTTCAATATAGGCAGGTTGCACACCAGACTCAGCAACATTATCATCATCACATAGGGGTGGATATCCAAGAGTGGATCTGATGCTATTTGATATCCATTTAGCATGATCTGTGTCGGCTTTGACTAACACCCTCTCCCCTTTATGACTTCTCTTTCAATATGATCCCTGAGATCATTCTTTTGGAACCTTATTTGATTAACCAGAAAATTTGTTCCCTCTGTATAATAGGTTTTAAACTTTTGAAGCTGAGCAAATATATTATTCTGAGAGGCTTAAAGTGCAGATTGGAAAGTGGCTAAATCTCGTGAAGTTTCTTATCAAACTCTGATTTTTCTTTAGCCCTTGCCTCAGTCAGTGCAGTTGCAGTATTCTTTAAGTTGCAGTATTCTTTAATTATATAACAATCACATTATGTGATTCAGTAAGATTATCATTCATCCTTAGTTGATTTTCTAGGACATAGCCTTGCTTGACCACTATATCATCAATTTGTGTCCTTGCCTCTTTTTGCTGTTTTGCCAGAAAAACTAAAGCATTACCTCCTTTATGGAAGCAATCTGTCATCTACTTTTTATTCTGGTTTACCTCAAATCTAATTGATTTTGTATCTTGAGCCAATGATAATTGCAAATCTTTATGAGTTTCATCCATATATTTCTCCATGGCTATTCTTTTTTCATCTAATTTTACTTGCAAAGATACCAGTAAGGAGCTATAATCATTTGCAGGAACTAGTTGTGGAGAAGTTTGCAATGCCCTTTTATTGCTTTGGCTTCTTCTTCTAAAAACCATCAACTATCTCTTCTTTGCTTCAGATTCTGATTCATCTTCAGAAGCTGAGGTACTTGCTATATCAACTCTTTCCTGAGGACTAGGAGGCAGTTCCTTTTCAATCCTAGTTTGTTCCCCCTCAATTTCAGCTTGCTCCCCCTCAGTCCTGGCTTGCTCCCCCTCAGTCCTGGCTTGCTCTCCCTCAGTCCTGGCTTGCTCTATATCAGGGAACAACTCTTCAAGAGTAAACTCTTGTTGAGTTTGGACTGGAGGCACCACTAACTCTGGAGCTTCAACAGTTGTAGATGTATCCTCCATGATAATATCCTGTTCTTGATTGTTGAGTTGAGTGGTCTGGTCAACATCAATCAAGAGAATAGTTAGTGTTTTATACTCATTATTGAAAATTATTTGATTAACTTCTTGGATTACCTCAAGAATAGTTTGATTAGCCATTTCACTTTCTAAGTGTGTTGGATCTTCCTCAAGATGAGGCTCCCCCAGCATCTGATCATCATGTCTAATGTCTTGAGGAGGTGATTTCTCAGTATTCTCTGGCTCTCTTCATCAGCCATGTCTTTTATCAGCACTCTATCCCATCTAGAGATTATCCTTAGATCCATTCTCCTCATGTGATTGATCTTGGATCCAGCAGCCTGTTGCATCACTTCTGGAATGCTCTAGCCAAGTATAAACTTAATATCTTTCAAATATTTGGTTTCTTGATGCTTTCTCTAATCTTCTCAAATATGACTGTAGACCAATTGGTGTTGATTTTGTAGATGATCTTGGTCATGAGGTAGAACATGTAGGATGAGACCCTATCATGTCCACCTGGTTTGCATAAGAATACTTTGCCAACTACTTCAGAAAGGAATTTTCCTTGTACATTCATTCCTTTTCTATTCATGGATGATCCAATTTTCATGGTGGGATCTAATCCACACCACTGGAGTGCTTCCCTGGTATTTTAAGAGGTAACTTCTTCGTCTTCTTTATTTATGGGCAGATGAGTTTTTCGTATACTCTTCATGGTGAGTTTGATTTTATTACCCTGGACTGAAGACCTAATCTTTAGTACAGTTGAATCCTGAGTTACAGCTCCATAGAACTCAAGGATTTCCTTCTTCCATATCTTTGTAGGTTCTGATGCCAAATACTCCAAGCCATTTTCTGCAATTAGAGCTATCACAGCTTTAATAGCTGGTTCAGCATCGTCAAAGGCATTCCGTACCAGTTCATATCCCTCGTTCACGTTTTCGTCAAGTTTTGGCACCATTGGGATGGTGAGAAATCTTGAATGGAGAAGAGAGAGTTTGTTGACACAAGAAACTAGTCTCAAAAATCTGGAGAGCATGTCGACAGGGTTTGTTCTTGACCTATTTATATGTGTCTAAACATTGAATGTCAAAAGACGCGTCAAAATTTACTTAGTGTGTCAACACTGTTGAGATGGTGTCGACACAGACCTCTAATGTCTCGACAAAAGTGTTGACTTCTATGTGTCGACACCAATTGATGATGTGTTGACATAGATATACTTATTAGTTCAACAGAAATTCTGTGTCGACTCTAATTCTAAGTGTCGACACAACTTCTGGATGTGTCGACACAACTCGTCTGAAGTGTCGACACCAATTTTCTAGATGTGTCGACACAACTTCTCTGTATCGACATAAACCTCTTTTTGTTTCGACACAAAATTACTTAGACAAATTTGTCAATCTATTCTATGTTCAGCATACCTAATTTAATTTTAAAATTATTGAATTTAGTTTCATCCAATGGCTTAGTGAACATGTCAGCAATTTGAAAACTTGTATTGACAAATTCTAAACATATATCCTATTTTTCTACATGATCCTTAAGAAAATGATATCTTATTTCTATATGTTTTGTTCAACTATGAGAAACAAGATTATTAGTAATAGTAATAGCACTCGTACAATCACAGAATAATGAGGTTCTACTTACCTGGATAACATAATCTTTAAGCTGATGCTTTATCCACAACAGCTGTGCACTGCAGCTCCCTGCCACTACATACTCAAACTCAGCTGTGGAGATTGCCACACTAGTCTGCTTCTTATAGCTCCATGATATCAATCTCCCTCCTAGAAATTGACAGGTTCCAGTTGTGCTTTTTCTATCTTCTTTGCATCCTGCAAAGCCTTCATCTGAATATCTAGTCAGTAGAAAATCTTTATTCTTAGAGTACCAAAGGCCTAGATTAGGTGTGCTCTTAAGATATCTCAAAATCCTCTTAACATCAATATAATGAGATTTTTTGTGCAGGATTTGTACCTAGCACAGACACATGTAGCATACATGATGTCAGATCTACTATCAGTCAGATAAAGGAGGGATCCAACTATCCCTCTATACAAAGACTCATCTATAGGTTTTCCTGCATCATCTTTGCTTATAGGCATACTTGTCCCCATTGGAGTTCTCATGGTAGTGGATGACTCTATACCAAACTTCTTAATTAACTCCTGGGTGAACTTAGATTGGGATATGGACAGGCCATCATCAGTCTGTCTTACTTGGAGTCCCAAGAAGAACTTAAGTTCTTCCATGCTGCTCATCTCAAACTTCCCTTGCATAAGTTTAGCAAACTTCCTACAAAGTTGTTTTCAGTAGAACCAAATATTATGTCATCAACATATATCTGGACTAGGATTATCTTCCCTTTGGATTCCCTAAGGAATAGAGTTTTGTCTATTTTCCCCCTTGAGAATTTGTTCCCAATGAGGAAAGTTGACAAGGTTTCATACCAAGCCCTTGGGGCTTGTTTCAAACCATATAGGGCTTTCCTAAGCCTATACACATAATTAGGATAGAGTGGATCAATAAAACCTGATGGCTGTTCTACATAGACTTCCTCCTTTAAGTTTCCATTCAGGAATGCTAACTTAACATCCATTTGGAAGACTTTGAAACCCTGATAAGCTGCATAGGCTAGGAATAGCCTTATTGCTTCCAACCTTGCCACAGGGGCAAATGTTTGATCAAAGTCTATGCCCTCTTCCTGCTTGTATCCTTTGGCAATAAGCCTTGCCTTGTTCTTAATTATGATCCCACTCTCATCTAACTTGTTCATGTAGAGCCACTTAGTCCCTATGATATTGTGGTCTTTTGGTTTAGGAACTAACTTCCAGACCTTGCATATCCTGAATTTATTCAACTCCTCCTACATAGCATCAATCCAGTGTGGGTCGTGTATAGCTTCCTCAAATCTTTTAGGTTCCTGTTGAGACAAGAAGCTTGATCATAGTACAGTGTTCAAGCTCCTGCTTCTAGTTTGAACCCCTTGTCTAGGATCACCAATAATCTTGTGTACAAGATGATCCTTTAAATGTCTAACTGTTGGTGGATGTCTGTCTACAGTTTTACTTTCTCCATTTTCTTCATTCTGCTGTACTTCATGGTCTTCATCAGCATCTTGTGAGTCTTGTACTCCCCTTGGACAGCAACCATCATTTTCCTCTTCCTGCCTTGCAGTTTGATCTTCTTTGATAGTCAGCATGTCCATCTTCTCTTTTATACCTGTAGAGCTACAAGAACTACTAGTCAACTCACTGTTAATAAGTATTGATTCATCAAATATAACATGCATAGACTCTTCTACAACTTGTGTAGTCAAGTTATAGACTCTATATGCCTTACTATTGTTGTTGTACCCAACAAATATCCCATCTTGGGATTTGGAAGCAAACTATGTAAGGTAATACTTGTCATTGTTAAGCACATAACACTTGCAACCAAAGATCCTAAAATAGGATAAGTTTGGTTTTTTGCCTTTCGTAACCTCATAGGGTGTCTTTTTGTGGCTCTTAGTGATGGAAGCCCTATTGAGCACATGACATGCAGTGTTTATTGCCTCAGCCCAGAAATATTTTGGGAGAGAAGTGTCACACAATAGAGTTCTACCAGGCTCAATGAGAGTCCTATTCTTTCTTTCAGCAATTCCATTTTGCTGAGGAGTTCTAGGTGAGGAGTATTCCTGATGAATCCCAAATTCTTCACACAACTTTGTCATATTTTCAGATTAAAATTCAGTTCTATGGTCACTTATGATTTTGACCACTGAATTGTTCAGTTCATTCTGAATTTGCTTAACAAAGTTGCAGAAAACAATTGAGGTTTCACATTTCTGCTTTAGAAAGAAAACCCGTGAAAATCTACAATAGTCATCTACAACCACAAATGTGTAGACTTTCCTACCTAGACTCTGAACTGTCATTGGACCAAATAAATCCATATGCAAGAGGTATAAACACCTCACTGAGTCTTTGGTTTCTAAGCTATGAAAGGAGGATCTGGTCTGCTTGCCTTTTTGACAAGCTGAGCATATTCCATCCTTAATGCACTTAACTTGAGGACCATTCATCACTAACTCTTTATTAAAGAGTTGACTAATAGTCTTGTAATTTAGATGAGCTAGCCTCTTGTGCCATTTGACACAATGAGAGGCTTTCTCATCAGCTACCAGACAAATAGGAGAATCATTATTCTCACTCATAAAGTTTAGGCAATACACATTTCCTTTCCTATAACCAGTCAACATGATCTTCTGATCACTTGACCTTTTAATATGACAACCATTCTTAATGAATGAAATGTCATATCCAAGATCACTCAGTTGACTTATGCTTATCAAGTTATGTTTCAAACCCTTCACATAAGCCACTTGAGTGATAGTAATTGAGCTGTTAGAAATGTTACCAAACCCTTTGATGACACCTTTTTCAGAACCACCAAAGATTACTTTAGGTCCATTCAATATGGGTGAGTAGTCCTTCAACAATCCTCTTGTTCCAGTCATATGTCTGGAACATCCACTGTCTAAGTACCATAAATTAGCAGGGCCACTTGGACTTATCTGCAACAAATAATTACTTAACCTTAGAACCCCAATTGTTATTGGGTCCTTGGTTCAGGTTAGACTGAAATTTAGCATAATTTGTAGGAGCCCTTCTTCCAGGTAAGCTGGCATTCATCCTGACACTAATGTTCTGCCAACAATCAATGGCAATGTGTCCCACCTTGCCGCAACACCAGCACTCATATCTATTATACCTCTTTTTAGGTACAGTTTTAACAGCTTTGCTGTAAGCTGTTCTTAATACTGTAGGTACAGTGTTTCTTTGCTTTAGTGCTGGATACCACTTGTCATTCAAAATATCTTTCTTACCATGACCATGTAAGATATCATGATTATATCTATTGGTAGGCTGTTGTACTTTTCTGAGAGCAATTGGGGGATTGAAGACAAGTAGCTTAACTGGGGCTTTCCTTTTTCTTTTGGAATTAGTAGCCCTAGTACTTTCCTTAAAACCTAATCCTACCTTACCCTTTTGAGACACAAAGTCATCAATTAAGGGTAGGATAGATTTTGCATTAGAGAAACTAGCTACTAGATCCTTTTCCTTCTGAAGTCTGACTTCCAGACTTTTGATTTGATCACTCTTGAATGTGATTGTTCCCATCTGAATAACAGTTATGTTTTTCAGCTTGACAATCTCATTCATCTTCTGATCCAGCAGTTTTTTTGAATCAGATGCAGCCAACTTAAGAGCTGCAATTTCCTTAGCCTGAATTTTAGTCAGGTTTTTGCATCTCTTAAATGCCTGCAGTAAATCACCATATTCATCTATAAGTTAATGAATATCTCCTTCTGATTCAGATCCATCCACATCTCTTAATGCAGATGCTTCTGATTCTGAGCTAGTGTAATAATCAGAGTCTTCAGATAAGCTTTTTACCTTACTGGGACCAGGCTGATCCTGGCAGTGATCTTCATCAGTCAGGGCCATCAGCCCTTTGCACTGATGATCTTTAGTTCTATTTATTAAGTCCAGCAATTGCAAGAACTCAGTCTCTTCTTCTGCTGCAAACATACCAATATAAGCTTCAGCATTAGATTAAGAATCTGAAGATGATGGATCTATCCAACTTTTCTCTTTCTTTGCTACAAAGGATTTCTCTTTCTTGTTCTTATACTGAGACTTCTTTTTATCTGTAGATTCCTTTATTTTGTCTGGACAATCAGCTACTACATGTCCAGGTCTGTTGCAGCAATACCACACAATCTTTATAGTTATTGATTTGCTATGTTTTGACCTACTCTTGTCCTTTTTAGATGACTTTCTTTTCTAATAATATTCATCCTTGGACTGAGAGGAGGATGGCTTAGTTCTCCACTGCTTCTTCTTCAAAAATCTCTGAAACTGCCTTGTGAAGATAGCAAAGTCCTCATCAGAATGATTGCTATCTGAGGTGTGACTATCAGAACTTTCAGAGATCACTTCTGCAGCTTTCTTAGGAGGAGATGAAGACATCCTTCTGTCATTTCTTGTGGCTTCTGCCTTGAAGGCCACTGACTTTTCTCTATGGTCAACTTTAGTACTTTTCTCTTCCTACTTTCTGGCCATGAGTTGCATTTCATAAGAAAGCAATTTGCTAAATAGTATTGGAGGAGATATTTCTGCAAGTATGGCCACTTCCCTGATGTCACAGATCTTGGTGTCCCAATCCTTAGTAAAAGATCTAAGGAATTTATCATTCAACTCATATGTACTAAAGACCCTTCTATATGACATTATTTCATTCACAATTCTGAAGAACTTCTTGTAACATTCAGTGATGCTATCTGATTTGCTTTGTCTGAAGCTCTCATATTCCTGATTAAGCTCTTTCTATCTGGCCTAACTTCTTCTGATACCTCCATGTAGAATATCAATGTGTCTCACATCTCCTTGGAGGTTTTATAGCGAATTAGATTTTGGAATGTTGAGTCATCTATGACACTCACTATAATATTCTGAGCTCTCTTGTCCATAGTAGCCAAGATAATCTCATCCTTAGTAATTTCTAAAAAGTCTTTTGTTGTTCTCTGATTAGCATCAAGAACTGAGACTTTCATTGGAATATAAGGCCCTTCCTTAACAGTTATATATATTCTTGGATCAGATGCTTCCATAAACAATCTGACACTTTCTTTCCATATTCCAAAGATTTCTTTCCTGCATATGGGCAACCTCATGGAACCAAGTTCCTTATGATTTTCTCCTGAACCCATTTTTTCTACTTTATTCTGCCTCACAGATCTTACTCAAACTGTTAAGTCTATCTTTGAGTAACCTCCCTCTAATACGACTTGAAAGAATTGGTTTCAAGATAACCTAAACACCTAGAGGGGGGGGTGGGTGAATAGGTTCAATTCCTTTTTACTCTAAGGCAGAATATTAATTCTGTTAATCAAATATAATGAAACAGTTTTACAGCTACCACATCACAGAAATCACAATATCACACACAATCACAAATGGCACACAAATTTATAGTGGTTCCCCAAATGATGGGTACATCCACTTTCCCCCTTCACCTATCTAGCAGTGTGCTAGATCCGGCCTAACCTCTTCATTCCTTCTCAGATCCACAGATCTAACAGCTCATAACCCAGTCATGGTTCCTACAACTCAGAGTGAGTCCACACTCCTACAACTCAGGAAATTAAGCCCTACTTCAGCCTTCACCCAGGCCTACAACTCAGAGAATCAAATCTCCTACCTCAGGCACACAACCCTACCTCAGCCTTCCCAAGGCCTACAACTCAGAGATGTGAATCTCCTCCCTCAGGCACTCAGCCCTACCTCAGCCTTTATAAATTAGGCTTACAACTCAGATCAATAATGATCTTACAGAAAAATGATATAAAATAAGTTTTATCTTTCACACAAGTTGAGAGAGAAGGGGTAGAAAGTTTTCTTGATCAGTTCTTGAAGAATCTGATTACACATAAATCAACCTGTCTTTGGCTTTCTTCAAAGCATCTTGAATCTGAACACAGTAAGGTTGAATTTCTTGAAATTGATCTTCAATCAGCTTTCTTCTTAAAATCCAGAAATTAATATGAATTCTTCTTTGCAGATTAGTTCAGGATCTGCTCTTAAGAGACTAGTTGATGATAATCTCTTTCTTCACTTGAATTGTTGGAGATCTCTCTCTCTACAAATTCTTCTGAAGATATTTTGAAAATTTTCACTTAGATCCACTAGAAATCTCTGACTGGATTTTCTTGTGTATGTTGGATCTTCTGTTGTAATTGTGTTTTGTGTACTTCGTCGTCTTCAATTGATAGAATCTGTCTTTATATAGACTTCATCCAAGGTTACCGGCTGATCCGGTTGCTAACCAACTTCTGACAGATATGATAGTTGCAGTAGACTTGTTGGTCATGGAAGCTGTCAAGTCTCCTGTCGCTTCTTGAAACTTTGTCTCTGTCAGCAAAGTATCGAGTCTGAACTTCACATGTGTCGACACAAGTAGACTAAGTGTCGACACAATCTCTGGTGGTCCTGTGTGTCGACACAGTCACTTCTTGTCTTGACACAATTAACTTACAAGAAATTCTGGTGTGTGTGTGTGTGTGTGTGTGTCGACACAGGTCCCGTGTGTCGACATAGTTGATGTCGACTGAACTTTATGGGTGTCGACACAAGTCCTGTGTGTCGACACAGTTGATGTCAACTAAACTTTCTGTGTGTCGACACAAGTCCTGTGTGTCGACACAATTTCTTCTGGTGTCGACACAACTTTTCCAAGTGTCGACACAATTAACTCCAGGTGTCGACACAGCTTTTCTCAAGTGTCGACACAAGTCTTCACAAGTGTCGACACAGCTTCTTCTGGTGTCGACTTATGGACTTAGAAACATTTCCTGCATATTCTTAACATGCACATATAAACTCAAAACAACATCAAATACACCTTGATGAATATCATTGAGCTAAGTGAGGCTTCTCCAAATATAATACACATTTTCCAATGTACCCAACACTCGCGCTTAACTAACCATTTACCAAAGCTTCGAGAGTAGCTTGGGGCAAGTTCTTAGCCAACGAGAAAGACTATCCAACCTCTCGACTCGAGCAATACGAATCTAATGGCTGTCTACACACATCCATAAGCTACCATCAGATTCACACCAGATTCAGCAATTTTTGAGTAGAATAAAAAAAATTTACGCGATTAGAAAAATATAAAACTAAAACCATGCAGAAAAATTAATTCTACTCTAATTTCTACACGAGACGGGAGCACTCGACTAGGAGCACAGCAAGGTCAATATTTTACCCCGTCTCACAATCCTATGTTAGAAAAGTAATTTTCCTAAATCTAACGAAAGAAACAAGTTTAACTCGTCGTACACAAAGAGTTAAGTACACGCTCATGTGGGTGAAATGATGGGCAATGCAATGAACTAAACAAATAAATTAAAAATAGCTACTGGTATGCAAATGAAGTGCACATGCAAAGGTAACATCGACAAGCTCTCCCCCAGACTTAAGCTAAGAAGCACAGCAAAATATGATGAAGTTAAAATTAAAATGAGATAAATGGAGAAGTTACCCAATGCTCAGAAGATAAGCATACCAGAAGATTGACTTTAAACTTGATCAATAAGCCCACGGCCTAGACAAAATCACATGAAAGAAGCAAATCTCCAACCAAGTAAATAATAAGCCTGCACAATCAAAAAGATAAACAAACAAATTAAGCGCAGGTAAATTCGGTTGTCTCCCAGAAGCCCTTTTCTTTACCGTACTTAAGGTGCACCAAATACCTGTTTTAACAGTTTGATACAATGTTCAGGTAGCAAAAGTTTAATATGCAGAGAAAGAGAATTCAAAGTCACACATAGCATTAAGCAAATAAAATGTTAGCAACAACAAGACAAACGGAGACGGCCCCGGAGATCCCTCACTTTTCAGCTAAACGTCGATTTATGATAGATCCCCCCGGACACGTGAGATGAGGAAGAGGGGAAAGCTTTAGGTCCCAAGGAAGACAAGTCTCCCCTGCCCCTACCCTCCTCCATCCCGCGCCTGCGGGCAAAACTTTGCGCTTTGTGCAGAAGCAACTCCTTTCATTTTAATTCCACAGAAGAGGAGCGCTAGGGGGGTATGGTCACACCCGGCTCTTCAGCAGCTCGATTAAAATCCAAAATCGGGGGCATACTTTCTTCACCCGCTGAGGGTGAAAGATCAGCCCATGTTACCTATTTCATAATTTTACAGGCTTTGTCTAAACAAATTACAGTTTTTAAATTGAAATTCTGCATGCCCACATCCGGCGTGAACAACACATCCATCTTTGCAGCAGCATCATGCATCACCTTAAGGACCTGTGTCTCTTCTTTCCCTTTAGTTGTCGTTGGCATTTCAAAAACTTCTTCAACCTGCTCTTGTCCCATCGATTGAGAATCTACCTTGACACCACTAGAAACATCAGTAGATGACACAATAGTTAAGTTTGATGGTTTTACGAGGTCAACAAAAGTTAATTGAGGAGGTGAAGGTGGCAACGGTGCATTAACTTTGGGCGCAACAGTGATGCCACTAGCATCAAAATGCAATGTCGCCTCATTGGATTTAAGGAAGGGGACCCCAAGGATGGGTTTTGAGGTGTTACCCCTGGGCCCAAGCACCTGAAAGTCTGTGAAGACAGCCGCCCATTCAAAACCACTTCTACACCCTTCACCTCTCCATTGGTCTCAACCACAGATCCATCAGCTAACATTAAGGATTTCCATCCATAAGATTTGTTGGATACATTGAAATATATGTACCTGATTTGAAGAAGCCTCACCCTACTCAATGATATACATCAAGGTGTATTTGATGTGCTTTGAGTTTCTTTGTGCAGGTTAAGTAACTGCAGGTTTGCAGGAAAAGTTTCTAAGTCCATGTGTCGACACCCAGAAGAAAAGTGTCGACACTTAAGAAGGCTTGTGTCGACACCCAGAGAAGCTGTGTCGACACTTGGAGTAATTGTGTCGACACTGGGAAGGTAGAGTCGACACCAGAAGGAAAGTGTCCACACATACAGGCAGTGTCGACACACAATGAAGAAATGTCTAAAGAATCAGTGTCGACACTAAGAAGCAGTGTCGACACCCAGAGGAACTTTGTCGACATCAAAAATGTCGACACTAGGAGGCTGTGTCGACACTCAGCAAAACATCAACAAAGTTCAAGTACAAGTGTCGACACTAGGAGGCTGTGTCGACACTCAGCAAACTTCAACAAAGTTTAAGTCCAAGAGTCGACACAAAGGAGATGTGTCGATACTCAGCAAAAGTCTCAACACATGAAGAATGTGTCGACACAAAGGAGATGTGTCGACACTCAGCAAAGTCTCAACACATGAAGAATGTGTCGACACAAAGGAGATGTGTCGACACTCAGCAAAAGTTTCAACACAGAAGGCATGTGTCGACACAAAGAAGATGTGTCGACACTTAGCAAGTTTCAACACAAGAAGATGTGTCGACACTAAGGAGTTGTGTCGACACTTAGCTAAAATCAACTAAGTATTGAAGAAGAAGGACTTGTGTCGACACACATGATCAGTGTCGACACATTCTGAAGAAGCAGTGTCGAGAAGTAGTTTCTACAACACAAGGAGTTATGTCGACACCATGAAGGCTAGTGTCGACACTTAGTCTACTTGTGTCGACACTTAGTCTATTTGTGTCGACACATAAAGACTATCTATCTCGACACTTTCAGACAGTGACAGAGATTTCAAGAAGTGACTGGATGACTTGACAGCTGCCATTTCAACCGGTCAACTGCTACTGTCGGAGCTGTGAGAAGATCGTTAGAAACCGGATCAGCCGGTCACCATGAACAAAGCTTATATAAAGGCTTATTCCTTCAACCGAAGAAGATCGATGAAGCAATCATTGAAGTGAAAAACAACACAACAAGAAGAAGACCTCAAGTGAAGATCTAAGAAGTTGGAGAGAGAAAGCTCCTTCTAAGAAGACAGCTATTGAACCAGGCTGCTAAGAAAGTTTCAGATTGAGATCTGATTCTCAAGTCAGCAGTTGATTGAAGATTATCTACAAAGAGATACAACCCTACTGTGTTCTAATTCAAGAAGCTTTGAAGAAAGTCAAGGGAGGTTGATCTCTGGAAAGTTCTTTCAAGAACTCATCAAGAATCCAGTCAACTCATCTTTCTCAATCAGAGTTGTGGTTATTAATCTTTGTACTCTTTATTTTCTGTAGGATCCTAAGGGATATGAGTTGTAAGCCTATATTTATAAAGGCTGAGTGGTAGGGCCTGTGTGCCTGAGTGTAGGAGATACATTTCTCTGAGTGTAGGCCTTGTTGAAGGCTGAGTGTAGGCCTTGTTGAAGGCTGAGTGTAGGTCTTGGTGAAGATTGAGTGGTAGGGCTGTTGTGCCTGAGTTGTAGGAGTGGGATCACTCTGAGTTGTAGGAACCTGTTTGGGTTCTGAGCTGTAAGATCTATGGATCTGAGAAGTAGTGGAGAAGTTAGGCCGAATCTAGTACACTACTAGATAGGCGAAGGGGGAAAGTGGATGTACCCAGACCTTGGGGAACCACTATAAATCCTGTGTGCTCTCTGTGATTGTATGCTTGTGTGATTGCTGTGTTATTTGTGCTGAATTGCTGTAAAGAATTGCATAAACAGGTCTAATAATTCAGTGTTTCTGCCTTAAAAGTTAAAAAGATTAAGTGCACCTATTCACCCCCCCCCCCTTCTAGGTGTTTAGGCACTAGTTCTTTCAAGTGGTATCAGAGGGAGGTTACTCAAAAAGGACATAACAGTCTGAGTAAAGATCCTGTAGGCAGATTCAGCATATTCAAGATCAAGAAAATGGGTTCAACTGAGAATCACAAAGAGCTAGGATCCATGAAATTGCCAATCTGCAGAAAGGAGATCTTTGGCATTTAGAAAGAAAGTGTTAGACTTTTTATGGAAGCCTCTGACCCAAGAATATACATTAAAGTTAAAGAAGGGCCATATGTTCCAATGAAAGTATCTGTGCTGGATGCAAATCAGAGAACTCCAAAAGACTATTCAGAAATGACTAAGGATGAAATTATTCTGGCCACTATGGACAAGAGGGCCCAAAATATTATTGTAAGTGCAATTAATGATGCCACATTTCAGAATCTGATTCATTGTAAAACATCAAAAGAAATGTGGGACACACTAATAGTCTATATGGAGGGATCAGAAGAGGTAAGACAAGACATGAAGTCTTTATTAAATCAAGAGTATGAAAGCTTCAGACAAGGCAGGTCTGATAGCATAACTGAATGCTACAAGAAATTCTATAGGATAGTCAATGAATTGATGTCCTATGGAAGGGAGTTTAGCAATTATGATTGAATGATAAGGTCTTGAGATCCCTGACAAACGACTGGGACACCAAGATTTGTGTCATAAGGGAAATGGGCAAATTAGCAGACATTCCTCCTCCAACTTTGTTTGGAAAACTGTTATCTTATGAGATGCAGTTAATGGTTAGAAAGGAGGAAGAAAAGACTATAAGAGTGGAGCACAAAGAAAGAGCTGTGACCTTCAAGACTGAAGCCACTAGGAAATATAAAAGCAAGTCTCCATCTCCATCTCAAAAAGTTGCTGAGGCTGAGACAGATACTTCAGATAGCAAGAAGTCAGAAAGCAGTGAAAGTGATGAAGACTTTGCTGCATTTACTAGGCACTTTCAGAAGTTTCTAAAGAAGAAGCAGTGGGGGTCCAAACCATCCACTTCACAGACAAAAGATGACTATTATCAGAACAGGAAGTCATCAAGGAATGACAGGAGAAAGTCCAAGTCTAGTAAAACTACATCCTCAAAGATAGTATGCTATTATTGCAATAGAGAAGGACATGTAATAGCTGATTGTCCAGAAAAGAGTAAAGAGTCCACTGACAAGAAAAAGACACAGTTCAAGGGCAAAAAGGAAAGGTCCTTTGTTGCCAAGAAGGATAAAAGTCTGACTGATATGTCATCTTCAGAAACAGATTCAGAAGCTGAAGCCTATATTGGCTTGTTTGCTGAAGAAGAAGAAAATGAGTTCATGCAACTAATGAACTCAATTTATAAGCATGAGGACATTCAGTGCAAGGGAGTGATGGCCTTATCAGAAGGAGACAAAATCCAGGATCAGCCTGGACCTAGTCAGGCACAAAATTGTTCTTCAAGTTTAATTTCTAGTGCTGGATCAGAATCAGATACATCAACATCAAGTGATGTGAGTGGATCTGAATCTGAAGGAGACATTCATCAGTTGATTGATGAATATAGAGTATTGTTGCAGGCTTTGAAGAAAAGCAAACTCTTGGCCAAGACTCATGCTAAGGAGATTACTAGTCTTAAAGTGCCTGCAACAGATTTTGACAAGTTATTAGATCAGAAATTAAATGAAATAGCCAGACTGAAGAATATTACAGTTATTCAGATGGGGACTATTACATTTAAAAATGATCAAATTAGAAATCTGGAGATTAGTCTTCAGAAGGAGAGAGATATTGTAGCAAGTTTCTCTAAACCAAAATTTGTTCTACCTTTGATAGATGAGTTTGTACCTCATAAGGGTAAAACTGGATTGGGGTTTACAAAACCTGGCAGGACTGTACAGTCCAAGTCTAAGGGCAAAGCCGCAGTACTCAATAAGAAGCCTGCTGTAGATAAAATAGCCAGGGTTGTACCTAAACAAAGGTACAACAGATTTGAGTGTTGTTGTTGTGGCAAGGTAGGACACTTTGTCATAGATTGTTGGCATAATTCAAGTGCCAAGGTAAGTAGCAAACTTCCTGTTAGAAGATCTACAGGTAGTTTTGTTAAAAGTCAAACTAACTTGCACCAAGGACCCAAGAATAATTTGGGTTTTAAGGTTAATTAATCTGTTTTGCAGGTGAGTCCAAGTGGCCATGCCCCAATATGGTACTTGGATAGTGGATGTTCCAGGCACATGACTGTAACTAGGGGATTGCTGAAGGACTATACACCAATCAAGGATGGTCCTAAGGTTACCTTTGGTGGTTCAGAAAAAGGAATCATCAAAGGCTTTGGTAACATTTCTGGCAACCTAATTACAATTACTCAAGTGGCTTATGTAAAGGGTTTGAAACATAACCTCATTAGCATAAGTCAGTTGAGTGATTTAGGATATGCCATCTCATTTGTCAAGGATGGTTGTCATATCAGTAGGTCAAGTGATCAAAAGATCATTTCGACAGGTTATAGGAAGAGAAATGTCTATTGTCTAGAGATTATGTGTGAGAACATTGTTTCTCCTGTTTGTCTTGTAGCTGATGAAAGAGTCTCACATTGTGTTAAATGGCACAAGAGGCTGCCTCATCTTAACTATAAGACAATTGGCCAACTTTTTAGCAAAGAGTTAGTGAGGAATGGTCCTCAGGTTAAGTGTATAAAGAATGGGATATGCTCAGCTTGTCAAAAAGGCAAGCAGACCAGATCCACCTTTAATAGCATTGAGAACAAAGATGTTGTGAGGTGCCTATACCTCTTGCATATGGATCCTTTTGGTCCTATGCCAGTTCACAGCCTAGGTAGGAAGGTCTACACATTTGTGGTTGTAGATGATTATTCAAGGTTTTCCTGGGTATTCTTCCTAAGGCAAAAATCTGAAACTCTTAGTATCTTTTATAGTTTTGTCAAACAAATTCAGAATGAGTTAGACAGTACAGTGGTCAAAATAAGAAGTGACCATGGTACTGAATTCCAGTCTGATAGTATGACAAAGCTATGTGAAGAGTTTGGGATATTTCAGGAATTTTACTCACCAAGAACACCTCAGCAAAATGGTATTGCTGAGAGGAAAAATAGAACCTTGATAGAGGCAGGTAGAACTCTATTGAGTGACACATCTCTCCCAGAATATTTCTGGGCTGAGGCAGTTAATACTGCATGTCATGTGATCAATAGGGCTACTATCACCAAGAGCTACAAGAAGACCCCTTATGAGATTGTGAAGGGCAGAAAACCAAATATATCCTATTTCAGGATCTTTGGTTGTAAATGTTATATACTTAACAATGGTAAGTCTTATTTAACCAAGTTTGCTGCCAAATCCCAAGATGGGATCTTTGTTGGGTACAGCAACAACAGTAAGGCTTATAGGGTCTACAACTTGACTACTCAAGTTGTAGAAGAGTCTGTTCATGTAGTTTTTGATGAAGCTAGACTCATTAACAATGAATTACCTAGAAGTGTTTGCAGCTCTACAGGTGTAACTGAGAAGATGGACAAGCTTACTATTGTAGAAGGTCCTACTGCAAGTCAGCAAGTAGAAGAAGGTGGCTGCTGTCTAGGGGGAGTACAAGATACTCCTGTTGCTGAAGAAGACCAAGAGGAGCAGCTGAATGAAGAAGCTGAAGGTGTACAACCAGAAAACAGGTTGCCTCAAGCAAATAGTCATTTAAAAGATCATCCTGCCAATCAAATTATTAGAGATCTCAGTAAAGGGGTACAAACAAGGAGCAGGAATCAAAGTTCAGTTCTCTACTACAGCTTTCTATCCCAAGTAGAGCCAAAGAAATTTGAAGAAGCAATCCTAAACACTCATTGGATCGAGGCCATGCAAGAGGAGCTGAACCAGTTCAAAAGATGCAAAGTCTGGGAGCTAGTTCCTAAATCAAAGGACCACAACATTATTGGAACTAAGTGGATCTTTAGGAACAAGTTGGATGAAAATGGAAAAATTATAAAGAACAAAGCTAGACTTATTGCAAAAGGATATATGCAGGAAGAAGGTATTGATTTTGATCAGACCTTTTTTCCAGTAGCATGACTGGAAGCAATAAGGATGTTCCTTGCATATGCAACATTTCAAGGGTTCAAGGTATACCAAATGGATGTTAAGTCGGCTTTTTTGAATGGAAATCTGAAGGAAGAAGTCTATGTAGAACAGCCATCAGGTTTTGTTGATTCTACTAAACCTAATTATGTTTATAGACTTAGGAAGGCTTTGTATGTGTTAAAATAAGCCCCTAGGGCTTGGTATGAAACCCTGTCTAGTTTGCTCATTGAGAATAAATTCATAAGGGGGAAAATAGACAAGACTCTATTCCTTAGGGAATACAGAGGCAAGATTATCTTAGTCCAAATATATGTAGATGACGTCATATTTGAGTCTACAGAAAGTAGTCTTTGCAGGAAGTTTGCAAAACTAATGCAAGGACAATTTGAAATGAGCAGTATGGGGGAACTTAAGTTCTTCTTGGGTCTCCAAGTTAGACAGACTGAAGATGGATTATCCATATGCCAGTCTAAGTTCACTCTAGAATTGATAAAGAAGTATGGTATGGAATAATCCACTACCATGAAAACTCCTATGAGGTCAACAATGTCTTTATGCAAAGATGATGCAGGGAAACCTGTAGATGAAACATTGTATAGAGGGATAGTTGGCTCCCTTCTATATTTGACTGCAAGTAGACCAGATATCATGTATGCTACATGTGTCTGTGCTAGGTACCAAGCTTGCCATAAAGAATCTCATTTGACAGCAGTAAAAAGAATTTTGAGATATCTTAAGGGCACTCCTTATCTAGGCCTTTGGTACCTAGGAATGGAGAGTTTGAACTGACAGGTTATTCAGATGCAGATTTTGCAGGCTGCAAGAAAGATAGAAAGAGTACCATAGGTACCTGTCAATTTTTAGGTGGAAGGCTGGTGTCTTGGAGTAGCAAGAAGCAGACCAGTGTGGCTATCTCCACAGCTGAGTCATAGTATGTTGCGGCAGGAAGCTGCTGTGCACAACTACTATGGATACAACACCAGCTAGAAGATTATGGTATTCAAGTAAGTAGAACACCTTTATTTTGTGATTCTACAAGTGCTATTTCTATTGCAAATAATCCTGTCTCCCATAGTAGGACTAAGCACATAGAAATAAAATACCATTTTCTAAGAGAACATGTGGAAAAAGGAGATATTTCACTAGATTATATTAATACAGATAATCAGCTAGCTGACATGTACACTAAGCCCTTAGATGAAATCAAATTCAATAAATTTAAAATTGAATTAGGGATGATCAACTTAGAATAGTCTACAAAATTGGCTAAGTAAAATGGTGTCGACACACAGAGTTGTCTGTGTCGACACATAGAAGTGGTGTCGACATTTCAGAGAAATGGTGTCGACACATCTAGAAAGTCTGTGTCGACACATGCAGTATAGGTGTCGACACATCCAAGGTCGTGTCGACACTTAGGCTTTACACAGAATTAGTCTGGTAGAGTCTCGACTAAGTGTCGAGATGAGTGGTGTCGACACATATACAAGTGTCGACACATATATTCTGTCGACTATACTTGTGTCGACACATAGTTGTTGAGACATTAGCAGTAAGTGTCGACACTTTTCAATAGTGTCAACATAATTTAAGTATTTTGACGCGCCTTTTCACCTTCGATTCTAGAAAGGTATAAATAGGTTTTCGCCATTGTTTGTCGACACGCTCACCAAAGTTTCGAGACCAAACTTGTGTGTCGGCATCTCTCTTCTCTAAATTCAAATTTTCTTCAAACCGTAATGGAACCAAAGCTAGAAGAGAACATTAATGAAGGATATGAACTCGTGCGACATGCCTTTGATGACGCAGAACCCGAAATCAAAGGTGTGGTAACCCTAATTGCCGAGACTGGATTGGAATACCTTGTTTCAGAACTAATCAAGATCTGGAAGAAGGAGGTCCTAGAATTTTTGAGTGCAGCTTCACTTGATGACTCTGGACTCAAGATTAAGTCCAGAGTTCATGGAACCAAAGTTAAGATCACACAGAAAAGTCTAAGGAAGGTACTTCATCTACCAAGAACAAAAGAGGAAGAAGATGTATTTGCTTCTAAGACTAGAGAGGCATTGAGATGGTGTGGACTTGATTCAAACCTAAAAATTGGATAAGTTTTTAATAGTAAAAGAATGAATATACAAGGGAAATTCTTATCTGAGATAGTTGGCAAGGTCATCTTGAGCAAGCCTGGAGGACATGACAGAATTTCAGCTCAGATGTTCAATTTGATGACAAGGATTATCTTCAAACTAGATACTGATTGGTCTGCAGTTATGTTTGAAAAGATAAAAGAGAGTATGAAGAAGCCTAATCTGGGAAGAATTCTGAGTTTATACCTAGCTGGAAGTATTCCAGAGGTGATGAATCAAGCAGTTGGTTCTAAGATAAATCACATGAGGAGAATGGATGTCAGAATTTTCTCAAGATGGGATAGGGTGCTGACAAAAGAAATGCAACTCCAGTAAAGGATACAACTCAGAAGAAAAAGAAGAAGACAGCCATTGTGGCTCAAGAATCCTCCAGCAGCTCTGAAGAGCAAGTGGTATTTAGTTCTGATGATGAACATGGTGGAAATGTTGGACAGTCTCTAGCTAGACAAGAAGATGCTCAGAGGCAGGGGGAGCTACCACCAGCTAGCCCATTTCACCTGGATCCACTCCAGGGGGAGCCTCTACTTGTGGAAGAGCCAACTCCTCTAGAGAGTGAAAGGGCTACTCAAACCATCCTAGAGCAAAAACAGATACAACCTCAACCACAAGATGTTGTCATAAAGGACACATCTGTTGCTGATAAAGTGGTTGATAAAACCAGAGATTCCCCAGCCCATTCTCAACAGGAATACACATTAGAAGAGCTGTTCCCTGATCTTCTACAAACTGATTTTGAGAAAGAGATAGCTGCTGTTGAGGGGGATAAGGACCATATTGAGGGGGAGCATGTGGAGATTATAGAGAAAATTGCAAACAAGGAGACTGAGGAGCCAAGAGAAGCTGAAGGGCTACCAAGGACTGAGAAGGATTCACATCCTAGTCCTAAAGACAGAGTGGATATTGCTAGCACTTCTGCATCATAGGATGAAGAGGCTGCTAGAGCCAAGAAAAGGAAGTTCCAGGTCTTCAAAAGAAGGAGCCAGAACTATAAGAAAGCCCTACAGACCATTGCTCCATAGCCTGCCCCATCTACTGACTATAGTTCACTGATGGTGGCTTTACATATCAAGCTAGATGAGCAAAGAAAGGCTTTGCAAACCTATATGGATGAAGGCCATAAGTCACTTCAGTTTGATCTGGCACAAGACATCAAGTCAATCAGATTTGAAGTGAATCTCAACAAAAAGGAAATGACTGATTGTTTCCATAAGGGAGGAAATGCAGTAGTCTATCTAGCCACACATCAAGAGAAAATAAAGACAAAACTTGATGACCTAGAAGTGAAGCAAGGCTATGTCCTGGAAAACCAGATAAGGATGAATGATAATCTCACTGCTTCGCATAATGGCATAATAACTGAAATGAAGAATATAGCTACTGCCCAAACTGCACACAGTGCTGCTTCCAAAGCTGAGTTTGATAAGCAACTCCAAGAGAGCCTACTTGCAGTTCACTCTGCCATCCAGGACTCACAAAAGCTCATAACTGAAAAGCTTCAAAGGTTGAAACCTTTTTACAAAGATGGAGTTAACTATCTGAATGCCCAGATCAGGTTTCAGAAAGATGATCTGAGGGATCATATAGAGAGAGAAGTCATAAAGAGGGAGAGGGTACTAGTCAAAGCAGGCTCTGATCATGCCAAATGGATTTCAAATTCCATCAAAGTCACCCTTGGATATCCACCCTTATGTGATGATGACAATGTTCCAGAGTCTGGAATCAATCCTGCATACCTTGGAGGAGAGCAAGCTGAAGTAGCTCAAGTGATATACCGTCCACCAGACTTTGATATGATACATCAAGAGATACAGTCTATGTATAGTCCTCCTGAGGGAAATCAAAATGTCATCATAGAGAAAGTTGTCCAGCCTATGTCAGAGGCTATACTAAAAGAACAAGTGGCTTTGTTAAAAGAACAAGAGGCCCAATTATCTAAGAAAAGATTCAGAGAGCAAGCTGAATTAAGGCCTGATTTTGAACAATGGAGCCCCACTTTCAGGAATATCATTTTGACTGCTTGGAAGGCTGCTAAGGACAATGTCCTGGATAGAGGCAAATGGTATTCTGATCTGGAGTGGAGAAAACATGAGAATAGGTAAGAGGCCATTGTACAATATAGAAGAAAGGCTAAACTGGGAAAGCTACCTCCTAATGCACAGGAGCCTAGCAAGTTTTTCCCCAAGCCTTATCACTATTTTGAAAGGCAGAAGATAAAGGCTGAAGAGCAGAAAAAAAAAGATCTCAAAGGGAAGAAGCAAGCTGCTGCTAATGACACTGAAGATACAGTTCAAGCAAAGATTCAATCTGGAAAGGGGATTGTAATCAAGGAACCAGAGCAGCCATATGATAGCCTTTTCTTAAGTTTACAAATTGTAATCATTTGTATTAAAATTCTATGTAAACTTTTGATTAATAAGAATGTTGGAATTTGTAAGAACATTGTGTCATGGTTCAAATCTATTACATTAAGTGTTCTGAGATAATTGTTTATATATGTTCTGTTTATACATATTGTTTAAGTATTTTCCATGTCACATAAATTTGTTGTACATCATACTGAGAATTTGTTATGTATGGTATATATCATTGACTAAGGGTTATGACTTCTCCAAATAGGGGGAGATTGTTGGGTACATTGGAATATATGTACCTGATTTGAAGAAGCCTCACCCTACTCAGTGATATACATCAAGGTGTATTTGATGTGCTTTGAGTTTCTTTGTGCAGGTTAAGTAACTGCAGGTTTGCAGGAAAAGTTTCCAAGTCCATGTGTCGACACCCAGAAGAAAAGTGTCGACACTTAAGAAGGCTTGTGTCGACACCCAGAGAAGCTGTGTCGACACTTGGAGTAATTGTGTCGACACTGGGAAGGCAGAGTCGACACCAGAAGGAAAGTGTCGACTCATACAGGCAGTGTCGACACACAATGAAGAAATGTCTAAAGAATCAGTGTCGACATATAAAAGCAGTGTAGAAACCCAGAGGAACTTTGTCGACATCAAAAATGTCGACACTAGGAGGTTGTGTCGACACTCAGCAAAACATCAACAAAGTTCAAGTACAAGTGTCGACACTAGGAGGCTGTGTCGACACTCAGCAAACTTCAACAAAGTTTAAGTCCAATAGTCGACACAAAGGAGATGTGTCGACACTCAGCAAAAGTCTCAACACATGAAGAATGTGTCGACACAAAGGAGATGTGTCGACACTCAGCAAAAGTCTCAACACATGAAGAATGTGTCGACACAAAGGAGATGTGTCGACACTCAGCAAAAGTTTCAACACAGAAGGCATGTGTCGACACAAAGAAGATGTGTCGACACTTAGCAAGTTTCAACACAAGAAGATGTGTCGACACTAAGGAGTTGTGTCGACACTTAGCTAAAATCAACTAAGTATTGAAGAAGAAGGACTTGTGTCGACACACATGATCAGTGTCGACACATTCTGAAGAAGCAGTGTCGAGAAGTAGTTTCTACAACACAAGGAGTTGTGTCGACACCATGAAGGCTAGTGTCGACACTTAGTCTACTTGTGTCGACACTTAGTCTATTTGTGTCGACACATAAAGACTATCTGTCTCGACACTTTCAGACAGTGACAAAAATTTCAAGAAGTGACTGGATGACTTGACGGCTGCGATTTCAACCGGTCAACTGCTACTGTCAGAGCTGTCAGAAGATCGTTAGAAACCGGATCAGCCGGTCACCATGAAGAAAGCTTATATAAAGGCTTATTCCTTCAACAGAAGAAGATCGATGAAGCAATCATTGAAGTGAAAAACAACACAACAAGAAGAAGACCTCAAGTGAAGATCTAAGAAGTTGGAGAGAGAAAGCTCGTTCTAAGAAGACAGCTATTGAACCAGGCTGCTAAGAAAGTTTCAGATTGAGATCTGATTCTCAAGTCAGCAGTTGATTGAAGATTATCTGCAAAGAGATACAACCATACTATGTTCTAATTCAAGAAGCTTTGAGGAAAGCCAAGGGAGGTTGATCTCTGCAAAGTTCTTTCAAGAACTCATCAAGAAGCCAGCCAACTCATCTTTCTCAATCAGAGTTGTGGTTATTAATCTTTGTACTCTTTATTTTCTGTAGGATCCTAAGGGATCTGAGTTGTAAGCCTATATTTATAAAGGCTGAGTGGTAGGGCCTGTGTGCCTGAGTGTAGGAGATATATTTCTCTGAGTGTAGGCCTTATTGAAGGCTGAGTGTAGGCCTTGTTGAAGGCTGAGTGTAGGTCTTGGTGACGACTGAGTGGTAGGGCTGTTGTGCCTGAGTTGTAGGAGTGGGATCACTCTAAGTTATAGGAACCTGTTTGGGTTCTGAGCTGTAAGATCTGTGGATCTGAGAAGCAGTGGAGAAGTTAGGCCGAATCTAGTACACTACTAGATAGGCGAAGGGGGAAAGTGGATGTACCCAGACCTTGGGGAACCACTATAAATCCTGTGTGCTCTCTGTGATTGTATGCTTGTGTGATTGTTGTGTTATTTGTGCTGAATTGCTGCAAAGAATTGCATAAACAGGTGAAAGTCCACCTACTGTCAACTATCTTCACCTATGGGGGGGGAATAGGTGACGTGCAGCATTTTTGCGGAATTTAAATTGTACCTGCACACGAAAATAAAACAACACAGCACAACAGAGTACACAAGCTATTTATAGTGGTTCCCCGATTTGGGTACATCCACTTTCCCACTTCGACCTATCTCCCAACCAGGGATGACTCGGTCACTTCTCCAACAGGATTGAAATCCAATCCTTGCACTATCGGAAGGAACCCTTCCACACGTAGGAGTCAACACTCCCACAAACCGGGTTGCACCCAACCCTTACAAATAGGAACCAACGTTCCTTTACAACAAAAGTAAAACTAGAATGTACAAGAGATACAAACTACGTTTGGAGACTAAGGTGTCCCTCTTTGTTGACGACGTGTTCTTGAAGTCCACAAAGAGTCCACAACCCTAGATCTCTCTTGGAGAGGATCTCCCCGGAACCGGCGGCGGCAAGATGGGCGGTGGCTAGGTTCACGGGATCGGCGGCGACGACGATGTGCGGTTGCTGTTCTTTGGAGATCCAAACTTCGTAGCGAAGCTAGCTAGGTTTACCAACGGTCACACTAGGATCAATTGTCTCGATCGATTCGGATGGGGAAGATTTTTCCCGATCTACAAATCAAGAGACAAGAGTTCTCCGGTTAGACACATGAGATGCTAAGCTTAGCTAGGCTTCTGTCGCAGGAGGATCTGGGCGAAACCACGATCAAACGGCGAACAACTCGGCGCGAGCGGCGACTGCGGCGGCGGCGGAGCTGAAGACAGCGAACTAGGTCACGTCGCGGCTCGTCTTTTTCAAAACTTCTTCGCTACTTTACTGTTCAAGAATACGCGTGTATTTATACACAAGTATACTCCTAAAAGACCGTTGTGGGTCCCACCTGAAGGAAACCCTAGTTCCGGTTCAACACAGTCCCAGCGGCAGAATTCGGTCCAACAGCTTCCAGAAAAATTGCTAAGTCAAAATCGGCGAGAATCGAAGGTAATTCTCGACGAATCGGCGAGAATCAGTTAGTGATTCTCGACGATTCGTGGAGAATCACTAGTGATTCTCGCCGAATCACTTGATGATTCTCGCCAAATCACTTGTTGATTCTCGACGAATATTACTTGGCCATGATCTGCTCAATGATGGGTTCGGCGAGAATCACTAGTGATTCTCGCCGAATCTTACTTGGCACCGTTTTGAGGTAGCCGGATAGAGTCGGCGAGAATCACTAATGATTCTCGACGATTCGGCGAGAATCACTTGGTGATTCTCGCCGAATCGGCGAGAATCACTTGGTGATTCTCGCCGAATTATACTTAGACAAATTTTCGTCTTTCCACCCAAGAACTTCTCCTTGACCCATCCTTGCTCCTTGTCTGCTCTTGCATAAACACGACCCTGTACTTGAAGTAAGTGCACTCTAATAGAGAGAGTACACGTAGGCCAACACACTGATCTGTTCAACGAGGGATTGCGTCGTGTAGACCCGTGTATATTGACCTACTGCACCCTGACATTGGTGTGCACTTAGCGTGGAATAACTGCAAGCACAACTTAAGAGGTTTCATCAAATATATTGTGAATTCATCTTAGCTTGACAGGTGGCTTCCTCAAATCCAGGTAATTGTGGATACAATACCCAACAATCTCCCCCTATTTGACGAAGCCAAAACCCTACTAGCTAAGATGAATAACACCAACCAGATAATATAAACATCATTCAGAATTTAAATATGCAGCACAAGAGAATATAGGAAAACAGATCAAGACTTAAGTCATTCACAAATTCAAATACATATATAAATATATACATATATATAATCTCAAGATTGTTCATATAATAACAATAAATGTTAACTGTTCTTAAGAGAGAATGACAGGCTATAAAGTTTTGGCTATTTTTCTTTGGCTAAGTCATCCTTGAGTTTTTGAGCCAAATACTTCTTTCTTTCCCTCTCCATATACTCTTTGGGCTTCGAATAATATCTGGGAGGAGGAGCTTTATCTGCCGCAGTATTGGTCCTGAAAAAGATGTTCCGTTTGGCTTCATACGTCTTATGCATCTCCCACTCATACTGGCTGTATACATCGTTTCGATTGATTTCCTCTTGTTCCTGTAGCCAGAATGTGTCCAATATGATACTCTTGGATACTAGACTCCACTTTTCGTTTCTTACTTCCTCCTCCTTCAGTCTGATTCTCTTTTCAGCTTGTGTTTCCTTTGATGTCCCTTCTTGAAACTTTCTCTTGTCCCTGGCTTTTGCTTGGGCCTCTTGGTCAAACATGGCCATACGTTTTGCTTTGGAAATAGCCCTAGCATCAGCTTTACTCATGGGAACTTCTGCATCACTTACTCCCTCAGTAGTCATAGTAGTCTCAGGAGCATGAATACCCGCAGGATTCAAATCAACGCCTAACGCCTGTTGGAGCATCCACCAGCAACTGTCATAGACATATTTGTTTGACTGTTCGAAGTTGTTGATCATGACTTCCCGAAGCTCATCCATCTTAGCTATATATTCCTTCTCCCCCTTTTTGGCTTCGACTGCAATGGAGTTTGCATAGGAGTGCAGTGAGTCATCAATATGCTTTGTAGTCCTGGAGAATTCAGTGACCAAGGCCTGCTGATTGGTGTTGAGAGTTACCATATTGCCATCAAACTTTTGAATGTTGTTTGCTACGACGTGAGCATTATGATTTACTACGGCGAGAGTATCGATGTTCTTTTTCAATCCGGCCATAAGAAGAGTGACAACTTGGCCGGCCGCTGTTTACTTATCTTCAAATTTCTTTTCCATCACGTCAAGTTTATGATTGATCTCCACCATGTTCTTGAGCATCAGATTTTCAGATTTCTTAATCCTTTTCAACATTTTATTTTGAGATTTCTCAAAAGATGCCTTAAGCTCATCCACTATACCCTGAATGACATTAACTGTGTGAGTGGCTATATCATCTCGCAGTGGAAGATTCTGAGGCACTTCTTGGTCGTGCTCTTCAGCAGATGCACCTGTAGAGCTGGACACGAGCACAGTCTCGAATGGAGGAATACTTGCAGCATCTGTAGATTTCTCGGACTCCCCCTCCACTTGTGCACCAATGTTCTCAGGAACGATCTCAGGTGCGTGTTTGTCAGATGGAGGTTCAATGATATCCTGAGTCTCCAATGCTTCCTGTCCCTCATCGCCTTCTTCTTCACCTTCATCATCCATGAGATCAAGCGCATCAGCATCATCGTCGTCAGCAGTCTCCTCTACATTAGCTTCGGCTCCTTGATCGTTCAGGTTCAGAGCCTCCTCATTCTCCAGCACAGTTTCACTTGCTTCTTGTATAGCTGCCACTGCATATCTTGCTATCTGGGAGATGTCAGATACGATATGAGCATCAGTGGGTAGAGGCTCCCCCTCAATTCCTGCAGTCAAAGCATCAGGAATTTCACTAGGGATTACTACGGAATCAGCCACAGTGCCGTCCTCGGCTGGAGATGCGTCCTGATGTTCTACCATGACAGCCTGCCCAATTCGCCTCTCCCATCTGCCAAAAACAGTCGAGTCCATTTTCTTTAAGTAATGGAGAGGAACACCTTTACTCATGTCATATTTGTCTCCATTCAGCTGATTGAGGTACAGACTGATGATTCGGCCAAAGCTAGGTGATCTTAGGGTGTCCTTTATCTTCTCAAACAGCAATGCCCCCCAGTTGAATCTTTTCCTGCAGACAATCGCCACCAGGATCTTGAACATGTCCGCAGAGATGTGGTCATGAGATCCCGGCTTGCATATGAGAACTTTTCCAACGATGTCTAATAGAAGTTTCCCTTCTTCATTCATATCCTTTCGCTTTATCGACCGAGTTTCTCGAGCGAGACCATAGAATAAGAGAGTCCTGGTTTTGTCTTCTTCCTCAAGATAGTCCTCGTGCTCCGAGCTATAGAGCTGCAGGAAGTGGGTCAGCTTGCTGGCAGACATCTTGATCTTTGCCCCGACAACCTTGCTTTTGATAAGAGAGTCGCCATTCCGGAGTTTTGCGGTTGCAAAGAACTCTAGCACTTCCTTGTCCAGGATTTTACACGGGTGCTCCAGTACGAATGAGAGCCAAGCCTCTTCCAGCATAAGAATGATGTTTCTGAATTCGTCAGAGGCATGAGAGAACCCTGTTCGAACCAGCTCGCATCCCGTAACCAGCCCAGCGGTTGTCCTTGGAGCCATTGCACACCTAGGGAGAGAATACCTACTCTACGCTTAATTAACAGTCAAAAGGGAAGCGACACTAGTGATAACGTCCAAGTACGGGTGAGGAAGAGGTTACCTAAAAGCGTAGACGATAGTTAGTTGGTTGAAGATGATGGACACCAGATGAGTGCACGCGGAGAAATTCCTGGAAGGAAGAATCGAAACCGGGAGAGATCGTCGGTGAGCTTCCTGCGTGAGATCTTCAGTGAGCGTCCTTCGGGATGTCGACGGAAGCCTTCACGATTTGACGAGATACCTTCGGGAAGACCTTCGGTGGAATCTTGCGAAAGGGAAAGAATCGGGGAATCTTGCGGAAGGGGAAGATGAAGAAACTTGCGGGAGAAACTTGCGGGAAACTTGCGGGAAACCTTCGGTTAATCGGCGAGAACCTTGCGGGATTCGGTGAGTTTCCTGCGGAGAAGGTCCTTCGGCGGGATTCCTACGGAAGGTGAAGGGTCGGCGGGAATTCTAAATATATAAAGGATCGTGAGTTCGGGTTGAGCGGGTTTCTAGTTTGTTCTAAGTCGATTTGAAAATCTTCTAAATATATAAATACTCCTTAAAGCCAAGCTATTAGGGTTTGAACCGGCTTTTCCATACATTTATTGATGGCAAGGTTTCCAATGACGTATTTTCGTTAGTTTTCAGTGAACTAATTTATGCCTGTAGATGTTAGTTCTCGAATCTACCAGTGGAATTTCCGATAACTCTTTAATGATGTGTCTAAGCTTTATATTCACCATGTTAACCTATCCTTAGATGTGCACACATATATGTATATATATAAAGATATATATATGTAAATGTCGATAGAAAATGACTCAAGTCTTGGGGCTGATGAAAAATACCTGGGATTATGAGAGTTATCATTTAGTCTCTCTGATTATAACATACCAGGTGCTCGATGTGAGTATGCTCATATAGATATCACTGCTGTTATTCCAGATGCATGTTCCAATTCAGTTTTGAAACATCTACTGTCTAGTTCCCATCATATTTATGGGAACCTAGACTACCCTGCAAGAAAGAATTACTTTACCTTAGGAACCCAAACCATATTGGGTCCTAGGTTCTTGTTAGTATAACCACTGGAATGTATTCCCTCAGAAAACCTGTCAGGAAGACTACCTCTGCCCAGAAAATGTGGATATACCCTTGCCCTTGACATAGAGGGGTTGTGCCAACAGTCGATGGCAAAGTGTCCCACTTTGCCACAGCACCAACACGGGTGAATGTTGTATCGCCGTTTCTGACCTGATCTAGTGAGTGAGGTAGTCACAGTCCTAGGTCTAAACGGGATAGGGAATGATCTCCTCACAAAATTTCCTCTTCCACCGTGACACGTGGAAGGGTGGAAGGAATGCATGTTGCGAGCGTCATGAGGCCGGGGAGGTGGTGCCTTCCTTTCAGGCATCCCCCTTCCTGAGGCCCCATGAAAACTTACATCATGACTTCTAACCTCCCTGTCCTGTGTCCTCGGGTGGTGAGAAGTGTTCTGTGAGCTGGTACATGTAGATTCACACCGAGTTGAGGCAGTGGCAGTGAATACAAAGGGCTCAGAATGAGCCTTAGGTATTCTCTCATGGGTGGCCACGACGGCCCTTGCACTATGGGTGTCTCCACATGAGGACAGATCACCCTTGCAGTGACCACAATTATTTCTGTGATCATACCTGAAGGCATGATGAGTTGCCTTCCTGCTTGGAGTGGGGGGTCGGAATACCGTTTCCCCATTTCTCCATGAATTGATAATCCGGGAGATCCACCCATTTTCTTGCTTTCTCTTTATAGCATCAACCTTGGAAAAGTTTGATACTATCCTTTTCTCATTATCTAGACTACTCTCTAGATCAGAGATTTTAGAGTCCTTGACCTTGTTGGACGCCAATTGGAGAACCAACAAGATCTTTAGCCGAGCAATCTCCTGAGCTTGTTCTTCAACAAGTAGGTTGCTCTTCTGAAGGGCTCTCTTTAGGGAATCAGAATTTTCTGAAGGAAAGCAATTCCTGTCTTCAGAAACTTCAAGAGAGACGGGGCAGGATGAAGAAGTTACCTGCACTTCAGTGTTATTGCCATTAGAGCCAGTGACCGTTGTGTCATCCTCATCAGAGCTGCTTTCCTTACTGGCCACTTCAGTATCTGTCACGGACACTGGAGCTCTGATGCTGTCCGATAGATCCTTGCCTTCATCTTTAGAGGCGAGGACCCCCACATAGGCTTCATCCTCTGGTTGACAGCAGATTCCAGCTTTCTCTGACCCCCCCATCAGCTCTGAGATCATCACCCACATAGATTTAGCCGACCCACATTTTTCCAATCTAGAGCGAGAAGCTCCAGACCAGATATCCATGATAATTTGACGAATCCTCTTGTCCAAATTAAATAATGAAAGTTCCGTCTCCGACATCTCAGTAATGCACTTGGGCACTTGGATATTCTTTCCAGAGTCTGAGGTCTTCATAGGAATAAAAGGACCCTCTTCTAGGATGAAAGATGCACGAGGATCGATAGCATCCAAGTGATACGACACTCTCATCCTCCAGATGGGATAAAACTCCTTTGTGCATGTGAGAAGTCTTAGTGGCGATATCTCATGATCCAGCTCCATGCTTCTGACACTGGTGGCAGGATTCTACTCAAGGTGTAAACCTTTTTGATGAGCAACCTCCCGCTGATACCACTTGAAAGTCCACCTAGTGTCAACTATCTTCACCTATGGGGGGGGAATAGGTGACGTGCAGCGTTTTTGCGGAATTTAAATTGTACATGCACACGAAAATAAAACAACACAGCACAACAGAGTACACAAGCTATTTATAGTGGTTCCCCGATTTGGGTACATCCACTATCCCCCTTCGACCTATCTCCCAACCAGGGACGACTCGGTCACTTCTCCAACAGGATTGAAATCCAATCCTTGCACTATCGGAAGGAACCCTTCCACACGTAGGAGTCAACACTCCCACAAACCGGGTTGCACCCAACCCTTACAAATAGGAACCAACGTTCCTTTACAACAAAAGTAAAACTAGAATGTACAAGAGATACAAACTACGTTTGGAGACTAAGGTGTCCCTCTTTGTTGACGACGTGTTCTTGAAGTCCACAAAGAGTCCACAACCCTAGATCTCTCTTGGAGAGGATCTCCCCGGAACCGGCGGCGGCAAGATGGGCGGCGGCTAGGTTCACGGGATCGGCGGCGACGAAGATGTGCGGCTGCTGTTCTTTGGAGATCCAAACTTCGTAGCGAAGCTAGCTAGGTCTACCAACGGTCACACTAGGATCAATCGTCTCGATCGATTCGGATGGGCAAGATTTTTCCCGATCTACAAATCAAGAGACAAGAGTTCTCTGGTTAGACACGTGAGACGCTAAGCTTAGCTAGGCTTCTGTCGCAGGAGGATCTGGGCGAAACCACGATCAAACGGAGAACAACTCGGCGCGAGCGGCGACGGCGGCGGCGGTGGAGCTGAAGACAGCGAACTAGGTCACGTCGCGGCTCGTCTTTTTCAAAACTTCTTCACTACTTTACTGTTCAAGAATACGCGTGTATTTATACACAAGTATACTCCTAAAAGACCGTTGTGGGTCCCACCTGAAGGAAACCCTAGTTCCGGTTCAACACAGTCCCAGCGGCAGAATCCGGTCCAGCAGCTTCCAGAAAAATTGCTAAGTCAAAATCGGCGAGAATCGAAGGTGATTCTCGACGAATCGGCGAGAATCAGTTAGTGATTCTCGACGATTCGTCGAGAATCACTAGTGATTCTCGACGATTCGTCGAGAATCACTAGTGATTCTCGCCGAATCACTAGATGATTCTCGCCGAATCACTTGTTGATTCTCGACGAATATTACTTGGCCATGATCTGCTCAACGATGAGTTCGGCGAGAATCACTAGTGATTCTCGCCGAATCTTACTTGGCACCGTTTTGTGGTAGCCGGATAGAGTCGGCGAGAATCACTAGTGATTCTCGACGATTCGGCGAGAATCACTAGTGATTCTCGCCGAATTATACTTAGACGAATTTTCGTCTTTCCACCCAAGAGCTGCTCCTTGACCCATCCTTGCTCCTTGTCTGCTCTTGCATAAACACGGCCCTGTACTTGAAGTAAGTGCACTCCAATAGAGAGAGTACACGTAGGCCAACACACTGATCTGTTCAACGAGGGATTACGTCGTGCAGACCTGTGTATATTGACCTACTGCACCCTGACATTGGTGTGCACTTTGCGTGGAATAACTGCAAGCACAACTTAAGAGGTTTCATCAAATACATTGTGAATTCATCTTAGCTTGACAGGTGGCTTCCTCAAATCCAGGTAATTGTGGATACAATACCCAACAACAGGTCTAATAATTCAGTGTTTCTGCCTTAAAAGTTAAAAAGATTAAGTGCACCTATTCACCCCCCCATCTAGGTGTTTAGGCACTAGTTCTTTCAAGATTCGATATTCAAATTCATCTTTTCAACATCTTGCAAAGCAAGTGTAACACCCCCTATCCGTCGCATAGTATATAGCAGTAGGTCCGGCCGGGGCCCGACGCCATATACCACAGACAGATCGGGTGGTTACGTATGGAAATCATCCAACCAATCTCAACGTCCTACACAGAGCATTCTAGCGGAAGCAGTTTAGATAAGTTGTAAACAAGAACCCAGCATTAGAGCACGAATGTCCACTATTACAGAATTAGGAATGTTATACAAAATACCCAAAAATCGGCCTTAAGGCCTTACAGAATGTTTCACTTGACTGTTACATGATTTACAAACCTCGGCACGCAGGCCGGTCATACATGAATAAAACAGAAAACATTTCCACTTGGCCTTCGAGGGCCAGCTTCGCAAAAAGGGCTTTAGCCCGCTATTGACCGCTTGGTCTAGCTGCACCTGCAAGCAACAAACCACCGCACGGTGGCAAACAAGGTAACGGTCAGTAATGCTGACCAAATTATAACGATCCCGCCCCCAACTTGGGGCGGCGATGCTCCTTCCCTGCATTTCATTAGCACAAGCGAGCAATGCATAACCATAGCCATTTCATCACAGACGTTGGCTCGTACGGCCACACGTCCAGTGCACTCAGGGCACATTCTCGGTGAACCGGTCGATGTCACGTCAATTAAAGCCATTAAAATTCCGGACTCACCACCGCCACTTAGACGGCCAAACCTATGAGCAATTTGTCTTCCTGGCCTGGGTCACGTCAATTTAAGCCATTGACCGCCGAAGACTCACATCTATGCCAACGGCGAGTGCCATGTAACTTTAGGTCTCTCTAACCGAACGACACAAAGCGGGTACGGTTCCATCTAACCCGTGCTCACATCGCAACGACAATTTAAGCCATTTGCGCGGGTCAAACTTCCTCCGAGTCCCATTCTACCGCAAATCACATAACCCCGTTATGTTCAAGTTGGCGCTCAGGCCACCAAGTTGGCAAGATCTCGTATCCGCCCAGTTTTTCGGGTGCACCTTTGGGTTAGTCCCCAAGGCTCCCTGCTGCAATCTACCGCGTAGAAAACCCGAAAACACCCAATATCACGGAGTCTTCTCCGGCCTTATGCAATGCAACATCACCGATCCGGACTAACATGTCCGGGTAGGCTTCAACCAAAATGCCTATGTCAACTCCCGGGTATATCCTCTCAGGAACAACCCCCAGCCGTTGGATCTTCAATCAAGGAAACGAACGGCTTTGATTCGGGGCTGAAATGCCCAATCTGGACCGAACACGGCCTGGCACACGCCCGTGTCCAGGGCCGTGTGCCGCATTCGCCGTCAAAATCGAATCTCCTGGACCCTCACACGGGTATCGAACATGCCCGTGTTCGAGCTGACACGCCCGTGTTCCAGCTGACACGGCCGTGTAGCCGGCCGTGTACACCATGATTTTTCCCCGTTTTCAACCCGAGCACTGCACGGGTCCTAGGACACGCCCGTGTCCTTACCCGTGTCACATTGACACGCCTGGACCCCAGGCCATGTACACGGGACATTTCGTCGAGGGGAGAACGACGACTGGATGACACGGCCTTGGACACGCCCGTGTCCTAGGCCGTGTGCCTTGTCTCGACGATCGTCGAGTGAATCTCGACGATTTCACCTGGACGATCGTCGACACGGGTCGACACGCCCTGCGACACGCCCGTGTCGCAGGCCGTGTGCCCATTCTCGACGAATCGTCGAGAATAACTCGACGATTTCACGGCTAAGTGTCGACACGGGTCGACACGCCCTGCGACATGCCCGTGTCGCAGGCCGTGTGCCCATTCTCGATGAATCGTCGAGTATAACTCGACGACTTCGCGGCTAAGTGTCGACACACGCTTGACACGCCCTGGGACACGCCCGTGTCCCAGGCCGTGTGCCTTCTGCCAGAACCCAAACTGGCCCAAAACGTCCCCCTTTGCTCCTTTGAGTTTCGGGGCGTTACAACTCTCCCCCTCTTAAAAGAATTTCGCCCACGAAATTACATAAAGGAAAGATATATAAAAACAACATTTGTACCTGAGCGGAACAACTCCGGATACTCGTCAAGCATAGTCTGCTCTCGCTCCCAGGAGAGCTCCTCACGACCGCAATTGTCCCATCGGACCTTGACCATCCTGATCTCTTTATTGCGTAGCCGCTTGACCTCCGAGTCCTCAATCCGCACGGGCTTGACCTTTGTCGTTAGCCCACTATCCACCGGCACTTGATCGACCGCGATCACTTGCGTAGGCTCTTGCACCGCCTTCCGAAGCACCGAAATGTGGAATACATCGTGTAAACCACTTAGCTCCATTGAAAGCTTCAACCTATAGGCCGCTTCTCCAACTCGCTCCAGAACCTCGAACGGTCCAAGGTACCTCGGGCTTAGCTTTTTCAATTGTCGCACCCGCGAGACACCCTTGAACGGCTTGATCTTTAAGTATACATAATCGCCCACAGCGAACTCCACGTTCCTATGCTTGGCATTATAGTACTTTGCTTGCCGGTCCTGAGCGATGAGCAACCTCTTCCGAATGGTTCTCACCACAGAAGTAGCATCCTCCACTTCCGATCGCTTATACAACTTTGACTCGCCCGTTTCTAACCAAGACAACGACGTGCGACATTTCCTACCATAAAGGGCCTCGAAGGGCGCCATCTGAATACTTGCTTGGTAGCTATTGTTGTATGCGAACTCCACCAAATAAAGGTGGTCTTTCCATTGCTTTCCGAAATCCAAGACACACATGTGAAACATGTCTTCCATGGTTCTATTGACCCTCTCGGTCTGCCCATCCGTTTGCGGATGGAAGGCTGTGCTAAACTTCAGCTTTGTTCCCAACATTTGCTGCACCAGCCTCCAATCATTGGACGTGAACCGCCCATCTCGGTCACTCACGATGCTGTGGGGCACACCATGAAGCCGTACTATGTTATCCACATATAGCTTTGCCAGCTTCTCCACCGGATCATCCTTCCTATGCGGAATAAAATGCGACATCTTCGTTAATCGATCCACGACCACCCAAATGGCGTCGTTCCCCTTTTGCGACCTTGGCAAACCGTGCACAAAGTCCATAGAGATGTCGTCAAATTTCCACTCCGGAATAGGCAAGGACTTAAGAAATCCTCCCGGCTTTTGGCACTCTGCCTTTACCAAGGCGCAGGTTTGGCACTTCGCTACGTATAGCGCCACATCCTTTTTCAAACCCGGCCACCAAAATAGTTTCTTGACGTCGCGGTACATCTTCGTGCTCCCCGGGTGAATCGAGTACTTGGTATGGTGTGCCTCGTACAACAACTCCACCCGTAAATTGCCCACGCTTGGGACGCACAGACGACCGTCTTTCCACAGCAATCCGTCCTCCACGACGAATTGGGAATTTGACCAATCCAGAGCCTCTATCATGAACTGCTTCATATGAGCATCCATATCCAAAGCCTGCCGAATCCGATCAGCCAGGTCATATTGGACTTCAGTCCAATTCAGAACTGCTTCAGCACTTGCTTGCTTATCCACACAAACAATCTCCAACGCCTCCAACTCCCGCACCAACCGCTCATCATGCACCGATAGCCAATTGGCTTGAGCTGGGGCTCGGCGACTCAACGCGTCCGCAACCGCATTCCCTTTGCCAGGCACGTAGTGGATCTTGAATGTATAGTCCCCCCGGAACTCCATCCATCTACGCTGCCGCATATTCAGATCTTTCTGATCAATCAGGTACTTTAGGCTCATGTGATCGGTGTAGATATCAATCTTCACACCGTATAAATAGTGTCTCCACAGCTTCAAGGCAAAAATCACGGCCGCTAACTCCAAGTCATGGACCGGATAATTCCTCTCGTGCACTTTTAGCTGTCTCGAGCCATAAGCTATCACGCTTCCGTGTTGCAGTAGCACACAACCCAAACCGCTGCCCGAAGCATCGCTATATATCTCATAGCCTTCGGTTCCAACCGGCGAACTCAGCACAGGCGCCGTGGTCAACCGACACTTCAACTCCTCAAAAGCTCGCGCGCACTCCGGTGTCCAAACGAACTTATGCTCCTTCCTCGTCAAAGTAGTGAGAGGTAACGCTATCCGCGAGAAGTTCTCTACGAAGCGCCTATAATAGCCGGCAAGCCCCAAAAAGCTCCGGACTTCTGCTACCGTAGCAAGCTCAGGCCACTCCCATATTGCAACAATCTTCGCCGGATCCACAGCGATACCCTCTCCACTCACTATATGCTTGAGGAACGCCACTGAGGATAGCCAAAACTCGCACTTCGAGAACTTGGCATACAACTGGTTTCTCCTGAGTGTCTCCAACACCAAATGGAGATGCTTGAAGTGATCCTCCTCACTTTGCGAGTACACCAAAATATCGTCGATGAAGACGATCACGAAATGGTCCAGGTACTCCCTAAACGTCCTGTTCATCAAATCCATGAATACTGACGGCGCATTAGTCAGCCCAAACGGCATGACCGTAAACTCATAATGCTCGTATCTCGTACTAAACGCTGTCTTCGGGATATCACTCTCCCTTATCCGCAGCTGATAGTACCCAGACTTGAGGTCTAACTTCAAGTACACCGTCGACCCGACTAACTGATCAAAGAGATCATCAATCCGGGGGATCGGGTATTTGTTCTTCTCAGTCAGCTTGTTTAGCTCCCGATAATCAATACATAATCTCAAGCTTTCGTCCTTCTTCTTAACAAAGAGGACCGGTGCGCTCCAAGGCGAAGAACTCGGGTGCACATACCCTTGCTCCAACAATTCTTGCAGTTGAACTTTCAGCTCTGCCATTTCCTTAGGCGCTAGCCGATACGGAGATCGTGACACAGGCTTTGCACCTGGCACTAGCTCGATCGTAAAATCTATCTCCCGTTGAGGCGGGGCTCCAGGAAGATCTGCAGGGAACACATCAGGGTATTCCGATACCACTGAAATACAATCCAAAGCGGGCTTCGGCTTTGCAACCTCCACTAGTGTAAAGAACAGTTCTGCTCCGGCACGAACCGCCTTCACCACCTGAAGAGCAGACATCAACGTCTTGCTCGATGCCTTTAAGCCCGTAAACGTCGTCTCACGACTCGCTCCCAGCTTAACTTCCTTGCTACCGCAATCTATATGGGCCTGCTGCTCCGAGAGCCAGTCCATGCCAAATATGACGTCGAACTCCACTAACGGAAGTAAAGACGCCCGCAGGTCGAACTCCTGCTCCCCAATACGAATCATAACAGCGCAGATCCTAATCGCTCGCATCGAACACCCATTGGGCAACAACACATCTAACTTGTCCTTCGTCATCGAAGAAGGGACTCCGATGCGTGATATAAATCCTTCGGACAAGAAGGAGTGTGAAGCTCCCGTATCGAAGAGTGCTCATGCCGGATTTTCGCAAATCAATACAAATCCTAAACAAGTAGTGGTAAGGTAACATGTGCATAACAAGCATATAAAGGAAATTGACTTGCTATAAATTAAACCGTACCTGTCACCACATCAGCTTGTTTAATGGCCTCCTGTTGGCCAAGATTGTAGACCCTTGGTTGGGCCGGAGCATAATGGGATGCGGTCGACTCCACCGCCTTTCCCTTCTCTTCATAAGTGGCTCCCGGCCTCCTCTCGGACTTAGGACGTCCGCTCCAACAATCACGGGCAAAGTGCCCCGTCTTTCCGCATGTAAAACACGCGCCCGGGGTCCGACTCGTAGTCGCCCCAGAAGCACCAGAAGGAGCTGGACCCGAAGTCCTATGCTTCTTGAAAGACCTCCGATAGCCGGACTTTGAAGTAGTCGGCACTCTGAACTCAGATTTCTTATCAGCCAAGCCTTTCTTCGCTTGTACATTCTTCATGTCCTTCTCTAAGGACCGGGCAGTATTGACCAAGGTTAGGAAACCCTGCGTCATCGGCCCCGACAGTAATAGTCTCAGCTCATCCCTCAAGCCTTCATTAAAACGATTAGTCTTGTGCTCCTCATCCATGATGGTGGAGCTAGCATAACGACTCAACCGCGTAAACTCGTGGAGATATTCATCCACGCTCCTCTCACCCTGCACCAACTTCAGGAACTCATTCTCCATTGAAATCCTCTGAGTAGAAGGGAGGTATCTTGCTAAGAACAATCCCGAGAACTCTTCCATCAGAACGTCTATCAGTTGTCTACCTCTCAAATGATGCAGCTCCAATCCTTCCCACCACATCCTTGCTTCACCGTCCAGCAGGAACGTAGCGATGGTGGTCATTTGCCACTCCTCCGTCTCCGTCGCCGTCATGACACTCTTCACCCTAGAGAGCCAGTCTTCAGCCTGAGATGGGGTTCCCAACCCCGAGAATAACGGAGGGTTAAAGCTCATTACATGCTTCAACTGCCTCTCAGTTGCCCTCCTTGGCACTATTGGTTCCGCAATCACTTGCTCCACCCTCCTCTGCTCCGCCTCTTGAAGAGGTACTTGCTCCATCACAGGAGCGGGCTGCTGCGCTTGCCTCCCAGGCTGCGCATTTATCACGGCCAACACCACTTCAGCCACCAATCGTATATTTTCAGCCGACAGAGGTGTTGCAGGAGCAACATCCGGTGCGCTACTAGCCTCAGAAACTCGGCGTTCTGATGGCCTAACACCACTTCTGGTCACCTATAGTGGTACAAAACACCGTTAAGCGACCACATAACAAGGCAAACAGCTATTATAGGAACACGCAGGTTCCTCAAACACGAGTATTTTCATTCCTAAGTGGACATTCATGGGTTCTTTTACCATTATAACGATGACGCACACACTGTGCTCACCACCCCTTAAAAAGAATTCGCCCACGAATTCACTTTAAGCCTGACCAAAACCAGTAGTCTGATACCAAATTGTAACACCCCCTATCCATCGCATAGTATATAGCAGTAGGTCCGGCCGGGGCCCGACGCCATATACCACAGACAGACCGGGTGGTTATGTATGGAAATCATCCAACCAATCTCAACGTCCTACACAGAGCATTCTAGCGGAAGCAGTTTAGATAAGTTGTAAACAAGAACCCAGCATTAGAGCACGAATGTCCACTATTACAGAATTAGGAATGTTATACAAAATACCCAAAAATCGGCCTTAAGGCCTTACAGAATGTTTCACTTGACTGTTACATGATTTACAAACCTCGGCACGCAGGCCGGTCATACATGAATAAAACAGAAAACATTTCCACTTGGCCTTCGAGGGCCAGCTTCGCAAAAAGGGCTTTAGCCCGCTATTGACCGCTTGGTCCAGCTGCACCTGCAAGCAACAAACCACCGCACGGTGGCAAACAAGGTAACGGTCAGCAATGCTGACCAAATTATAACGATCCCGCCCCCAACTCGGGGCGGCGATGCTCCTTCCCTGCATTTCATTAGCACAAGCGAGCAATGCATAACCATAGCCATTTCATCACAGACGTTGGCTCGTACGGCCACACGTCCCGTGCACTCAGGGCACATTCTCGGTGAACCGGTCGATGTCACGTCAATTAAAGCCATTAACATTCCGGACTCACCACCGCCATTTAGACGGCCAAACCTATGAGCAATTTGTCTTCCTGGCCTGGGTCACGTCAATTTAAGCCATTGACCGCCGAAGACTCACATCTATGCCAACGGCGAGTGCCATGTAACTTTAGGTCTCTCTAACCGAACGACACAGAGCGGGTACGGTTCCATCTAACCCGTGCTCACATCGCAACGACAATTTAAGCCATTTGCGCGGGTCAAACTTCCTCCGAGTCCCATTCTACCGCATATCAAATAACCCCGTTATGTTCAAGTTGGCGCTCAGGCCACCAAGTTGGCAAGATCTCGTATCCGCCCAGTTTTCCGGGTGTACCTTTGGGTTAGTCCCCAAGGCTCCCTACTGCAATCTACCGCGTAGAAAACCCGAAAACACCCAATAGCACGGAGTCTTCTCCGGCCTTATGCAATGCAACATCACCGATCCGGACTAACATGTCCGGGTAGGCTTCAACCAAAATGCCTATGTCCGTTCTCGCATACGGACTCTAAACAATGGGGACTTTACATATCTACCCGAAGGAACGCCTCCAACTCTCCGCAAACTCGCGAGAGCGGGCTTCCTATGCAAAGAAAGAGAGCGATTCATGCTCAAGATGAGGATCGTTACCCTTGCGTTCCTCTTTGGCGCCATCGAAAAGTAATCGAATAGAAATCACCGCACTTGCGTTGCCTCCGTGGATCCGGAGTCGGCTTGCGATTCGGAGCTCCGAAGCTCCTCCAATGGCAGATCTAGCTCTTCTTCCTCAAATGGCTTTCCTCTTTCTCCAAGGGTTTGGAGAGATGATCAAGTGAAGAAAAATGATGGAATTCAAGTCAACTCCCGGGTATATCCTCTCAGGAACAACCCCCAGCCGTTGGATCTTCAATCAAGGAAACGAACGGCTTTGATTCGGGGCTGAAATGCCCAATCTGGACCGAACACGGCCTGGCACACGCCCCTGTCCAGGGCCGTGTGCCGCATTCGCCGTCAAAATCGAATCTCCTGGACCCTCACACGGGTATCGAACATGCCCGTGTTCGAGCTGACACGCCCGTATTCCAGCTGACAAGGCCGTGTAGCCGGCCGTGTACACCATGATGTTTCCCTGTTTTCAACCCGAGCACTGCACGGGTCCTAGGACACGCCCGTGTCCTTACCCGTGTCACATTGACATGCCTGGACCCCAGGCCGTGTACACGGGACATTTCGTCGAGGGGAGAACGACGACTGGATGACACGGCCTTGGACACGCCCGTGTCCTAGGCCGTGTGCCTTGTCTCGACGATCGTCGAGTGAATCTCGACGATTTCACCTGGACGATCGTCGAAACGGGTCGACACGCCCTGCGACACGCCCGTGTCGCAGGCCGTGTGCCCATTCTCGACGAATCGTCGAGAATAACTCGACGATTTCACGGCTAATTATCGACACGGGTCGACACGCCCTGCGACACGCCCGTGTCGCAGGCCGTGTGCCCATTCTCGACGAATCGTCGAGTATAACTCGACGACTTCGCGGCTAAGTGTCGACACACGCTTGACACGCCCTGGGACACGCCCGTGTCCCAGGCCGTGTGCCTTCTGCCAGAACCCAAACTGGCCCAAAACGTCCCCCTTTGCTCCTTTGAGTTTCGGGGCGTTACAGCAAGAATGTTGCAAGATGAACCAGAATCAAATAGCGCTAGAGTTTCTATGGCATTAATCTCACATTTAACAGTCGTTTCACGGGCATTACATTCCCCCACATCCTCAACACACTTCCTCTACTAACGAGGATTCTTCTTCGTGTCTCTAGGAAGAGTGCAATGGGTGCGCACAGAAAATACGTGGGTCAATTGTCCCAATTGCATTTCCAAATTCCTCATGGAAGCACTCTGAGTAGCCATATTTGTCTGGGCCATTTCAATAAACTTTTCCATCATGTCCTCTAACGCGCTCTTGCGCGTCCCTTGTAAATTCTTATTATAACCCGGTTGAGACGGTCTCAGCTGGCTACCAGAAGCCTGAGCATCGAATTGATGCAGGCCCCCCTGCTATCTTTGACCGGGCGCGTTTTGGTTCCACGAGAAATTAGGATGGTTTCTCGCGTTAGTGTTATAAGTTTTATTGTAATGCACAACACGATTTTGATTATTTATAAAATTAACATTTTCTTCACAAGCCATACCTTCCTGGTCAGCAAACAGCTCACCCGTGGGGCACTCATAAGCATGGTGGCCAGATTTACCACAACCCTGGCATGATATGCTCATCACAGGGGCAGGCGGTGGGGTCGATCGGGTCAACATAATCTTCCCATCCAAGGTAGGATGGCTCGATTCGGCATGTAGCCCCACCGCATTTACATCAAACAAATTTCTCGCCCCACTAGGAGCATTCCTGCCTGCTATCCAGTACAAGTTGGGGGAGGCCGTGTCTTTAAGGGATCTCAACGCTTCCTCAGGAGATAAGTTTATGATCGTGCCACCCGCCGCCGCATCGATCATTGCCATGAAATTTGGCTCAATGGCGAAATAAAATATCTCCCCCAAATTCCAAGGTTCACAGCCGTGTTGAGGACAATGGCGCTGTAGGTCGGCAAATCTCTCCCATGCCTCAGAAAGAGTTTCTTGATCTAGCTGTCTGAACATGGCTATTTACCTGCAAGCATTAAAAATTTTATCAACAGGATGAAACTTAGCCAAAAACATGGAAGATAAAGCTTCCCAGGTGGCAGCGGTGCCAGGCACGATCATATGCAACCACGTATTGGCTCTATACCTTGGTGAAAAAGGGAACAACTTTAGTTTCACAACTTCATCCATAATGCCGGCATAGCAGAAAGTACCGTGTATCTCAGAAAGCTCATCCAAATATAGCTGAGGATCCTCGCTCGGCAGACACGAGTACTGAGTATTATTCCTAATCATATTCAAAATCGCAGGCTTGATCTCAAAATGATTATTGGCTATGGCTGGACCGAACCCTGGATAAACACTCCCCACTGTAGGGGTAGTGAAATCCCGCATTGTCCTAATGCGATGCTCGGCCACATCCTGTTCTCAAAGATTCGTTCCCCTTGGCCATTTCCCAAATGGCCCAAGTCATCCATCCTTCCCTCAACTGCAACAGCACGCAAGCGAGCTCTCCTTGCTCGTGCTGTCTCAGGATCAACACCCAAATGTTCGCCCCTTCCACCAGGGTTCAGATCTGTCATAAAACACTAACAAAAATAAAACACTAAAACACCAAAACACTCACAAACCTTTCCCAAAAGAAACAATATACGCGCAATAGTTGCACTCCCCGGCAACGACGACAAAAACTTGATGCGCTGGCGGTAAGATTACTGTTCACGGCCAAGTAATAAAAGGGAGGAGTAGCTTCCCCAAGTATCGATCTCTCGCAGAGTGCAAGTAGGGAGCATGGATTCCGCATTTAGAGAAATGAATGAAAGTGCTAAGTAAAAACGAGGTGTTTGATTTTGAGTTTCCTACACTAAGCAGCATTAATCTAGTGCGGGTCGTCGTCACCGCGTCGCCAGGGTGAATTACTCCAAAGAGTAATAGCGGAGACGAACAAACTATCGATGGTCGTAAACACCTCTTCGCAACACGCGCTTCTAGCAGTCGCTAGAACGGCTCAAACACAACTTTCTCTAACAAAGAAATAGATCAACAACACACATCATGATAAAGAAATCACCACAAAAAATCATAGCAAGACCTTGAGCAAAACGTGGTTATTAAACCTCAGCAAACTAGCACAAGTTTAGGTTAAAGCAAATCAAAGAAAAGAGGGGGTGAAATACAACCAAGCACTCGAAGGCTCTCCAAGATTCACGGCCGGAAGCGAGGGTTGTCGAGCCTCGTCCTAGCTCGGTCTTTGGAAGGTATCCGGTATCCCGAAGGGCTGTCACTTCCTTCTTCACACCCATCTTCGTCGTGTTGTGGTCGCAGATTTAGATCAGAGCGAATTCTTCACAAGTTCTGCAACTAAGAACTCAAACAGTAGCTTTGAGGTCGGCAATGGCGATGGCGATTGGAGACAAAGCTTTAGCAAGCTCTTTGGAGGAGAATGGGTGGCCGGATCAACCCTCCAAGCAGGAGAGAGAAAATGACGGCTAGAGGGACGAGTTCCTGCTCCAAGGGGCAGAAATAGCGGGGAAAACGAAGGTAGATCTTGATCCAGAATAAATCAGCGGCTTAAATAGAAAAAGTCAGAAAAAATGGTCACGCATGGTCTGTCGCACAACCGTCCGTGAACCGTGCGATATTAATATCCAGAAAAAGCCTGAAGAAGATGAAGCGTTGACCGGTGCGTTTTACTTTGCGCAAGGGCGGTTCCGCCCGTGCATGAATGAAATAGCACGGGTAGTGACAGAGCTCTAGAAAATAGAAACATACAGGAAAACTGTGTGTTTTACTCGCGCACGGGCGCAGCTGCCCGTGCTTGAACAACTCACACGATTAGCAACAAAACGGAATAAACTGGTAAGCTATAGGAAATCCGTGCGATTCCTTTGCGCACAGTTTCGAAGAAACCGTGCGTCAACCGTGCGAGAGGAAATTCGTCGAGCTTAGCTCGACGTTCTTCCAGCTGACTACAACGCACAATTTCACGCAAACCGTCCGTGAAAGAAATGCACGACCGTGCGTTTTCCTTGAGACAGAATTCCTTCCTTGGGGGAAACCGCACCACCTGTACAAAAATATAAACTCACAAATGAGTACCCTCCAACAATCAACAAAATACAATAAAAACTACTAGAACAATCCCTGGGGAGCACCAAGTGCATACCCCCCAGCAATCGAATGCGCAATTGGGCAACCACGGGCTAGAAAAGTGCACTAAACATGAAATGCAGTAGGAATGAAATATCAATGAAAACACCTAGAAAGTGAAGTGCAAAGTCATGAAAACTAGCCCAGATGAGTCTGTAAAACCCTTTATAAACGAGACTCATCACAGACAACGTCAACGATATCCAAAGTTTCCTTCGAGAGAGACATTTTTATGGAGGCGAGAACCAAGAAAGTTGAGAAAGTGAAAGAAAGACTCTTCCACCGTCAGAATATTTATAGAGCCATGATGAGGCCCACATAATATTCCCTTCCAGGTCAGCAAGGACTCATCAAATACCTGGGGTTGGATGATTCTTTCTGACATTCGTGGAAGCTCGCAAAGAGCGGTTGTAATGCCCCCGATTTTCCAGTGATTTATTTAATTTCTTATTTGACGTATTTTGACGTCAGAGCGTTATGTTAGCGCGTATTGGTCAGGTGGCGTTGTTAGAGCGTGCTTTTAGCTCTTTAGGTTCCCTGTGTGGCTTGGTGATGCCTGGAAGCAAGATTCCCTAGCGAGCCGGAGTCTGTTTGGTGACTCGGTGGAGCCTCTTGGGGAATGCTTGTGTTTTGGCTTCGGGAGTTTTGCCCGAGTTTTGCTCGTCGGATTTTGTTACCGACTTTGTCGCAGCGCGTTTGCGTTCGTTAGGTTTGACCGGCCAAATTTTGGGATTTGCGTCGGGAGTGAAAAATTTTATATTAGGAAATTATATCGGCTAATTTTAGACTTGCTCGTCAAGTTTCGTCGCGTTCCGAGCAATTTTGGAGCCTCGGCGCGCGATTGTAGTTTGTATGTTTTCGCGTACGCCGTTAACTTTAGAAATTATTATCTCGAAAACGGTGCGTCGGAATTCGATTTCGACTTCGCCGTTGGATTCGTAGCGTCGTCATTTGCCTACGGTGCGAATTTCGTTCGTTTCGGCGCGCGTTTGGCCCTCCGTAATCATATAAGAATATCATGTTATAATAATTATATATATTATTATATATATATATTTTTATATATAGAATTTATATATATAAAAAAAATATAAAATATATATATTTATTGAATCGGTGAGAATGATTCTCACCGATTCTCACCGATCGGTGATTATTGTTTTAATTAAATGTTAGATTATATTAATAATAAATATAATAATAATAATATTATTATTATTAATTTTATATATATATATATATATATATATATATATATATATATATATATATATATATATATATATATATATATATATATATATAAGTTAGAAGAAAATCTCTTCCTTCTTCCCCGAACAGCAGCCCCCCCCCTGTGCGATACTTTTTTTGACGAGTGCGGACCCGTTCGCGAATCTTCCGGCGGCCGCCACCGCCGATCCGGTGGACGGAATTTCGATCCGATCGCGGCGTTGGAAAGCTCTCGGCGAGAGCTTCGAGATCGCGGTAAGCTTTTCCCGTTTCGGTGACCGTTTCGCCATAGATTTTTTCGGCCCTAACCCCGGTTGTCCATTTTTTCGTAGATCTCGTCTCCGCGTGTCCCCTTTTGGACGGATCTACGTGGTGGAGTATTTTGGGTGACGTTTTCAAGGTCGATTTGAGGCAAGTGGATTTCTCCCCTCTTGCGTGCCTCCATAAGTTGCATTTTTGTTTTATTATTCTTTCCTCCTTGTCGTAGAATAGGTAATATTGGAATGTTCCTAGTTTAGGGCTTGTAGTCGGCCTATACTAGGAAGTTATCGGTTTTATTTTTAGTTGTACTCGGCGGGTAGGGGGAAATAACTCGACGGGTAGGGGAAAATAAATCGGCGGGTAGGGGGAAATACTCGGCGGGTTTTGGTCGTAGAACTTGGTAGTTTTTAAGTGGTGTTGTCGGCTAGTTTTGGCGCCGAATCGTGGATCCTTAGCATGTGGTAGCTGGGTTTCTGAAGGAGTATGGTACCAGGGGAGTTTGAGCCGTGGCCACCACCATTCCCTCCTTTGGACATTTTTGGGTTCCTGTAAGAGATTGGAACTCTATGTGTGTGGACCCTGTGGCGGCCCCTTTAGTACTCTTGAGACACCTGGACCTGGTTGTTCGGTTGTGACTGTTCTTAGTCTACGACACAGGTTTGGGATTTGTGCCAGTGCTAATGATTTACAAGTTTAGGACTGTTAGTTCCTTCTTACTGTTCATTTGATGCATATTGGTTTCCTTCTGTCTCTGCAGGCTTGAGCGGAGTTTGGTACGTTTCTGTACTTGTTGCATTTCTCTCCCTTTACTGATTATTACACCTACATTTTGTCCTCTTTTGGATTCTTTAGCTGAGTTTTTCGGCATTTACTCTTGCAGGGTTGGTAACCCTTTTTCTTTCTGTTCTTTTATTCAATTATTATCTGATGCTTCTTTGCCACTTGTTTCATTATTTCTTGCTGAGGTGTTCTTCTTTTGAATGCCTCAGGTTCAGGTCTGTAGCCAGCTGTGCGGCTAGTTTCAGGAGTTTCTCTGTGGACTGCGCTTTGGTAGTGTTTTCCTCGCTTGTCGAGGTAGTTCTTTAGCCTTGTAGTAGTACAGACATACATGCTCACCAGCGAGTTCGTGTCAGGTTGTTGACGCTCGTTGGTGATTTTCCTTTGTGATATTAAGTATTTGCTTAGCTGCTAGTTTACCTGTTTTGTGGTAGTTTCACTTGCTCTCTGGGAATATTTTATGCTAGGTTGCTAGTTACTTTAAACCCTATAATAGAACTACTATATGTATTGCATGATCACCATGTTTTATAAAAGCTCAAACTCTATTTTCCAATGCGTAAAAATATGGTTTTTCCTTATAAATATTATAAATTGAAAATCTAGGGTCTTGCACAGCGTAAGTTGTCCTCTTAGGACGCTTATGCGCTCTTTTAGGATGTTTAGCATAAATGAAGTATTTTTCCGCTACGTATAAAAATAGTTTTCAAACCGTGGACTATCTGATCCACTGAGCCGAGGGATACGGCCAATTAATTTAAAAACCCGTTTTCTATTCATTTTAACTTATGATTTGAAGGATTAAAGTGTTGCCTGAGCGTCAGCAGTTATCCCCTACTTGATGTGGCATCACAGCTCGTAGTTTTCTCGTGCTCTGATTTATTATATTAAATGAGAAAATGCGGGATGTGACAGTTGGTATCAGAGGGAGGTTGCTTGACAAATTGTCGGGCAACCTGTCCCTGTTAGTGTTAGGTGTTTAGATTCATACCATACACACACCGATATGTCATCAGCACGTCTTGGCTAAAGCACGAACACTACACTCATGAGCATAAAGAAGTATACGGGGCATATTATGTAGTATGGGATGCATACTATGTGTTTGTATATGGATCCACCATAGGAGGCAACATGTGAGGGTTATGTAGTATGGGATGCATAACCTCACCACATGAATGCGGCTAGCACGTTTTCTTTTTCGTTGCATGGAAATGTTATGTAGTATGGGATGCATAACATTTTCATGTGTACGCCGCTCATAACATGCATTAGGGCCTTTTTAGAATGCATAGCACAATCATGCATAGCATAACATTGCATAAGCACAACGTGGCAAGCTAAAAATTTGCAGGATGACATGTGTACACACATGATTTTGAGTCAAAAAAGAATATAAATTCATGCATTCCCGATCTAGGCACAAGAGTTAGTTGGATGATAGTGAATCATCGTAGGATAAGCATATCATCATTACAAAAAAATCCCAGAGCAAGTTAGCAGCATGAGCAAGTACTTAAGTATGTATTGTTTGTACTATGTTGTTTGGTTCTAGTGGGTGGGCTAGGTGTCTAATTAGTGTTTTGTTGTTCCATTAGAATGTCGAGGCGTCCTTCGACAAGGTTGACTCCCCAGTCGGAGGGAGAATCTTCAGGTGCGCAGAGCAGCGCAGTGATAGAAGGTCTGAGACAAAGCAATGAAGCCTTGTCAAAGCAAGTAGGGGATTTGCAGTCTCAGGTCCAGTCCTTGTTAGCAGTCGTGGCAGGGCAGATTCCGAGAGTTCAGGACCCTGTGGTGGGTCAAGTTGTCCCTGTTCCCCCCGCTCCTCTGGTGCCTCCGGTCGTGGTGCCACCAGAGATGACCTTTATTTCTCAGTTTCAGCAACTTAGGCCTCCGACGTATGATGGCAAGGCAGATTTCATGGTCTTAGACGATTGGATGATATCAATCGAGGAGATGTTCTCATACTCCGGGATCACTGATGATCAGAAAGTGATGTTAGCCGCATATCAGCTCAAAGGGTTGGCAAAGGGCTGGTGGCTGAGGGAGAAAGAAGGTCTGAAGGACGGGTGTTCCTGGGAGTCCTTTAAGGAGCTACTTCTGAGCAAGTTTCTGCCATCGGTCGAGAGGGACCGTCTGATGAATGATTTCCTGCACTTAAAGCAGAGACAGCTCACGGTTAGCGAGTACAAAATCGAGTTTAGTAAGCTAAGCCGATTTGCCCCAGACTTGGTGAGTTCCGATGAAAATAGAAGCAAGCGATTTCTGGCTGGGCTAAGGAGTGACGTCCAGCAATTAGCAAGTGCCTATGCGACCTCAAGTTATGCTGGTATGGTGGAAGCTGCCTTAAAGGTAGAGGCAATTGATAATGCCAAGAATCGAGGTCAACAACTGAGGAAGGATAAAAGAAAATCTGATGAGGGTAAGAGTGCTCAGGTCCCTGACGCTGCTCCGAGGAAGAGAAACAAGGAGGTATGCAGTTTCTGTGGCCGACCGGGCCATCCATTGGAAAGATGTTATCAAAGGTTAGGAGCTCAAAAGAAAGAGCAGATTCATGCAATCCAAGGTGTCCAAAAGAAAGATTTGCTTTGTTCGGTATGCAAGAAGCCGGGGCACGATGATGCCCATTGCTGGAAGAAGACTAGAAGTTGTTTCTTGTGCGGTCAAGTGGGTCATCTCAAGTATCAGTGCCCGCAAGCTCAGCTTACTCTGCAGCCAGTTCCTCTTCAGGTCTTGCCGCCGCCGCAGCGAGTGGACAAGGGAAAGGGGAAGTTGAACGTGGTCTCTTTGGAGGAAGCTCAGACGTCCACGCAAGTGATATCAGGTTAGATTCCCCCCTAGTTTTAATGTTTGGCTCATAGTTATAGTTTTGAGCGTTCGCTTCCTTAGTCGCGTGTGCAATTTTATAGGACGATTTAAGGTAAAGAACCGCTGGGCGCGTGTTCTGTTCGATTCCGGTGCTACCCACTCATTTGTGGCTAGGGCCTTCGTAGAGCGTTACCGGTTGGATCTCGATCGTGTTGGTGATGCGTTCTGTGTCAAGTTTCCTTCAGGCGAATCTGTAGTTTCGGACCAGGGTATTCAGAGATGTCCAATTTTGTTAGGCGATTTCCTCGCGTTTGCTGATTTGAAGCTGTTAGATCTGGAAGACTTCGATGTGATCCTAGGCATGGACTGGTTGTCCAGATATGATGCTGTGATCCAATGCAAGGGTAAACGCTTGGACTTCAGGATGGACAACGGTCAGCCCGGGAGTGTTTACGGTTATCCGCGCCAGGATTCTCCGACTATATCGGCGGTATGTGCTCGGAAGCTTGTAGATTCCGGATGTCTTGCTTGTTTGGTTTCGGTTTTAGAAACCAAGGTTAGTTTGCCGTGTTTGGAGGAGATCCCGGTGGTTCGTGATTATTCTGATGTCTTTCCAGCTAATCTTCCTGGTCTCCCGCCTGATCGAGACGTGGAGTTTGTTATAGATTTGGAGCCGGGTACGCGTCCTATTGCCAAGGCGCCTTACCGGATGGCCCCACGCGAACTGGAGGAGTTGCGTATCCAGTTAGACGAGTTGCTTGAGAACGGATTTATAAGGCCGAGTTCTTCGCCTTGGGGTGCTCCCGTTTTGTTCGTCAAGAAAAAGGATGGATCGATGAGGTTGTGCATCGATTATAGAGAACTAAATAAGGTAACGATCAAGAATAGGTATCCGTTGCCGAGGATAGACGATTTGTTTGATCAACTGCGAGGCAGCGCCGTGTTCTCTAAGATTGACCTTCGTTCGGGCTACCACTAGTTAAGGATCCGTGAATCAGATATACCGCAGACTGCCTTCCGTTCCCGACATGGACATTTTGAATTTTTGGTGATGTCGTTCGGTTTGACCAACGCACCTTCTGCTTTCATGGACATGATGAACAGGGTCTTCAAGGACTTTCTGGACAAGTTTGTGGTCGTATTTATAGACGATGTGTTGGTATATTCACGCAATGTTGAGGAGCATGACCAACATTTGCGTCTAGTTTTATCTGCCTTGAGGGACCATAAGTTGTTCGCCAAGCTAAGTAAATGCGAGTTCTGGTTGCCTCAGGTTTCTTTCCTGGGTCATGTGGTTAACAAGAACGGAATCTCGGTCGACCCAGAAAAGATAGCCGCAGTTATGGAATGGACGAGGCCTGCCACACCCAAAGAAATAAGAAGCTTCCTAGGGTTGGTTGGCTACTACAGGAGATTTGTAGAGGGTTTCTCTACGTTATCTGCGCCATTGACCAAATTGACCCAGAAGAATGCAGCATTTGTGTGGAGCGATAAGTGCGAAGAAGCGTTCCAAGAGCTAAAGAATAGACTGTGCACTGCTCCGATATTGACATTGCCTACGGAAGGATTAGACTATGCCGTTTACGTGGACGCATCCCACGTGGGTCTTGGTTGTGTGCTGATGCAAGAAGGAAAAGTGATTGCGTATGGGTCAAGACAGCTTAAGACTCATGAAAGGAACTACCCTACGCATGACTTGGAATTCGCAGCAGTTATTTATGCATTGAAATTATGGAGACACTTGTTGTATGGCGCGCAGTGCAAGATTTATACAGATCATAAGAGTTTGAAGTACGTCTTCACTCAAAAGGAGTTGAACTTGCGCCAGCGCAGATGGTTAGAGTATGTGGCTGATTATGAAGTGGAGATCCTGTACCATCCGGGTAAGGCTAACGTGGTAGCCGACGCCTTAAGCAGGAAGACAGGGAAAATCTTCAATCTCTCCACTGAGTTGTTAGTAGAAGAGTTCCTTTTAATGGATATTTCAGTTGGTAGATGTGACTCGCCAAGCAGTTTGGAAGTGTCTGAGCCTTCATGGATTTCTCTTACGAGGCTTCATCAAAAGGACGATCCTGATCTACTGCACCTTCATAATAGAACTGAGAAGGGGGAGCTACCTGACTTTTCGATCGATGACGCGGGTACTCTAAAGTACCGCGGTAGATTTTGCATCCCCAATTTTCGAGATATTCGAGATAAGTTATGCAGTGAGGCACACGGTTCAAGTGTGGCCTACCATCCAGGGTCTACAAAAATGTATAAGGACTTGAAACAGATTGCCTGGTGGATTGGGATGAAGGGTGACATCGCAAGGTTTGTGTCAGAATGTTTTACGTGCAAAAGAGTTAAGGCTGATCATGGAAGGCCTGGTGGAAAGTTGGCGCCTTTAGAGATTCCAACTTGGAAGTGGGAGAGTATCTCAATGGATTTCATTACTGGTTTGCCGAGATCTCCCCGAGGGAATGACTCTATTTGGGTGATTGTTGATAGATTAACAAAGTGTGCGCACTTCGTACCCTTTCAGATTGGTTACTCGATGAAAAAGATAGCGGAGCTATATTTGAATGAAGTTATCAGGTTACATGGAGTACCCGTAAGTATAGTATCAGATCGAGACTCCAGGTTTACATCTCGTTTCTGGAAGAGCCTTCAAGAAGGATTGGGAACTGACTTGAGATATTCTACCGCATATCATCCACAGACCAATGGTCAAACGGAGCGTGTTAATCAGATTGTGGAAGATATGATCCGTTGTTATATATTAGACCACGGAGGAGCGTGGGATGAACGCTTGAGGTTGATGGAGTTCGCATACAATAACAGTTATCAAGAGAGTCTCAAATGGCTCCTTTCGAAGCGCTATATGGAAGACGATGTAGAACTCCTCTATTTTGGGCTGAGGTTGGTGAGAGGCCGATGTTAGGTCCAGATGCCTTAGAAGAAATGGAAGTTTCTGTAAAGCTTATTCGAGAGAAGCTTCGGATAGCTCAAGAGCGGTACGAGAAGAACGCCAATCAGCGTAGGTCCGTTTTGGAATTCTCTGTGGGGGACATGGTATTCCTTAAGGTTTCCCCGATGGTTGGAGTGAAGAGGTTCGGTAAGAACCATAAGTTGGACCCGAGTTATGTGGGACCATTTGAAATTGTGGAGCGGATTGGTGTGTCAGCCTACAAGTTGAAATTGCCCGCAAATTTTCCTGGCGTGCACGATGTTTTTCACGTGAGCCAACTGCGGAGGTGTGTGCTAAGTGACAGACAAGTGTTGGATGCAGTGCCCCAGTTGGAGCCTAACCTTTCCTACGTGGAAGTTCCTATTCGTGTTCTGGATGTGCAAGATCGAGTGTTGCGGAGAAAGACAATACCGATGGTAAAGATTCTGTGGAGAAACCAAGACGTGGAGAGCGCGACTTGGGAGCTGGAGTCAGCTATGAGGGAGGCGCATCCTCATTTGTTCTCCTAGCTGTGCTCGGTAAGCATTCGATAACCCTTGGTTATTTTCTTTTCCTCTTTGGTAGAATTGTTTTATGCGTAAAGTTTCGGGACGAAACTTTCTTTTAGGGGGAGTGACTGTAACGCCCCCGATTTTCCAGTGATTTATTTAATTTCTTATTTGACGTATTTTGACGTCAGAGCGTTATGTTAGCGCGCATTGGTCAGGTGGCGTTGTTAGAGCGTGCTTTTAGCTCTTTAGGTTCCCTGTGTGGCTTGGTGATGCCTGGAAGCAAGATTCCCTAGCGAGCCGGAGGCTGTTTGGTGACTCGGTGGAGCCTCTTGGGGAATGCTTGTGTTTTGGCTTCGGGAGTTTTGCCCGAGTTTTGCTCGTCGAATTTTGTTACCGACTTTGTCGCAGCGCGTTTGCGTTCGTTAGGTTTGACCGGCCAAATTTTGGGATTTGCGTCGGGAGTGGAAAATTTTATATTAGGAAATTATATCGGCAATTTTAGACTTGCTCGTCAAGTTTCGTCGCGTTCCGAGCATTTTTGGAGCCTCGGCGCGCGATTGTAGTTTGTATGTTTTCGCGTACGCCGTTAACTTTAGAAATTATTATCTCGAAAACGGTGCGTCGGAATTCGATTTCTACTTCGCCGTTGGATTCGTAGCGTCGTCATTTGCCTACGGTGCGAATTTCGTTCGTTTCGGCGCGCGTTTGACCCTCCGTAACCATATAAGAATATCATGTTATAATAATTATATATATTATTATATATATATATTTTTATATATAGAATTTATATATATATATAAAAAAAAATATAAAATATATATATTTATTGAATCGGTGAGAATGATTCTCACCGATTCTCACCGAATCGGTGAGAATCATTCTCACCGATCGGTGATTATTGTTTTAATTAAATGTTAGATTATATTAATAATAAATATAATAATAATAATATTATTATTATTATTATATATATATATATATATATATATATATATATATATATATATATATATATAAGTTAGAAGAAAATCTCTTCCTTCTTCCCCGAACAGCAGCCCCCCCCTGTGCGATACTTTTTTTGACGAGTGCGGACCCGTTCGCGAATCTTCCGGCGGCCGCCACCGCCGATCCGGTGGACGGAATTTCGATCCGATCGCGGCGTTGGAAAGCTCTCGGCGAGAGCTTCGAGATCGCGGTAAGCTTTTCCCGTTTCGGTGACCGTTTCGCCATAGATTTTTTCGGCCCTAACCCCGGTTGTCCGTTTTTTCGTAGATCTCGTCTCCGCGTGTCCCCTTTTGGACGGATCTACGTGGTGGAGTATTTTGGGTGACGTTTTCAAGGTCGATTTGAGGCAAGTGGATTTCTCCCCTCTTGCGTGCCTCCATAAGTTGCATTTTTGTTTTATTATTCTTTCCTCCTTGTCGTAGAATAGGTAATATTGGAATGTTCCTAGTTTAGGGCTTGTAGTCGGCCTAAACTAGGAAGTTATTGGTTTTATTTTTAGTTGTACTCGGCGGGTAGGGGGAAATAACTCGACGGGTAGGGGAAAATAAATCGGCGGGTAGGGGGAAATACTCGGCGGGTTTTGGTCGTAGAACTTGGTAGTTTTTAAGTGGTGTTGTCGGCTAGTTTTGGCGCCGAATCGTGGATCCTTAGTGTTGAAGTTGGAGACCGGGCGGTCTGTCTTGGCGGGTTAGAGACCGCGCGGTCTGGCGGTTTGACTCGGCGACTTGTAAACCGGGCGGTCTAGCAATCTTCACAGGCGACCTCTCTGCATCTCTTATTGTAAGCCGTGCGGTTAGTCCTTCTGTCTAACCGCGCGGCCTGTGCGGTTTACTTTGTACAGTCCGCTTAGCTTGTAAATTTTAGTCCCACATCTCTCTTTTGTATTCTCTCTTCTCTCCTCCATTCTATATAAGGGAGGGCATACCTTTGTAATAGTTATCATTTTTGGATAATAAAATTTCGATTATTCAAAAGTTTATTCGGCTTGTTCTCTTCTTTTCGCTTCCTTTCTCTACTTTCTAACATGGTATCAGAGCACACGGTCTTTTCCTCCTGATTCTGTGCGCTCTCTGTTGTTCGCGGCTTGTCTTCCGCGTTCTGCGGCTTGTTCACGGCTTGCCTTCTCCTCTGTCCGCGCGGCTTGTTTCTCTCCGCGCGGCTTGTTTCTGTCCGCTGCCTGATTGCGCGGCTTGCTCTTCTTGTTTCTCTTCTCCTCCTGCTCTTTGTCGCAGCGACCTGTTTCCGTGTCGCCGCGCTCCTTGCTCTTTCCTGCCGCTCCGACTTCCTAGTCGCTGCGGTCTGTCTCTGTCCGCGTGTGTTGTCTCTGCACTCGCGGTTTGCTGCTGTGATCTGCCTGACCGTGCGGGTTGTTCCTTTCTTACCCGCATCTTGGTCGCGGTCACCTGCTCTTCTCCTCTCTTCTGTTCGCTCGGCCTTTTCAGTCCGCGCGACCTCTTCCCCGCTGTGCCCTTGACCGCATTCTCGCAACTGCTGTGATCTGCCTGACCGTGCGGGTTGTCCCTTTCTTACCCGCATCTTGGTCGCGGTCACCTGATCTTCTCCTCTCTTCTGTTCGCTCGGCCCTTTGCAGTCCGAGCGACTTCTTCCCCGCTGTGCCTTGATCTGAATCCTAGCCGCTCGTGTTCACGCGGCTTCTTCCCTTTTGTTCCCTCCGCGGTTTCACGCGGATTGTTCCTTGTTTGAGCGGCCTCTCCGCCTCTTCGCTCTTAGCCGCTTCTCTTGTTAGTCGCCGCGACCTCCTGGTTTAGTCGCGCGGCTTGTGCTCTGCACCTTGGTCGTGGCCCTTCGTGCCGCTGGTGTGCTGTCACCGAGACCGCTGCAGTTTCTTCTTCCTCCCTTCATGGCTTTCGCCTCGGTTGTCACGTCTTCTGGCCGTGCACACGTTGTTACTCAGGGCAAATGGCTGATCGACACTGGTGCTACGAATCATATGACCGGCCATCTCCCGTGTTTCTCTCTCCTAGAAAAACATGCTCGCTTGCCCCCAGTTACTCTCGCTGACGGCTCTTCATCATCAGTTCATGGCACAGGGATAGTTCATGTCACCCCGTCTCTTCACTTGGCGGATACTCTATATGTGCCCCAGTTCCCGTGCAACTTATTATCTGTTACATCTCTTTGCAAGCAATTACAGTGTTCCGTCACATTTACTTCTACTTCTTGCTCTTTTCAGGATCCGGACTCCCAACGGACGATTGCTACTGGGACTGAGAGTGGCGGCTTATACTTCCTAGACAACATTTCTGCTTTTTCCACCTTCTCCTCCACCTCCACAGATCTTCTCCAATGGCATCTCCGCCTTGGTCATGCTCCTCCCCGTCTTCTTCGTCAACTTCTGCCCCACCTTCCTCCTCAAAGTCCTCCGCTCAACTGTGAGGCCTGTCAGCTTGGCAAGCATCACCGCTCCTCCTTCCCTCCAAAGCACGTTCGTAGCTCTACCCGTCCGTTTGATCTTATCCACTCCGACATCTGGGGTCCTTCTCCTACTCTTACCATTGGTCGGGGTAGTTCCTCTTTTGTCACGTTCATTGATGATTTCTCTCGCTGTACGTGGGTGTATCTGTTAAAAGATCGCTCCGAATTATTCTCTGTATGGACATCCTTCTATCTCATGATCAAAACTCAGTTTGATGTTTCTATCAAAGTTTTTCGGTCTGATAATGCCGCAGAATATCTCAGTCGTGACTTCTCTACATTCTGCATGCAAAATGGGATTCTTCATCAAACTAGTTGTGTCTATTCTTCACAACAAAATGGTGTAGCCGAACGCAAAAACCGCCACCTGCTCGATGTCGCTCGCACCTTGATGACCCAGATGCATGTTCCTCGCTCCTATTGGGGCTATGCTGTTCTCCTTGCCTGCTACCTCATCAATCGCATTCCCTCCACGGTTCTCCATGGCCAAACCCCGTTCTCCATTTTGTACCCGGGCAAGGAGCCGTTTCATCTCCCTCTCCAAATCTTTGGATGCACTACCTTTGTGCATGCCCCTTCTGCCACCCGTGATAAGCTCTCCCCTCGCTCCACCAAATGTGTCTTTCTGGGGTATTCCACCACTCAGAAAGGCTACTGTTGCTTTGATCCCGTCCTTCGTAAGCAGTTCGTCTCTGCTGACGTCACCTTCTTCGAGAATACCTCCTACTTCTCGGATGCCTCTTCTCCTCTTCTCCCAGCTTCTGATTCTCCTGCCGTTCCCTTCGTTCCCTCGTCTCCTCCTACACTCTCCACCACTACACCGTCTCCACCCCCTCCTCTTCCTCCACCTCTCTCTCTCCCTTCCCCACCACCCTCTCCCTCCTCTCCGCTGCCGTCGCTCTCTTCTCCCGGGCCAGCTTTCTCTACCACGGATGCTCCGGATGCCGCAGGCCCGGCTGACCTGGATCTTCCTATAGCTCTTCGCAAAGGGGTGAGGACGTGCACCTTACACCCCCTTGCTGCTGTTGTTTCCTATGATCGTCTTACTCCTTCTCGCAGGGCCTTTGCACTGGCTATCTCTGCCACTGCCACACCCCGCTCCTATCATGAGGCCCTTGCTATTCCTCACTGGAAGATGGCCATGGATGAGGAAATGGCGACCCTCACTGAGCGGGGTACCTGGACTCTTGTTCCTCCTCCCTTTGGCACTGATGTTGTTGGCTGTCGCTGGGTCTTTGTGGTCAAATTTAGCCCAGACGGCACTGTGGATCGGTATAAGGCTCGCCTTGTGGCTAAGGGCTTTACTCAGACCTATGGGGTTGATTACTTTGACACCTTCTCCCCTGTGGCTCGTCTCAGCACAATCCGGGTTCTTCTCTCTGTGGCTGTCAATCGGGATTGGCCAATTTCTCAGCTGGACGTCAAGAATGCCTTCCTTTATGGTGATCTTCACGAGGCCGTTTACATGGAGCAACCTCCTGGGTATGTTGCTCAGGGGAGACACGAGTATGCCGGCTGCAGAAGGCAATTTATGGCCTCAAGCAGAGTCCTCGAGCTTGGTTTGACAAGTTCAGCGGTATTGTGGCGGCTGTTGGTTTTGTGCGAAGCTCTGCTGATCACTCTCTCTTTATTCGCAAAACTCCTTCTGGGCTGGTTGTTCTTGCTGTATACGTCGATGATATTCTTCTCACTGGCGATGACCAGGAAGGGGTAGCCCTGACAAAGCTACATCTTCGCCAACATCTGATCACTAAAGATATGGGCTCTCCAAAGTACTTTCTGGGGATCGAACTCTCTCGGAAGCCCGACTCCTTAGTTCTCTCTCAGCGTAAGTATGCCCTTGATCTTTTAAAAGAGGCAGGATTGACTGGAGCTAAACCTGCCCGATGTCCCATGGCTATTGGGGAGGACAAAACCTGGACAGATGATTCGCCTCTTCTTTCAGATAGTTCGCGGTACAGGCGTCTGGTTGGTAAGCTCATATATCTCACAGTGACCAGACCCGACATTTCTTATGCTGTGGGCAAGGTGAGTCAATTCATGCAAGCGCCCAGGGATTGTCATCTTCAGTCCGCCTTGCGGATCTTGGAATATGTCAAAGCAGCGCCTGGGAAAGGATTACTGTTTCAGAAGAATGGTCATCTGAGGATTGAAGCCTACTCAGATGCAAGTTATGCTGATGACAAAGGGGATCGCAAGTCTACCTCAGGTTTTTGCACCTTTGTTGGGGGAAATCTGGTGAGCTGGAAGAGTAAAAAGCAGTCTGTTGTCTCCAGGTCCAGTGCAGAAGCTGAGTATCGCAGTATGGCGTCAACCACTTGTGAGTTGAAATGGTTGCGGGCTCTCATGCTAGATTTAGGAGAGGTGTACAACCATCCTCTACCTATGTTCTGTGATAACAAGGCCGCCATATACATCTCCAAAAATCCGGTATTCCATGAAAGAACAAAGCACATTGAGGTTGACTGCCATTTCATTCGTGAAGAGATTTTAAAAGAACAGATTTGCACTCCGTTTGTCACATCTGATAAAGAGCTAGCTGACATCTTCACCAAGCCAGTCTCCGCCTCGTTTCTGCATGTTTGCGACAAGCTGGGCATGATTGATATATATGCTCCAGCTTGAGGGGGAGTGTTGAAGTTGGAGACCGGGCGGTCTGTCTTGGCGGGTTAGAGACCGCGCGGTCTGGCGGTTTGACTCGGCGACTTGTAAACCGGGCGGTCTAGCAATCTTCACAGGCGACCTCTCTGCATCTCTTATTGTAAGCCGTGCGGTTAGTCCTTCTGTCTAACCGCGCGGCCTGTGCGGTTTACTTTGTACAGTCCGCTTAGCTTGTAAATTTTAGTCCCACATATCTCTTTTGTATTCTCTCTTCTCTCCTCCATTCTATATAAGGGAGGGCATACCTTTGTAATAGTTATCATTTTTGGATAATAAAATTTCGATTATTCAAAAGTTTATTCGGCTTGTTCTCTTCTTTTCGCTTCCTTTCTCTACTTTCTAACACTTAGCATGTGGTAGCTGGGTTTCTGAAGGAGTATGGTACCAGGGGAGTTTGAGCCGTGGCCACCACCATTCCCTCCTTTGGACATTTTTGGGTTCCTGTAAGAGATTGGAACTCTATGTGTGTGGACCCTGTGGCGGCCCCTTTAGTACTCTTGAGACACCTGGACCTGGTTGTTCGGTTGTGACTGTTCTTAGTCTCCGACACAGGTTTGGGATTTGTGCCAGTGCTAATGATTTACAAGTTTAGGACTGTTAGTTCCTTCTTACTGTTCATTTGATGCATATTGGTTTCCTTCTGTCTCTGCAGGCTTGAGCGGAGTTTGGTACGTTTCTGTACTTGTTGCATTTCTCTCCCTTTACTGATTATTACACCTGCATTTTGTCCTCTTTTGGATTCTTTAGCTGAGTTTTTCGGTATTTACTCTTGCAGGGTTGGTAACCGTTTTTCTTTCTGTTCTTTTATTCAATTATTATCTGATGCTTCTTTGCCACTTGTTTCATTATTTCTTGCTGAGGTGTTCTTCTTTTGAATGCCTCAGGTTCAGGTCTGTAGCCGGCTGTGCGGCTAGTTTCAGGAGTTTCTCTGTGGACTGCGCTTTGGTAGTGTTTTCCTTGCTTGTCGAGGTAGTTCTTTAGCCTTGTAGTAGTACAGACATACATGCTCACCAGCGAGTTCGTGTCAGGTTGTTGACGCTCGTTGGTGATTTTCCTTTGTGATATTAAGTATTTGCTTAGCTGCTAGTTTACCTGTTTTGTGGTAGTTTCACTTGCTCTCTGGGAATATTTTATGCTAGGTTGCTAGTTACTTTAAACCCTATAATAGAACTACTATATGTATTGCATGATCAGCATGTTTTATAAAAGCTCAAACTCTATTTTCCAATGCGTAAAAATATGGTTTTTCCTTATAAATATTATAAATTTAAAATCTAGGGTCTTGCACAGCGTAAGTTGTCCTCTTAGGACGCTTATGCGCTCTTTTAGGATGTTTAGCATAAATGAAGTATTTTTCCGCTACGTATAAAAATAGTTTTCAAACCGTGGACTATCTGATCCACTGAGCCGAGGGATACGGCCAATTAATTTAAAAACCCGTTTTCTATTCATTTTAACTTATGATTTGAAGGATTAAAGTGTTGCCTGAGCGTCAGCAGTTATCCCCTGCTTGATGTGGCATCACAGCTCGTAGTTTTCTCGTGCTCTGATTTATTATATTAAATGAGAAAATGCGGGATGTGACAGCGGTGATTGTGTACAACCTTGTATTCGATGAGTGGGTTTGTTCCCCCTAGCACCATTACTTCGCGGGATCTCCAGGAGCAGGATCTCCAGGAGCAGGACCCTCCCGGTGCTCACCGGGCAAGATGCGCGAGCCAGCTCCTTGGCGTTGAGTGGATCCGAGTGCACTCAATGCCTTCGGCTCCTTGGCATTGAGTGGAGCCGAGTGCACTCTGTTGGGTCCGGCGTTCCTTCACTTGACCAGTGGCGCTCTTCTACTTATTTAAGAAATTAAGTAACACACTTTCCAACAGTCTGGGATTTTGGAACAGTTGGTTATGCGCTTGATCCTTCAATTGGTATCAGAGCAGGTCACGTGTTCAAGACCGGGGGAGCGCTATTTAAATCCTGATTTTTCCCTTCTAGCTGTGTGGGTCCGGTGGGTCAGGAAACCGTGGACATGTGGTAACCCCACCTCTGAGCCGTGAAACTGTGGACATGTGGTAACCCCACCTTTGAGCCGTGTGGGCCATGTGGTAACCCCACCTCTAAGCCATGTGGGACATGTGGTAACTCCTCCTCTGAGCCGACGGGTTGTGCTGGACGCCGGGGGGGGGGGGATTGTTGGGTCCGGCGTTCCTTCACTTGACCCGTGGAGCTCTTCTACTTATTTAAGAAATTAAGTAACACACTTTCCAATAGTCTGGGCTTTTGGAACAGTTTCTTATGCGCTTGATCCTTCACACTCGACGCCCTCTGCTCCCTGTCATTGAGTGGAGTCGAGTACACACAACGCCTTCTGCTCCCAAGCATCTATTGGAGCCGAGTGCACTCAACACCTTCTGCTCCCTAGCATTGAGTGGCGCCGAATGCACTTTGTTGGGTTTTCACAGCGGTGGGCACAACATATGTGCGCACAATGAAAATAAGGAAAAACATGGGAAAACCCAAAAGCAAGTTGTGGATCTTGGGATGACTATTAATCAAGAAGTAATATTGCAGTAAATAAATTATACCTTTGTGGGATTGATTCGATACTCAACCTAGGTGCTCCGAAGAAATCCAACGAACGACAACGGCAAGAGTTCGAGAGTAGAATAGTATCCACGCCTCTACGAGTATCCACCCAAGCACAGAGATACCTAGACTCTTGTCACACAAGGTCTAGGACAGAAAAAGGCTTTCCCTTAACGTCTCCACGGATTACTAGATCTGTTCAAGGAGAGGCAGAAGCGACGAAGACGATGCCTAGGAAACACTTTCCGGCGGCAACAAGGGAAGACGCACAGTTGGCGGCGACTAGCAGCAGTCGGCGACAACAACGACGACAAGCGGCGGTCGGCAGTCGGCGAGACTGACGACGGTCACAGAATTAGAACACTTCCATCGTGAGGGAATCTCCGTCGTGGGATTAGGTCAGGAATGAACAGTCGTGTGCTCGGTTCAATAGTAAAACCTATTTTATACCTCGAACCGAACTGGCCAATACCAGCAAGAGTCAACCGAACCGAACTTAGAAGAAATTAACTGGTCGAGATAGAATTCGGCGAGTATCAACCTGATAATCGACAAATCGGCGAGTGACCGTGACGATACATGACGAATCGTTATGGGGTCATGTCGATACTCGATGAATTGGTGATAGACTAGGATGATACACGATGAATCAGCAAGAGGTCACGACGACACTCGACGAATCAGCGAGTATTGCTTTAATACTTGACGAATCATTGAATTGTCACGACGATAATCATCGAATCCAGCCCATTCTTTAAAACCACTTACCTAAACTTGACAAATTTTCCTTAGCTTCTGTCGACTACAAACCGGTCGACCCATATTCAAAATGCAGGTCCCATAATCAAATTCCATCATGTCTAGATCGTCACAGGCTTGATCCTTCACTCATATCACATATGAGCAAGCCCAACACAGACCTATCCAACTTCTTCAAAACTCTTATGTGCGACCCCATAGGCTCATACTGTGTTGGCCTCGTCTTCTTTTGCAAGCTTTTCATCTTCTGAGCAACGAATGATGGTGTTTGCTTCTTATCCAGCTCACAGTTCAAATATGCGAGACCGCCAACAAACACCACAACTAGATCATGAATTTCATCTTCATCAAAGGTAATCTAGGGGGTATCCCCTAATAACAAACCCAGCAGGAAGACGCAACCTACCGCACACCGCAGGTGAGTGGCATAAACACGAAGCTTCATTAATTCTTCCTCTAGAAGAACTTCGAAGTCACCTACCTCTGACGCCATGTTGATTCGCTACCCTCGGTGCCTCCCAGCTATGATACGAATCAGCTTTTGCCCCGTACTTTCCACACCTTTCGCAGCTTACCTGTACTTCTATTAATAGTTCTACCTTTATGACGTAGGTGGGTGATTCATTCCTGAGAACCCCCCAATGTGAGTTCCCTGACCCATACTTCTTATATTTCACTAGCTGAAAAAGTAGTCGTTGTCCACCATGAGATGTAGGGTTCATCCGCTCCTTCTAGCAGCAAGACAAAGTCGGCACCCACCAGCTATGACTCGTCCCCCTAGCTGTCCTAACAAAAAAATGAAGATATTAACAACGTCCAAGGCCAAGGGGGGTAAGAGAGTCTTTAAAGAGAAATCGACAAGGTGTGGGGCTCCTGATTCTCCTGCCGAGTCAAAATCATTAAAGAAAGAGGAAGGGGAGCATAGCTCTCACCCGAACTTTGAGTCGGGTCAGAAGGTCAAAGACAGCTCCAACAAGTTAGTTAGATCGAAGCCCCCTAGCAGGCAAGCTTATGCCCTCTACTATGGGCTCTACGGATGGCAGGACGCGACAAGATATCATGACCTCGACTCCCAAACTCTAGCACGCGATAGCTCGTAGGATCAGCTTGTTACATCCCAACTTTTATTGTGCCACCAGAACCCTAGTAGGCCTAATAAAAGTAACCCAACACCCCAACTTTGACCCAACCCCGATGACTTGGACCTATTTTGACTTTGACCCCCAGGAGTTAATCCTCAGGGTTGACTTTGGTCAAACCGTCTCTTTTTCCCCATTTTTGGAAATTTCACCTAAGGAGGAGGCCACCCCTCTCCATGGGAAATTATTCATTGCCCCCTTACCCATAGGGGCCACAAGTTAACAAGATAGGAGGGAGTCGGCTCAAGTAGTGTCCCACCAACATTTTTCCCCACTCCCTTCTCTTTTTCCCTCCCCCACTTATAAAACCCCAAGCCCATAAGGTGCCCAACCTCATTTCCCACATGAGCGAAATACTTTGAGCTTCTAACTATCCTTTAACAGTTGGAGGGTGGAGATTAATCACTCCCTATGGAGGGATTAATCCCACATTGGGTAGGGTATGAGATCCACTCCCCTCCACGCATATATAAAGGCCCCCCTCCCCTGATAATCTCCTCACAAGCTCAAAGAGCAACTCCCCCACCTCTCCCCATGCTCTATCGTAGCTCAGGTCATCGGGAAAGGGCAAGCCCGAGCTCCACCACCGCCACCTTGATTGCCAACCAAGCAGGCACCTCTCAAGACCCTCCTCCACAGGTAAAAACTTCTCCCCTTCCCCTTCCCCTCCTTTTGGACATCCTTCATGGGCCCTCCTGTTGGGTACATTGGTCAAATGTACCTGATTTGAAGAAGCCTCACCCAACTCAATGATATACATCATAATGTATTTGATGTATGTTGAGTTTACTTGTGCAGGTTAAGAAATCACTGGACTGAAGCAAAAAGTTTCTAAGTCCATGTGTCGACACCCAGAGGGAAAGTGTCGACACTTAAGAAGACTTGTGTCGACACCCAGACAAGCAGTGTCGACACTTGGAGTCATTGTGTCGACACCTGGGATGCAGAGTCGACACCAGACAGAAAGTGTCGACACTTGGAGCTGTGTCGATACTCAGTGAAGAAAAGTGCAGACAGAATGTGTCGACACAAGGAGCTGTGTCGACACCCAGTGAAGCTGTGTCTACACCAGAAAGTGTCGACACTTGGAGCTGTGTCGACACTCAGCAAAAGTCTGCAGAGACTAAGTACATGTGTCGACACTCAACACAATGTGTCAACACTAAGTAGAAGAGTCAGCACTTGAAGTAAGTGTCGACACCCAGCACAATGTATCGACACTCAACAGAAGAGTCAGCATTTGAAGTATGTGTGGACACCCAAAATAATGTGTCGACACACAGCTGAAGACTCAACACTTTAAGAAAGTGTCGACACAAGGAGCTGTGTCGACACTTAGCAAAGAACAGAATTATTTCCAAAATATTCTAAGTACAAGTGTCGACACTCAGCTGAAGTCTCAACAGAAGAATCAAGTGTCGACACAAGGAGCTGTGTCGACACTCAGCAAGAATCAACATAGAAGACTATGTGTCGACACCAAGAAGCAGTGTCGACACTTAACAGATACAACACAAGAAGTTGTGTCGACACAAAGGAGATGTGTCGACACTTAGAAGAATACAGCTAAAGAAAGAAGAACAAGTACTTGTGTCGACACTCAATTTCAGTGTCGACACATGCAGAAGAATCTGTGTCGAGACATACAAGGAAATGTGTCGACACCTTGTAGACTTGTGTCGACACTTACACAACATGTGTCGACACTTGGACTATAAGTGTCGACACTTAAAGACAGAAAGTCTCGACACTTACAGACAGTTAGAGATTTTCAAGAAATGACTAGATGACTTGACAGCTGCCGTTCCAGCCAGTCTACAACACCTGTCAGAGATATCAGAAGTCAGTTATGGACCGGACCAGCCGGTTACCATGAAGAAGGCCTATAAATAGGCATCTACAGTTTACAGAAAGTGTGGTTGAAGATCAACTAGATCAGATTGTTGTTCAAAAGTTTAGTTTGTTGAAAAACAAATTATTGAAGTGGTACCAAGAGTATCAACACAAGAAGATCTTGCAGTCCAAGTGCAGATCTAAGAAGTTGGAGAGAGAGGGCTCCTTCCAAGAAATCAGCCTCTAGAACTAGGCTGAGAAGAAGGATTCAGATTCAATTCTGGATCTTAAGTAGCAGAGGTCAAGGAACTACTGCAGGAGGATTCAGTCTTATTCAGTTCTACTCAAGAAGCTTTGAAGAAAGCTAAGTCAGGGTGAATCCAGATGAGTTCTTCCAAGAACTCATCAAGAAACTCACAACTCCCCTCTTTTATTTCTGAGTTGTAGAGTTATTATTTGTAATACATTTTAACTTGTAGGATCCTTTGGATCTGAGTGATTTGTAAGCCTGTATTTATAAAGGCTGAGGGTAAGGCTTGTTAGCCTGAGTGTAGGAGATAGAGATCTCTGAGTGTAGGCCTTGTTGGCTGAGTGTAGGCCTTGGTTGGGTGAGTGTAGGCCCTGATTGGCTGAGTGTAGGCTTTGGGATAAAGCTGAGTTGTAAGGCTTTGGGCCTGAGGTGTAGGAACCAATTTGGGTTCTGAGACAGTGGAGGAGTTTGGACAAATCTAGTACACTGCTAGATAGGCGAAGGGGGAAAGTGGATGTACCCATATCTTGGGGAACCACTATAAACCACTGTGTTGTGCTGTGATTGTGCTGTGTATGCTGTGAATACTTTGTGATTGCTGTGCAAAAGTTAAAAATCTGTGATAATAAACTGTTTGCTGCCAGTAAAGTTAGAGAAGTATTAGGTCACCTATTCACCCCCCCCCCCCTCTAGGTGTTTAGGTACCATATCTTTCAAGTGATATCAGAGCCAGGTTCCTCAAAAAGGACTAACAGTCTGAGGAGATCCTGTTTGGCAGATTCAGTGTAAGACAAAACACAGTTTCAAGAAATTCAAGAAAATCAAGAAACATGGGTTCTTTTTAGAATCACAAGGAATTGGGTTCCATGAAATTACCCATATGCAGGAAAGAGATCTTTGGGATCTAGAAAGAAAGGGTAAGGCTATTTATGGAAGCCTCTGACCCTAGAATCTACATCACAGTAAAGGAAGGGCCTTATGTGCCAATGAAGATTTCAGTTTTGGATGCAAATCAGAGAACTCCAAAGGATTTCTCTGAGATGACTAAGGATGAGATTGTCCTAGCTATAATGGACAAGAGGGCACAAAACATTATTGTAAGTGCCATAGATGATGCAACTTTTCAGAATCTTATACACTGTAAGACAGCCAAGGAGATGTGGGACACTCTTATAGTGTATATGGAAGGATCTGAAGAAGTTAGGCAAGATAGAAAATCCTTGCTAAATCAGGAGTATGAGAGCTTTAGACAAGGTAAAGGTGATAGCATAACTGAGTGCTACAAGAAGTTCTACAGAATAGTTAATGAACTCATGTCTTATGGAAGAGAGTTCAGTAACTATGAACTAAATGATAAGTTCTTAAGGTCCCAAACCAAAGATTGGGACACAAAGATCTGTGCCATAAGAGAAAAGACTAAGTTGGGGGAAATTCCTCCTCCTACACTGTTTGGCAAGTTATTGTCATATGAGATGCAGTGGACAGTGAGGAAAGAGGAGGAGAAATCAACAAGGATTGAACACAAGGAAAGATCAGTTGCTTTCAAGACAGAAGTTCCCAAAAAGTGCAGGAATAAGTCATCAACTCCACCTCCAGAGGTAGTTGATTCAGAGTCTGATGAGTCAGTCAGCACAAAGAGTGAGAGCAGTGAAAGTGATGAAGACTTTGCTGCCTTCACTAGGCACTTTCAGAAATTCTTGAAGAAGAAACAGTGGAGGTCAAGACCTTCTTCTTCAAAGGGAAAGGAAGTCTTTTATCAGGAGAAAAAGCCTTCAAAGAAAGACAGGAAAAGGATAAATTCAAGCAAGGCAACTGGGTCTAAGATAGTATGCTACTGCTGTAATAAACAGGGCCATGTTATTGCAGATTGTCCAGAGAAGAGAAAGGAATCTGGTGACAGGAAAAAGACTCACTTCAAAGGAAAGAAAGAGAAGTCTTTTGTTGCCAAGAAGGAGAAGACTCTATTAGATATTTCTTCTTCAGAAACTGAGTCTGAGGCTGAAGCCTACATAGGGCTGTTTGCTGGAGAAGAAGAGGAAGAATTCATGCAGATCATGGAGTCTATTTATGAACAAGAAGATATTCAATGCCAAGGACTAATGGCTTTGACAGACAGTGCCAAAATCCTAGAGTAGCCAGGACCCAGTCAGGTACAAAGTTCAAGTTTAAATTCAGTTTCTTGTTCTAGTTCAGAATTAGATTCATCTTCATCAAGTGATGAAAGTGTATCTGAGTCTGAGGATGATATTCATCAACTTATAGATGAATATAAGGTGTTGTTGCAAGCTTACAAGAAAAGAAAATCCCTAGCCAAAAGTCAGGCAAAGGAAATTGCTGAACTTAAAGCTGGTGCAACAGATTTTGAGAAGCAGTTTGATCAAAAGTTGAATGAGATAGCTAGGCTGAAACACATAACAGTGATTCAGATGGGTACTATATCATTTAAGAATGATCAAATTAAGAGTCTGGAGATCAATCTTCAGAAGGAGAACGACTTAGTTGCTAGGTTTTCTAAACCTAAGTCAGTGTTACCTTTAATTGATGAATTTGTTCATCAAAAAGGCAAGGTTGGACTGGGCTTTATTAGACCTGCAAGGACTGAGCAGTCCAAGTCTAAGTCCAAGGGCAAAGCCCCAGCATTCAACAAGACTGCTGTTGATAATACAGCAAAGGCTGTACCTAAGCAAAGGTACAACAAGTTTGAATGTTGGTGCTGTGGCAAAATTGGCCACTTTGAAGTGGACTGTTGGCACAATACCAGTGCCAAGGTGAGTAGCAAGCTACCTGTTGGAAAGCCTACAGGGAGTTTTGTCAAATTGCAGACTAACTTGTACCAAGGACCCAAGACTTCTTTGGGTTCTAAGGTTCATTAATCTGTTTTGCAGGTAAGTCCAAGTGGCCATAACCCAACATGGTACTTGGACAGTGGATGTTCCAGACATATGACTGGAACAAGAAAATTACTAAAGGACTACATTCCAGTAAAAGATGGTCCAAAAGTAACCTTTGGTGGTTCTGAAAAAGGAATCATCAAAGGATTTGGTAACATTTCTACAAACTTAGTTACCATTACTCAAGTGGCTTATGTTAAAGGGTTGAAACACAACCTAATAAGTATAAGTCAATTAAGTGATGTAGGGTATGACATCTCATTTGCTAAAAATGATTGTCATATCAAGAGGTCAAGTGATCAAGAGATCATTTTGACAGGATATAGGAAGAGGAATGTCTACTGCCTAGACATTATGGTTGAGAACAATGGTTCTCCAGTTTGTCTTGTAGCTGATGAGACAGCCTCTCATTGTATCAAATGGCACAAGAGGCTTGCCCATCTTAACTACAAGACTATTAGCAAACTCTTTAGCAAAGAGTTAGTGAGGAAGGGTCCTCAAGTTAAGTGTGTTAAAGATGGCATTTGCTCAGCTTGTCAAAAGGGCAAGCAGACTAAATCCACCTTTAGAAGCATAGAGAACAAAGATGCTGTGAGGTGTTTATACCTCTTGCATTTGGATCTTTTTGGTCCAATGCCAGTTCACAGCTTAGGTAGGAAGGTCTATACCTTTGTAGTTGTAGATGACTACTCAAGGTTTTCCTGGGTGTTCTTCTTAAGACAGAAATCTGAAACACCTAGTGTCTTCTATAGCTTTGTCAAGCAAATTCAGAATGAACTAAATAGTACAGTGGTCAAAATTAGAAGTGACCATGGTACTGAGTTTCAGTCTGATAGCATGACAAAACTGTGTGAAGACTTTGGGATATTTCAAGAATTCTCTTCACCTAGAACACCTCAGCAAAATGGCATTGCTGAGAGGAAGAATAGAACCTTGATAGAGGCTAGTAGAACCCTATTAAGTGATACATCACTGCCAGAGTATTTCTGGGCTGAAGCAGTTAACACTGCATGCCATGTTATAAATAGGGCTACCATCACTAAAAGGCTAAACAAGACCCCCTATGAAGTTGTGAAAGGCAAGAAACCAAACCTATCCTACTTCAGGATCTTTGGTTGCAAATGCTTCATACTTAACAATGGGAAGTCTTACTTAACTAAGTTTGCTGCCAAGTCCCAAGAGGGAATTTTTGTTGGGTACAACAATAATAGTAAGGATTATAGAGTCTACAACTTGACTACACAAGTTGTAGAAGAATCAGTGCATGTAGTTTTTGATGAGACTAAACTTATTAATAATGAGTTGTCTAGCAGTGTATGCAGCCCCACAGGTTTGACAAAGAAAATGGACAAGCTTACTATAGAAGAAGTCTCTACTGCAAGACAGCAAGTAGAAGAAAGTAGCTGTTGTCCAGGGGGAGAACTACATGTGCCAATTGCTGAAGAAATCCAAGGAATACAGCATGATGCAGATGCTGAAGTGGTTCAACCTGAAGTGAGGATGCCTCCAGCCAACAGGCATCTAAGAGATCATCCAGTAGAGCTGATTATTGGAGATCCAAGACAAGGAGTTCAAACAAGGAGCAGAAATCAGAATGCTGCAATCTATTCCAGCTTTCTGTCACAAGTTGAACCTAAGAAGTTTGAAGAAGCAATACAAGATCCACAATGGACTGAAGCAATGCAAGAAGAGCTTAATCAGTTTAAGAGGTGCAAGGTCTGGGAATTGGTTCCTAAACCTAAAGACCACAATGTAATAGGAGTTAAGTGGATCTACAGGAATAAGATGGATGAACAAGGGGTCATCATTAAGAATAAAGCTAGACTGGTTGCTAAAGGATATAGGCAAGAAGAAGGTATTGACTTTGATCAAACCTTTGCTCCAGTAGCCAGACTGGAAGCCATAAGGATGTTCTTGGCCTATGCAACCTATCAAGGATTCAAGGTATACCAAATGGATGTCAAGTCAGCATTCCTAAATGGTAATTTGAAAGAAGAAGTCTATGTGGAGCAGCCTTCAGGTTTTGTTGATCCAACTTTACCTCATCAGGTTTATAGACTTAGGAAAGCTTTATATGGGTTAAAGCGAGCCCCTAGGGCTTGCTATGAAACCCTATCTAGTTTCCTCATTGAGAACAAATTCTCAAGGGGGAAAATAGATAAGACTCTATTCCTTAGGGAATCTAGAGGCAAAATCATACTAGTCCAAATATATGTAGATGACATTATATTTGGGTCTACTGAAAGCAGCCTTTGCAAAAAGTTTGCAAAACTTATGCAAGGTCAGTTTGAGATGAGTAGTATGGGAGAGCTGAAGTTTTTCTTGGGTATCCAAGTTAAACAGACTGAGAGTGGTTTGCTCATTTGTCAGTCAAAGTTCACCCTAGAACTCATAAGGAAGTATGGTATGGATTCATCCAGTACCATGAAGACTCCTATGGGGTCAAGTATGTCTCTTAGCAAGGATGATGCAGGGAAACCTGTAGATGAAACCTTGTATAGAGGGATAGTTGGCTCCCGATTATACTTGACTGCTAGTAGACCAGACATCATGTATGCTACATGTGTTTGTGCAAGGTATCAAGCCTGCCCTAAAGAGTCTCATTTGACTGCAGTCAAAAGAATATTGAGATATCTAAAGGGCACTCCCTATCTAGGCCTCTGGTACCCTAGGAATGGAGATTTTGATCTAACAGGTTATTCGGATGCAGACTTTGCAGGATGCAAAGAGGATAGAAAGAGCACTACTGGAACCTGTCAATTCCTAGGTGGGAGACTAATTTCATGGAGTAGCAAGAAGCAAACCAGTGTGGCTATCTCCACAGCAGAGTCAGAGTATGTGGCTGCAGGAAGTTGCTGTGCTCAACTTCTATGGATTCAACATCAGCTAGAGGACTATGGATTTCAGGTAAGTAGAACTCCACTTTTCTGTGATTCTACAAGTGCTATATCAATAGTTAATAACCCTATATCCCATAGTAGGACAAAACATATTGAGATTAAATATCATTTTCTTAGGGAGCATGTAGAAAGAGAAGATATTTTATTAGAATATGTTAAAATAGATGAACAAGTAGCTGATATGTTTACTAAGCCACTAGAAGAAGCTAAGTTCAATAGATTCAAAATTGAACTAGGAATGATAAACTTAGAGTAAGTTTACAGATTTGAAAATGACTAAGTCAAAAGGTGTCGACACATAGACAAGTCTATGTCGACACAGAATAGTGGTGTCGACACTTCAGGAAAAAGGTGTCGACACATCTAGGATGTTGGTGTCGACACTTCAGAATGTTAGTATCGACACATGTCTAGTAGGTGTCGACACATCCAATGTGGTGTCGACACTTATGTTTTACTCAGAATTTTCTAAGTAAAGTCTCGCCAATGTGTCGAGTTATGTTGTGTCGACACATAACCAAGTGTCGACACATAAAATCTGTTGACTAAACTTGTGTCGACACATGAGTGTCGAGACATTATAAGTCAGTGTCGACACTTATAGCCAGTGTCGACACATTTTAAGTTAGCTGTCCCGTCTGTTCATCTTCAAAATTAGACAGGTATAAATAGGGTTCTGTCTTTGTTTGTCGACACGCTTTCAAAGTTTCGAGACCAAAACTACTGTGTCGACACCTCTCTTTTCTACAGACAAATTCTACAAACCCTAATGGCTCCTAAGCTTGAGGAGAACGTTAACGAGGGTTATGAGCTTGTGCGTGGCGCATTCGACGATGCAGATCAAGAAATTCAGGCAGTGGTAACCCTAGTTGCCAATTCTGGACTAGAATATCTCTTGTCTGAACCTACAAAGATTTGGAAGAAGGAAGTACTTGAATTTCTTAATGGAGCTGCCATAGATGAATCTGGATTCAGAATCAAATCCAGAGTTCATGGAACTAAGATTAAGGTTTCACCTAAGAGTCTGAGGAAGGTACTTCAGCTACCAAAAATTCAAGATGAAGAATAGGTTACTGCTTCAAAGACCAGGGAAGCTTTAACCTGGTGTGGTCTTGATCCAAAGATGAAGATAGGTTCTGTATTTAACAGAAAAGACATGAATAATCAAGGGAAGTTCATGTCTGAGATTATGGGCAAAGACTTACTCAGCAAGACTGGAGGGCATGACAGAGTGTCTGCCCATATGTTTGGCCTCATGACAAGAATTATCTTCACTCTGAAAACTGATTGGTCTACAGTGGTTTATGAGAAAATTAAGGAGAGCTTGAAGAAGCCCAATCTGGGCAGGATCATTAGTCTCTATCTAGCTGGTACCATACCAGAGGTAATGAATACTGCTGCAGGCAGCAAGATCAATCATATGAGGAAAATGGATCTAAGGATCTTTTCAAGATGGGACAGGGTGTTGTCAAAGGACATGCCAACCCCTGAGAAGACAATTACTGAGAAGGAGATTCCTCCTAAGAAAAAGAGAAAAACTGCTCCAGTTGAAGAAGAGTCCTCCAGCAGTTCAGGGAGTGAAGAACATGTTGTTTTCACTCCTGATGACCAAGAGGAAGTGGCTGCAGAGAAGACCCCTGCTGCTCAAGAGACTGCTGAGATCCAGGGGGAGCTGCCTCCAGCTAGCCCCATCCACAGGGATCAAAGCCAGGGGGAGCCTCCAGTTGTAGAAGAACCATCTACACTAGACAGTGTGCAAGCCACCATCATCATCCAAGAGGTACTCACTGACCTAAAAACTTTAGAATATCTTGTAGAAGATGCTGATTTGTCTGATATTCTTCAGCAAACTCAGCTGCCTAGTCAAGAACCAGATGTTGTTCTTAAAGACACATCTGCTGTTCTAGTAGTTGAAGAACAAAGAATGTCTCCAGCTCAATCACCTCAAGAGTTCACCATGGAAGATCTATTTCTCAATCTAGATCAAGTTGATTTTGACATGGACAAAGAAGCTGCTGAAGGAGAGACTGCTGCTGCTGAGGGGGAGCAAATGCAAGTTCTGGAGGAGCCTATAAGGCAAGAAACTGAGAAGGCACAAGATGTGCAAGCTGACAAGCCTCCAAGCCCTAAGGAGAGGGTTGATATTGCCAGCACTTCTGCCTCTGAAGATGAGGAGACTGCAAGGGCAAGGAAAAAGAAACTCTATGTATTCAAGAGAAGGAGCCAGAGTTACAAGAAGGCTCTACAAACTGTAGCCCCACAGCCTATAGTTCAACAAGCTCCAACTGTTGACTATAGTGCTTTACTGATTGCACTGCAGATTAAAATGGATGAACAAAGGAAAGCCATAGAGGCTTATGTTGATGCAGGGCACAGATCATTACAGTTTGATCTTTCCCAAGATATAAAATCTATAAGGTTTGAGATGAATCTCAACAAGAAGGAGATGACAGACTGCTTCCACAAGGGTGGAAATACAGTGGTGTATTTGGCAACACACCAAGAGAAGATCAAGGCACAGGTAGATGATATAGCATTGAAGAAAGGGTATATCCTGGAAAATCAGATAAGAATGAATGATAATTTGACTGCTTCACATAATGATATAGTCACTGAGTTGAAGACCAAGGGTGCTGAACCTTCTACATCTACTGCTGCTGCTAAGATAGAATTTGACAAAGCCTTTCAACAAGAAATTTTTGCTGTCAAGACTGTCATCCAAGTCTCTCAGAAAGCTATATCTGATCAACTGCAAAAGCTCAAACCATTCTTTAAATAGGGAATCAGATATTTGGACAGTCAAATAAGATTTCAAAAGGATGATGTCAGAGACCATATGGCTCGAGAAGTCATAAAGGGGGAGAGAGTGTTAGTCAAGGTAAGTTCTGAGCATGCAAAATGGATATCAAATTCAATCAGGGCTACACTTGGATACCCTCATTTGTGTGATGACCAAGATGTTGCTGAATCAGGCATTAACCCTGTTTATTTTGGAGGTGAGCAACCAGAAGTAGCTCAGGTCATTTATCCACCTCCAGACTTTGAAATGATTCAACCAGATGTGAGCACAATGTATAGCCCACTTGAGGGCAAGGACAATGTCCATCTAGAAAAGGTTGTTCAACCTATATCTGAAGCCATGCAAGAGGCATTACAGAAAGAAGAAGAGACAAGGTTATCAAAGAAGAGGTTTAGGGAACAAGCAGAACAAAAGCCAGATTTTGAACAGTGGAGCCCTACCTCTAGGAATATAATTTTAACTGCCTGGAAAGCTGCCAAGGACAATACACATGATAGGAACAAATGGTTCTCTGAAGCTGAATGGAGAAAACATGAAATAAGACAAGAGGCCATTGTTCAATTCAGAAGGAAGGCTAAGATGGGAAAGCTACCTCCTACTGCAGTGGAGCCTAGCAAGTACTTCCCCAAGCCATATCACTACTTTGAGAGGCAGAAGATCAAGGCAGAAGCACTCAAACAGAAGATCTAAAAGGCAAGAAGCCTGCTGTTGCTGAAACTGCTGAAGCCACTGTCAAAGCTCAAGTCCAACCTGACAAAGGCATAGTTATCAAAGAACCAGACCAGAAATAGATTAAGAAATTTCTTGAAGTTTATGTTGTAATCTTTTGGATGTAACGCATTTAGTAAACTTCTGAAAATGTATAAGACAAATATTAGAACAATATATGATTCATATATTTCATGTTTGTTCTGTGAATGTATCTATTTCTTATTTGTTCTGTGTTGATGAATGTGTATACATGTGTGATTTAATACATGCTATGTTTACCCTGCTGATTATAACCTGCTTTACATCATTTTGTAATTTTTAATTATGAATGGTGTATATCATTGACTAAGGGTTATGACTTCTCCAAATAGGGGGAGATTGTTGGGTACATTGGTCAAATGTACCTAATTTGAAGAAGCCTCACCCAACTCAATGATATACATCATAATGTATTTGATGTATGTTGAGTTTACTTGTGCAGGTTAAGAAATCACTGGACTGAAGCAAAAAGTTTCTAAGTCCATGTGTCGACACCCAGAGGGAAAGTGTCGACACTTAAGAAGACTTGTGTCGACACCCAGACAAGCAGTGTCGACACTTGGAGTCATTGTGTCGACACCTGGGATGCAGAGTCGACACCAGACAGAAAGTGTCGACACTTGGAGCTGTGTCGACACTCAGTGAATAAAAGTGCAGACAGAATGTGTCGACACAAGGAGCTGTGTCGACACCCAGTGAAGCTGTGTCTACACCAGAAAGTGTCGACACTTGGAGCTGTGTCGACACTCAGCAAAAGTCTGTAGAGACTAAGTACATGTGTCGACACTCAACATAATATGTCAACACTAAGCAGAAGAGTCAGCACTTGAAGTAAGTGTCGACACCCAGCACAATGTGTCGACACTCAACAGAAGAGTCAGCAATTGAAGTATGTGTCGACACCCAGAACAATGTGTCGACACACAGCTGAAGACTCAACACTTGAAGAAAGTGTCGACACAAGGAGCTGTGTCGACACTTAGCAAAGAACAGAATTATTTCCAAAATATTCTAAGTACAAGTGTCGACACTAAAGGAATGTGTCGACACTCAACTGAAGTCTCAACAGAAGAATCAAGTGTCGACACAAGGAGCTGTGTCGAAACTCAGCAAGAATCAACATAGAAGACTATGTGTCGACACCAAGAAGCAGTGTCGACACTTAACAGATACAACACAAGAAGTTGTGTCGACACGAAGGAGATGTGTCGACACTTAGAAGAATACAGCTAAAGAAAGAAGAACAAGTACTTGTGTCGACACTCAATTTCAGTGTCGACACATGCAGAAGAATCTGTGTCGAGACATACAAGGAAATGTGTCGACACCTTGTAGACTTGTGTCGACACTTACACAACATGTGTCGACACTTGGACTATAAGTGTCGACACTTAAAGACAAAAGGTCTCGACACTTACAGACAGTTAGAGATTTTCAAGAAATGACTGGATGACTTGACAGCTGCCGTTCCAGCCAGTCTACAGCACCTGTCAGAGATATCAGAAGTCAGTTATGGACCGGACCAGCCGGTTACCATGAAGAAGGCCTATAAATAGGCATCTATAGTTTACAGAAAGTGTGGTTGAAGATCAACTAGATCAGATTGTTGTTCAAAAGTTTAGTTTGTTGAAAAACAAATTATTGAAGTGGTACCAATAGTATCAACACAAGAAGATCTTGCAGTCCAAGTGCAGATCTAAGAAGTTGGAGAGAGAGGGCTCCTTCCAAGAAATCAGCCTCTGGAACTAGGCTGAGAAGAAGGATTCAGATTCAATTCTGGATCTTAAGTAGCAGAGGTCAAGGAACTACTGCAGGAGGATTCAGTCTTATTCAGTTCTACTCAAGAAGCTTTGAAGAAAGCTAAGTCAGGGTGAATCCAGCTGAGTTCTTCCAAGAACTCATCAAGAAACTCACAACTCCCCTCTTTTATTTCTGAGTTGTAGAGTTATTATTTGTAATACATTTTAACTTGTAGGATCCTTTGGATCTGAGTGATTTGTAAGCCTGTATTTATAAAGGCTGAGGGTAGGGCTTGTTAGCCTGAGTGTAGAAGATAGAGATCTCTGAGTGTAGGCCTTGTTGGCTGAGTGTAGGCCTTGGTTGGCTGAGTGTAGGCCTTGATTGGCTGAGTGTAGGCTTTGGGATAAAGCTGAGTTGTAAGGCTTTGGGCCTGAGGTGTAGGAACCAATTTGGGTTCTGAGACAGTGGAGGAGTTTGGCCGAATCTAGTACACTGCTAGATAGGCGAAGGGGGAAAGTGGATGTACCCATATCTTGGGGAACCACTATAAACCACTGTGTTGTGCTGTGATTGTGCTGTGTATGCTGTGAATACTTTGTGATTGCTGTGCAAAAGTTAAAAATCTGTGATAATAAACTGTTTGCTGCCAGTAAAGTTAGAGAAGGATTAGGTCACCTATTCACCCCCCCCTCTAGGTGTTTAGGTACCATATCTTTCACCTCCGACGGCCGGAGCGCCGCCGGCACCACCCAACCCATGCTCCAGGTCGGGTGGTGGCCGTAGGAAAGCTGGCCCCTCCCTGCGTCGGGGGTGGCGCGGCAGAAGGGTTGACCCACCAGAATGATATTTCCCGGTGGGGGGAAATCCGAGGTGCGCCAGAAAATGCAGCTCTGGCGGCACCCGAGAGACAAAGCATTTGCTCTGTTTTGCCTCCGGCGGTGGCCGATGGCGGATAGTCATCGGACTACCTCCGGAGAAGAGCCCTGCCCCCAGCATGCCGGCCGGGGGTGGTTACGGGGCTGGGCTCAACGCCGGTGAAGCGGGGGGTGTGGTGGCACCGAAGAGCTCTGCTCGATGTTTCGTCGAGCTCTGCTCTAAGACTTTCGCCTCAGCATCAGCACCCCCACAGCAGATCCGCGGCCGATCCGCTATGGTGTTAGAAGGATGTATTTTGAGGTCCGGCTCGATTTCCGCCACAGGATATTTCTTGATTTGCTATCAGTAGACCAGTTTAACGTATAAACTTTGAGAAATTTTCTGGGCCATTTCTAGGCCTTTAGGGGTAAAGTGATGAACATAAAGAATGTTCCCCATACCAGGGGCTTTCCCCACAACTTTTGAGGATTTTTAGAGTTGATTTTGTATTTTTGAAAGCCCAAATGAAAATTGTTTGGCCAAATTAAAGGCCCAAAATTTTTCGAAAAATTATAAATATTTCTATAGGCTCATTATAGACCCCCTTAGAGGTTGTATCAAAATTAGGGGACTTGAGGATCAAAATTGAATTTTCCTCAGTTCCTTGGAGCCTAGGGTCGCGCTTGGAATATATTACGCTCATTTTCCTCGAAAGTGAAAATTAGAGCATGCGACTACCCTTTCTAATATGAATAATAAATTGTCTTATCAACAAAAGTGGCCGAGGCAAGTGACGAAGCTCCGGGTGTTCCGAGATTTTGAGAAACCATCGAGCGCCTCGACTCTCGGGTAATTTGAGGCACGCTCGGAAGATAAGAGTACGAGTAGTAAGTTGCAAAATTATCCTCGACGAATAATAAGGGTGTAACTCTTAATAAGTCTCTAATCCAATTAAGCCATGATTAAAAAGGCGCAACTAAATTACCATCAAATCATAAAAATTCTTGTAACCAAGCAAGCTTTATTAAAAACGGAAATAGAACTGGATATGCCTCCTGAGAATGGAGAAGGAACTGAAAATACCTTCTAAGAATAGAGATGAAACTGAATGGGCCTCCTAAGATAGGAGATGGAACTGAATCCTCCTGGTGGAGCGATTGGACTACTAACCATTTTATTTATGATTATTCCAGACTTGTACTGGTCTTGTTCCTTTATTCATTTCAATTCAGTACTTTCAATCCAGCACTACTGTAGTCTCGTACTGGTCAAGTTCTTTTCAGTTCAGTACTTTTAATTCAGTACTACTCCAGTCTTGTATTGGTCAAGTTTAGTTCAGTATATTTCAATACTACTACAGTCTCGTACTGGCTAAGTTCAGTTAAGTTCGGTACTTTCAATTCAGTACTACTCCAGTATTATACTTATTAAGTTCATTTCAGACCTTTCATTTCAGTACTACTCCAGTTCCGTACTGGTCAAATTTCATTCAGCATTTAAGTTATGCAGTATTTATTATCAGCAACTTTAATTACTATATTTCCATTACTGCAATTTACTATTATAAGAATGGTTCCTGCTCTAACGAGCAGCCATCTGATAAAGTCGAGCTTTAGTTGGGGATAACCGAAGTTGAGGTGTTCCTCCAGGTTTAGCCCTAAATAAAGTGTGCCCATGCTCCTTGTCGAAAGTTGAGGTAAGCGTTACTGCCCGAAGATTGAAGCATAGTAGGTTAGGCCACCACAGGCTCGGAGCGTGCTAGCAAAATTGACTATTTGATTGTTTGTAAACTGCTTGCGGTAAACTATGTCAGGTTAGTCACTTCCGCTGACCATTCGTACCGGTGCGAAAAGTTCGATGGATCAAGGTTACAGGGAGATGAGTACCACAGGTGATCTGCCTTTATGTTTTCCCATCGGGTTTCCTCCGCTGGTCAGCCAAAATGTTCAATTGTTGGATGTCACTCACATCCAAGAGTACACGGGGTTCTACGTTAGGGCCTGGGATGTACGGTACGACCACCCCCAGAAGTGGAAGGACTAGCCACTATCACTGACGGCTACATCGGTGAGTCTTGCGGGGCTCACTACCCTGCTGGAACGGAAGCGGTCCATACTATGTCGACATAGGATTTTGTGTGCACGGTTGTGAATGCTTGAGGTATATGCGCGGATGTGAATGCCTACGGTATGTGCGCAACTGTGAATTCCTGTGGTATGGTGCAGGTTGTGAATACCTGATGTGCTGATGGAGCCTTAATTATAATTTATATACATTGCTGCTGCTATTCCAGTTATATTATGCTGCACTTCTTTATTGTTGCTCCTAGCCTATTTATATGAATGTTGTACTAACTCTCCCTTGCTTCGGCTATCTACTTTTATTGGGTGGGTGTGTGTTCGTCCCCAGGATATGGATCCAGGAAGGAGAATTGTTTCCACTTAGCTTTGTGACTAACAGTTATTTAAATAATCATTCACAGGAAATGGAGCACCGTGGTGACACGCTGCCGCAGAAGGTTGCGCCAGCAGTTAGAACTACTCGAGCAGAAGCACCCCTGACGTCTTCAGAGTTTCGAGACGTGAGTACCGACAAGCTAGTTAGGGGGAGAGAGTGAGGAGTTAAATGTAGTACTTGTACAACCTGTGGGCTTATATAAATACTTTAACCACGGCCTTTGTACTCATGTAAATATATATGATATTATATATATTGTACTCTGGTCTCCTGTTAATGCTTCCATAATTCTCTAGTGTATTGTGAATTTTGTGATTCTACCCGAGCAAGGCGGCCACCTAGTGCTTAGATAGGGTGGGTCGTTACACCTAAGATGCACTGGGTGGGCGTCTTGGGTAGTAAGATCCCCACCGACCCTCTCCAGGTAAAAGTTGGGGGAAGGTATCTTACACAACTGCGAGCCCTCGAGCTCGCCCACATGAGCTCATGACGTACCCTTCATCTCCAAAAGGAGTTAGACAAAGTTGAATTCTCGCGAGAGGCTGTAGTCGAGGAGGTGAAAGGTCTAACGCTCCAGTTGGCGACTTCCGAGAAGCTCCTGGACACGATTTATGGTAGGGTGGTAAGTACTCAACTCCTTGGGATGTTCGTACCATCATTCCCTTTTGCCATTATAACCAGCCTCTACCCGCCTTCCATAGGACGCCTCCATAACAAATCAGCTTCGTGCGTTCGTTGCTTGCTTGGAGGAGGAGAATAAAGGCTTGAGGGCTGAGGCATCTCACTTGATGGCCACCCTTCTCCCTCCAGAGCATGCCAAGCCATCTCAAAACCCCCTCTAACAAGAATGTTCTCTAATTTGGTGATGGAAAAGAGGGTCAGGGGCACTGCACGAAAGGCCTCCAAGCACACGCTCCTGATGATGCAGACCCTTGGTGTGCTAAAAGCCGTCTGCGAGAAGATTACCACCAAGGATCTAGTTCTAGAGTTGTTCATATCGGAAGACTCGTCTGTGGAGGAGGGTGGCTCACTCTTTGATGGCGAGGACAACGATGAGGATGGGAGCGACACCGATGACGATGATGTCAAGGCCTGAAAGCTAGGACATAGGATATGCATATATTTATATATATTATTATCACCCTTTTTCGGAGCACTCACCCGTTATTTTAATTTTGTCATATGCTCCCTCTCATGTACTCGCGAGCAAGGGAATTTTGTTCCAGAACCCTTCTTAAATATACATTTTTTGTATTTTTTGGGACTGGTTTCTTTTCTTGGCAAGTTTTTTTATTATTATGTTTGGGGTCATTGAGAGATCTTATGCAGTTCATTTCATCCTTCACGTATGGGTACGATCCATCACATGCAAGCATGATTATTGGTGCCCGACTCGCCCACGACCCTTTAGGTGAGACCTGTCCGATGGAGTAGGCAAGCACTCTTAGCTGACGAGATCTCGGTAGGTGAGTGTGCCGTGTATGGCTCCACTCGCTGCCCATTCTTTCATTTCCCTTATTTTCTCTATCCCCTCTTTACACACAACCTATTGTCGAGCGACTTCCTGCCCTACCAGCTTGCGAGATCCTGGTTAGCGAGTCTTCTTGGGACCACCAACTTCACATACTTTCTTTTCAACCTGCCACCGGGTGAGCCTACGTACCTACTAGCTAGTGAGAGCCTGGATAATGGGTCTACTCAGAGCTAACCTTTCAACTATCACTTTCTTTCCATCCTGTCTCCGAGTGAGCCTACGGACCTGTCGGCTAGTGAGAGCTGTAGAGGTAACTTTTCAACTATTACTTTTTTCAATCCTACCTCTGAGTGAGCCTACGGACATGACAACTAGTGGGAGCCTAGACAACGGGTCTGCTTGAGGCTAATCTTTCAACAATCAATGTCTTTTAATATGGCCTCCGAGTAAGCCTATGGACCTTTCAACTAGTACAAGCCTAGACACCGGGTCTTCTCGGGGCTAACCTTTTAAATCATATTCTTTCAATCCTGCCTCTGAGTGAGCCAACAAACCTACCAGCTAGGGGGACCTTGAACAACGAGTCTGCTCGGGGATATACTTTCAACTATCACTTTCTTTTAATCTTACCTCCGAGTGAGCCTACACACTTGCTAGCTAGTGGGAGCCTGGACAGCGGATCGGCTCGGGGACTAACCTTTCAACTATCACTTTTTTCAATCTTGCCTCTGAGTGAGCCTACAGACCATCCAGCTAGTAGGAGCTTTGACAGCAGATCTGCTCAGGGCTAACCTTCCAACTATCACTTTCTTTCAATCCTACATCCGAGTGAGACTACGGACCTGCTGCTAATGGGAGCCTAGACAGCATGTCTAAAAGTAAGTACTGAAAGGACCAGCAGCATCTATATCCCCAATTAAGGCTAATTGATGACCTCGATCATCCCGCCTTATCGGCCCTTGGATCTACAATGGAGGAGGAGCTACTACTGTAGGAGGCCTCTTCTCTAACTTGAATTTAGGATGATGACGTCCTCCATCTCTCCTATAGCTCATGACTTTGCCCTGCTGCGAGCCCTTACTGTTCTCCCCGAAGGGTGGCCCATCTATCAGTCTCTTCCCTTTACTCTGCACCATCAGTTGACCCGCCTCCAATTTCTTTGCTATCTCTATGATCTGGGCAGAAGTGCCACGGGATATGAATAGTAATGCCTGCCTCAATGGATCCCTGAGTCCCCGATAGAACATATTTGCATATCTCTTATCGTCTAAGTCGTGCATCCCCACAAATCTGACCAGATGGAAGAACTCCCTCTGGTACTCTATCACAGACCTGGTCCTCTATTGGAGGTTCAAAAACCACTCCTCCGTCTCATACCTGTCCGTAGTGAAGACAAAATGCTCCAGGAAAACCTCACTGAACTCGTCCCATGAAATGTTTGAAAGTTCTTTATCTATATATATGGAATCCATCAAGGAATTCCACCACCTCTTTGCATGAGCATCCAACATGGAAGTCTCCAAATAAACTGCCTTGCTGACTGGGCAGTCAATGCATGCATGCATTTACTATATTGTCTCAAGCCATTCTTCCGTCTTCACCGCATTCTTTGTCCCATGGTACATCGGGGGAGACAGACTACTGAAAGCATTCAACCAATTCGATCCCGAGTTTGGCTGCAAGGCAGGGACCTGCTGAGCTCAGAAGGCCTCAAGGATAGCCGTCAAAGTCTTCCCTAACTTCATTTACTAAAAAGGAGTGGCAGTTAGAGGGGCAGGGATGACATTCTGATGTTCAGTGATCTATGGGGGATACACAAAAGGTAAGGTTTATAATAGGATTGACCTAACTCATTGCTTAAATGAATGATTTTCTATTACTTTTTACACATGGGCACACCATTGCTTCCGCTTCATAGTTTGTCCTCAAACTAATGCTCGAGCGGGGTGACCCAGTGTTTTGTGGAATTATCCTTCTTATGATCGTTTGTTCAAGTGATACCAATTTGTACCACCCCTCCCTTTAACAGGGAGTTACCCGGGTCTTATTCCTAGAATCTCGGCATTACAGTGATAACAACTCATGGGTTAGTCACCACCGCATGACGCCGATCCTGTCGGCTTGTGCTATCATTTAAACCTTTATGCTAATGTGAGAAAAGGAGTAATAGTACAATATACAAGTCCACAAAATCGCAGCTATCATCATAATATGAAATACTATTCCAATATGAGTACAAGAAAAGAGAGTAAGGGCTTATGCCACATATAAAACACTCATAATAATCACCTGGCGCTGAGTAGTAGTAGTAATGCATGGTATCTGCTCCTCAGGTCCTGCCACCTCGTCCTGCTGGTCATGCTGGCGCTCTAACTCCTCGAGATCTGAAGTATGGTATGAAAGATACCACCACTGGTTAGACTGTTTAACTCTAGAGGGGGGGGGTGAATAGAGTGTTTTAAAATCCTTTAGATTTTTATTTCAGAGTTAAAGATAGTGATACTTATAAGTGTAATCAGAGAGTGCAGAAATCAAAAACTAATCTACACAACAATTAGCACACAATAAAAATGAGAGAGCATCACAGACGACACAAGTATTTATAGTGGTTTCCCTTAAACTTGGGTACATCCACTCTTCTACCGCCCTGGTAGGAATCCACTCAGGTTTCTGATCAGATGCCGTGCCACCAATCAGGTTTTTGCTCAGGTGCCTGTCACCACAAGATCTGCTTCAGGTAGATCAGGAAACCCTTCAGGATTTTGATCAGGTGCCAGAAAACCAAATCAAGTCTTTTGATCAGGAGACTTGCAATCAAGTGTTTAACTTTTGAAGGGAGCTAGAACCCTGTGTACAGTGGGGTAAAATAAATGAAACTAGATGTTGTCTTCTCTTTCTCAAAACAACAGAGAAGCTCCCCCTGAGATGAAGATCTGTTCAGGAAGATGGAGAGCTTTGCAGGGTGAGTAGGTTTTCTTAAAAATTTCTCCAGAAAGCTGTAGACAGATAAAAATTGATTGTCTCTTGAAAAGCTTGCTGGAGGAGGAACACTTGATGAAGACAGAACTTTTTCTTTTTAATATTTGCTGGTGTTCTGTTTTTTCTTGTTCTTACTACTGTCGAATAGAAGAGAAAATATCTTTTATATCTCTCTGTCTAAATTCTCCTTTGAAATTTTTGAAATCCTTTAGCATTGAATGCTGACTTCCTGGAGAATGGAAATCCGGCTGGAGAGAATATTGCATTAATGGATTTCCACAACAATCCTATTAAAAATGGCAAGTAATATTCCTGATGAAGACCATATTCAATGCTGCTACTAACGGCTATATTTAGAGAATATATGCATTGATTATTATGGAATTACTGCAAGAGAATAACGACAAAAATGAGGGAAAAATCCAAGTTTGGAACTGCACAGCAATCGTCGAGCAGAGAACAGATTTCGTCGACCTGAGTCCAAAGTTCGTCGACCAGAGAAATTGTGTTCGTCGACCTGGGAATTCTTGTTCGTCGACCTAAGAACCAAGTTCATAGACCTGAGTTCAGCTAACTGCTTTCTGTGAAGAACTTCCCATTTCTGTGCTCTAAGTTCATCGAGCTGAAAGAATAACTTCGTCGACCTGAGTTCAGAGAAAGTATTGTGGACTTAATGTGTTGAAGTTGATCACCCAAAATTCGTTGACCTGAGCTCGAATATCGTCGAGCTCAACTCAGAGAATTTACTCTGTGTTCGTCGAGCGGAGCACGACTTTCATCGAGCTTAGTTCGATGAACATCGAACTCACTTTCCTGAACTTGATTTACTTCTAATTCTGAATCTTCTGATGTCTACTGTTGGCTATTCCATGTGTGGTTGATTCTAAGGACTTAGCCTAAAATCTAGGACACAATGACATGACCCTAACTATACATGGTGGGTCAATTATTCTATATTAGTGAACCTAGCCCAAATCAAACTAGGGATCCAACAAGATCCTACGGCCACAACCGACTGTTAGTCATAAAGACTAAGTCATTTTGTCCTTGCCTCACCCTAGCGACTCCTAGGCACCGTGTAGGAGGATGAAAGCAGAGGACAATAAGGCCAGATTCAACAATAAGCAGGTGATAAGGGAACTATACTAGCATGAGTAAAATCTAAAAGTTTTATGAATTTACAATAGCAATTAAGTATAACAACAGTTGTAATGAGCATTAAAATGGTAGACACAATAAAGTAAGTAAGTGCAGGAAAAGTAAGCAACAACTACTATACTAAAATCGCAAGAGTATCTTAACTTATATGAATGCACATACAAACTTATAAGTTAAGATTTTCAGAATTGTAACTTATTATATAAAATTGCTTATACTAATTTATATGATAATGATCTACAGTATGAATGACCTATAGTAAGTATGTTTGTTATGATATGTTATGCATGCTATGATTCATACACGTGCAACTTGTAAGTCCCCCAAACCTTTGCCCGGGCGGGCCAGAGGGGATTTTACTTGTCCAAGATGTCCACCCAGTGCTCATAAAGGGGTAATGACCCACACTACTAAGCATTAGTTGGTCGCCTTGCTCGGCTTGAATCATAACATTCACATCTCATCACAGAGTTTTGCGGAAGCATTAAGAGGAAGCCACAATAAATATATATAATAATATATATTTAAAATAGGATGCAAAAGGTCGTAACCACTATTTATACATGAAGCCTGTAGGCTATAAAAGTTCAGTTCCATCTCCATTCTTAGGAGGCAAGTACAGTTCCATCTCCATTCTCAAGAGGCATGTTCAGTTCCATCTCCATTCTCAGGAGGCATGTTCAGTTACATTTCAGCTTTTAGGAGGGTACTTTGGGCTTCACCCATTATTAATATCCAATAATAATTCAGTTGCGCCCTTTTTAATCACGGCTTAATCGGATCAGGGGGACTTATTAGGAGTTACATCTTTATTATTCATCGAGAATAATTAGAAACTCATTTGCTTGTACTCTCATCTTTTGAGTCTACCTATATTACCCGAGAGTCTTTTTAAACCGAGGTGCTTGTCGGTTCTACTAAACCTCAGAGCACTCAGAGCTTGGACACTTTCCTCGATTACTCTCATCAATAAAATAATTGAACTTTTTTTTCAATTTACAAAGGTGATCGCGTGCTACATTTTCATTTCCAAGGAAATTGAGAGACCCTAGACTCCAAGAAATCGAAAAATCTTTAAATTTTATCGCAAGGTTTCAAATTTTGATATAATCTTTAAGAGGCCCTAAAAAGAGCCTAGTAATGTTTCTAAAATTTTCCGAGCAATTTTGTGCCTCTAAATTGGCCAAATAAAATTTATTTTAGATTATAAAAATACTAAACTATTCCAAAAATTATCAAAATCTTTGTGGAGGAAGCCCTCACCAAGGGGAATAATTTTTATGTTCAACACTTTTTCCCTAGAAGCCTAGATTTGTTTTCTGAAAAATCTACAAATTTTTGTTAGGGGGATGCTCTACATATAGCCATATCAAACTTAAACCTACGGCGAGGATCACGTCGGACGGGTAAACCACCTCAGCCTTCCACCACCGGGAAAGATAATCCCCGATGGTGTATCACTCTCCCAGTACCACTACCGGCGCTAAGCAAGGCTCACCACCTGCGGACACCACCCAACATGGAGCTTGGCTCGGGTGGTGCCAGCGGTGCTCCGGCCTCTGTGAGGAACACGCAGATCATCAAGAAGATGATGAAGAGAAAAGGGAAAAGTTTCCACGTGTGCTAAGGGGGTCGGGAGGGGCCGTCCTAATTTGCTATTAAAGATGGTGGAGGCGGAGCTCGGGTGAGGAGGTTTTCTGGCGAGCTGGAGCTCCGATAGAGGGGCTCTAGGCTTATTTGAGCTAGGTGTGGAGAGATAAGGGGAGGGCATGGACTTTTATAGTCTATAAAGGGTGGTTACCCCTCCTCTCCCCAGTGTGGGATTAACCCGAGTGGAGGAGATATTCTCCTCCCCCTTCCAGTTGGTGAGGTACGTGACATCATCTGGATGGCCAATGAAATCCAAGTGTACCTTCTTTGGAGCATAACTTAGGTGGGCTTGGGTTTGGGGAAAGGAAGAGAGAGAGAGAGAAAGGTTTTGGGCTTTTGCCAAGGCCCAATACACATCATGCTTGCTGTTTTGGGGGCCCAAGGAGAGAGGGTATTAAATCAATACTAAAGCTATAGAGAGGAGGTGGCTTCTCCATGAGAAAATTCCTAAAAAAGGACTTTTAGGGGGGTTTGAGCAAAGTAAATCCTAGGATGGGTCCCCCATGCTGGTCAAAGTCAAAATAGGTCCATGTCATTGTGAGCCAGGTCAAAGTTAGGATGTCGTGTCACAATTTATGTGCTCACGCTTTTTGGTGCACGACAATGCTAGGTTTTACCATGGGTTGACTACTCGTCCTCAAAATTGACTGGGACGAAATCAGTTGACTTCATATTGACTAGACGAATCCAATGCCACTAACTGATGTCGAATTGGAGTTCGTTTGATAAATATCCAAAGTCGGCACGTCACAGCGCGCTAAAACGGTCAAAATGCTCATATTCGTTGTTACTCTTCGAATTGCAATGCAACGAGTTCCAAATCATTTGTATCTACTATACGAAGCTATAGGAACTGACAGAACTAAAATCGGAGTTCTATAGGTCATTATCCAAAAATCTTGTATTGACTATACGAGGTCACATGAACTGATCGTTCTTAATTCGTAGTTTTCTAACTCCATATCCCTTTCTAAAGTTACCTCCTACCCTGATATGTGCCACAGGTAGAGGTTCAGGTCACCTTTATTGGGCCTATTAGGATTCTAGTCACCCAATAAAAGTCGAGATGTTACAATCCAATAAAAATAAAGGATTTTTGTCCCCAAAAATTTGCTTAAAGTAGGGGGAAAAAGTAACATATCTGGGGAAAATGCTATGGGTGCTTTTCTCGGATGAGTGCTTTAGGTTCACAAATATAATCGTCTCGTGCGTGATTCAACCAGAATATCTGGACCATCAGAATGTTCTGTAGGGACATGGCGCTACCAACTCTCCCAAAAGACCGGTCTGTTTGAGGACGGCACTACCACTCCTTTATGGAGCTGGCTACCTTAGGTAGGATCCACGAGGAGACCAGTTAGGCCCAGGGGACACGCCCTTCTGTTCTACTAGTGTGGGCCATAGCACCTCGCCTCATACCTCCCAACACCGGGGGCATTGCTGGACCCCAACAATCCCCCCCCCCCCCCCCCGCCCCCGAAACGACCCCGGTGTTTCAAACCCGTGTCCTCCTCTGATACCACTTATAGGACATGGCACTACCAACAGTCCGAAAAGCCCGGACTATTTGAGGATGGCGCTACTGTTGGGTTTCTCTAAGAGGATGGCACAACGCTTGTGCACGCAGCGGAAGAATAAAACATCAAGAAAACCCAAAAGAGATGGGATCGGGCCATAATAGTTGAATCAAGAAGTTAACATACAACTATGCAAAAATTACCTCGGTGGCGTTGAGTCACAACTCAACGGAGATGCTCCAAACTTTGTATTCCTGCTGGTGGCGAGTTGTACGTGGAATAATGTCCACGTCTCTGCAGAAATCCACACAAGCGGGAGAACACCGAACTTTCCGTCGCACGGAAGATCGGGAAGGATGATGACCGCACCTTGCTATTCCACGGACTGCTAGGCCTGCGCCAGGAAAAGCAACACCGGCGATGATCACCGGAGAGGAGGAGGTCGATGGAGCGAACACGGCGGCGGAACCCTTCCGTCGGCAGGATTCGGGATCGGCGGAGCGAACGAACGGCGGAACACTTCCGTGGGATTCGATTCGATCAGCACGCAAGGAACAGATCAGATCCCCGAAAACCCTAAGTGTCTATTTATACCAAAGGCATAGATAGACTTAGGAATATCACTATCCGCAGACCACCCAGAAAAATAGGGTTCCAGAATCGACGAGTATCAGTCGGCGAGAATCGGCGAGAATCAGCGAGAATAACCTAGCAGATTCGGCGAGACTCAGTCGGCGAGAATCAGTTAGGATCGGCGAGAATCATTCGGTGAGAAACACAATCGGCGAGAATCACAATCGGCGAGAATCACCCGGATCGGCGAGAATCAGAGTACAATACTCGACGATTCACGCCGATCGTGGGTCGACGATCCACGTCGATCGGCGAGAATCAGAATACTAATTCTCGACGATTCTCGTCGATCGGCGAGAATTAGAGTGACGATTCTCGTCGATCGGCGGGAATCAGAGTACCAATCCTCGGCGATTGTTGTCGACCCTCGGACGACTATTCTGACCAGTCCTTCAAGGCAACATTTGCCCAACCCGGTGATCCTTTAAGGCAACACTTTGCCCATAACCCCATTAAGGTCGGTGATTGGTAACCTTTACCAACACTGTCAATCATCCAACTTCTCCACATCTCTTATGTGCGACCCTGCAGGATCATATCGCGTTGGCAGTGAGATTACATGTTTGACCACTTCTAGATCATCATGGTAACTCCAACAGACTCCCACTTGATCTTGAAAGTATCAAACCAAAAATCTCACAAACAATGAGCGGCATCTAGCAATGCATCATTGCTCCCCAAGCAATAAGAGTTTATAACTCATAAGTCTTTATGACCAATGTGTCAGCGTTGTCTTTGCCCCTTTGTCCCTTACATCCGGAAAGAACTAGAGGCATGGACCGTATCACCCTCGTAATAGATCAATCCAAGTTTCTTGATCCAGGACGGACTTCCAGAGAATGGTGAGTCCAATATCACATATTGACTCAACCAAGCATGGCCATGCATTTCTCAGTCCAGTTCCATCAAGGGGCCCATGGATGCAACTCCTGTCATACAGGAGGACAAATCCCATATCTGCTCACACACAAACACCCAAATGATTCGTAATATGCCCAACAACCACCCTTATCATCAACCTTTCTCAAGGAAGACTTTAGATGGCATCAAAGCATGCTCTTCCTCACTTGATGAATGCTGTGACTTCAGGTCAAAGGATCACAACACCATTGTCAATTGAGACCTACTCGTGACACGATTGGATGACAATCCACAGAGTACTCTCAGGTTGGGTCTGTCCAGTACAACTTGTTCACTAACAAGTACCCACGTGATGACTTGATATCACAATATCATGACCTGTGAGAACCGGTCATCAGTCAACGTACGTGCTGGTCTTCATGTACCATCATCACCCTTAGTTTCTATGATGATACTCGACCAGGGACCTTTTAAGAATGAAGCTTCAAATAAATCATAGGCTCTCACATTCAAGTCACGTACTTGATGTCCCATGGAAGAGAACATTCTAAGGGTATCTATTATGTTAACATTTAACTATCACATAGAAAAAATTCATAATAAAAGAACTTGTCATTAATTGTAAGAGAAAAACTAGGTACAATGTTCATCATATGAACAAATAGCCAACAAAATACATGTTTACATGCAATCCACAAGATTCTCACTAGAGTTGATCATTTAGGTATCGTATACCCATCGATCTAGTATGACCATCATGCTTTCTCTACGCGAGAGGCTTTGTCAGTGGATCCGCAATATTCTCCTCAGTCGGCACTCTGCAAATGTTCACATCTCCTAGTTCGACAATCTCACGAATAAGATGAAACCGCCGAAGTATATGCTTGGAGCGCTGATGGGATCTAGGTTCCTTAGATTGTGCAATTGCACCATTGTTATCACAGTAGAGAACTACGGGACAAACAATGCTAGGAACTACATCAAGCTCGCCGATGAATTTCCTAATCCATACAGTCTCCTTCGCCGCATTAGCCGCGGCGATATACTCGGCCTCTATTGTAAAATCAGCAACTGTCTCTTGCTTGGAACTCTTCCAGCTCACAGCTCCTCCATTCAGGCAAAATACAAAACCTGATTGAGACTTGGAGTCGTCTCTATCAGTTTGGAAGCTAGCATCCGTGTAACCACTTACAATGAGCTCTTCCTCTCCACCATACACCAAGAACACATCCTTAGTCCTTCTCAAGTACTTCAGGACATTCTTGACTGCAATCCAGTGACACTCACCGGGGTCTGACTGATATCTGCTAGTCAAGCTCAAAGCAAAGGAGACGTCGGGTCGAGTACATAACATCGCGTACATGATTGATCCAATTGCCGAAGCATATGGAATTAACTTCATGCAGTCCTTATCTTCATAAGACTTTGGACACTAGTCCTTAGAGAGATTCACACCATGAGACATGGGCAAAAATCCTTTCTTGGACTCAAGCATGTTGAACCGCTTCAACACCTTTTCGATGTACGTACTCTGGGTCAAACCCAGCAACTTCTTCGATCTATCTCTATAGATCTTAATACCGAGTATATAAGTCGCTTCACCCAAATCCTTCATTGAAAAGTAGTTCCCTAGGTTGTTCTTAACAACTTTCAGGGTAGGAATGTCATTCCCAATCAACAGTATGTCATCTACATACAATATCAAGAAGACAACAATGCTCCCACTGATTTGCTTGTAAACACAAGGCTCATCTTCATTCTTGATGAAACCAAACTCTTTGATTTTCTCATCAAAACGAAGATTCCAACTTCGAGAGGCCTATTTCAGTCCATACATGGACTTATTCAGCTTGCATATTTTAGTGGCTTCATCTGAGGATACAAAACCCTCGGGTTGTGTCATATACACTTCCTCAAGGAGATTTCCATTAAGGAAAGCCATTTTGACATCCATCTGCCAGATCTCGTAGTCATAATACGCAGCAACAGCAAGCAATATCCTTATGGACTTTACCATGGCAACAGGGGAAAAGGTCTCATCATAGTCAATACCATGAATTTGCTTGAAGCCCTTAGCCACCAGTCACCCTTTGAATGTCTGTACATTCCCATCCATGTCAGTCTTCTTCTTGAAGACCCACTTGCACCCTATGGGTCGTACCCCTTCAGGTGGTTCCACCAAGTTCCAAACTTGGTTTGCATACATGGAGTCCATTTCGGATTTCATAGCCTCAAGCCATTTGTCGGAGTCCGGTCCATTCATAGCCTCTTGGTAGGTTGCTGGTTCATCATCATGATCCATAAGCAACACATTACCTATTTGAGACACGAGAAATCCATATCTCTCAGGCTCAAACCTCGGTATACCAGATCTACGTAGGACTTGTGTTCCTTGAGCAGGTTCTCTAGCTACAACATCTTGTAGTCCTGACTCAGAATCCAATTCCGGTTCATTCACTACATGTGGTTCTTGAACTTCTTCAAGCTGTACCTTTTCAGTCTTTCTTGATAAGAACTCTTTCTCCAAGAAGACACCAGTCCTTGCGACAAACACTTTGCCCTCAGACGGTAGGTAAAAGTAATACCCTTTCGTTTCCTTAGGATATCCCACAAGATAACATTTATCCGATTTGGGTTCCAGCTTGTCAGGCATTTGACGTCTCACGTATGCCTCACAGCCCCAAATTTTAATGAACGACATACTAGGACGCTTCCCAGTCCATATCTCATATGGTGTCTTAAGAACCGTTTTCGTTGGAGCACGATTCAATGTCATTGCAGCAGTCTCTAAAGCAAAACCCCAAAAGGAAACAGGCAAATCTGCATGACTCATCATCGAACGTACCATGTCTAACAGTGTACGATTTCTCCTCTCAGACACACCATTATGTTGTGGTGTTCTAGGTGGAGTGAGCTGTGATACAATACCACACTCTTTCAGATGATCACGGAACTCATGACTCATGTATTCGCCACCTCGATCAGATTGGAGTGCTTTAACCCTTTTACCCAACTGGTTTTCTACTTCATTCTTGAACTCTTTGAACTTTTCAAAGGTCTCGGATTTGCACTTCATAAGATACACATATCTGTATCTACTGAAATCATCAGTAAATGTAACAAAGTAGAAATACCCACCTCTAGCCATGGAACTCATGGGTCCGCATACATCACTATGTACAACACCCAAGAGATCCTCAGCCCTCTCAGTATAACCAGTGAAAGGAGCTTTAGTCATCTTGCCTAACAAACAAGATTCGCATCGCTCAAATGATTCATAATCAAATGAGTCCAAAAGTCCATCTCTATGGAGCTTGGATATGCGCTTTTTGTTGATATGGCCTAAACGACAATGCCAGAGAAAAGTAGGGTTCGAGTCATTTGTTCTTAGTCTTTTATTATTTTCAACATTACAGATCAGATGGTCCAAGTTCAAAACATAAAGACCATTAAACAATTGGGCTACAGCATAACAAACATCATTCTTAAATATAGAACAACAGTTGTTCTTAATTATAAAATAAAATCCAATCATGTCCAAACATGAAATAGATATAATGTTTCTAGTTATGGCCGGAACAAAATAACAATTATCTAGTTCTATTACAAGCCCACTGGGCAAAGAAAGACGGTAAACCCCTACGGCTACAGCAGCAACTCTTGCTCCATTGCCGACGAGGAGGTCCACCTCCCCTTTACTCAGCAATCTTCTCCTTCCCAGTTCCTGCACATTTGTACAAATGCGAGAACCACATCCGGTATCCAATACCCAAGATGAAGGAGCAGAAAGGTTTATTTCTATAACGTGAATATTTGAAGCGGAAGTCATACCTCCCTTCTTTTTCTGCAGACCTTCAATGTACGAAGGACAGTTCCTCCTCCAATGACCAGCCTTGCCACAGTGGTGGCATTTCCCTTCCTTCACCGTGCTTTTCTTTTTCATCAGTGCAGAAGACTTGGGCTTAAGATATGACTTAGGTCCCACCTTCGTCTTCTTAGAGCCCTTGGCCTTGCCCTTGCCCTTATGCACCATCAGTATGGGACTGGCAGGCTTGGCCTTCTTCATATTGATTTCAACAGTTCTCAACATGCCTAGGAGTTCAGGCAGTGTCTTGTCTATTTCATTCATGTTGTAGTTCAAGACGAACTACTCATAACTGTCCGGAAACGATTGCAGGATCAGATCTGTGGCCAACTCTTGACCAAGAGGAAAACCCAGCCTTTCAAGGTTCTCTATATACCCAATCATCTTGAGTACGTGAGTCCCTACTGAGTCTTGAACTCCCATCTTGCACTGAAACAACGCTTTTGTGATGTCGAACCTCTCTTGACGAGCCTGCCCTTGAAACATTTTCTTGAGATGCTCGTCAATCTCCTTGCACCCCATGCTCTCATGTTGCTTCTGAAGCTCAGAGTTCATACTGGCAAGCATAAGGCATTCGACATCTAAAGCATCATCACTATACTTCTTATAAGTATCCTTCTCAGCACGGGAAGAGTTCCCGGTCGGCACCTCGGGGGCTTCTTCTTCCAAGACATAGAGCTTTCGCTCTTGCCTGAGAACAATTCTCAGGTTCCTATACCAGTCCATGTAATTTGTCCCACTGAGCTTATCCTTCTCAAGGATGGCTCTCAGAGACAAAGTAGAGTGTGAAACACTTGCCATGGAATTCTACAAGAATTTATGCAGAATAAAATCAGTACCAAAATTTCAAATACAATTTATTTTAACTTGGACTTCAATTAAAACACTCCCACTATTTTATTCGAAATGATAGCCCTCACTAACAATTCAGAGAGTTCATGCGAGCTACTCTCTTAGTGGACAAGATCCGTATTTCACCAACACAATGAGTCAGCTTTGGCTTTCCTCTCACGATGCAGTTATTTAGGTAGGCAATGCTTGCCAATTGCATCCTTATGCAATTCTGGTATGGTCGGTGAATAACTCCTTACTCGCATCCATCATATGGTGCATGCCAACCCTATGCCTCTAGGCACTCAACCTTTGAGGTCACCTTGTTAAGTTGGGCCCGATGTCGACAGTGGGATATCACAATTATCCGCTCGCACCCTTACCAAGATAGATTAATGCACCTTGCTTTGGCAAGCCGACACTTCATCGATCGAGGCAGGAAGAGTGTCATCCATCAGAAGGCATTCGAACACTTAATATTTGATGAAGGGATTTTAATTATAAGTTAACAGTTAACCATGATCAACATTTGATCAATGTGCACATCCAAGGAAAAACAATTTTTCTAAGACCACATGCATCCCTTATGTGCACAACCTGACACCATCTACATTTGATAGAAGGAAGGGCTAAATCTGAACATCCGGAAACTTCCAAATCCTCAGATTTACATGCATTGGACAGAGGCAAAGAAAACTCAACTTAAAGCAGTAGACAAGCTCATCTCTCTATGTTGGATTCAAAATCCAAAACAAAACCGAGGGATGGTTACTGCTAAGGAGATGACAATTTCTAATAATTAGAAATTTCCACGAAATCCCAGACGTTCTTGGCGGGGTACCAAGACCAAATCCAGACATTTAGAACACTTCTAAATCCCTAGGTTTACACGCACTGGAATAACAAAACTTCCAATACAACAATCATGGCCGCAACCTCGCTCTGATACCACTGTTGGGTTTCTCTAAGAGGATGGCACAACGCTTGTGCACGCAGCGGAAGAATAAAACATCAAGAAAACCCAAAAGAGATGGGATCGGGCCATAATAGTTGAATGAAGAAGTTAACATACAACTATGCAAAAATTACCTCGGTGGCGTTGAGTCATAACTCAACGGAGATGCTCCAAACTTTGTATTCCTGCTGGTGGCGAGTTGTACGTGGAATAATGTCCATGTCTCTGCAGAAATCCACACGAGCGGGAGAACACCGAACTTTCAGTCGCACGGAAGATCGGGAAGGATGATGACCGCGCCTTGCTATTCCACGGACTGCTAGGCCTGCGCCAGGAAAAGCAACACCGGCGATGATCACCGGAGAGGAGGAGGTCGACGGAGCGAACACGGCGGCGGAACCCTTCCGTCGGCGGGATTCGGGATCGGCGGAGCGAACGAACGGCGGAACACTTCCGTGGGCTTCGATTCGATCAGCACGCAAGGAACGGATCAGATCCCCGAAAACCCTAAGTGTCTATTTATACCAAAGGCATAAATAGACTTAGGAATATCACTATCCGCAGACAACCCAAAAAAATAGGGTTCCAGAATCGGCGAGTATCAGTCGGCGAGAATCGGCGAGAATCGGCAAGAATCACCTAGCAGATTCGGCGAGACTCAGTCGGCGAGAATCAGTTAGGATCGGCGAGAATCAGTCGGCGAGAATCACAATCGGCGAGAATCACAATCGGCGAGAATCACAATCGGCGAGAATCACCCGGATCGGCGAGAATCAGAGTACAATACTCGATGATTCACGCCGATCGTGGGTCGACGATCCACGTCGATCGACGAGAATCAGAATACTAATTCTCGACGATTCTCGTCGATCGGCGAGAATCAGAGTGATGATTCTCGTCGATCGGCGGGAATCAGAGTACCAATCCTCGACGATTGTTGTCGACCCTCGGACGACTATTCTGACCAGTCCTTCAAGGCAACATTTGCCCAACCCGGTGATCCTTTAAGGCAACACTTTGCCCATAACCCCATTAAGGTCGGTGATTGGTAACCTTTACCAACACAGTCAATCATCCAACTTCTCCACATCTCTTATGTGCGACCCTGCAGGCTCATATCGCGTTGGCAGTGAGATTACATGTTTGACCACTTCTAGATCATCATGGTAACTCCAACAGCTACCACTTCTTTATGGAGCTGGCTACCCTAGTCAGGATCCACGGGGCGACCTGTTAGGCACAGGGGAGACACCCTTGTATTCGACTAGTGTGGGCCATAGTGCCTCGCGTCATACATCCCAACACCGGGGCATTTCTGGACCCCAACATGGTCTTATTGGGCAGATTCTTCACTTTTTAATCTACTATTCTAACCGGTTCAAGTTGGACTGATCTATCTGACTGCGGTTGCACTAACTGTAAGACCCGACCCCCCCCCCCCCCTTTTTCTTTTTCAAACATCGGGGTCTTAGGCCCAGAACCGCCATTTTGCGGTGACTCCTTCACGCTCTGAAGGGTCTTCACCACAAAGCGTCGATTCTGCCGGCCAATTCGATCACAGAAAAGTAGCAAAACAAAGTAAACGCAAACTTGCAGTCCACAAAAGACCACATATCATAAAGATAATCTCCACGAATGGAGTGTCCACAGAATAATATATTAGAGTACTAAAATACGGGCTTATGCCAGGTACATCATGTCCTCACTACAAATCACTCATGCGGAAGTAAAAACAGAACATCTACTCAAGGTTGAGACTAACAGTCCCGGCTGTACGAACTCCGGAGCTAGACTGCCCCATCTCCAAGTGCACCGGTATCTGGGGCTGCTCCTCCACGGTGTGCTACACGATCCCCTAAATGATGCGGTTAGAAAACCATTAGTCTAAAAGACTAAGACCTATCATCCCCCACCACTTCCCCCATGACTCCTAGGCACCGAGCGGAGAGGAAGAAAGCGGAGGACTTGAAGGTGGAGAATAATCAAAAACAGATGGCAGCGGACCCATACTAGCAATTCTATAATAGAAATTGACAACAAGATGAAGTATGAAAAGTAACCTTCACTTATGTGAGAAACATAATCCAAGGGGTCTTCTGCAAGGCTCCCATCGTATAAAAAGTCCCATACAAATTTATACGTTGGGGTGTCGGTTATCAAAGAGCAGTAAATATATATTAAAATTGACCTTAATTTATAAACTTGCCCACACAAGCTTATAGACCAAGGGGTCATTTTGCAGGTCCTAATGTATAAGCATCTCATTCCACTTATACATTAGGTGTCAGGGGTTAAATTAATCGATTATGCTATGACATGCAAGTGTGTATGATGGAACATGCAAGTGCAACACACACACCCGACTCTGTGCACACAGACCTTTAGTTCCCCCTTTCTAGAGCCGTAACCTCCCAGGATACCTCCGTAGTGGCAGACGAAAGCGGTAGGTTGGGCCTCGCCCACCTCTAAACCAGTAAAGAACTACCGGTCAGACCTATCGTACATCTCAACGCGTAGTGCACGAAGCGGACTCCTGCGTACTCTTGCCTGCTGGCGCACCAGACTTCTGTTGGCGAAGTGCTAACCACACTTGCCGAGTCAGCGTATTGGCGTCGGTGCATCGACCCTCTAATACCGAAGACCCACCACCATAATTTTCTTTACTTTCATGTACATGCAAATTTATCGTATTCAGAACCGAGCCGAAGCTCCCCGGACCAAAATGTCCCTCTCAAACAATCGAGCCGAAGCTCCCCGGACCAAAACGTCCGTCTCTTAACTATCCAAGTCGAAGCTCCCAATTGTCTTCCTGTGCTATCTGTGTTTTGTGAAATGTGCAACCCTAATTACTAAGTTACTCTTTTCAGCTTGTTAATACAGTTTACGTTAACCCAGGACTGCCCCCGGTATTCCCTATGACGGACTCTCAAGGGGCACTAGGAACTATGTTGGGATTACGCCCAACGTTCCCTTTCATAAGGTACTTATTTTATTATTGGTTGATTCCCTTACCCATTACCTTCTCATATTACAATAGACTAATCCTAGGTGATTTGACTCTACCTCATCTCGGGGAAGACGATCTTTCGTCGAACCCGAGTGCCTTTAAACTCTAGCCAAACCAATTTCTCACCACTCTTCCTATTCTTCTATGGTGAACTCATCCTCATCTATCCAAAATGACTAACTCCTACCCCATGTCCCATCGTATCTTATTGCAATTACCTATTTTGCCAAATGCAGACCATCATAGGTTATATGTCGGACCGGACATGAGATAATCCAGATACTCATCCAACTGGCCTACCATATTTACTGGAGACTTATCATGACACAAATAGTCTAAATCCAGGAAATTATAATTTTTCTAACTTATCTGGTATTTAATTATTTTCCTTAATACTTCCAAAGGCTACCAGTTTGAACATGAACTACCATAAGTACACATACAAGATGCCTAGCAAAACTATGATAAATATTAGGTTATCTCAATATGGTAAATCCAAAGTATCACAATTGTTCTATCATCAAAAGTGCACTAAAATTATTTTAGCAATATTTACTATCCTCCGTTGTTTATGAACCAAGTACAGAAAATATCCATCAAAAAATTATGAATTAATTATACTATGTAGATACAACCTTAAAAGTAGCATTGACCAAGTTTCATAAATTTTCTGCAAGAATTATTCTCTGAATAAATTAATTCTCAAAAATCTCAAAATTATGGACTTGTAAAGGAAGTACTATAAACACCCCTCTACAAATTATGAATAAATTCCTACAAATATATTGTGGCCTGAAATCATCAGTACCTAAGTCTCATGATTTTTCAACAGTTATATCATCTATAAATAATTTTATTCCACCAAAGCCCTTTTTTGAAACTAGTGAAGGAAGTGCTAAATATTGTCCATTAAAAATTGTAACAAAATTCAGGGATATTCACTTAGACCTAGATTATCTTCGGACCAAGTTTCATGAGATTCAAATGAACAGAATAATCAAATTAATTAAAACACCAGTTTGGGCCTTTTGGTATTTAACAAATAAAGTACTAGAAATATAATCCATAAAATTCTAATCAAATTACCAGGTGTTTTAGATGGTCTAAAACTTACTCTACCCAAATTTCATAACCTTTAGATAAGGTTTAGTGACTAAATTTACAAAATTGTGCTTCTACCCTAAAACTAGGGTTTGGGTTTTGAGGTACCTACCTTCCTCCCAGTCCTCTAAGATTTCTTCCAAATAACCTAGGTTACACTACCTTCAATTCTACTGAGTTTTCAAGGTCATACAAAGGCATTAGCCCCCATGTCCTTCACAACCCCCAAAAGTCCTTCCATAGGGTTTGAGGTTGAACCCTAGGGTAAATCAAGCCTAAATCACCCCAGTTTCATTAAGAGGGTGACATTGGCCATACTAAGTCAGTGTCCAAAACTTCAGCCTCTCTTGAGGGGAGGTGGCCACCCTAAGCCCATGGTGCACTTTTAATCAAAAATACCTCCTTAAGGCCAAACTAGGGTTTGGTGATTTCCTAGACAAAACACATCCAAATAGGCTGACATTTTGTACAGCGCTAGGTATTGATGTCAGGGACCACTCACCAAAATTTGGGAGGGTTTGGAGGTCATTAGACCACTTAATTAAAATACCCTAGCATTATTAAATAAAAGTAAAAATGTTAGGCAAAGTGTCTCTAAAAATTCTGAATTTTGGGCAGACCCTAGGTATTGCTAGGGTGGACTCCCTTCCAAAATTTCAATTACTTTGGACCAAGGATGAAGTGTGGGCACTCAGTTTAATGTCTGCCTAGCACTAGGTGTAGGTCCCACCAAAATGGGTGCCCTGGTCAAACCAGACACCCAAATGGGTTCAAATAAATTTTAACATACAATAGACACCCAGGGCTACAAGTTTTAGGTTGGTGACTTTTTCAGTAAAGGAGACTAGGTATTTTTAAAAATTAAGACCATTAAATACCAAATCTGTGATAGGAATTTAATAAATCAGAAAAGTATATACTATAGTTTAAAATCATATTAGCACGAATCATGAAGCACCACTGGACGGGATCCATTCATCTTCCACCTTGAGCCGACGGCCAGGATTCATCCCACTTGGAGCCACTTCCAAGAGATGCCGCCGGAGATCCGGCCACTTCCCCGGCCGGCCACCGCCAGCACCACCTCCGTTGAGGTGGTGGCCGTCGCCAGACGGCGGCTTGGCCGCCGAAAAGCACTATTACGGCTGTTCTAGCAAGAGAATTTTCGCCCAAAATCCATGGAAATCCCGAATTGGATCGTGCTCAAATGAGCCCGAACCTTGTACCTAATGATTGCTATGATCTATACAAGAGAGAAGGAGTGGAGGAGGACCTTCCTGGCAGCCTGAATGCGGGAGGAACGACGGGATGCCATTGTCGACGGCGGCGGCGCTCGACTTCTGCAACAACACAGTGGGATGGCGTGTTCCTTCAAGGTAAGAGTTTGAAAATGCTCCCCTCTGCCCACTGATGGTGTTTAAATGATCAATTGGGGAGGGGGCGGCTGGTTCTTCAATGCCATCAAACACCATTAATGGTGTGGCTCATGTTGAGTGGGGGGGGGGGGGGGGGGCTGAACCTGCCTCTTGGTGGCCGGGAAACAGTTGGAATGAACACCTATTCCCTAGAGGAGTTGATTGCGGCCATAAAGTGTGGCTGTTGACCTCCTTTGGTCGGTTCCCACCCTTCCTTTCTTCTCCCCCAACTCTCTCTCTCCACCATTATCATGAAAGGAAGCTCCTTTCTCTCTCCTAGTCACCCATGTTGACTGGTCAATTCCATAGGATATGCGTAGCCCACTTAATGAGAAAAAAGATATGAAAAGTGAGTTTAGTGTAAGGGAAAAATGGCTTGAGCTTGGGTTAGCCCATTTGGGCTAGGTTTGACTTGGCTTAGGCTAGGGTTGACTTGGGTCAATTTGATCATTTGGGTCGACCCCATTGGGTCCTTGTTGACCCATTGGCCTCCCCTAAGGTATATGTATGGTTTGGTAGGGTTATGTAGGGTTTGGTAGGGTTAACTTGGCACCTTGGAGGTCACTTGACCTTTGGTAATGACACTTTGACCACTTTGGGGGCTTGAGTTGACTTGGGTCAACTTAGCCACTCGGTTTGACTCCAATGGGTCCCTAGTGGCCCATTAACATCACTTTAGGTTTAGGAAGCCCTGAGTAAGGTTGGTTGGGCACCTTGGTGGTCACTTGACCATTAGTTAGGGCACTTTGACCAAATTAGGGGTTAGAGTTGACTTGGGTCAACATGACCATTTGGGTTGACCCCAAGGGGTCCTTGGTGACCCCATGGCTTCCCCTGAGGTCTAGGAAGGGTTATGTGGGGTTACCTTGCACTTTGGAGGTCACATACCCTTAGTAAGGGTACTTTGACCAAATGAGGGGCCTAAGTTGACTTGGGTCAACTTGATCTCTACGGCTGAACCCAATGTGTCCTTGGTGACCCATTCACCTCAATTTAGGGTCAGGAGGGCATGGGTGGTGTCCACTTGGCTATGGGAAGGTCAATTGACCCTAAGTAGGCTAGTTTGACCCATTTAGGGTTAGGGTTGACTTGGGTCAACTGAGTCTCTTTGATTGACCCAAATGGGTCCTTATGGCTCTAATGGGCCTCCCAAAATGTTTAGGGGTGTTGTTTTAGGGTCTTGGGGTTAAGGTGTAGCCCCATGGTCCTCCTAAACTATTGTTCAGAATCCTACTTTTTGCAGACCATGATGATTTTCAACTTCATGTCTAAGATCACTTGTCTTCTTGAGCTTCCTAGGGTTTTATCATGATCTAGTCATGGCCCAAACCACTCTTAGGGGTCTTGTTGGAAATGGGATGTTACAAATCCCAATAAACAAAACAAAGATTTCATCCCCGAAATCAAGGTTAAGCCTACGGGAATTTCTACCGAAGAAAAGAAACTTGTAACATCTCATCAAGATGCCATGTTTGCTAAATTAGGTTTAAAGGGAAACCTAAATCTATGACCAATTCGCCCAATTGGCAAACCAAGATCCCAATAAACAAAAGATTAGCCTCTACTCTTCCGAGAGCAGCCCTACTAGTTTAAAGCAGGAAAATAAATTAAACCTCTTGAGGGGTTGTGATGTATACCTGACTGAACAGCTCTGGGTATTTTTGTCGCATCAGGTCCTGCGGTTCCCAGGTATGCTCCTCCTGGTCATTGTTCCTCCACAGTACTTTGACTAACGGAACCTTCTTGCGACGCAAGATCCGTTCTCCTCGGTCGTCGATCCGAACCGGCTCTAAGCGAACTGACCGGTCTGAAGCTACCGGCCCTTCGGTGGTCAAAATCTGTTGCTCCGGGCATAGTAGAGCCCTCCTCAGCGAAGAAATGTGGAAGATGTCGTGCAGAGCTGCCAGCTCTGGTGGCAACTCCAGCCTGTAGGCTAGGGGTCCAATCCGCTCCAGTATCCTGTAAGGGCCCATATACCTAGGGCTGAGCTTCTTCCTCCGACCACGCACCTGTGAAACTCCATGCATGGGCCGGATCTTCAGAAATACTCGGTCCCCACATGAAACTCCACCTGGCGATGTCGGGCATCATAGTACTTAGCCGTTCTGCTCTGCGCCTCTAACATCCTGTCTCTGATCAGCCTCAACTGAGCCTCGGTGTCTTTAACAAAATCCGATCCCAACACCTACGGATCCTCGTCCTGAATCCAAGAAAGCGGGGTCCTACATTTCCTTCCATACAAGGCTTCGTAATGCGCCATTCTGATGCTGGACTGGTAGCTATTGTTATAGGAGAACTCGACCAGGGGTAAGCGCTTCTCCCACGGTTCCCCGCGGTCCAAAATACATAGCCTCAAAAGATCTTCCAGCGTCTGGTTGGTGCATTCCGTCTGACCATCCGTTTGGGGATGGAATGCGGTGCTGAAGGTAAATCACGTGCCTAAGTAAGCTTGCACGGATCTCCACTCCCTGGAAGTGAACCGGCCATCCCGATTCAACACGATCGTCTTGGACACCCCGTGATATCGAACAAACTGCTCCACAAATCTCTGCACTAATACTACCACAGAGTCATCCTTCCGGATCGGAATGAATCTGGCTACCTTCGTCAACCGATCGACGATGACCCAAATCGAGTCGTTTCCCGTCCGTGATCGGGGAAGTCCATGAATAAAGTCCATCGCGATGTCTTCAAACTTCCACTCTGGTACCGGGAGTGGTTGCAACAAACCCGCGGGGTTTTTGCACTCCGCCTTCACTAGCTGGCACGCTTCGCAGTGGGTCACAAACTGAGTGATATACTTCTTCAAGCCTGGCCAATGCATAGTCTTCTTCAAATCCGCAGTCATCTTCGTGATCCCTGGGTGCACCGAGTATCTGCTGTGGTGGGCCTCCGCCATGATATCTTCCCGGACCTGGCCTCCTTCTGGTATATAAGTCCGACCTCTGAAGCATACCACGCCATCCCTCATCGTGTAATCCTGAAAGATATGGTACCTAAACACCTAGAGGGGGGGGGTGAATAGGTGACCTAATCCTTTTCTAACTTTATTGGCAGCAATCAGTTATATCACAGCAATCTAACTAGTTTATCATAGCAAACATAGCATACACAGCAACAATTTCAGCACAGTATAGCACACAGTGATTTATAGTGGTTCCCCAAGATATGGGTACATCCACTTTCCCCCTTCGCCTATCTAGCAGTGTACTAGATTCGGCCAAACTCCTGCACTGTCTCAGAACCCAAATTGGTTCCTACACATCAGGCCCAAAGCCTTACAACTCAGCTTTATCCCAAAGCCTACACTCAGCCAATCAAGGCCTACACTTAGCGAATCCAAGGCCTACACTCAGCCAACAAGGCCTACACTCAGAGATCACAATCTCCTACACTCAGGCTAACAAGCCCTACCCTCAGCCTTTATAATTATAGGCTTACAAATCACTCAGATCCAAAGGATCCTACAAGTTAAAAAGATATTACAAATTATAACTCTACAACTCAGAATAATAAGAGAGGAGTTAAGAGATTCTTGATGAGTTCTTGGAAGAACTCAGATGGATCCAATCTGACTTAGCTTTCTTCAAAGCTTCTTGAGTAGAACTGAATAAGACTGAATCCTCTGCAGTTGTTCCTTGACCTCTGCTTCTTAAGAATCAGAATTGAATCTGAATCCTTCTTCTCAGCCTAGTTCCAGAGGCTGATTTCTTGGATGGAGCCCTCTCTCTCCAACTTCTTAGATCTGCACTTGGACTGCAAGATCTTCTTGTGTTGATACTCTGTGTACCACTTTTCTGATTACTTGAATAATCTGTACCACTTGTTAATCACTTGATCAACTCTTTCAACAACAGTTTCTGTAAACTGTGGGTGCCTATTTATAGGCCTTCTTCATGGTAACCGGCTGGTCCGGTTCATAACTGACTTCTGACATCTCTGACAGTTGCTGTAGACCGGCTGGATCGGCAGCTGTCATGTCAACCAGTCACTTCTTGAAAATCTCTAACAGTCAGTAAGTGTCGAGACTTTCTGTCTTTAAGTGTCGACACTTATAGACCAAGTGTCGACACATGCTTTGTAAGTGTCGACACAAGTCTACAAGGTGTCGACACATATCCTTGTATGTCTCGACACAGATTCTTCTTCATGTGTCGACACTGAAATTGAGTGTCGACACAAGTACTTGTTCTTCTAGCTTTTGCTGAATTCTTCTATGTGTCGACACATCTCCTTTGTGTCGACACATCTTCTTGTGTTGAATCTGTCAAGTGTCGACACTACTTCTTGGTGTCGACACATAGTCTTCTATGTTGAATCTTGCTGAGTGTCGACACAGCTCCTTGTGTCGACACACCTTCTTGTTGTTGAGACTTCAGCTGAGTGTCGACACATTCCCATAGTGTCGACACTTGTACTTAGAATAATTTGTTTTTCTTTCTGTTCTTTGCTAAGTGTCGACACAGCTCCATGTGTCGCCACTTTCTTCAAGTGTTGAGTCTTCAGCTGTGTGTCGACACATTGTTCTGGGTGTCGACACATACTTCAAATGTTGACTCTTCTGTTGAGTGTCGACACATTGTGTTGAGTGTCGACACATGCTTCAAGTGCTGACTCTTCTACTTAGTGTCGACACATTGTGTTGAGTGTCGACACTTGTACTTAGACTCTGCAGACTTTTGCTGAGTGTCGACACTTTCTGGTGTAGACACAGCTTCACTGGGTGTCGACACAGCTCCTTGTGTCGACACTTTCTGTCTGCACTTTTCTTCACTGAGTGTCGACACAGCTCCAAGTGTCGACACTTTCTGTCTGGTGTCGACTCTGCATCCCAGGTGTCGACACAATGACTCCAAGTGTCGACACATCTTGTCTGGGTGTCGACACAAGTCTTCTTATGTGTCCACACTTTCCCTCTGGGTGTCGACACATGGACTTAGAAACTTTTTGCTTCAGTCCAGTACTTTCTTAACCTGCACAAGTAACTCAAACATACATCAAATACATTATGATGTATATCATTGAGTTGGGTGAGGCTTCTTCAAATCAGGTACATTTGACCAATGTACCCAACAATCTCCCCCTATTTGGAGAAGTCATAACCCTTAGTCAATGATATACACCATCCATAATTAAAATTACAAAATGATGTACAGCAGATTATATTTAGCAGGGTAAACATAAACATGTAGAAATACACACATGTATACACATTCATCATTTCAGAACAATCAAGAAATAGACACATTTACAGAACAATCATGAAATATATTTATCATATATTGTTCTAACATTTTTCTTATACATCTTCAATGTTTTACAAAAAATGTTTTACATTAAAAAGGATTGCAACATAATCTTCAAGTAAAATCCTAATCTATTTCTGATCAGGTTCCTTGATAACAATTCCCTTTCTAGCTTGGACTTGAGCTTTGACAGGGGCTTCAACAGTTGCAGCATCAGCAGGCTTCTTTCCTTTTAAGTCCTTCTTCTTCAGCTCTTCTGCTTTGATTTTCTATCTCTCAAAATAGTGGTATGGCTTGGGGAAGTACTTGCTAGGCTCCACAGCAGTAGGAGGTAGCTTTCCCATCTTAGCCTTCCTTCTGAATTGTACTATAGCCTCCTGCCTGATCTCATGCTTTCTCCATTCTGCCTCAGAGAACCATTTGTTCCTGTCATTCATGTTGTCTTTGGCAGCTTTACAGGCAGTTAGAATTATATTTCTAGAGGTAGGGCTCCATTGTTCAAAATCTGGCTTTTGTTCTGCTTGTTCCCTAAACCTCTTTTTAGACAGCCTAGTCTCTTCTTCTTTCTCTAATGCCTCTTGCATAGCTGCAGAAATAGGTTGAACAACCTTCTCAATATGAACATTGGCCTTGCCCTCAGTTGGGCTATACATTGTGCTGACATCTGCTTGAACCATGTCAAAATCTGGAGGTGGATAAATCACTTGAGCTACTTCTGCTTGCTCACCTCCAAGATAGGCATTTTGAATCCCTGATTCAGCAACATTATCATCATCACAAAGTGGAGGATAGCCCAGTGTAGCTCTGATGGAATTAGATATCCATTTTGCATGGTCAGAGCTAGCTTTGACTAAGACTCTCTCCCCCTTTATGACTTCTCTGGCCATATGGTCTCTGACATCATCCTTTTGAAATCGAATCTGACTATCCAAGTACCTGATTCCCTCTTTAAAGTAAGGTCTGAGCTTAGTGAGCTGTTCAGAGATGGCCTTCTGGGAATCTTGAATTGCAGTCTTGACAGCAGTAATCTCAGCTTGAAATACCTTATCAAAGTCAGCCTTAGCAGCAGCAGTAGATGTTGAAGGTTCAGCAGTCTTAATCTTCAACTCAGTGACTATAGCATTATGGGAGGCAGTCAAATTATCATTCATTCTTAACTGATTCTCCAGCACATATCCTTGCTTTAATTCTATATCATCTACCTGAGCCTTGATCTTCTCCTGGTGAGCTGCCAAATAGACTACTGCATTCCCACCCTTGTGGAAGCAGTCAGTCATCTCCTTCTTGTTGAGGTTCATTTCAAACCTTATAGATTTTATATCTTGTGCAAGATCAAACTGTAGGGACTTGTGCCCTTCATCCACATAAGCCTCTATTGCCTTCCTTTGCTCATCCAACTTGATCTGCAAGGCAATCATCAAAGCACTATAATCAACTGTTGGAGCTTGTTGAACTATATGCTGTGGGGCAATGGATTGCAAGGCCTTTTTATAACTCTGGATTCTCCTTTTGAAGACATAGAGTTTCTTCTTCTTGGCCCTAGCACTCTCCTCATCTTCAGAGGCAGAAGTGCTGGCAATATCAACCCTGTCCTTAGGGCTTTGAGGATTCTCAGGTTGCACATCAGGTGCTTGCTCAGTTTCTAGCCTAATAGGCTCTTCCAGAACTGTCAGTTGCTCCCCCTCAGCAGCAGCACTCTTATCTTCAGCAGCATCATCCTTGTCCATATCAACTTCTTCTTGATCTAGATTTAGGAATAAATCCTCCATTGTATATTCAGGTGGAGATGGAGCTGGAGATAGTCTTTGCTCTTCAACCACTAACTCAGGTACCACTTCTTGTTCAGCAGATTTGTCTTCTAAAACAACATCTGGAACTTGACTGTCTAGCTGAGTTTGCTGATGGACATCAGACAAATTAGCATCTTCTATAATATAGTCTAAAGTTTTTAGGCCAGTGAGTACCTCTTGGATAATGATGGTGGCTTGCTCACTGTCCAGAGTAGATGGTTCTTCTACTACTGGAGGCTCCCCCTGGATCTCAACATTATCTGCAGCAGCAGGGGTCTTCTCTGCAGCCACATCCTCTTGGTCATCAGGAGTGAAGACAACATGTTCTTCACTATCAGAACTGCTGGAGGACTCTTGTGCCACAGCAGCAGTTTTTCTCTTCTTCTTAGGAGGAATCTCATTCTCAGTAACTGGCTTTTCTGGGGTTGCCACTTCCTTGGACAACACCCTGTCCCATCTTGAAAATATCCTTTGGTCCATCTTCCTCATGTGGTTGATCTTGCTTCCAGCAGCATTGCTCATTACCTCTGGTATTGTACCAGCTATGTAGAGACTTATAATTCTGCCCAGATTGGGCTTCTTCAAGCTCTCCTTGATCTTGTCAAAAACCACTAGAGACCAGTCTGTTCTTAGAGTAAAGATTATTCTGGTCATAATTTCAAACATAGAGGCAGACACCCTGTCATGCCCTCCTGGCTTACTGAGAATAACCTTGCCCACAATTTCAGACATGAATTTTCCTTGACTGTTCATGCCTTTCCTGTTGAATATCGATCCTATCTTCATCTTGGGATCAAGACCACACCAGGTAAGAGCTTCCCTGGTCTTTGAAGCAGTTACTTCCTCTTCATCTTGAGTTTTAGGTAGCTGGAGTACCTTCCTCAGATTCTTTGGTGAAACCTTGACCTTAGTCCCATGAACTCTGGATTTGATTCTGTATCCAGATTCATCTACAGCAGCTCCATTAAGGAATTCAAGAACTTCCTTCTTCCAAATCTTTGTTGGTTCTGAAACCAAGTATTCGAGTCCAGAATTGGCGACTAGGGTTATCACCGATTGGATTTCTTGATCTGCGTCGTCGAACGCGCCGCACACCAGCTCATAGCCCTCGTTCACGTTCTCCTCAAGCTTAGGAGCCATTAGGGTTTGGAGAATTTGTCTTTAGAAAAGAGAAGTGTCGACACAAGAGTTTTGGTCTCGAAACTTTGAAAGTGTGTCGACAAACAAAGACAGAACCCTATTTATACCTTCCTAATTTTGAAGATGAACATGCGGGACAGCTAGCTTAACATGTGTCGACACTGACAATAAGTGTCGACACTGACTTATAATGTCTCGACACATATGTGTCGACACAAGTTTAGTCTACAGAGTTTATGTGTCGACACTTGGTTATGTATCGACACAATATAACTCGACACATTGTCGAGACTTTACTTAGAAAAATTCTGAGTAAAACTTAAGTGTCGACACCATATTGGATGTGTCGACACCTACTTGACATGTCTCGACACTAACATTCTGAAGTGTCGACACCACATTCCTAGATGTGTCGACACCTTTTTCCTGAAGTGTCGACACCACTATTCTGTGTCGACATAGACTTGTCTATGTGTCGACACCTTTTTACTTAGCCAATTTTCTATTCTGTAAACTTAGTCTAAGTTCATCATTCCTAGTTCAATTTTGACTTTATTGAACTTAGCTTTTCTAGGGGCTTAGTATACATATCAGCTAGTTGTTCATCTGTTTTAACATATTCAAGTACAATATCATTTCTTTCTATATGCTCCCTAAGAAAGTGATATTTAATTTCAATATGCTTTGTTCTACTATGAGATACAGGGTTGTTAGCTATTGAAATAGCACTTGTAGAATCACAGAAAAGTAGAGTTCTACTTACCTGAAATCCATAGTCCTCTAGCTGATGTTGAATCCACAGAAGTTGAGCACAGCAACTTCCTGCAGCCACATACTCTGACTCAGCTGTGGAGATAGCCACACTAGTCTGCTTTTTGCTGCTCCATGAAATTAGTCTCCCACCTAGGAATTGACAGGTTCCAGTAGTGCTTTTTCTATCCTCTTTGCATCCTGCAAAGTCTGCATCTGAATAACCTGTTAGATCAAAGTCTCCATTCCTAGGGTACCAGAGGCCTAGATAGGGAGTGCCCTTTAGATATCTCAAAATTCTCTTGACTGCAGTCAAGTGAGACTCTTTAGGGCAGGCTTGATACCTTGCACAAACACATGTAGCATACATGATGTCTGGTCTACTAGCAGTCAAGTATAATAGGGAGCCAACTATCCCTCTATACAAGGTTTCATCTACAGGTTTCCCTGCATCATCCTTGCTAAGAGACATACTTGACCCCATAGGAGTCTTCATGGTACTGGATGAATCCATACCATACTTCCTTATGAGTTCTAGGGTGAACTTTGACTGACAAATGGACAAACCACTCTTAGTCTGTTTAACTTGGAGACCCAAGAAAAACTTCAGCTCTCCCATACTACTCATTTCAAACTGACCTTGCATAAGTTTTGCAAACTTTTTGCAAAGGCTGCTTTCAGTAGACCCAAATATAATGTCATCTACATATATTTGGACTAGTATGACTTTGCCTCTAGATTCCCTAAGGAATAGAGTCTTATCTATTTTCCCCCTTGAGAACTTGTTCTCAATGAGGAAACTAGATAGGGTTTCATACCAAGCCCTAGGGGCTTGCTTTAACCCATATAAAGCTTTCCTAAGTCTATAGACATAATGAGGTAGAGTTGGATCAACAAAACCTGAAGGCTGCTCCACATAGACTTCTTCCTTAAGATTACCATTTAAGAATGCTGACTTGACATCCATCTGGTAAACCTTGAATCCTTGATAGGTTGCATAGGCCAAGAACATCCTTATGGCTTCCAGTCTGGCTACTGGAGCAAAGGTTTGATCAAAATCAATACCTTCTTCTTGCCTATATCCTTTTGCAACCAGTCTAGCTTTATTCTTAATGATGACACCTTGTTCATCCATCTTATTCCTGTAGATCCACTTAACTCCTATTACATTGTGGTCTTTAGGTTTAGGAACAAGTTCCCAAACCTTGCACCTCTTGAACTGATTAAGCTCTTCTTGCATTGCTTCAGTCCATTGTGGATCCATTATTGCTTCTTCAAATCTTTTAGGTTCAACTTGAGACAAAAAGCTGGAATAGATTGCAGCATTCATGTTTCTACTCCTGGTTTGTACTCCTTGTCTTGGATCTCCAATAATCAGCTCTACTGGATGATCTCTAAGATGCCTGTGGGCTGGAGGCATCCTCACTTCAGGTTGAACCACTTTAGCATCTGCATCATGCTGTATTCCTTGGATTTCTTCAGCAATTGGCACATGTAGTTCTCCCTCTGGACAGCAGCTACTCTCCTCTCCTTGCTGTCTTGCAGCAGGCACCTCTTCTATAGTAAGCTTGTCCATTGTCTTTGTCAAACCTGTGGGGCTGCATACATTGCTAAACAACTCATTATTAATAAGTTTAGTCTCGTCAAAAACTACATGCACTGATTCTTCTACAACTTGTGTAGTCAAGTTGTAGACTCTATAAGCCTTACTATTATTGCTGTACCCAACAAAAATTCCCTCTTGGGACTTGGCAGCAAACTTAGTTATGTAAGACTTCCCATTGTTAAGTATGTAGCATTTATAACCAAAGATCCTAAAATAGGATAGGTTTGGTTTCCTGCCTTTCACTACTTCATAGGGGGTCTTGTTTAGCCCTTTAGTGATGGTAGCCCTATTTATAACATGGCATGCAGTGTTAACTGCTTCAGCCCAGAAATACTCAGGCAGTGATGTATCACTTAGTAGGGTTCTACCAGCTTCTATCAAGGTCCTATTTTTCCTCTCAGCAATGCCATTTTGCTGAGGTGTTCTAGGTGAAGAGAATTCTTGAAATATCCCAAAGTCTTCACATAGTTTTGTCATGCTTTCAGATTGAAACTCAGTACCATGGTCACTTCTAATTTTGACCACAGTACTATTAAGTTCATTCTGAATTTGCTTGACAAAGCTGTAGAAGACACTAGGTGTTTCAGATTTCTGTCTTAAGAAGAACACCCAGGAAAACCTTGAGTAGTCATCTACAACTACAAGGGTATAGACCTTCCTACCTAAGCTGTGAACTGGCATTGGACCAAAGAGATCCAAATGCAAGAGGTACAAACACCTCACAGCATCTTTGTTATCTATGCTTCTAAAGGTGGATTTAGTCTGCTTGCCCTTTTGACAAGCTGAGCAAATGCCATCTTTAACACACTTAACTTGAGGACCATTCCTCACTAACTCTTTGCTAAAGAGTTTGCTAATTGTCTTGTAGTTAAGATGGGCCAGCCTCTTGTGCCATTTGACACAATGAGAGACTGTCTCATCAGCTACAAGACAAACTGGAGAACCATTGTTCTCAATCATAATGTCTAGGCAGTAGACATTTCTCTTCCTATAACCTGTCAAGATGATCTCTTGATCACTTGACCTCTTGATATGACAACCATTTTTATCAAATGAGATGTCATACCCTACATCACTTAACTGACTTATACTTATTAGGTTGTGTTTCAACCCTTTAACATAAGCCACTTGAGTAATGGTAACTAAGTTTGAAGAAATGTTACCAAACCCTTTAATGATTCCTTTTTCAGAACCACCAAAGGTCACTTTAGGACCATTTTTGATTGGAATGTAGTCCTTCAGTAGTCCCCTAGTTCCAGTCATATGTCTGGAACATCCACTGTCCAAGTACCATGTAGGGGTATGGCCACTTGGACTCACCTGCAAAACAGATTAATGGACCTTAGAACCCAAAGCAATCTTGGGTCCTTGGTACTTGTTAGTCTGTAACTTGACAAAGCTACCTACTGGCTTTCCACCAGGTAGCTTGCTACTCACCTTGGCACTGGCATTGTACCAACAGTCCATTGCAAAATGGCCAATCTTGCCACAGCACCAGCATTCAAACTTGTTGTACCTTTGCTTAGGTACTGCCTTGGCTGTCTTGACTACAACAGGTTTGTTGAATGTTGGGGCTTTGCCCTTGGACTTAGACTTGGACTGCTCAGTCCCTGCAGGTCTAACAAAACCCAGTCCAGCCTTGCCTTTATGATGAACAAATTCATCAATTAAAGGTAGTACTGATTTAGGTTTTGAAAACCTAGCAATAAGCTCTCTTTCTTTCTGAAGATTGATCTCCAGTCTCTTAATTTGATCATTCTTATAGGTGATAGTTCCCATCTGAATCACAGTAATGTGTTTCAGCCTGGCTACCTCATTCAGTTTTTGATCAAATTGTTTCTCAAAATCTGTTGCAACAGCCTTGAGATCTGCAATCTCCTTTGCCTGACTTTTGGCTAGGGTCTTGCTTTTCTTGTAGGCTTGCAACAGTACCTTATATTCATCTATGAGCTGATGAATATCTTCCTCAGACTCAGATATATTCTCATCACTTGATGAAGAAAAATCTGATTCTGAACTAGAACAAGAAACTGAATTTAAACTTGAACTTTGTACCTGACTGGGTCCTGGCTGCTCCAGGATTTTGGCACTCTCTGTCAAAGCCATTAGCCCTTGGCAATGACTGTCTTCTTGTTCATAAATTGATTCCAAGATATCCATGTTAACCTAAAAATCGGCGATCCTTCCCAAGGTGGCCAGCTGGCCAGTCGCGACCCTTAGGTTCTCCCTTTCGATCGCGACGAGTCCCCGCATAGGCGGAAGTTTACCCTGTCCGCCTAGGTTTCCTAGCAACCGCGTGACCTGCAGGACGGTGGGCTATTCCCATGGCTCACCCTCGCGGGACATGCGGTTAGGTCCGCTAATCGTGCAGTGCTTTTCCTTGCAGGAGTTCGCCAACAGCACCACCCGGAGCGACCTCCTAGTCAGCCCAAGGGGCGGCAGTCTCCTGCCGCCATCCGTCGGGGTCGCCCACCAGGGGCGACCTCCCTGCTGCCCGAGAGGCGGCGGCCTCCTGCCGCCGTCCGTCGAGGCCGCCCACCCGGGGCGGCCTCTGCCCGCCAGCCGGGCGGACTCCCCCTGGAGTCCGCCCAGGCCGCCCGCTAGGGGGCGGCCAGGCCCGCCGGGCGGACTCCCCCTAGAGTCCGCCCAGGCCGCCCGCTAGGGGGCGGCCCCGGCGACCAGCCGTGCGGACTCCCCCTGGAGTCCGCCCAGGCCGCCCGCAAGGGGGCGGCCAGGCCCACCGGGCGGACTCCCCCTGGAGTCCGCCCAGGCCGCCCGCTAGGGGGCGGCCCCGGCGACCAGCCGGGTGGACTCCCCCTGGAGTCCGCCCAGGCCGCCCGCAAGGGGGCGGCCAGGCCCGCCGGGCGGACTCCCCCTGGAGTCCGCCCAGGCCGCACGCTAGGGGGCGGCCCCGGCACCCTGCCGGGCGGACTCCCCCTGGAGTCCGCCCAGGCCGCCCGCTAGGGGGCGGCCTCCGGCCTGCCGGGCGGACTCCTCCCGGAGTCCGCCCAGGTCGCCCGCTAGGGGGCGACCTTCAGTTCTCTGCAGATGGGTCCTTCCGCTTGCTTCATCGCTCAACAGTGGCGGACGCAAAATCTCAGTCCGCGGAGTCCGCGCAGGTCGTCATGCTGATGTCACTGGGCCCCGCTTCTTCAAAAACTTCCCTGGGCCTATAAATACCCCCTGAAGCCTCTCATTCAGGGGGCCGGAAGGGGAAGACAAGTCTTAAGAGCAGACCCTGCGGACTCCATTTTCCAGTCCGTCATCACCTCTCCAGCAAGCTCAGCGGACTCAGTTTCCTGTCCGCGCAGTCCTCCACAGCTCTTCAGCAGCTTGCCAGCAGCCTCTCCAGACTCAGTTTCCCAGTCCTCCAGCAGCTAGCAGACTATTTTACTTAGTCTCTGGCAGCTTCTCTTCTCTGCTTTCTGGCACCTTCTTCTCCTTTAGCCGCCAGCTTCTCCTTGTACCCTTTAAATGATTTTGTTGCAAAGGTGTACTTGTAAGCTTGTAACCTCTAGCTTTTAATAAAGGAAAGCCCGTCGCAGGAGTGGCATTTAGGCCGCGACGGGCGAAGTGTGTTGTTGCCGCTGCTAGCGGCCCCCTCTTCTCTCCTCTGCTCAGCAAGCCTTGCTCCTCTGCTCAGCAAGCCTTGCTCCTCTGCTCAGCAAGCCTTACCCTCAGCTCAGCTCAGCTCTCTTCGGCTTTCAACCTGCAAGTGCAACCGTTGTGATTACTGTCTGCTCGACCGCTCTTGGTCTCCCTCTTCTTTCTTTCTTGATCAACCCTCTCTGTTGATCAAGCCTCGCCTCTCCTCTCAAGCCTCTCCCTTTCCTCCGCAACCTTCTCCTTCATCCTCACCTAGCCTGTGAGGCCCAATCACCCCCTCGGTGACAGCTATCCCCCAGGTGCCGTTTTCATGCATCAACACGGTGCGGTGAGCGTGGATCCGAACAGCTCACGCGCAAACCTTCAGATCTGAACAGGCAGTGAAAGCAATAGCTAACCATGTCAGACCATCAGTCAGCTGAGAACCATGCTCCAAGTCCCAGTGAAGATCCTCTCTGGGAAGCCTTTGAGCAGTCGCGTCGAGAGAATGCTCAACAGTTCCAAGCTATCAACAAAGTTCTTGCTGCTATAACGCAGCGATTGGACGCTCATCCAGCAGCTGCTCCAATCAACCCAACACCAACAGCAGAGCATCAGCAAGCTTACTCTCAAGCTTGCCCGTCGTTCTATCCCCCGTACACTCCAACCTTTCCGCAAGGGCCTGCAGCTCCTTTGCGGACTCAAGATGAAGAGTTCGCTGCTCGCCATAACTTCTTCCGGGAAGCAGCCCGGGGAAGTCCTGCTAGAGTTCTCAATTTTCAGGGAAGTCATCCCTACCCTTCAGCTCCTGCCCCTGCTCCTCCTGCAGCAGCTTTTCCTTGTTATCCTCATGCTCCTTTTGCAGCTGCAGCTTATGCTCCTTTCTTTCCCTATGCTGTAGGAGAGCAAGAAGAACCTTCACCATTCGCGGAGAGTGTCCGCCATGAGCCAACTCCAACAAACTTCAGAGAGCCTCGACTACCAACCTACACTGGAGAGATAGATCCAGTAAAGCACCTCCAAGCTTTTGAGTCAGCCGTTGCTCTCAAGACTCTTTCAGATGCAACCAAGTGCAAGCTTCTTGTTACCTCTTTTGATGGGCAAGTGAGGGACTGGTTCTATGGCCTCCGTCCTCACTCCATCGCTTCCTTCCTCGACCTTCGAAGGGAGTTTCTTCTCAGATTCTCTACGTCAACTAAGAGAAAGGGCGGTCCTGAAGCCCTCTTTGAGATCAAGCAGCGCGGGAATGAAACTTGGTCTCAATTTGTTGATCGATTCCAGAGAGAGATTTTGGACATCGAGGTTACTGACCAAGAGATGTACCGAGTGGCACTTATCCACGGTCTTCGTGAAGGGCCTCTCAAATTTGAAGCTAACGTCCGTGCTCCAAGGACATACCAAGAGTTGATTGCTCTAGCCAACTCATACATCCGAGGCGAAAAGAGCAACCCAGGATTCGTCTCCAAACTTCTATCCGAGGAGGATCCCTCCCGCAAGCATCCTCCAAGGTCTCCTCGCAATCACGCCCCAACTTACTCAAGGAAGGAGAGAAGGCTTCATCGCCAGCGATACTCCTTCCCAAGCCGAGACAATGCTCAAGACCCATTGTTGCCGCTAGCTCGTTCTCAAACAGCAACTGTTCAACAAGAGCAAGACGATGACTTGCATGAGTCTGATCTCGACGACGTCGTGCAAGAAATAGTCCAGATCATGAAAGATAGGGCAAACTACAAGAAGCCCTATCGACCGACCGATCAGAGGTCTAGAAACTCAGAGCCTTATTGTGAATTCCACAAAGAGTCAGGCCATCGAACAGAAGACTGCCGAGCATTCCGCCAGCTTGTGCAAAGGATGCTCCGACAAGGCAAGATGCATGACTTGCTTCCTAAAGAAGATCTCCCTGATCCAGCAACTTCAAAGGGCAAAGAACTTTCAGACGCTCCTTGCTCCTCAAGAGCAGTGAACCACGTCGAAGAGCCTCCTCTCCTCGTTGTTCACCCAACCGTCGAATGCTTCGATGCCGACGACGAGGGTGTGCTGGGAAGGCTATTCTAAGCTAGCGATGGACTTCACAGTCCTCCAAAGCTCTTTGCAACCTTCGGGGGTTATCTCAACTCTCTCTCTCCTTTTCAAACATTTTCATTACAACACTTCTCAGTGTTCTTTACTTGCTTTCCAGCAAAGCTTTTATTCAGGGATCCCGTACTGACACAGTTCCCTTCTTGTGTTGCTCCTTCCTCTCTTCTCCCTCTCTTAGGATCGTTACGCCAATGAGATTTCGCCGAGTCTGAAACGTTCCCTCCGTAGTTTGTTCTCGCACTACCGCTTCGACCACATATGGCGGGAGTATACCCTTGTGTGTAGTGGGAGCAGTTCATTCTACGATTATGGGCTTCAGACTTAGGATCCTAGCCAACATCTGACACAGAGTGTGTGCTAGGGGAGCCCCATGTGTTAGCTTTGTTGTGCGTCCTATAGGATACACTACGGTTAGGATGATCTTCGCTGGACAAGCAATGGCGATCAAGCGTAGCCTTGTCTCTTTGCTCATCCTTCAACTGTGGTGGCCGAAGCACTCTCAGGTATCCTCGATCCGTGCCTTCGCGGGTTCGCAACTTCACTGATCAATATACAGACAAGATAGGCCTCTTGGCGCAACCCGTCTCGTTGATCAGCGATGCTTGTACCCAAGACGAGAGAGCGTTCCTTCTAGCGGTCCTTCTCAGGACCTCTCCCTTGCTTTTCTCTTTTGTGCCCTCCTTGAGGATGCGCGGCCAGCCCGCTTTGAGCAGGATCATGCTCGGAATGGTTTTTTGGGCAAGTGATGCATAAGGCCCACGGGGAACACCTGTGGTAGCATTCAACCCTCCTTAGTCATTCCGAACATGGACCTCTTTTTCCTTTTCCCTCCTCCTTGAGGATGCGCGGCCAGCCCGCTTTGAGTAGGACTGTACTCGGGATGATTTTTCGGGCAAGTGATGCATAAGGCCCACGGGGAACACCTGTGGCAGCATTCAACCCTCTTTAGTTATTCCGGGTACAGACCTCCTTTTCTCTCTTCCCTCCTTTCACAGGTGAACAGGTTAATCCAACCTACCAAAAGGATTTCCAGCCATGTCAACAGCTAGTGCTCGATTCATTAATCTGTACTTCGTGATAATGTTCATCGGGCATTTCTCTTGCTACTTGGTCATATCGACCCTATCTCATCAACCTTCATGGGTTATCTCAAAAAGATTTTCAGCAATCACTTTGCTTATGCTCACCTCATATACTTTGCCTACTCAAGCTCTATCATACGGAGATTCACAGAGCTACTCATTATTCTTGCCAAATTCTAATGGCGTCAAACATTAATCGAGTCATATCAACATTTTTGGTATGGTTCGGGTGCGGTTATCCTCGCGTCTTATTTGCTTCTAATCTCTCTCCTCACAGAGGTTAGCAAACCCTTGCAAGCCTTCTCCACAGGTACTTGCAAGCTCCATTCATATGCAAATTGTCTGCTTCTAACTTTTCTCTTTGTAGAGAACAACAGACACCTGCAAACCTCATCCAGGTACTTGCTGTTTAAATCATTATTTTATCTCTGCTGCTTACTCTTCACTTTGCAGTGGTTAGCAGACATCTGCAAGTCATTCAGGTACTTGCAGCTTATCTTTATATACAATATCTACCTCTAACTCTCTTCTTGCAGAAGTCACCAACACTTGCAATCTCCATTCAGGTACTTGCAAGTTACTTTCATGTACTATGCATACTCTTAACTCTTCTCTCGCAGAGATCACCAAAGATTTGCAAGTTCCTTCCAGGTACTTGTAACTCATTTTTTCTGTCCTTGTATACTCTTTTCCTTTCTCTTTTTGCAGAGAATGACAGTTGCTTGCAAGCCTCTATCAGGTACTTGCAAGTTATTATGCCTTTCTGTTTTCCCTCACTATTGTTTTGCAGAACTTTACAGGAGAAGCGCCTTCTTCGTTTTGCAAAATCAAACTCAGGTACACACTCGATGTACCACCCATACATGCTTACCCTTAATTTTCCACTTGTAGGAAAATAGACAGGAAACACGAAGCCAGTAAGGAGAGGCTTCAGGTTCTATCTCTCCTTGCCTCCCCCTCTCTTTCCTTTGGGGTGGATCACGATTTTCGTGGGTCTCCAACTTTTTCGAAGTTCCCTTCGGAACTTAAAAAAGTGCGGGGATTATGTTAACCCAGAAATCGGCGATCCTTCCCAAGGTGGCCAGCTGGCCAGTCGCGACCCTTAGGTTCTCCCTTTCGATCGCGACGAGTCCCCGCGTAGGCGGCAGTTTTCCCTGTCCGCCTAGGTTTCCTAGCAACCGCGTGACCTGCGGGACGGTGGGCTATTCCCATGGCTCACCCTCGCGGGACATGCAGTTAGGTCCGCTAATCGTGCAGTGCTTTTCCTTGCAGGAGTTCGCCAACAGCACCACCCGGAGCGACCTCCTAGTCAGCCCAAGGGGCGGCAGTCTCCTGCCGCCATCCGTCGGGGTCGCCCACCAGGGGCGACCTCCCTGCTGCCCGAGAGGCGGCAGCCTCCTGCCGCCGTCCGTCGAGGCCGCCCACCCGGGGCGGCCTCTGCCCGCCAGCCGGGCGGACTCCCCCTGGAGTCCTCCCAGGCCGCCCGCTAGGGGGCGGCCAGGCCCGCCGGGCGGACTCCCCCTGGAGTCCACCCAGGCCGCCCGCCAGGGGGCGGCCCCGGCGACCATCCGGGCGGACTCCCCCTGGAGTCCGCCCAGGCCGCCCGCAAGGGGGTGGCCAGGCCCGCCGGGCGGACTCCCCCTGGAGTCCGCCCAAGCCGCCCACTAGGGGGCGGCCCCGGCGACCAGCCGGGCGGACTCCCCCTGGAGTCCGCCCAGGCCGCCCGCAAGGGGGCGGCCAGGCCCGCCGGGCGAACTCCCCCTGGAGTCCCCACAGGCCGCCCGCTAGGGGGCGGCCCCGGCGACCAGCCGGGAGGACTCCCCCTGGAGTCCGCCCAGGCCGCCCGCAAGGGGGCGGCCAGGCCCGCCGGGCGGACTCCCCCTAGAGTCCGCCCAGGCCGCCCGCTAGGGGGCGGCCCCGGCGACCAGCCGGGCGGACTCCCCCGGGAGTCCGCCCAGGCCGCCCGCAAGGGGGCGGCCAGGCCCGCCGGGCGGACTCCCCCTGGAGTCCGCCCAGGCCGACCGCTAGGGGGCGGCCCCGGCACCCTGCCGGGCGGACTCCCCCTGGAGTCCGCCCAGGCCGCCCGCTAGGGGGCGGCCTCCGGCCTGCCGGGCGGACTCCTCCCGGAGTCCGCCCAGGTCGCCCGCTAGGGGGCGACCTTCAGTTCTCTGCAGATGGGTCCTTCCGCTTGCTTCATCACTCAACAGTGGCGGACGCAAAATCTCAGTACGCGGAGTCCGCGCAGGTCGTCATGCTGATGTCACTGGGCCCCGCTTCTTCAAAAACTTCCCTGGGCCAATAAATACCCCCTGAAGCCTCTCATTCAGGGGGCCGGAAGGGGAAGACAAGTCTTAAGAGCAGACCCTGCGGACTCCGTTTTCCAGTCCGTCATCACCTCTCCAGCAAGCTCAGCGGACTCATTTTCCTGTCCGCGCAGTCCTCCACAGCTCTTCAGCAGCTTGCCAGCAGCCTCTGCAGACTCAGTTTCCCAGTCCTCCAGCAGCTAGCAGACTATTTTACTTAGTCTCTGGCAGCTTCTCTTCTCTGCTTTCTGGCACCTTCTTCTCCTTTAGCCGCCAGCTTCTCCTTGTACCCTTTAAATGATTTTGTTGCAAAGGTATACTTGTAAGCTTGTAACCTCTAGCTTTTAATAAAGGAAAGCCCGTCGCAGGAGTGGCATTTAGGCCGCGACGGGCGAAGTGTGTTGTTGTCGCTGCTAGCGGCCCCCTGTTCTCTCCTCTGCTCAGCAAGCCTTGCTCCTCTGCTGAGCAAGCCTTGCTCCTCTGCTCAGCAAGCCTTTCCCTCAGCTCAGCTCAGCTCTCTTCGGCTTTCAACCTGCAAGTGCAACCATTGCGATTACTGTCTGCTCGACCGCTCTTGGTCTCCCTCTTCTTTCTTTCTTGATCAACCCTCTCTATTGATCAAGCCTCGCCTCTCCTCTCAAGCATCTCCCTTTCCTCCGCAACCTTCTCCTTCATCCTCACCTAGCCTGTGAGGCCCAATCACCCCCTCGGTGACAGCTATCCCCCAGGTGCCGTTTTCGTGCATCAACACTCCATGAATTCTTCCTCTTCTTCTTCTGCATACAGCCCTATGTAGGCTTCAGCCTCAGACTCAGTTTCTGAAGAAGATATATCTGATAGAGTCTTCTCCTTATTAGCAACAAAAGACTTTTCTTTCTTCCCTTTGAAATGAGTCTTTTTCCTGTCACCAGATTCCTTTCTCTTCTCTGGACAATCTGCAATAACATGGCTCTGTCTATTGCAGCAATAGCAAACAATATTTGAACCAGTTGCCTTGCTTGATTTTGTCCTTTTCTTGTCATTCTTTGAAGACCTATTTTTCTGATAAGAGTCTTCCTTTCCTTGTGATGTAGAAGGCCTTGACCTCCACTGTTTCTTTTTCAAAAACTTCTGAAAGTGTCTAGTAAAGGCAGCAAAGTCTTCATCACTTTCACTGCTCTTTGAATTTATGCTGATAGACTCATCAGACTCTGATTCAACTACCTCTAGAGGTGGAGTTGAAGACTTATTCCTGCACTTTCTGGGAACTTCTGTCTTGAAAGCAACAGTTCTTTCTTTGTGCTCAGTCCTTGTTGATTTCTCCTCCTCTTTTCTCACTGTTAACTGCATTTCATAAGACAATAGCTTGCCAAACAGTGTGGGAGGAGGAATTTCCCCCAACTTAGTCATTTCTCTTATGACACAGATCTTGGTGTCCCAATCTTTGGTTAGGGACCTTAAGAACTTGTCATTTAGTTCATAGTTAGTGAACTCTCTTCCATAAGATATGAGTTCATTAACTATCCTGTAAAATTTCTTATAGCACTCAGTGATGCTATCACCCTTTCCTTGCCTAAAGCTCTCATACTCCTGATTTAGCAATGACTTCCTATCTTGCCTAACTTCTTCAGAACCTTCCATATAGACAATGAGAGTATCCCACATCTCTTTTGCTGTCTTACAGTGAATTAAGTTCTGAAAAGTGGCATCATCAATGACACTCACTATTATGTTCTGTGCCCTCTTGTCCATGGTGGCTAGGACAATTTCATCCTTAGTCATCTCAGAGAAATCCTTTGGAGTCCTCTGATTTGCATCCAATACTGAAATCTTCATTGGCACATAAGGCCCTTCCTTAACTGTAATGTAGATTCTAGGGTCAGAGGCTTCCATAAATAGCCTTACCCTCTCTTTCCAGATCCCAAAGATCTCTTTCCTGCATATGGGTAATTTCATGGAAACCAATTCCTTGTGATTCTCATAAGAACCCATGTTTCTTGATGTTCTTGAATCTGTGAATTGCCTTACACTGAATCTGCAAAACAGGATCTCCTCAGACTGTTAGTCCTTGTTTTGAGGAACCTCGCTCTGATACCACTTGAAAGATATGGTACCTAAACACCTGGAGGGGGGGGGGGTGAATAGGTGACCTAATCCTTTTCTAACTTTATTGGCAGCAATCAGTTATATCACAGCAATCTAACTAGTTTATCACAGCAAACACAACATATACAGCAACAATTTCAGCACAGTACAACACATAGTGATTTATAGTGGTTCCCTAAGATATGGGTACATCCACTTTCCCCCTTCGCCTATCTAGCAGTGTACTAGATTCGGCCAAACTCCTGCACTGTCTCAGAACCCAAATTAGTTCCTACACCTCAGGCCCAAAGCCTTACAACTCAGCTTTATCCCAAAGCCTACACTCAGCCAATCAAGGCCTACACTCAGCCAATCCAAGGCCTACACTCAGCCAACAAGGCCTACACTCAGAGATCACAATCTCCTACACTCAGGCTAACAAGCCCTACCCTCAGCCTTTATAATTATTGGCTTACAAATCACTCAGATCCAAAGGATCCTACAAGTTAAAAAGATATTACAAATTATAACTCTACAACTCAGAATAATAAGAGAGGAGTTGAGAGATTCTTGATGAGTTCTTGGAAGAACTCAGCTGGATCCAATCTGACTTAGTTTTCTTCAAAGCTTCTTGAGTAGAACTGAATAAGACTGAATCCTCTGCAGTTGTTCCTTGACCTCTGCTTCTTAAGAATCAGAATTGAATCTGAATCCTTCTTCTCAGCCTAGTTCCAGAGGCTGATTTCTTGGATGGAGCCCTCTCTCTCCAACTTCTTAGATCTGCACTTGGACTGCAAGATCTTCTTGTGTTGATACTCTGTGTACCACTTTTCTGATTACTTGAATAATCTGTACCACTTGTTAATCACTTGATCAACTCTTTCAACAACAGTTTCTGTAAACTGTGGGTGCCTATTTATAGGCCTTCTTCATGGTAACCGGCTGGTCCGGTTCATAACTGACTTCTGATATCTCTGACAGTTGCTGTAGACCGGCTGGATCCGTAGCTGTCATGTCAACCAGTCACTTCTTGAAAATCTCTAACAGTCAGTAAGTGTCGAGACTTTCTGTCTTTAAGTGTCGACACTTATAGACCAAGTGTCGACACATGCTTTGTAAGTGTCGACACAAGTCTACAAGGTGTCGACACATATCCTTGTATGTCTCGACACAGATTCTTCTTCATGTGTCGACACTGAAATTGAGTGTCGACACAAGTACTTGTTCTTCTAGCTTTTGCTGAATTCTTCTATGTGTCGACACATCTCCTTTGTGTCGACACATCTTCTTGTGTTGAATCTGTCAAGTGTCGACACTGCTTCTTGGTGTCGACACATAGTCTTCTATGTTGAATCTTGCTGAGTGTCGACACAGCTCCTTGTGTCGACACACCTTCTTGTTGTTGAGACTTCAGCTGAGTGTTGACACATTCCCATAGTGTCGACACTTGTACTTAGAATAATTTGTTGTTCTTTCTGTTCTTTGCTAAGTGTCGACATAGCTCCATGTGTCGACACTTTCTTCAAGTGTTGAGTCTTCAGCTGTGCGTCGACACATTGTTCTGGGTATCGACACATACTTCAAATGTTGACTCTTCTGTTGAGTGTCGACACATTGTGTTGAGTGTCGACACATGCTTCAAGTACTGACTCTTCTGCTTAGTGTCGACACATTGTGTTGAGTGTCGACACTTGTACTTAGACTCTGCAGTCTTTTGCTGAGTGTCGACACAGCTCCAAGTGTCGACACTTTCTGGTGTAGACACAGCTTCACTAGGTGTCGACACAGCTCCTTGTGTCGACACTTTCTGTCTGCACTTTTCTTCAATGAGTGTCGACACAGCTCCAAGTGTCGACACTTTCTGTCTGGTGTCGACTCTGCATCCCAGGTGTCGACACAATGACTCCAAGTGTCGACACATCTTGTCTGGGTGTCGACACAAGTCTTCTTAAGTGTCGACACTTTCCCTCTGGGTGTCGACACATGGACTTAGAAACTTTTTGCTTCAGTCCAGTACTTTCTTAACCTGCACAAGTAACTCAAACATACATCAAATACATTATGATGTATATCATTGAGTTGGGCGAGGCTTCTTCAAATCAGGTACATTTGACCAATGTACCCAACAAATCCCCTGCTATACCATTCTCCAAGGCCCAGAATATCGGCTCCAATTTGGCATCTCGCCTCTGCCCATCTTTGACTCGGTCTCGGATATTGTTTGTAGCACACATCGCGGCTAAATACTCCGTGTAAAGCTCGGGGTCCTCGGACGACACCAGTGTGATGTGCATATCCTCCAATCTCCTCACCATCTCCATAGACATAACTTGGGGCCCGACTTCGGAAGTGGCAGCTCTCCGACTCAACGCGTCGGCCACCACATTTTCCTTCCCTGGATGGTAGTGCATCTCATACTGGTAATCCTCTAAGAACTACACCCAGCGCCACTGCCTGATGTTCAGTTCCTTCTGTGTGTCCACGTATTTTAGGTTCTTGTGGTCGGAGTAGATGTCGCAGTGGACTCCATAAAGATAGTGGTGCCATACCTTCAAAGCAAAAAAGAACGCTCCCATCTCAAGGTCGTGCACCGGATAGTTCTGTTCGTGCTTCTTCAACTTGCGAGACGCATACTCAATCACATGACCCTTCTACATCAGTGTAGCTCCCATACCCTGGTAGGAAGCATCAGTGTAGTCCTGAAATCCTTCTCTCCCTGAGGGGAGAGCAAGTATGGGAGCCGAGGTGACTCGATCTTTAAGCTCCTAGAAAGCTGCCTGGTACTGCGGGGTCCACACGAAAGGTATCTCGTTCTTTGTCAAAGATGTAAGTGGGAGGGCGATTCGAGAGAATCCCTCCACGAACTTCCGGTAATAACCGGCAAGTCCTAGGAAACTTCGTACGTCGGTGGCTGCCTTCAACTGCGGCCAGTCCCGAACTGCCTGAATCTTTGCCGGATCCACTGCCAACCCGGCTCCACTGATAATATGGCCTAAAAAGCCCACCTCCTTCAACCAGAACTGACATTTGCTGGATGGCGAGTGTGCTCCTCCTCCGTTCTCGAGTAGATGAGGATGTCATCGATAAACACAATGACAAACACATCTAGATACTCCTTGAAAACCTGGTTCATGAGGGTCATGGACGCTGATGGTGCATTCGTGAGCCCGAAGGGTATCACCGTAAACTCAAACAATCCATATCTGCTACTAAAAGCAGTCTTCTGAATGTCCTCCTCTCAAATCCGAAGCTGGTAGTACCCCGACCTCAAATCTAATTTTGAAAAGAATTGTGCCCCCTACAGCTGGTCGAATAGCTCGTCTATCCTTGGCAGTGGATAGGTATTCCAGACCGTCAGTCGATTTAGTGCTCGGTAATCAATACACAAGCGGAGACTTCTGTCCTTCTTCTTGACAAATAGCACTGGGGCTCCCCAAGGCGAAGAGCTTGGCCGGACAAACCCTGCCTCTACTAGTACCTGCAACTGACTTCGAAACTCTGCCAACTCCTTCGGGGCCATCTGGCAAGGGGCCCTACATGCCAGCTTGGCCCCCGACACAAGCTGTATCTGGAAGTCCTGCTCTCGGTGCGGGGGTAACCCGGGCAGTTTCTCTGGAAAGACGTCAGCAAACTCTCGCACCACCGGGATGTCTTCCTCAGACCCCTTGGCCTCCTCCAACTCAAATAAAATCCGATAAACTTCGTCTCCCTGCAGGTGGGCCTTAACGTCCTGTACTGAAAATAAGGGTATACGAGAGGAAGGCCTTATACCTTCGATGATAATGATGGAGTCCCCGTGCCTCACGGTGATCCTCTTTGCTTGACAATCAATCTGGGCATGATTCCAGTGTAACCAAGTCATGCACAGGATCAGCTCGAAGACTGGCATCCTTAGGATCGTTGCTGACACTTCGAATGACTTTCCTCCAATCTCCGCCTCCATGTCGCAGTGGGCTGAAGTGAGTATCTCCGATCCGTCGGGTAGACGCACCCTCCTCATCAGGCATGTGAACCGCTCCACTCCTTCCAGCCCTTTCAGAAAGGCCTCGGGCACAAATTAGTGCGAGGCACCCGTGTCGAACAGAGTATAGGCGGGCTTGCCGCTGATGAAGACTATACCTGGGACGGTTAAATGTCTTAGTATTTTATAACGAGTTTTCTTTCCTATTTATTCTACTTAGGGCAGTTCTACTTGTTAGATAATTGAGAAAGGGAACTCTATTTAAACAATTTAAATATCTTGGCGTACCTGCTATGACCTGCTCTGGGTTCCGAGGCTGCGCCAGGTCCAAAGCATACACCTACTCCCATTCTTGTCTACGATCCCCACCTTGGTAACCACGTCCTCGGCCACTACCCCGACCTCCAAAATGTTGAGCAGGTGGGCCACCCTGTGGTGCTGGAGGTGTTGCCCCCCTCATGGGGCAGTTTCTCCGGAGGTGTCCAACCTGATGACAATGGAATCACTCTGGTGGGGGATATGCCATACCCCCGGTTCTCGGCATCTCCTGTATCCGAAGAGGTTGAGGGGCCAATATCACCTACTCCCTCGGCTACTGCCTCACTTCCTGACGAGTCTGGTCCTCTGTCCTTCTCCCATCTAGTATAGCACCTCGTCGCTGATCATTTCTGGCTCTCCGACCCTGATCCTCCACTTGCCGCTTCCAGCCTAGAGTGGTGTGCCAATCACCCTCAATCCTCTTTGCCATCTCCAAAATTCGGGAGATAGGCCCGTCAGATACAAACAACAAGGCCTCCCTCAACTCCTCTTTCAGACCCTTATAGAACCTCTTGATGTATCCTGCTTTGTCCAGCTGGTAAGAACCTGCATATCGAGCCAAATGGTCGAACTCCCGATGGTACTCCACCACCGTCCTGGTGCCCTGCTTCAGCTGTAAGAACCGCTCCTCCAACTCATCCCTGACCGACTGTGGAACAAAATGCTCCAGCAGCGTGGCCCTGAACTCTTCCCAGGTAATTTCTGTAACCTCCCTATCGGCAAACGTTGTGTCCAACAACGTCTTCCACCACCTCTTGGCATGGGACTCCAGGCAAGATACCACCAAATCCACCCTCTCCTCCTAGGGGCACCGTATCCCGGTCAGCATTTCGTACATAATATCCAGCCACTCTTCTGTCCGAACTGCCGACTCTGTCCCCAAGTAGGACGGGGGAGAAAGTCCTCGGAAGGTGCTAAACCAGTTGGCCCCCGGGTTTGGCTGCGGAGCCGGAGCCTGTTGAGTCCGGAAGGCCTCAAGGATAGATGTAAGAGTTTGCCCCATGTCTGACTGAAGGAAAGGAGTGGGGACCGGGGGAGGTGGTACAATGTTCGGAGTCTGCTGGGCTCCGCCTTACGGTGTAAGCTGTGCTGGGGGCTGCGTAACAAAAGCCAATTGTAAGTAATCGACTCAACCTAATTAAAGTGGACAATATACATGTGATCCCTCATATGGGCACACCATTGCTTCCGCTGCTTAGTTTGTCCCCAAACTAAACTCGCGCGGGGGTGACCCAGGGTTGTGAACTACTAGTTTTCGATCGAGGTCTGCTCTGATACCACTTGTAAGACCCCCCCCCCCCTTTTTTTTTTCAAACACTGGGTCTTAGACACAGAACCACCAATTTTCGGTGACTCCTTCACGCTCTGAAGGTTCTTCACCACAAAGCGCCGATTCTGCCGGCCAATTCGAACACAGAAAAGTAGCAAAACACAGTAAACGCAAATTTACAGTCCACAGAAGATCACATATCATAAAGATAATCTCCATGATGGGAGTGTCCATAGAATAATATATCAGAGTACTAAAATGCGGGCTTATGCCCGGTACATCATTTCCTCACCACAAATCACTCAAGCAGAAGTAAAAACAGAACATCTACTCATGGTTGAGATTCACAATCCCAGCTGTATGAACTCCGGAGCTACACAGCCCCATCTCCAAGCGCACCGGTCTCTGGGGCTGCTCCTCCATGCTGGGCTCCACGATCCCCTAAATGATGCGGTTCGAAAACCGTTAGTCCAAAAGACTAAGCCATATCATCCCCCACCCCTTCCCCCATGTCTCATAGGAACCGAGCAGAGAGGAAGAAAGGGGAGGACTTGAAGGTGGAGAATAATCAAAAACAGATGACAGCGGACCTATACTAGCAATTCTATAATAGATATTGACAACAAGATGAAGTATGAAAACTAACTTTCACTTATGTGATAAACATAAGTCAAGGGGTCTTCTGCAAGGCTCCCATCGTATAAAAAGTCTCATACCAATTTATACGTTCGAGTGTCAGTTATCAAAGAGCAGTAAATATATATTAAAATTGACCTTAATTTATAAACTTGCCCACACAAGCTTATAGACCAAGGGGTTGTTTTGCATGTCCTAATGTATAAGCATCCCATTCCACTTATACATTAGGCGTCAGGTGTTAAATGAATCGATTATGCTATGACATGCAAGTGGGTATGATGGAACATGCAAGTGTAACACACACAACCGACTCTGTGCACACAGACCTTTAGTTCCCCCTTTCTGGAGCCGTAACCTACCAGGATACCTCCGTAGTGGCAGACGTAAGCAGTGGGTTGGGTCTCACCCACCTCTAAACCAGTAAAGCACTACCGGTCAGACCTATCGTATGCCTCAATGCTTGGTGCACGAAGCGGACTCCTACGTACTCTTGTCGGTTGGCGCACCGGACTTCTATTGGTGAAGTGCTAACCACACTTGTCGAGTCAGTGTATTGGCGTCGGTGCATTGAGCCTCCAATACCGAAGACCCACCACCTTAATTTTCTTTACTTTCATGCACATGCAAATTTATCGTATTCAGAACAGAGCCGAAGCTCCCCGGACCAAAATGTCTGTCTCAAACAATCGAGCCGAAACTCCCCGGACGAAAACGTCCGTCTCTTAACTATCCAAGTCGAAGCTCCCAACTATCTTCCTGTGCTATCTGTGTTTTGTGAAATGTGCAACCCTAATTACTAAGTTACTCTTTTCAGCTTGTTAATATAGTTTACGTTAACCCAGGACTGCCCCCGGTATTCCCTGTGAAGGGCTCTCTAGGGGCACTAGGAACTATGTTGGGATTACGCCCAGCGTTCCCTTTCGCAAGGTACTTATTTTTATTATTAGTTGATTCCCTTACGCATTACCTTCTCATATTACAATAGGCTAATCCCATGTGATTTGACTCTACCTCACCTCGGGGAAGACGATCTTTCGTCGAACCCGAGCGCCTCTAAACTCTAGCCAAACCAATTTCTCACCACTCTTCCTATTCTTCTATGGTGAACTCATCCTCATCTATCCAAAATGACTAACTCCTACCCCATGTCCCATCGTATCTTATTGCAATTACCCATCTTGCCAAATACAGACCATCATAGGTTATATGTCAGACCAGACAGGAGATAATCCAAATACTCATCCAACTGGCCTAACTTATTTACTGGAGACTTATCATGACACAAATAGTCTAAATCCAGGAAATTATAATTTTCCTAACTTATCTGGTATTTAATTATTTTCCTTAAGGCTTCCAAAGGCTACTAATTTGAACATGAACTACCCTAAGTACACATGCAAGATGCCTAGCAAAATTATGATAAATATTAGGTTATCTCAATATGCTAAATCCAAAGTATCACAATTTTGCTATCATCAAAAGGGCACTAAAATTATTTTAGCATATTTACTATCCTCCGTTGTTTATTAACCAAGTACAGAAAATATCCATCCAAAAATTATGAATTAATTACACTATGCAAATAAAACCTTAAAAGTAGCATTGGTCAAGTTTCATATTTTTTCAGCAAGAATTATTCTCTGAATAAATTAATTATCAAAAATCTCAAAATTATGGACTTGTAAAGGAAGTACTATAAACAACCCTTTCAAAATTATGAATAAATTCCTACAAGTATATTTTGGCCTGAAATCATCAGTACCTAAGTCTCATGATTTTTCAACAGTTACATCATCTATAAATAATTTTATTTCACCAAAGCCTCTTTTTGAAACTAGTGAAGGAAGTACTAAATATAATCCATTAAAAATTGTAACAAAATTCAAGGATATTCACTTAGACCTATATTAGCTTCTGACCAAGTTTCAGGAGATTCAAATGAACAGAATAATCAAATTAATTAAAACACCATTTTGGGCCTTTTGGTATTTAATAAATAAAGTACCAGAAATATAATCCATAAATTTCTAATAAAATTGCCAGGGGTTTTAGATGGTCTATAACTTACTCTACCCAAATTTCATAACCTTTAGATAAGGTTTAGTGACTGAATTTACAAAATTGTGCTTCTACCCTAAAACTAGGGTTAGGGTTTTGAGGTGCCTACCTTCCTCCCAGTCCTCTAAGATTTCTTCCAGATAACTTAGGTTACACTAACTTCAATTCTACTGAGTTTTCAAGGTCATACAAAGGCATTAGCCCCCATGTCCTTCACAACCCCCAAAAGTCCTTCCTTAGGATTTGAGGTTGAACCCTAGGGTAAATCAAACCTAAATCACCCCATTTTCCTTAAGAGGGTGACATTGGCCGTACTAAGTCAGTGTCCAAAATATCAGCCTCTGTTGAGGGGAGGTGGCCACCCTAAGCCCATGGTGCACTTTTAATCAAAAACCCCTCCTTAAGGCCAAACTAGGGTTTGGTGATTTCCTAGCCAAAACCGTTCCAAATGGGCTGAAATTCTGTACAGAGCTAGGTATTGATGTCAGGGACCACTCACCAAAATTTGGGATGGTTTGGAGGTCATTAGACCACTTAATTAAAATACCCTAGCATTATTAAATAAAAGTAAACACTTTAGGCAAATTGTCTCTAACAATTCTGAATTTTGGCCAGGCCCTAGGTATAGCTAGGTTGGCCTCCCTGCCAAAATTTCAATTAATTTGGACCAAGGATGAGGTGTGGGCACTCAGTTTATTGTCTGCCTAGCCCTAGGTGTAGGTCCCACCAAAATGGGTGCCCTGGTCAAACTAGGCACGCAAATGGGTTCAAATAAATTTTAAAATACAATAGACACCCGGTTATACAAGTTTCATGTTGGTGACTTTTTCAGCAAAGGAGCCTAGGTAGTTTTAAAAATTAGGACCATGAAATACCAAATCTGTGACAGGAATTTAATAAATCAGAAAAGTATATACTATAGTTTAAAATCATATTAGCACGAATCTTGAAGTACCACTGGACGGGATCCATTCATCTTCCACCTTGAGCCGACGGCCAGGATTCATCCCGCCTAGAGCCACTTCCAAGCACTGCCGCCGGCGATCCAGCCACTTCCCCGGCCGGCCACCTCCACCACCACCTCCGTTGAGGTGGTGGTCGTCGCCAGACCGCGACTTTGCTGCCGGAAAGCACTATTCCGACGGTTCTAGCAAGAGAATTTTCGGCCAAAATCCATGGAAATACTAAATTGGATCAGGCTCAAATGAGCCCGAACCATGGACCTAGTGATTGCTATGATCTATACATGAGAGAAGGAGTGGAGGAGGACCTTCCTGACGGCCTGAATGCGGGTGGAACGACGGGATGCCATTGTCGACGGCGACGGCGCTCGGATTCTGCAACAACACAGTGGGACGGCGTGTTCCTTCCGGGTAAGGGTTTGTAAAAGCTCCCCTCTGCCCACTGATGGTGTTTAAATGATCAATTGGGGACGGGGGCGGCTGGTTCTTCAATGCCATCAAACATCATTAATGGTGTGGCTCAGGTTGAGTGGGGGGGGGGGGGAGGCTGAACCTACCTCTTAGTGGCCGGGAAACGGCTGGAATCAACTCCTATTCCCTAGAGGAGTTGATTGCAGCCATAAAGGGTGGTTGTTGACCTCCTTTGGCTGGTTCCCACCCTTCCTTTCTTCTCCCCCAACTCTCTCTGTCCACCATTATCATAAAAGGAAGCTCCTTTCTCTCTCATAGTCACCCATGTTGACTGGTCAACTCCATAGGATATGTGCAGCCCACTTAATCCTAAAAAAGATATGAAAAGTGAGGTTAGCCTAAGGGAAAAATGGCTTGAGCTTGGGTTAGCCCGTTTGGGCTAGGTTTGACTTTGCTTAGGCTAGGGTTGACTTGGGTCAATTTGATCATTTGGGTTGACCCCATTGGGTCCTTGGTGACCCATTGGTCTTCCCTAAGGTCTATGTAGGGTTGGGTATGGTTAACTTGGAACCTTGGAGGTCACTTGACCCTTGGTAAGGGCACTTTGACCACTTTGGGGCTTGAGTTGACTTGGGTCAACTTAGCCACTAGGTTTGACTCCAATGGGTCCCTAGTGACCCATTGACCTCACGTTATGTTTAGGAAGCCATGAGTAAGGTTGGTTGGGCACCTTGGTGGTCACTTGACCCTTAGTTAGGGCACTTTGACCAAATTAGGGGTTAGAGTTGACTTGGGTCAACATGACCATTTGGGTTGAACCCAAGGGGATCTTGTTGACACCATGGCTTCCCCTGAGGTCTAGGAAGGGTTATGTAGGGTTACCTTCCACTTTGGAGGTCACATACCCTTAGTAAGGGTACTTTGACCAGATGAGGGGCCTAAGTTGACTTGGGTCAACTTGATCTCTAGGGCTGAACCCAATGTGTCCTTTGTGACCCATTGACCTCACTTTAGGGTCAAGAGGGCATGGGTGGGGTCTACTTGGCTAGGGGAAGGTCAATTGACCCTAAGTAGGCTAGTTTGACCCATTTAGGGTTAGGGTTGACTTGGGTCAACTGAGTCTCTTTGATTGACCACAATGGGTCCTTATGGATCTAATGGGCCTCCCAAAATGTTTGGGGGTGTTGTGGTAGGGTCTTGGGGTCAAGGTGTAGCCCCATGGTCCTCCTAAACTATTGTTCAGAATCCTACTATTTGCAGGCCATGATGATTTCCAACTTCATGTCTAAGCTCACTTGGTTTTCTTGAGCTTCCTAGGGTTTTGTCATGACCTAGTCATGGCCCAAACCACTCTTAGCGGTCTAGTTGGAAATGGGATGTTACACTAACGGTGTTGGGAGATGTTGTTCTGGTTATCGTAGGACTTGTCTCAACGATAAGACATGAAATATGTCATTGAGATTTCCCAACTCTGGAGGCAGGGCTAATTGATAGTCAACAGGGCCAACACGCTCTATCACCAGATAAGGGCCCAAATAGCGGGGGTCTATCTTATTTTGCTTCCTCAAACGAGAGATACCACGCATGGGCTTAATTTTCAAAAACACCATTTCTCCTACACTAAACTCCACCGGCCGGTGCCATGCATCATAATACTTAGCTTGACGGCTCTGGGATTTTTGTATTTCTTCCTGGATTAGACGTATCACTGTCATAGTATCATCAATATAAACTACTCTTAAGGCTTTCAGGTCCTCATCTTAAGCCAAACTCAATGGAGTCTGACAATGCCTTCTATACAATGCCTCGTATGGTCTCATTGCAATGCTGGCCTGATAACTATTATTACAAAAAAACTCGACTAAAGGTAGCATTCGTTCTCATGGCTCGTTGTTCTCTACTATGCAAAGTTAGAGTAGATCCTCAATCGTCCGGTTCGTCCTTTCCGTCTACCCATCTATTTGAGGTTGGAAGGAAGTGTTAAAGGCCAACTTGGTCCCCAAGTGTACCTACACTCGCCTCCACTCTTTGGATGCGAAATGTCCATCAAGATTCGTCACAATGGACTTCGGCACTCCGTGGAATCGGACCACTTGTTCTATGAACAAACTGGGCAGAATGTCAACTCCATCACCCTGTCGGTTTCGAATGAATCGTGCTACCTTGGTAAGTCGATCCACAAAAATCCATATAAAGTCGTTTACAACACGGGATCGAGGTAATCCATGGACAAAATCCATATAAATATCTTCAAATATCCACTCTAGTATCGGCATGGGCTGCAGAAGACCTCTTGGGTTGCGGCATTCAGCTTTAACCTTTTGACAAGTCTGGCATTGGGCCACGAGTCTGGTGATGTCTCTTTTCATTCTGGGACAGTAAATGGTGTTGCGCAGATCAACAACATCTTAACCATACTAGGGTGAATGGAATACCTCGACTCGTGCGCTTCTCGAAGAATCTCATCTCGGATTCCTCCGGTTGAGGGAATAAATATGCGGTGCTTGAACTGTAAGATTTCATCATGCAGGTTGAACTTCTCTTGTGCTCCTCTTAAAGGAACTAGATGATCAGGACCACATCTGGATCGACCTTATGGGCCTCTCGCATTTGATCCCGGATGTCACGTTGTATCTCCATCAAATATAACTAGGACTGATACTCTTCTGGATCCCTATGAGCAACAAGAGTTATCTCCAAGTTTAACAAAGACCGAAACAATTCTTTTGGAATCTGCTCCATCCAGCTCCCAACTATCGGGGGTTGGCAGCTCAATGTGTTTGCAACTTTATTAGCCATCCCGGGTGGTACTGGAGAGCAAAATCATAATCACACAGAAATTCCAAAAATTGGTGTTGTCGGAGGTTCAATTCTTTCTAAGTAAAGATATATGTGAGACTCTTATGGCAGGAGAAGATCTCACATCTTATCCTGTACAAGTAGTGTCTCCAAATCTTAAGAGCGATGACAACAACACCCAATTATAAATCGTGGTCTATGTAATTCAACTCGTGCAGCTTTAATTAGCGACATGCGTAAGCTACCACCTTACCATATTGCATTAAAACAACTTCTAACCCTTTCATGGATGCATTCGTATAAATTTAGAATCCTTCGGTCCCTGAAGGGATCGTAAGTATTGGGGAAGAAGTTAGTTAATTTTTCAATTCAACGAATGCAGTCTCGAATTCCGGTGTCCACCGAAACATAACATCCTTCCTTGTAAGGGAGGTTTGGGGTAATGTAATCTTAGAGAATCCTTCCACAAATTTCCTGTAATACCCGGCAAGAACAAGAAAACTTTGTACATCTGCTGCTATCTTAAGCGGTGGCCAACTTCGAACCGCCTGGATCTTAGCCTGATCTACTACTACTCCATTTTTGTTGATAGTGCGGCCAAAGAATCCGACTTCCACTAACCAAAATTCACACTTACTAAACTTGGCGAAGATAGGGTGTTATCGAAGTTTAAGTAACACCATCTGTATGTGTCTGGAATGGTCTACCCTAGTCTTCGAGTAGATCAAAGTGTCATCAATAAAGACAATAATGAAGTGATCTAGGAAGGGTTCGAATACCTTATTCATTAGAGACATAAAGGTGGAGGGGGCGTTAGTGAGTCCAAAAGGCATTACCATAAACTCATATAGCCGATAGCTGGAGCTAAAAGCAGTTTTTGGGATATCTTCCCCCGATCTCGAAGTTGATAGTAGCTTGATCTTAGGTCCATCTTGGAGAATACGGATGCACCTTGCAATTGATCAAACAACTCGTCAATCCTTGGAAGTGGATACATATTCTGTATAGTAAGGTTATTTTGTTCCATGTAATCTATGCACAATCGTAGTATCCCGTCATTCTTATTTACGAACAGTATAGGGGCTCCCTAGGGCGAGGAACTTGGGCGGACGAATCCAGCATCTATCAATTCCTGAAGATGAATCTTCAACTCGGCCAATTGCTTGGCAGCCATCCGATGGGGTGCTCAGGACACTGGTCAAGCTCCGGATATAAGCTCGATCTGGAAGTCAACCTCTCGCTGTGGGGGCAAACCTGGGAGGGACGCAAGGAAAACATCAGGAAAATCTCGCACCACCGGATCTTTGGCAAGCACTTGAACTTTATTCTCCATTTCAAAGTAGATAAGAAATACTTCGTCTTTCTACCAGACTGACCTTACAGTGTGAGCAGAGGTCAAAATGATGCGAGAGATGGAAGCTATACCTGTTAGAGTAACAACCTGTCCGTCTGGGTTCTGAAGCTTGACCTCGCGGGTCAAACAGTTTATTTGGGTCTTATGCTCGGCCAACCAATCCATTTATAATATGAGGTTGAATCCAGTTATTTCTAGTATTGTTGCATAAATCTCAAATTCTACGTCCCTTAGCATGGACTGGAACCTGCATTTTTTGTAGACGTCATATCTGATCCATCTGGTAGACATAGGTGTCAATATCTGGCGTATCTCTAGCGTCTAAAATATATACCTATCACTACATCAGGGGTCGGTCCATGATGAAGGTCTAATGCGTATGCCTCAAGGGCGTTGCTTGGCCCCACTGACCTCTTATACCAGCTCTACATCTTCGACCTATCTGGCCTTGTCCTTGCACTGTCTGCCCTCCTTGAACTGCTCCTAATCCTGGCCTTCCAACTGCCTGCAAGAAGAAAGCTCTCATGTGTCCTGGCTGCTGGCATAGAAAATAGTTCCCTACAAAGAGAACGTCTCGACAAGCTACTGGCGCGGGCTGTGGTACTGGAGCTGGCCTGGGATCCTGTTGCGGTGAGGGGGATGCTGGTGGGCCCCTAAAAGGTTATCTGCATTGTCTCTATCTGTGCTCTCTCTCTCTCCTATCAGCAGCAAACATATCTTCTATCTCGTCCCATGTAACGCCTCCTCTGTAATGACCGTATAATATGGGTCCAGCAAGGGCCCAACAATATACATACACAACAACTTAAGAATTATAAGATGATATAAACTACCCAACGCAAAACTCAGACTAAACACAGCAGAAATAAAAGAGAAAGACCAGAAGTTATCCACTAACATATGAGTATCAACACGGCGTTATTGCCTTACAACATTTTAGAGTCCAAAACTCAACCATAACATTAAGTATCAATGTGCATAAGCACTCCTAGGCTACCTCAGTGTGCATGCTGGAAAATATAGAATATAAAGCATTACATTCCACCAACAAAGCTATAACACATCTTGTAACACTTCATGAGGCTTAGGCGTTTTTGGCCGACGAGCTTGCTCCCGCTTGCGATCCTTGCCCTGAAAAATTTGGTTGTAACGTGGGTCAGCAAAGGCTAAACTCAACTACGTAACCAACACATCTCCTCCTGGCCGTCCATAGCGTACACCGGGGCACTCCATTACCCTACAATTCAGCACTTCGTATGTAAAATACAAGTACATTTAAAGTAGTAAAATAGGTTTGGATGTCTCACACAGCAAACACGTTTCTATGTTGAGCATATAATAAAAGTGGTCTACAATGCATCATGTATGTAAACCTGGGCTTCACCCAAGGCATCCTAAAGTGTATGTTTCTAACACATGATTAATCGGGTACATCCAATTTCCCCATCGGCATTCAAGCCACAAGCACATGGGTACTTCCAATTTCCCCGTCGGTGTTCCAGCCGCAAACACAAGGGTACTTTAATTTCTCCATCGGTTTTCAAGCTGTAAACACAAGGGTACACTAATTTCCCCCAAACGGCATATAAGCCGCCACACGGAACGCTCGCCTAGGCCCCACCTGCTCATGGGTCTCAAACCCGGGCTTGCCTGCAGGCTCTGACTTCTCACGTCAGGATTCTGCCATACAAACAAACCGATACTAAGAACCCTTGCTAGACCCACCCATTCGCGATGACCCAGGCCCGACTCCAATATCGTGATCAAGTCCACCGAAGGAGACCCAGCGGGACCCAGTTGGTATTGTCCGGGATTCCCCAAAGCTCGGTGTTCTATTCAGTCTCACAAAAGGGGACTTGTCTCGCCGGGACACTCTCCGCACATGACTTTGCAACGTCACGGGCTAGCCAGCCGACCATAGAGAAAAACCATGCCTTAGCACATCACAATCCTATGCCTTTCCCACCCTATTCCAATACTTGTACCGTACCATCCATGTGCCCTCGTGTGTACTCTAATTTCCACACGGTCGGGTTCCGGCCACACGTACTCACACAAAAAGGGGAAAACATCATCACATGCTGCATCTTGCCGCTAACGGATTTCTACAAAAATCCTTAAGGCTCGCAATGCAAAATCACGGAGTTGGACTAATGGTTGTGACTATAGCTTCACCCACAATGCCTAATCAGCTAACTGAGCGGATCTCTAATGCAATATCATGTCGGGGATGGACACAATCGACCCGGTGACTCATCTTGAAACATGGCAACCCGAACTCCTATCAATTGAGAGATACGGTGCCTAGAACGCACGAAAGAAAAATAAAGAAAGCATAGATTCCATGCATGCATCCTAAAACCGAGAGGAGAAGTGTCGCTACCCTTCGATTCCTCTTTCTTGCCATGAAGCCCTTGTCTTGCACGGATGAAAACAAGCACCTTTGCGTCCTCTTCACGGATCTGGCCTCGGAACGACGATCGGAGCTCTGAAGCTCCGTTAATGGCGGAGAAAGCTCCTCTCTTCCTCCTCCGAACTCTCTCTCTCTCTAAAACCCTAAGTCAACTCCAAAATGAGAACAAGTGAGGGAGAGAACCGCTCAGCCCTACTAAACCCTTTGGGAAGATGATCCTAGGGTGAAGGATAAACTTTGATGTTAAATCAAACAGCTAAGAAATAGATCTACAAAACCTGCAATTCCCAATTTAGTTGAAATATTTAGGCTTTGTCGATCGGCTTGAGCTTGACGAAAAGCCGTGAGCTCGATGAAATGTCCTCAGCTCGACAAACAACACTGAGCTCGACAAAAATCCCCCAGCTCGATGAAAAGTCGTGAGCTTGAGGAACCCAAGCACGACGGATAAAGCTGTGCTTGACGAAATGCCCCCAACTTGACTTTTATTGAGCGGCCATAGCTCGACTTCGGTCGAGCGGCCCTGAGTTCGACTATGGCCACAACTCGACTTTCGTCGAGCGGCCCTGAGTTCGATGAAGGCCACAGCTCGACTTTCATCGAGCGGCCACAGCTCGACTTTCGTCAAACGGCCTTCGACGATCACTGTATTTCGTCGAACAACATTGACTCCTCAAATTTGGGGTGTTACAACTCCTCCCCCCTTACTAGAATTTCGTCCCCGAAATTAGTCTTCATATAGGAAGACAGTAAGAAAATTGTTGCAACAAATTTAAATATTATTACAACAACTTTACACAACTCATTTTCATTCAGGAAAACAACAAGAAAAATGTTGCAACGCCTCAAAATACTATTGCAACATATCTAACACTGTTCCACTCAAGATTATACAAACAACTCAGGATACTCTTCGCGCATGGTTTATTCTCGCTCCCAAGAGAACTCGTCGCGCCCGCAGTTGTCCCAATGCACCTTTACAAGCTTCACCTCTTTGTTCTACAACTGCCGAACTTCTCAATCCTCTAAGCCCACCGGACGGACTTTCGTCCTCAGGTCCTCTTCTATCAACACCGTAGCCGGTCCGATCACTACTCTAGCCTCCACCAAGGCTTTCCTCAAGACTGAGACATGGAAAACATCGTGTAATCCACTCAGCTTTGTGGACAATTCCAACCGACAAGCTGCTTCTCCAATGCGTTCTATAACCTCAAACGGTCCAAAAAACCTCGGACTAAACTTCTTGAGTCGGCGAATCCTTGAAACGCCTTTGAATGGCTTGATCTTGAGATAGACCCAACCGCATGCCAAAACCTCCACATTCCTATGGTGAGCATTAAAATACTTTGCTTGCCTGTCCTGGGCAACCTTCATGCGCTCCTAAATGGTTCGCACTAACTCGCATGCATTAGCCACAACTTCTTTTCCCAAAAGTATGGTGTCTCCCGCCTCTATCCAAGGCATTGGCATTCGACACCGCCTTCCATACAAAGCTTCATATGGCGCCATTTTTATACTCGCTTGATAAATGTTGTTGTAGGCGAACTCTACTATGAAGAAGTGATCTTCCCACTTCATCCCAAAGTCAAGAGTACACATTCTTAGCATATCCTCAAATGTACGGTTTGTTTTTTTGTTTGTCCATCAGTTTGAGGATGCAACACTGTACTGAACTTATGCTTCGTGCCCAGACTTTTCTGAACTAATCTCCAGTGTTTGTATGTGAAACGTCCATCACGATCACTAACTATACTCTTAGGAATCCCACGTAGTCGGACAACGTTGCCAACATACAACTCTACCAGTTTCTCCATGCCGTCCACTTTCAGATTTGGGATAAAATGAGCCACTTATGTCAAGTGATCCACGATCACCCAAATCACATCGTTACCATGCTGCGATCGAGGTAAGCCATGCAGAAAATCCATGGAGATGTCATCAAATTTCCATTCGAGGATCAAAAGACGCTTCATGAACCCGCCCGGCTTCTAGCACTCAGCCTTCACTAAGGCGCAAGTTTGACACCGACTCACATATAAAGCTATATCACGCTTCAAACTAGGCTACCAAAAGGATTTCCTCAAATCCAAGATGTTGGGTCCATTGCCCACAATGTTCCCTAGAATAGATTTGAAGAGGCATCCCCATCAACACTAAGCACATAGTTGTATTTGATGTTGTTTAAGCTCATTATGTGCAGGATGTTCCATGGAACAAGTCTAGATAGGTGGTCTAAGTGATGTGACAAGTGGTCAAAAAGTGAAGTTGCTGGAAAGGAAAGAACTAGGCTAAGTGGCGAAGACAGGTAAACTCTTACCTATGTTGTGGGCTAACAGAAATCTGTCTAAGTCTACAGGAATTTAGAGATGAAGACACACTCAACGCCATACAGCAAAAGGCTGTGAGTAGAACTCAGTTCAGAAATTCATCGAACTGAGTTCGGAGTTCGTCGATCAGAACTCACCATTCATCAAGCTGAGTTCAGAGTTTGAGACTCTGAGTTAGTCAAACTCAGTTCAGAGAAATCGTCGAACTGAGTTCAGAGATCGTCGAACTGAGCTCACCATTCGTTGAGCTAAGTTCACAACAAAAATGCTGTGAGTTGAACTAAGTTGGAATTCAAAATTCATCGATCTAAGTTCAAAATTCGTTGAACTCGGTTCAGAGAATCCGTCGATCTAAGTTCAGGATTCTTCGAACTCAATTTAGAGAATTCATCAAACAGAGTTCAGCATTCGTCAAGCTCAGCCAACTTTCCTTGGGATAAGTTCGTCATGCTTAGCTTGAAATTCGTCAAGTTCAGTTTGCAGTTCATCGAGCTTAGCTTTTAAATCATCGAACTCTACTCAACACTTATCAAGCTAACCAGAAAAATAAACTAAGACAAAAAATACTGAGACCATAAAAACAGAATCATTGAGACAGCTGAGACAGCTGAGAAGCTCAAGGCCAAAAGAGCTGAGAGAAATATTGGTCTCAGCTGTTAATAAGAAACCGCTGAGACCACTGAGACAAAACTGCTGAGACAGGAGTTGGTCTCAGCAAAACTGCTGAGATAGGAGTTGGTCTCAGCAAAATCGCTGAGAGATGAGTTTGTCTCAGCAAAACCGCTGAGACAAGAGTTGGTCTCAGCATAACCATTGAGACTGTCTTAGCTGAGAAGAAGAAATCCTTGAGACAAGTTAAGCAGAAAAATGGTTAAGGCAAAAAATGTTGAGTGAAGGTTGTTCACTCAACGTTGTCGATGCCCAGTAAAGACAGAAAATCTGTCTAAGTGTTTTGGCGTTGAGTGATGCTGACTGTACGCGATAATTGTTGTTGCAGACCTTCTGTACGGCAGTTGGCGTTAAAGCAAGATTACTGTAGGGAATTAATGATGTGGGGCCCACTGCTAAAGAGCCGTTGGGTCAATAATCAACAAAAGAAAGAGGCATACAGAGAAAAGACAAGACTTGGGACTGCAGTAAGAGAAAGAAAGTGAGTTCTTCTTCTCCTCCATTGTTGTGGAGCTGAAGAACAGGAAGCTCGGTCTGAACGACAGAGCAAGTTTGCTGTTGATCGAGATTATCAACAGCAAGATAGTTGGTGTCATTCTCATCTGCACCAGCAAGCAAGTTCATAGTATTTTCTTTAAGGAAAAAGGTAACAGCTTGTGTCCAACCCTTGCTGCAGGTGCTTCACAGTCTTAGCCATCAAATCTAAAGAATATTCACTTGGGGAGCTGTGAAGAAGGAGAGAGGACCATGCAGGTGTCTCAGTTCAGGAAGAGGCAGAGAAACAAGTCTACAAGTTCTTCCAGCACATCATCATCTGTGTTGCTGTGAAGAAAGGAGTTGAGCTGGGACTACTCCAGCTCAGGTTGTAGTAAGGTTTGCTGCAGTTACTTCTCTAGCTCCAGCTGGATAAAATCCCTGGTACTGAGAAGAGAAAGTTAGGTCAAATTATTTTCTTAGTCCAGAAAAAGGTATACTCAGGAAGGAATTTCCTGTATTCATTAGTTAGACTGAGTTTACCTCAGTCAGGAAGCTTGACACTGAGAAACATCTCTTGTGTCAAGCATTACCACCAAACCCCTTTTCATCTTATAGGATTCAGTTTACCTGAATCTGAGCTATAGGGCACTTTGTGTTTGAGTGGTAGGTGACTAATTAGTCACCGAGTTGTAGGTGCCCTGCTGGGGTACTAAGGTAGGAGAGTGATGCTCTCTGAGTGTAGGGCCTTTGTGCCTGAGGTAGGTGACAAGTGTGTGACTGAGCTATAGGTTCCCTGTTGGGGTACTAAGGTAGGAGAGTGTTGCTCTCTGAGTGTAGGGCCTTTGTGCCTGAGGTAGGTGATAAGTGTCTCACTGAGCTGTAGGTGCCATACAGGGTACTGAGGTAGGAGAGTGCTGCTCTCTGAGTGTAGGGAATTTGTGCTTGAGGTAGGTGATAAGTGTATCACTGAGTTGTAGGTTCCTGGAGGGGCACTGAGGTCAGTACCTGGAGGGGTACGGAGTTGTAGGAGTGCTGCAACACTCTGAGAGTAGGGCCTTGTGCCTAAAGTTGTAGGGCTGAAAATCATGAGCTGTAGGCCTTAGAGATAAGGTTGAGGTAGGTGGCTTGCGGGTCACTGAGTGTAAGAGCACTGCAGAGCTCTGAGGTAGGATCCCTTGTTGATCTGAGGTAGAGCTATCCTCCCAGCCTGAGTGTTGGGAATAACAGCCTGAGGTAGGTGGTCTGTTGACCACTCAGTGTAGGCCTCTGTGTAACGCCTCCATTCGTCATATGGAATATAACTGTGGGTCCGGCTGGGGCCCCATGCCATATTTCACAAACAAACGGCGGAATCACGTATGAATATCAAAATCACGTTCTACTCGCATCTTAACTCAGAGCATTCTAGCGAAGTGTTTTAAGTTGCAAGAACTCAACACAATGAATGTCCACTAAATATATAAACCACACATTTATATATATCTCTAGGAATGTATACAAATACACAAACTCTCATGGCATTACGGCCTTACATGTTTCTCTTTACAAATATGGCTTCATACATCGGCACGCAGGCCGACCACACATGAAATATAAGACTTCGCACGGCCTTCAAGGGCCTTTATGCAGCAAGGGCTTCAACCCGCTCAATCCAATTCAGCCTGTCATCACCTGCATTTGGACATCCACCCCAAGGGTGGTAAACAAAGCAACGGTCGGCATTAGCTGACCAATTATAACGACCCTACCCCTTACCCGAGGCAGTGGTTCCTTCCCTGTATGCATCGCAATTACAACATATATATGTTTATCAACAAGTGCTCTTACGCACAACATCATCACATACGCCTGTCTTATTGCCAGACACTCCGTGCACTCAGGGAACTCTTATGATATACCGAATCATCCTTGGCACCACCACCAATTAGAGGCTTTTAACGTGTTGGCTATGGGCCTTAGTCTACCACAACACGCTTGCTGGAGACATCCTTGCCCATCCCACTCAGAGGTTCTAACCTCACTGCAACCATTGAGCATTCAGATCGACCCACCACCGTGGTGCAGCAACCCGGGTCTGGCCCGCAACCCCCTATTTGCATTGCCACCAATCGACCTCTCACAACACAGGTACATGTCAGCCCTTTTCCGTTGCTCAATTCGTCAATAGAGCAGATCTTGACGCGGGTCAGCTTTCCCATTCCTGATCAGCACACAGCTCTCGCAGAGCCGCTTTCCAATTCAGCACACACAACACAAGCGGCTCATCAAGGGCTTCTTAGGTATTCAAAAATTATAGGCATCCACACAATACACAGAGTCTTCTCTGGTTCACAACATAAACATCACCAATCCAGCCTAACCGTCCGGATGGGCTTCACACAACATGCCTATACCGTACTACACATTTCCGGCTCTAGATGTAGACTCAACCGGGGATATCAACTATCAACCCATTGGAATCACTTACGCTTTCCACCGCTTGGTGGAGGATTCCATGCTCATACATAAAAGGAGGACTTTACGTGTCCAAGAAGGAGATCGTTATCCTTGAAGATCGCTTTGGAGGCATGAAAATCTAGCCAGATGGAATCACCGCCACGACCTTGCCTCCATGAATCTAAACTCGACTCTCGATTCGGCACGCTGAAGCTCCTCCGACAACCGGATTCCTTCTCCTCCTTCCTTCCTTGCTCTCCTCTCTCCCTATCTCTTTAGAAAGAGAAAGACAAGATGAATGGAAGTTTATCCTTCCATTCTCAGCTTTATAACAGCAGGAAAAGGCCTGAACCACTAGATCCAAGTTGATGGAAATGAACGGGCACGAGTTGCCCAGAAAAGAATTATCTTAGGCTGACACGACTTGTGACATGCCCGTGTCGCAGGCCATGTTCCTTAAGCGGCAAAGGAACCAACTCAACCCGACCAGGACGCGGCCATGTGACACGCCCGTATCACAGGTCGTGTGCCCTACACGGCTTTGGACACGCCCATGTCTAGCCTGTGTTCATAGCCATGGACAAAAATAGAGAAGGACATGGCCTCTGACACGCCCGTATCATAGGCCGTGTACCCAACTCGACTTGCCTCTCGAGAATCGTCGAGCGCATTTCGTCCAGTGGAGTTAGTCGACCCAGAGGAGGACACGGCCTACGACACGCTCGTGTCGCAGGCTGTGTTCCCTCAAACTCATCGAGTGTATTTCGTCGACCACTCGACAGGCTGTTTGTCAACTCGACCACACAGGGCAGGACACGGCTTGGGACACGCTCGTGTCTCAGGACGTGTTGCCCAGCCTGAACTCATATTTTGTGATTTGGGGTGTTACAACCCTCCCCTCCTTATAAGAAATTTCATACCAAAATTTAGCTCAACTGTAGACACCATCATAACCACGCCTTTGTTGCACCTTGATAAAATGATTCGGGTTAGAGCTCAGAGTCCACAGCTTGTCTCGCCCCACGGTATCGCACAAAACAAGTCGTTAACAAACATAGTGTCATACATCCATACAACATATATTTACATCACGAAAGGAGCAAAGTTCACATATTTCCACTCGTCTGTATCTCTCATAATCCATTGTATGGCCTCTTGTACTTCCAGACTAAACACTCGAGGCTGATGTACTTCACCGATTGAGATTTGCGGCTCCAGTAATTCGAGATTGTATACTCGCGGTTGCGCCCGGGATGCAGATGACTCTATCATTGCCTTACTCTTTTCCTCATAAGACGCACCTGTCTTTTTCTCATCTTTTGAAGGGCCACTCCAACAATCACGGGCTATAGGTCCCTGCTTCCCACATTTAAAACATGTACGTGTCTCAACATGTTCTTGTCCATATGTTCTCCCGACGCAACATTCGAAGAAGTTTATTCAGCAGGCCCGAACCTCTTCTTTTCTCGTTTCCTAAACTCCAATTGTTCCGACTGCGGAAATTTGAATTCCAACTTTTTCATTGCCAAGATCTTCTTGTCCTGCACCCGTTTCAAATCCTTCTCCAGCGCACGGGTTGTATCTACTAACGCTTGGAAGCCTTGGTTCACCAAACTCGGGAGTGCCAACCTCAGCTCATCACGAAGCCCTCATAGAACCTATTTGTCTTTCGTGCCTCCTCAGCGAAAGTAGACCCCGCATAGCGCCCCAGCCTAGTAAACTCATGCAGGTAAGTATCAACACTACTCATACCCTACAACAAGCGTTGGAATTCATTTTCCATGGTAATTTGCTGCGATACTGCAAATACTTGGCCAGAAATAATCTTGAGAATTCTTCTATCGAGATCTCCTCTAATCCTCGACCTGCCAAGTGGTGCAATTCCACTTCATCCCACCAAATCCTCGCGTCTCCTTCTAGCAGAAAAGTGTGTAAGGTAACTTTCTGCCCCTCCTCAGTCCTGATTGCTGTCAGGATCCTCTTCACTATTGCAAGCCAATCGTCAGCCTGCATTGGGGAACCCACCCCTCCAAACGTAGGTGGATGAAACTCCATAAACCATTTCAGTTACTCATCAGCTGCATGCTCGTCAATCAGAGCCTCTACACGCTCTTGCCTTGCACCAAGCTGTACTGGCACCACTGCAGGCCTTGCCTGCCCAATAGGCTGTGCATATAATACTGTGAGCACCATCTCAGTAACCAAAAGTATGGTCTCCGCCGAGCGAGGAGGTGTTGGCACCTCAGCTGGTGTCGCACTCTCATCACAACGCTGGGGCTCAGATTGCCCAGCACCACTCCTCGTCACCTATCAATGTACAAAACACCATTAACGGCCATTCCATAATGGCAAATATACATTGTCTACACGCTCACGCTCCTCACGTGCATGTATTGCATTCCCAGTGGACATTCGTGAGTTCAAATATGTTCTTCCTACCAAGCAACCTCCCTCTGATACCACTTTGTAACGCCTCCATTCGTCATATGGAATATAACGGTGGGTCTGGCCGGGGCCCCACGCCATATTTTACAAATAAACGACGAAATCACCTATGAATATCAAAATCCCGTTCTACTCGCATCTTAACTCAGAGCATTCTAGCGAAGCGTTTTAAGATGCAAGAACTCAACACAATGAATGTCCACTAATTATATAAACCACACATTTATATATATTTCCAGGAATGTATACAAATACACAAACGCTCATGGTCTTACGACCTTACATGTTTATCTTTACAAATATGGCTTCATACATCGGTACGCAGGCCATCCACACATGAAATATAAGACTTCGCACGGCCTTCAAGGGCCTTTAAGCAGCAAGGGCTTCAACCCACTCAATCCAATTCAGCCTGTCATCACCTGCAGTTGGACATCCACCCCAAGGGTGGTAAACAAAACAACGGTCAACATTAGCTGACCAATTATAATGACCCTACCCCTTACCCGGGGCAGTGGTTTCTTCCCTGTATCCATCACAATCACAACATATATATGTCTATATCACAACAAGTGCTCTTACGCACAACATCATCACAAATGCCAGCCTTATTGCCAGATGCTCCGTACACTCAGGGCACTCTTACGGTGTACCGAATCATCCTTGGCACCACCACCGATCATAGATTTTTAAATTGTTGGCTATGGTCCTTAGTCTACCACAACACGAATGCTGGAGACATCCTAAACCATCCCACTCAGAGGTGCTCACCTCACGACAACCATTGAGCATTTCAGATCGACCCAGCATCGCGGTGCAGCAACTCGGGTCTGGCCCGCAGCCCCCCATTTGCATTACCAACAATCGACCTCTCACAACACAGGTACAGGTCAGCCCTTTCCCATTTCTCAATTTGTCAATAGTGCAGATCTTGACGCGAGTCAGCTTTCCCTTTCCTGATCAGCACACAGCTCTCGTAGAGCCGCTTTCCAGTTCAGCACACACAACACAAGGGGCTCATCAAGAGCTTCTTAGGTATTCACAAATTATACGCATCCACACAATACACCGAGTTTTCTCTGGTTCATAACATAAACATCACCAATCCAGTCTAACCGTCTGGATGGGCTTCACACAACATTCCTATGTTGTACTACGCATTTCCGGCTCTAGATGCAGACTCAACCGGGGATATCAACTATCAACCCACTAGAATCACTTATGATTCCCACAGCTTGGTAGAGGATTCCATGCTCATGCATAAAGGAGGACTTTACGTGTCCAAGAAGGAGATCGTTACCCTTGACGATCGCTTTGGAGCCATGAAAATCTAGCCAGATGGAAATCACCGCCACGACCTTGCCTCCATGAATCTGAACTCGGCTCTTGATTTGGCACGCTGAAGCTCCTCCGACTACCGGATTCCTTATCCTCCTGCCTTCCTTGCTCTCCTCTATCCCTATCTCTTTAAAAAGAGAAAGAGAAGATGAATGGATGTTTATCCTTCCATTCTCGGCTTTATAACAGCAGGGAAAGGCCTGGACCACTATATCCAAGTTGAAGGAAATGAACGGCCACGAGTTACCCACAAAAGCATTTTATTGGGCTGACACGGCGTGTGACACGCCCGTGTCACAGGCCGTGTTCCTTAAGAGGCAAAGGAACCGACTAAACCCGACTAGGACATGGCCATGTGATACGCCCGTGTCACAGGCCGTGTGCCCTACACGAATTTGGACACGCCCATGTACAGCCCGTGTTCACAGCCCTGATAATAAATAGAGAAGGACACTGCCTCTGACATGCCCGTGTAATAGGCTGTGTACCCAACTCGACTTGCCTCTCGAGAATCGTCGAGTGCATTTCGTCGAGTGGAGTTCGTCGACCAAGAGGAGGACACGGCATATGAAATGCCTGTGTAGCAGGACGTTTTACCTCACACTTGTGGAGTGAATTTCATCGAGCACTCGACAGGCTGTGTGTCAACTCGACCACACAGATCAGGACACAGCGTGGGACATGTCCGTGTTCAGGCCGTGTTGCCCTGCCTGAAACCAAATTTTGGGATTTGGGGTGTTACACTTTGTGTCTGAGAAGTGAGTCTTGGAGGAGACTTGGAGATCCTACGGGATCTAAGGTATAAGATCTTAGGAGCAGTTTGGAGAAGTTGTGTCTAGTCCAACAAGTTAGTTGGATAGGTGGGAGGGAAAGTGGATGTACCCAATTGGGGAACCACTATGAATCTCTATGTGCTTTTCTGTGGTTATTTTCCTTTCTTATTTATATGTGCTAAGGACAAGCTCTAGATCACCCTAGACTCAAAGATAAATGAAAACAACAAAGAAATTTAAAGAATGTAAAAGAAAGTCTTAAAGAGAAAAAAAACCTATTCACCCCCCCCCCCTCTAGATGATTTAGCTATCCTTGAAATAAAAACTTTCACAAGAACATCTTTGTACTGCGCCGATGAATGAAGTACTTTATAAAATGAGCCTCAAACATCAACTCCTCACAGAGCTTGTCGAACTACGGTATACATATCCTTCTGTCCCTCCTCGAGACCCCATCAATCATCTCCCAGACGCTACCGTCGCCCTTTAGAGCTTCCACCACGAATGGCTGAAACTCTTCATCCAAACTAGTCGCTTCCCGAATACGATCAGATAAGTCATTTTGCAACTCGATCCAGTTCAATCGAGCTATGCTTGACTCACCTCTTGCTACGCACTCAATGCCAAGGGTCTCACAGTCCCTCATCAGCCTCTCATCTTGAGCTTCGATCCAACCCTCTTGACCAGCGTATTTCCTACTCAAGGCATCCGCCACCACATTGGATTTTACTGGTGTATACTGAATCGCCGCTTCATATTCTCCAAGGACCTCGACCCATTTGCGCTGCCGCATATTCAAGTCCTTTTGGTCTAGAAGATACTTCAGGCTTTTGTGGTCCGTGAATATCTGCACCTTCGCACCTCACACATATGGCCGTCACAACTTTAATGCAAAAATTAACGCCGCCAACTCCAATTCATGGACGAGGTAATTCCTCTCATGAGGCTTCAACTTCCTAGACCCAAAAGCTATAATACTATCATGTTTCACCAACACGCAACCCAGCCCACATCCTGATGCATTCCTGAAAATCTGAAATCCTTCAGTCCCTTTAGGCAGACTTAGGAGTGGAGCTGTCATCAGCCTTTCCTTCAGGGTGTCAAACTCCTAATTGCACTCTTGAGTCCACACAAACTTCTGGTCCTTACGACTTAGAGAAGTGAGGTGTTGATCTATCCGAGAAAAGTTTTCCACAAACCTTCTATTGTACCCTGCTAGTCGAAGGAAACTTCGGACTTCCACCACGGTTCTCAACACTGGCCAATCTTTGATGGCCTCCACTTTTGCAGCATCAACCGCCACACCATCACCACTAATCACATGGCCTAGAAATGCCACCTTCTCCAACCAAAACTCGTACTTTGAGAACTTTGCATAAAGCTGGTTCTCTCTCAACACTTGTAACAATATTCTCAAATTAGTCTCATGCTCCGCCTCCGATTTGGAGTATACCAAAATATCATCGGTAAAGACGACAAAAAAAGAGTCCAAGTATTTACGAAGTACTCACTTCATCAAATCCATGAATACTGATGGTGCATTCGTCAACCCGAACGACATCACCGAGAACTCGAAATGACCATACCTTGTTCCAAAAGCTGTCTTGGGTATGTCCTCATCTCGAATTCGCAACTGATAGTATCCTGACTTCAAGTCAAACTTAGAATACACCACTGACCCCACCAACTGGTCAAACAGGTCATCTATCCAAGGAATCAGATGTAGGACACCCCCCTTTTTTGTTGAAACACTGGGGTCTTAGACCCAGGACCGCCGCTTTGTGGTGACACACTCACGCAGGGGAAGGTCATCACTACAAAACGCCAATCTTGCAGGTCAAATCGATCACAATTGTAGCAAAACAACAAAAGGCATGTCCACATAAAATCACGTATAAAATAATAATCTCCACAAAGGGAGTGTCCACAGGTATAACAAAATACTAAATCTTGGGCTCATGCCCAGTACATCAAATCCTCACTACATGTCTGTTGTCGTAGAAGCAAAATAAATATAATTACTGGCGAACAGGACTCACAGTCCCTGCTGTCTGAACTCTGGTACTAGATTGCCCCATATCCAAGCATGCCGACCTCTGGGGCTGCTCCTCCATGCTGGGCTCCACGGTCCCCTAAAATGATGTGGTTCAAAAACCGTTAGTCTAAAAGACCAAGTCCTATCATCCCCAGCCCCTTCCCCCATGGCTCCTAGGCACCGAGCGGGAAGGAGGAAAGGAGAGGACATGAAGGTGGAGAATAACAAATAAGCAGATAGCGGTGAAACAAAACTAACAGTTTTATAGTATATAAGACAAAAAGAAAGTAAGAAAGACTTAACCAGAAAAGAAACCTTAACTTATATAAAAACACATAAGCCGATGAATCTTTTGCAGGGCTCCTATCGTATAAAAAGTCTCATACCAATTTATATGATAGGGTGTCGGTTTTCTAGCAATCCTACATATATGTATACTGAATAAAAACCTTAACTTATAAGCACGCTCGCGCGAACTTATAAACCAAGGGGTCGTTCTGCAGGGCCTATTGTATAAGCGTCCCATACCACTTATACAATATGTGTTGAGTTATATGCAATGATTATGCTATGAAATACAATTATGCCATGATGTGAACATGCAAGTGCAACTCACCCACTCGACTCTGTGTACACATACCTTTAGTTCCCCCTTTCTGGAGCCGAACCTCCCAAGATACCTCCATAGTGGCAAACGGAAGCGGTGGGTTGGGTCTCGCCCACCTCTAAACTGGTAATTGCACTACCACTCAGACCTATCGTACGCCTCAACGCTGGTGCACTAAGTGGAGCTCCTGCGTACTCTTGCCGGCTAGCGCATCAGACTTTATTTGGCCAAGTGCTAAACCACACTTGCCGAGTCAACGTGTTGGCATCGGTGCATCGACTCTCCAATACTGAAGACCCACCACCTTATACTTTATGCATATGCAACCTTGATGTATAACCATCGAGAAAAAGCATGCCGTGCCAACCTACCCATCTCAAACAACACCCAAGCCAAAGCTTACCGGGCCAACCTGCCCGTCACCAAATCCACCGATCCTATAACCCGAGTGAGCCAACCTAACATTTTGTGACATCGAGGTGAGTGAAAGTGGACCCCTAGTTACACTAGTTACTCTTGCAATTTAGTTTTTCCTACAGTTTAGGTTAGCCCAGGACTGCCTAAGGTATATCCCGTGAAGGGCTCTCGAAGTCACTAGGAACTATGATGGGATTACGCTCAAAGCACCCTTTCGCAAGGCACTTACTATTATTGGTTGCTATCAAATTTCCCAAACCCTTACTTGTTGTACTGGATCTAACCGTAGAATATTAGACGCTTACTCCCCTCGGGAAAGACGATCTTTTGTCGATCCCGAGCACCACCTCATACTAGCCAATCCAACCCTCTACTAATCCTATCTTCCAATGACGAACTAATTTTTATTTGTCCAAACCAGCAACCTTTATCCCCAACTCATGTGCCCAAATTCACATTCCAACAAAATTTCTGCAGTTTTACTAAATGCAGACAAAGTTAAACTATATGACATGTAAAATAGACGGTACACAAAATATTCACCCAATACCCTTATAATAATTAGTGGAGGGCTTTCATGACCTTTTTAACCTAAATCCAGAATCTCATAATTTTTATAATTTATCTGTTAATTTATTTAATTACTCTAGTAATCCAAAATCCAAGTTTGAGCATGAAGTACCCATTTCAGACAAACAAATGCTCTACAAAATTTATGATAAATTCAATATGACTATTTAACATAAAATCTATAGTCTCCCAATTTTTCAGCAAGTTTAAGCCTCTAAATCAAATTTTTGAACATAACCTATTTTTTCAATTTTAAGAGGCAAGAGGAGCAAAAATATTTTCAAAAATTCAGAGAAAATTCAAGGATGATTGTAAGGACATATAAATGCTCTAGGTCAAGTTTCATAATTTATTAGCACATAATGAGCTCTAAGCAAATTATTGAACAATTTTCCAAGTAAATGAGCTTGTGAAGTAGGTACTGCAAATATGTATTCAAAAATTCTAATAAATTTCATACATTAGAAATAAGGTCTAAAACTCCCTCTACCTAATTTTCATGACTTTCCAATAGGCAGTGGGATCATAATATCCAGATAAATAAGTAGGGCTAACTCTTGCATTTATAAAGGAAGTACTAAAATTAATGTCCTAAAATTCTCAATTAAATTACCAGAAGTTCAATCTATCCTTATGACCACACTACCCAAATTTCATTACTGTTCAAGGAGTTTTGCTAACCTATTCTAGCACTATAATGTTTGTGCCCTAAACTAGGGTTAGGGTTTTGTGGGGGATATAGTTTCCCAAAACCCCTAAGATTTTTACCAAAGGTCTTTAGAAACCTTAGCACCCTCCATACCAAATTTCAAGTACATAGAATATCGTTTGACCTCTTATCCTTCATAAGGAACAAAAGCCCTTCCTTAGGGTTTGGTCTTAGGTCTTAGGGAAAAACTATTCCAATCTACCCCATCTTCCATGGGGAGGTGCTAAAGGCCATGCCAAGTCAGTGGCACCAATTTCAACCTCTATTGAGGTGATTTGGACACTCAAAAAGCTAAAGTGCACTTTTGACCAAAATACTTTTTTTAAGTCAATGCTAGGGTTTGCATGATTTCAATTCAAACCACCTCCAAATGAGATGAAATCTTAACCAGAGATTTATAATGATCCCAAGCACCACTCACCAAAATTTGGGCGAGTTAGGATGTCATTGGGTCCTTAGATTAAAATACCCTAGAGAAATTAAATAATTTACAAAACTATAGAAACCTGTCACCAAAAATTCTCATTTTTGAGAAGGACCTAGATATCGCTAGGGTGACTCCCTGTCCAAATTTCAAGTCATTTGGACCAGAGATGAAGGGTGGGCATCCATTTTAATTTCTGCCTATCCCTAGGTATAGACCCCAGAAAAATGGGTGCCCTGGTCAAACCAGAAACCCAAATTGGTTCAAACCAATTGTACAGTAAACTAGACACATCAGGCTACAATTTCTATGTTGACCATTTTCTCATACAGAGTCTCTAAGTATTTTTAATAATTTAAAATATAAAATAGTAAAAGTGTGACAAATTCATCAAAATAAAATAATATATCCTATAGTTTCATTTTTATAGAGCACGAATCTTGGCGCAGCTTTGGACGGCATCCCGTCATCGTCCCCGCGCGCCAACGGCCTGGATTGAATTTTCCTGGCCAACTTCAAGTCCTTGCCGCCGGCCACCCAGCCACCTCCCTGGCCGGCCACCGCCACCACCACCTCCGTTGAGGTGGTGGCTGTCACCAGGAAGCGGCACAGCCGCCGGAGGGCCCTTTTCCGGCGATCCCGACAATCTCAATTTTCCCAAAAATCAGCAAAATTGATCCTCTGATCGTGCTCAATTGAGCCCAAACCTAGACCCTAATTAGTCCTACGATCTACCCATTGAAAAAGGAGAAGGGGAGGACCTTGCTTGCGGCCTGGAGACTCATCGATCGTCGGGAAGCCATTGTTGGTGGTGGCGCTGCTCGGGTATCTGCAACTACATAGTGGAAAGGCTCGAACTCTTCAGGTAAATGGTGGGGAAAACTCCCCTCTGCCCACTGATGGTGTTTAAAGCCTCAGTTAGGGATGGGAGAGGCAAAGTCATCAATGGCCATTAATGGCCATTGAAATCTTGGCTCGACTATGGTTGTTCTCCTCCCCTAGCCACTACCATGGCCGGGAAAACCCTTGGCCTCCTCTTAACTGCCTAGGGGAGATGGTTCCAGCATGGGGAAAGGGCTCTTGGCCTCCCTAGCCTTGAATGGCCTCTTCCCTACATTTTCTCTCTCCTCCATTAAAGGGCAAATGGAGCTTTCTCTCTCCTACTCACCATGGCCGAATTTTAATCTCTCCTCCTACCTATTGGCACCCCACTAACCCATATGAATAATAAAATTTAGGTTAGCCCAAGTGGGGGAATTGGGTTTGAGCTTGGGTTAGCCCATTTGAGCTAGATTTTACCTAACCTTGACTAGGGTTGACCTAGGTCAAATTGACCTTTTGTGTCACCATCATTGGGTCCTTGGTTGACTTGGCACTTTGAGGGTCACCTGACCTTAGGAAGGGTTCTTTGCCAAAATTAGGGTTAGGGTTGACTTTGGTCAACCTAAACTCTTTGGTTGACCCCAATGGGTCTTTGGGGACTCATTGACCTCACCTTAGGGTTAGTAGGGCATGGGTGGTGTCCACTTGGCTAGGGGATGGTCAATGGACCCTAAGTAGGTTAGTGTGACCCATTTAGGGATAGAGTTGACTTTGGTCAACTTAACCACTTTGACTACCCTCTATGGGTCCTTAGTGACCCATTGACCCCATTTTAGGTTTGGAACACCCTGGTAGGGTCAGTTGGGCTTTTACTAGGGCACACTGCCTTTAGTTAGGGCACCTTGCCCAATTTAGGCCTAGAGTGGTTCTAGGTCAACTTGGACACCCTGAGTCGACTCCAATGGACCCTTTGGGCTCAAATGAACCTTACAATGGATTGGTGAGGCCATGGTGGGGTCTTGAAGTGTTGGTGAAGCCCCATGATCATCTTAAACCAGGGTTCATAAATCTACTATTTGTAGAACATAGGGGTCTCACCTACATTCCTAGGTTCACTAGGCCTTCTTGGGATTTCTAGGGTTTTGACATGACCTAGTCATGACAAAACCACACCAAGGGGTCTGGTTGTTTGAGGGATGCTACATCAGATACTTATTCTTGACAGTCAATTCATTCAACTCTCGGTAGTCTATGCACAACCGCATACTACCGTCTTTCTTCTTCACAAACAACATTTGCGCCCTCCATGGTGAAGAACTGGGTCTAATATACCCCTGCTCCAATAGTTCCTGCAACTGTACTTTGAGTTCGGCCAACTCTTTTGGTGCCATCCTAAAAGGAGGATGTGACACTGGTCTAGCCTCTAGCACTAACTCAATCGAGAAATAAATCTCCCGTCGAGGTGGTGCTCCAGGAAGCTCCTCAGGAAACACATCCTCGAACTCTGCCACTATCGGCACATCTCCAAGTGACAACCTGGAAAGGCGAACCTCCAACTATGCTATAAGAGCAACTCCACCCTGGTTAACTGCCTGCACCAACTCCATGGCCAAAATCATGGAACAGGGCACTCCACTAAGCCCCACAAACGTAACTTCTGCCTGCCCTTCACTTCTCAGGGTCACCACCATAGATAGGAAGTCAATACTGGCTCGCTGCTCTGCAAGCTAGTCCATACCCAATATTAAATCGAACTCAACCAACGGCAGAACCGCCGCTACCAACATGAAGTCAACTCCATCCAGACTCCAAAAAATGCGCCCCTTCGCCCCAGTAGTCAAGGATTACCCATTGGGCATGTGCACATTCAGCTCTGCGTCCGCAGATAATGGCTCAACTCCAATCCTCCGGATAAAACTTTCCTCAAGGAAGGAGTGCGACGCTCCCATATAAAACAATACCCTATCGGGGTACCCAGAAACTAACATAAAACCCATTACCACATCGGGTTCGCGAAATGCTTCCTGCTGCCCAAGGTTGTACGCCCTTGGCTGTATGGGTTGGAAATGAGAAGCGCTATACTCCGCCATCTTTCCTTTCTCTGCTGCACTGGGCCCGGAGCGCACTGAATGTTCTTGTCTTGTCTCCTACTCAGCACCACCCTCTGTACAGAAACGAGCTATGTGGTCCGGATTGCCACACTTGTAGCACGATCGTGGTCCCTTGATGCGAGACCCCCCCCCCCCCCCGACGTCGTACTATCCTTCTCCCAATTCTTGTATGGATGGGACTTCTACTTCCACTTACACCTGCCAGTCCTTTCTTGTGATTGAGAATACTTTTCTTCTCCCTGCTTGGCCGCAAAACCCTTTCGGCGTTGGGTTTGCTCCAAATCGCTCTCCTACATTCTAGCAGCTTCAACCAGTTCATTGAAACCAGCATAACGACCCAACTGAGTAAACTCATGAATATACTCGTCCACCGTCTTGTACTGCTACACCAAGTGCAGAAATTGCCTCTGAAGGGATAACGTCGTCGACACAGGAATGTACTTTTTCAAGAAAGAATTTCCAAACTCTTCTACGGACGGGGTGCGTCCAGGAAACTGGCGACCGTTATGACTTACCCACCATAGCTTAGTGTCACCTTCCAACATGAAACTTGCAAACTCGGGATGCTTCTCTACTGGCGTCTCTGCCGCCGTTAGCAGCTCTTGAATTCTCACCCACCAGTCCTCTGCATTGGTAAACGTGCCTACTCCCTTAAACGTTGGAGATGGAAGCTTAGAAAATATTTCATTTGTCGTTCTCCGTGCCCGACAACCACTCTTTCAGCCAATGGTTCACTTGTCTAGCTCCTTCTCCCCGCATGACCAGTGTTGTACGCGGGGTAACGGGAGTCATTACCTGCACAACAGGGGTCACAGCTTGTGATGTCGCTACATCTTGGGCTGCTATCATCGCTTTTGTAAGCATGCGATAGAAATCGACAGGGGTTACCCCCATGACCAAAGGACCCAGAGAAGTAGCACTGTTCGGTGATGTATCTTATCTTGGCCTCGATGTCCCTGCCTCGCCACTTGTATTCTTAACAAAAGCAAGGTAAACCAAAATCTGTGTCTAGTCGCAAAACTAGACACAAGGACACTCACGGTCCCGAGATATTCCTATGTGGATAACTTCTTAATGCGGTCCAATTAGGACATTCAACCATGAAAACTCACCATGCACACTAACCTCCCTCTAATACCAAATTGTACCGCCTCCCCTATAATGACCATATAATATTGGTCCGGCCGGGGCCCGACAACATACATATGTCACATCTTAAGCACTATAAGATGATATAAACTATCCAACTCAAAACTCAGACTAAACACAACGGAAACAAACGAGCAAGACCAGAAGTTATCCACTAACATATGAGTATTAACACGGCCTTATGGCCTTACAACATTTTAGAGTCCAAAACTCAACCATAACAGTAAGTGTCAATGTGCATAAGCACTCCTAGGCTACCTCGGCGTGCAAGTCGGAAAATATAAAACATAAAACATTATATTCCACAAACAAAGCTATAACACATCTTGTAACACTTCATGAGGCTTAGTGGTTTTTGGCCGACGGGCTTGCTCCCGCTTGCGATCTTTGCCCTGTAAAAATTTAGTTGTAACGTGGGTCAGCAAAGGCTGACCTCAACTATGTAACCAACACATGTCCTCCCGGCCATCCCTAGCGGACCCCGGGGCACTCCATCACCCTGCAAGTCAGCACTTTGTATGCAAAATACAAGTACATTTAAAGTAGTAAAACAGGTTTGGATGTCTCATACAGCAAACACGTTTCTATGTTGAGCATATAATAAAAGGGGCGTACAATGCAGCATGTATGTAAACCTGGGCTTCACCCAAGGCACCCTAAAGCGTATGCTTCTAACACATCATTAATCGGGTACATCCAATTTCCCCATCGACATTCAAACCACAAGCACAAGGGTACTTCGAATTTCCCCATCGGCGTTCAAACAGCAAACACATGGATACTCTAATTTCCCCATCGACGTTCAAGCCGTAAACACAAGGGTACTCTAATTTCCCGCAAACAACATAAAATCCACCACACGGAACGCTCGCTTAGGCCCCACCCGCTCATCGGTCTCAAACCCGGGCTTGCCTACATGCTCTGACTTCTCACACCAGGATTACGCCACACAAACAAACCGATACTAAGAAGCCTTGCTAGACCCCACCCGTTCACGACGACCTAGGGCCGGCTCCAATATTGGGATCAAGTCCACCGAAGGAGACCCAACGGGACCCAGCTGGTATTGTCCGGGCTTGCCCAAAGCTCGGCATTCTCGTCAGTTCCATAGAAGGGGACTTGTCTTAATGGGACACTCTCCACACATGACTTTGCAATGTCACGGGCTAGCCAGCCAACCATAGAGACAAACCACGTCTTAGCATATCACAATCCCATGCTTTTCCCACCCTATTCCAATACTTATATTGTATCATCCTCGTGCCCCCACATTTACTCTAATTTCAACTCGGTCCAGTTCCGACCACACCTACTCACATGAAATAGGGGAAAAACATCAACATAGGCGGCATCTTGCCTCTAACGGATTTCTACAAAATACTTAAGGCTCACAATGCAACATCACCGAGTCGGACTAACGATCACGACTACGGCTTCACCTACAATGCCTAATCCACTAACGGAGTGGATCTCTAATGTAATATCAAGCCGGGGACAGACACAATCGACCCTGTGGCTCCTCTTTATCCATGGCAACCCGAACCCGTCTCACTTGCGAGATACTGTGCCTAGAATGCTTGAAAGAAAAACAAAGAAAGCATAGATGCCATGCATGCATCCTAAAAATGAGAGGAGAAGTGTCGTTAATCTTCGACTCCTCTTTCTAGCCATGAAGCCCTTGTCTTGCATAAATGAAAACAAGTGCCTTTGTGTACTCTTCACCGATCTGGCCTCAGAACGACGATCGAAGCTCTGAATCTCCGTTAATGGCGGAGAATGCTCCTCTCTTCCTCCTCCAAACTTTCTCTCTCTCTCAAACCCGAAGTCAACTCCAAAATGAGAACAAGTGAGGGAGAGAACTGCTCAGCCCTACTACACCCTTTAGGTAGATGATCCTAAGGTCCAGGATCAACTTTGATGTTAAATCGAATGGCTAAGAAATAGATTTACGAAACCCGCAATTCCGCAATTTAGTCGAACGATTCAGGCTTCGTCGATCGGCCTGAGGTTGACGAAAAGCTGTGAGCTCGGCGAAATGCCCTCAGCTCGACAAATAGCATTGAACACGACGATAATCCCCCAGCTCGATGAAAAGTCGTGAGCTCGATGAACCCAAGCATAACAGACATGGCTGTGCTCGACGAAAGGCCCCCAGCTCGACTTTCGTCGAGCGGCCACAGCTCGACTTTCGTCGAGCGGCCCTGAGTTCGACGAAGGCCACAACTCGACTTTCGTCGAGCGGCCCTGAGTTCGACGAAGGCCACAGCTCAACATTCGTTGAGCGGCCACAGCTCAACTTTCATCGAACCGCTTTTGACTATCCATGAATTTCATCGAACGGTACTAGCTCCTCAAATTTGGGGTGTTACATCCCTAACCTCTAGGGAACTCGACCTATCCTCGGTTCTACTGGGCCACTATCCTCTGGTCTAACTCTATCACCATGGCGTAAGTTGCTATAGTGTGGAAGGTGGATTGAGAGATCATGATCAAGTCTTGTCTCAGATCATCTCGCAAGCCTTGGTAGAAGCGAGCAGCCCTATCTCTGTAAGTGGCTGCTAGGTTCCCAGCAAAATGTGCTAGATGGATGAACTCTCTCTCATAGTCTGGCACCGTCCAGTCACCATAACAGATATGCAGGAACCTCTCCTATAGTGTAGCTCGGTCGATGTTCGAGATCTAGTGCTCTACAAGATAGTGCTCAGTGGTCGGTCCGTCAGCGTTCGAGATGAAAAGCCTTTGAGAACTCCCCCCACAGGATAGTGCTCAAAGGTCATCCTCTGAACGTCGAGCGGCTGACCGCTCTCCACCCATCTCTACCATACCCCTCTAACATGGTCACCACTAGTGACACTGCAGCTATTGTCGGGCACATCATGCCTACTAACAACTCTTCTACGCACTCAACCCACTCTTTTGCCTGTATGGCAGTCTCCGTGCCTCTGAAGATGGGAGGCTTCAGTCCCCACAAAGTCATCGGTAGGTCAGTGGGTACTAACAACTATTGCGGTCGTTGTTCCAAGGTTGTTCCGAACATCGCCAGGAAAGCTGTCAACATTTACCCCAAGTCAGTGTGGGAAAACGGCATAACTGCAGGGGAGGGTCTGGAGGTGGGGTGGATGGGACATAACCTCTGGAGGACGATCTCCCGTTACTATACTTCGGAATCTGGAGAAGTGACAAGAAAGAAGTGTTAGTACTTTGCAAAAGTAGGGGAAATTTGCAAAAGACTGATAAAGAGGAAACAAAAGTGTACGAGCATACTATCGTACAGTCTAGAATCCTCAAGCCTCTATACTAGTGTCCACAAGGCTTTCGCTGCATGGTTTGTCTCGAACTAAAGAACGAAGCGAGGGACAGAGAGATCTGAGACTTCTCCATAAGGACGGATCGTGATCCCTCTGATCCATTTGTAAGCCCCCTAAACCTTTGCCCGGGTCAGGCTAGAGAGGATATTAGTTACCTAAGATGTCCACCCAATGCTCCTAAAGGGGTAACGACCCACACTGCTAAACACTAGTTGGTCACCTTGCTCGGGTTGAATCATAACATTCACATCTCATCACAGAGTTTTGTGAAAGCATTAACAGGAAGCCACAAAAAATATATATAACAATATATATTTAAAAGAGGACGCAAAAGGTGGTAGCCACTATTTATACATGAAGCTCTTAGGCTATAAAAGTACTACAACTAATAAATCCTCACTCTATCAATACTGCACGCTAGTACTCACATCTTGAAACTCTGGGGATGACGGGGGTGCCTCTGCTCGGGTAGTCCTATCAGCTAGAGTAACATCATGCATCATCTGATCACTACAGTGCTACATCTCCTATGAATGGTTATGAAAATATCCGTTAGTCACAGAGCAAAGTGGAAACAAATCTCCTCCCCATTTCCATATTCTGGAGACGAGCTCATGCACCCAACAAAAGTACATAGCCGAAGCAAGAGAGAGTAAGTACAACATTTCATATATAAGCTAGGAGCAATCCTAAAAGGAGATACAACATAGTATAACTGTAATAGCAGCAGCAATATACATCAGTTATAATTAAAGCTCAATTAGCACATCAGCATAGTAGGTATTCATAACCTGTTTTCATACATCAGGCATTCACAGTCACGCACACACGACAGACATTCACATCCGTGCACACACCTCATGCATTCATAGTTGCACACACACCACGGGCATTCTACACTAAGGACTGTAGCTGCAAGTGATACTCGATGCATTCGACGCCTAACCAAGTGATAATCAACGAATCTGACTTAGAAAAATCCAGAGAAGTAAACTTGAAATGACTCGATGAATTCGGCGTGTATCGACATGTGTTTTCGACAAATTCGACGAGTATCATATGATGAAATCTTCTTCATACACGAATGGGAGGGAGGCGATTTTCTCTTCCTTTGACGGAGACGGCAGAACGGTGCTCAGAGGACACTATCGAACCCTAGGAATGAAATCTCTGAGTCTCAATTTGACTCTCTTAGGAATAAAAAAATGAGATGCCTTTTATACGTCTTCTAAAAACAGGCTATCACCAGTAGTAAGACTAGCGCCCGACGGTAGGTCTATACCCGTTGACGTGACACCTGTCTCTCGTATTTGGAAAAAAATATTCCGAGAATATTATTTTCTTCTTTGTCATGCTAGCATGGCGCGGCCGGAAGTTATTGCCTGGCAATAGTTCTCGTCTCGATGATCGTTGGGTGAGCTAGAGCAGCGCGATAGGAAGATAACGCTGTGTGGTAGCTCACAGAGTGCTTGGCTGAAATAAATCTCAGTGCTAATGTGGATGGTAGTTCTAATGTTGTGCGGTAGGATCCAGAGTGCTTATTTAGATTAAATCCGAGCTAGCACTCAATGGTAGCGCTAGCGCGCGGTAGTAGGCCACAGATGTTGAATTCTTCGCTTCATTTGAAACTGTAAACCTGCACACTATACCAAACACACATATGATCAAATATACCATGAGAATTGATATTTTTAAACAAAGGATGTGTGAACCGTCGGCTCCAACAGATACAGTCCACCAAAAATTACGAGCAACTCCAAATCGGAAAGGTATTTCCAAGTTAAGCCCGGGGTCCAAACACAAGTCCATCGCACCCAAAATTGGGTATCAATCTAACTGTGTACTCTTGGTCAGATCTCATCCTGTACAAACATCATTGCAACACAACAACTTTGGTTGCACTTTTACGGAGCTACAGAACACCGCCAAAAACATGAAAACATTTGTTGGTGTTGGAACTCCTTTTTACAGATTTGAGCTAGAATTACTATTCTTTGTTTAGGATGTTTATTTTGACCCAACTTGTATAGACTAGGTTCATAGGTTATTTCCAGGGTTGTTACTTCAGAAGGAATTCAAAAGAAACTCTATTTGACGAACTACGAGCTCAGTTCGACAAACGCAAAGCTCAGTTCGAATAACTCAGATCTCAAACTCTGAGCTTAGTTCGACGAACTTTGAGCTCAGTTAGACGAACGCTGAGCTCAGCTCGACGAAAGAGATAGCTCAGTTTATTGAAAATCAGTTCGACGAAGGCCAAGCTCAGTTCAACGAATACCGTGCTTAGCTCAATGAAAGTAATGCTCAGTACATCCAATCTTAGCTCCACGAATTTCAAGTTCTGTTCGATGAAAGCCTTGCTGAGTTAGGCGAATCCGATAGTTTATATTTTTGTCAGAAGGCAGAATGATTTCAAATATTAGGTAACTAAAACTCTGATATTTAATGCTAATTATTCTAACGAATATAGTTGTTTGAGGCAGCATTAAATATGGACTTATCACAAAGTTATTAATCAAATTAATAACCAAGGCAGTTACAAATTCTCAAGGGATTTAGCCGTTTCAGAATTATTTTATTTCAAAATATTTAATTCTTCCTGACAGCAGATATACATATATATATATATATATATATATATAGAAGATTACTGCTTGACAAGATTTTTGGGAAATACACAAAGATTTTGAAATCTACATAATTCTGCTTCAGACTCTCCTTAAGAGACATCAAATTACATATCTGTCTCAAACAGTACTGGAGAGGAACAACATTCAAGAAGGCCTATAGCCTGAAGAAAAGCTTTCCTCCCTTGATCACAAATTCTATTTAAATCAGGGGGAGCTTTTTGCAACATCATCCACTAAAGTCTTCTCAGAGATTCTTGAAAGAGAAGACAACACTAACACATTTAGTTTATTCTTTAAACTGTGTACAATGTTATAACTTCCTTCAAAAGTTAACTCTTGGTTCATAAGTCAACTGTTCAAAAGACTTATATTTGATTTTTGGGTACCTGTTCAAAAGTCCAAAGGGTTGCTAGATCTCCCTTAGAAAATAGATCTTCTGGTGATAGGGCACCTGATCAAAAACATGTAGTGGATTTCTACAAGGGTGGTAGAATAGTAGACGTACCCAAATTTATTGGGGAACTACTATAAAATTCCTTATGTCGTCTGTGAATGTTTTTCTTTTTATTCTTGTGCAATGGATATATATATATATATATATATATATATATATATATATATATATATATATATATATATATATATATATATCACCTATTTTCTAAACTGTTCTAAAATTTAATTTAAGTTTTTAAAATAAACTATACATGCCCCCCCCCCTCTAGTGTAAAGTTAGATCTATCTCATCACTTTCAGTTGGAAAGGTCTTTCTGAGAGCCACGACTCTAATATGGAACCCTACACTTGAATCTGACCAAATCATACCTAAAATCAGTCCTAAAGTCTGTTGCGCATAGAGAACAAATTTCTGTTCAGCACTTCCTGCACTAATCATGAAGATGGACGAACGACATCGGTTCGTCTACCATCTTCATAATGAAGAGAGGAGATTGTTGGGTACATTGGAAAATGTGTTCCAGATTTGAAGAAGCCTCACCCTACTCAATGATATACATCAAGGTGTATTTGATGTGCTTTGAGTTTATATGTGCAGGTTAAGTAATTGCAGGAAATGCAGAATAGTTTCTAAGTCCATGTGTCGACACCTAGAGATGTAGTGTCGACACTTATGAAGGCTTGTGTCGACACCTAGAGAAGCTGTGTCGACACTTGGAGTATTTGTGTCAACACCAGGAAAGGCAGAGTCGACACCAGAAGAAAACTGTCGACACATACAGGCAGTGTCGACACACTATGAAGAATACTCAACATATATCATGTCGAAACTTAGAGGCAGTGTCGACACCTAGAGAAGCTTAGTCGACATCCATTGTGTCGACACCAGGAAGCTGTGTCAACACACTGAAGGAATTGTCGACATCAACTGTGTCGACACACAATAATTGTGTCGACACACAGCAAGTTTCAACACAGTTAAAGTAAAGAAGTACTTGTGTCGACACAAAGGAGATGTGTCGACACTCAGCTAGTATCAACAACAGAAGAAGTTGTGTCGACACAAAGGAGATGTGTCGACACTCAGCTGGTATCAACAACAAAAGAAGTTGTGTCGACACAAAGGAGATGTGTCGACACACAGCAGAATTCAACTAAGTTCTAAAGAAGAAGTACTTGTGTCGACACACTCAATCAGTGTCGACACATTCAACAGAAGCAGTGTCGAGATGCTATTACAACAACAGAAGGAGTTGTGTCGACACCACCAAGGCAAGTGTCGACACTTAGTCCACTTGTGTCGACCCTTGGTCTATTTGTCTCGACACAAAATGAAGATCAGTCTCGACACATTCAGACAGAGAAAATATTTTCAAGAAGTGACTGAATGACTTGACAGCTGCCATTTCAGCCGGTCTACTGCAACTGTCAGAGCTGTCAGAAGTTCGTTAGAAACCGGATCAGTCGGTTACCTTGGAGGAAGACTATATAAAGGCCTTTCTCCTTCAATAGTAGAAAAATGAATCGGTAAAATTAATCAATCAATAGATTTTTTTCAGAAGATTATGAAGATCAATACAGATCCAGAGAAAACTGTAAATCAGTATTTTGAAGAAATTTCAGATTTACTTGGAGAGGGAGAACTCCAGTATCTGAAATCAAGAAAGAGACTTGTTAATCAAATCTCTTAAGAAGCAGGTTCTGAAGCAGACTGCAAAGTAGGATCCAGATTTAATTCTCCATCCTAAGAAGGAAGTTTCCAGCCGGTCTACTTCAAGAAGATCATCTTTACTGAGTTCAGACTCAAGAAGCCTTGAAGAAAGCAAAGACAAAGTTTATCTCAGGAATCAGTGCTATCACGAACTGATCAAGAAGGTTGCCCTCTTCATTCTCTCAAACTGAGTGGTGATCTAAAAACTTTTTATTATCTTTTTGTAGGATCCTAAGGGATCTGAGTTGTAAGCCTAAATTTATAAAGGCTGAGGTAAGGTTTTTGAGCCTGAGTGTAGGAGAATCAATTCTCTGAGTGTAGGCCTTATCGAAGGCTGAGGTAGGGATGTTTAGCCTGAGTGTAGGTCTTGTTGAAGACTGAGTGGTAGGGCTTTGTACCTGAGTTGTAGGAGTGGGGACACTCTGAGTTGTAGGAACCTATTTGGGGTTCTGAGCTGTAAGATCTAAGGATCTGAGGAAAAGTGCAGAAGTTAGGCCGAATCTAGTACACTACTAGGTAGACGAAGGGTGAAAGTGGATGTACCCAGACCTTGGGGAACCACTATAAACACTGTGTGCACTCTGTGAATGTTTGTTTCTGTGGTTGCTGTGTTGTGATAGCTGTAAAATTTACATTTGCTGCTTAAAGTACAAAACAGTTTGTCTGCCTTTAAAGTAAAAAAAGAAAACGTACACCTATTCACCCCCCCTCTAGGTGGTTAGGCACTATTTCTTTCAATTGGTATCAGAGCCAGGTTATTCAAAAAGGGACTTAACAGTCTGAGTAAGATCCTGTAGGCAGATTCAGAACAAATAAGAATCAAGAAAATGGGTTCTAGTGAGAATCACAAAGAGCTGGGGTCCATGAAAATGCCAATATGTATAAAAGAGATATTTGGCATATGAAAAGAGAGGGTTAGACTCTTTATGGAAGCTTCTGACCCAAGGATATATATTACAGTCAAAGAAGGCACATATGTGCCAATGAAGATATCCATTCTGGATGCAAATCAGAAAACTCCCAAGGACTTCTCTGAAATGACTAAAGATGAAATCATTCTGGCCACTATGGACAAGAGAGCCCAGAATATAATTGTTAGTGCCATTGATGATGCAACATTTCAGAACTTAATTCATTGTAAAACATCTAAAGAAATGTGGGACACATTAATAGTCTATATGGAGGGATCAGAGGAAGTAAGACAAGATAGGAAGTCCTTGTTAAATCAGGAATATGAAAGCTTCAGACAAGGAAAGTTTGATAGCATTATAGAATGTTACAAGAAGTTCTATAGGATAGTTAATGAATTGATGTCCTATGGAAGAGATTTCAGCAACTATGAGCTGAATGGCAAGTTCTTAAGATCTCTAACTAAGGACTAGGACACCAAGATTTGTGCCATTAGGGAAGTGTCCAGACTAGCTGATATACCTCCTCCAACTTTGTTTGGAAAACTGCTATCTTATGAGATGCAGTTAATGGCTAGAAAGGAGGAAGGAAGAATACTAGAGTGGAGCACAAGGAAAAGTCTGTGGCCTGCAAGACTGAAGCCACTAATAAGTATAGAATCAAGTCTCCCTCTCCACCTAAAATAATTGTTGAGGCTATAACAGATAATTCAGATAGCAAAAATTTAGATTGCAGTGAAAGTGATGAAAACTTTGCTGCTTTTACTAGGCATTTTCAAAAATTTCTGAAGAAGAAGTAGTGGAGGTCTAAGACTTCCACTTCTCAGCCAAAAGATGACTACTATCATAAGAGAAAGTCATCCAGGAATGACTGGAGAAGGTCCAAGCCAAGCAAAGCTACATCCTCAAAGATTGTGTGCTATTGCTGCAATAGACAGGGACATGTAGTGGCTGACTGTCCTGAAAAGAGGAAGTAGTCAGCTGACAAAAAGAAGACTTAGGTTAAGAGCAAAAAGGAAAAGTCCTTTGTTGCTAAGAAAGACAAGAGTCTGACAGATCAGTCATCTTCAGAAATAGAATCAGAAGCTGAAGCCTACATTGGGTTATTTGCTGAAGAGGAAGAAGATGAGTTCATGCAGCTAATGAACTCAATTTATCAGCATGAAGACCATCAGTGCAAGGGACTGTGTGCTATATCTGAAGGAGACAAGATCCAGGATCAGCCTGGACCAAGTAAGGTACAAAGTTGTTCTTCTAGTTCAATTTATAGTACTGAGTCAGAATCAGATACATCTGCATCAAGTGATGTGGGTGGGTCTGAATCTGAAGGAGATATTAATCAGTTAATTGATGAATATAGAGTCTTATTGCAGGTCTTGAAGAAAAGCAAAACCTTGGCCAAAACTCAGGCAAAGGAGATTGCTAGTCTTAAGTTGGCTACAGTAGATTCAGAGAAATTGTTAGATCAAAAACTGAATGTGGTTGCCATATTGAAGAACATAACTGTTATTCAAATGGGCACAATCACATTCAAGAATGATCAGATTAGAAATCTGGAGATTAGATTTCATAAAGAGAGAGAGATAGTAGCTAGTTTTTCTAAACCTAAATCTGTTTTACCCTTGATAGATGAGTTTGTACCTCAAAAGGGTAAGGCTGAATTAGGATTTAAGAAAACTGCCTGGACTGCTAGGTCCAAATCTAAAGGCAAAACCCCAGCACAAAATATAAAGCCTGCTGTAGATACTTCAGCGAGGGTTGTACCTAAACAAAGGTACAACAGGTTTGAGTGCTGGTGTTGTGGCAAGATAGGCCACTTTGCCTTAGATTGTTGGCACAATTCTAGTGTCAAAGAGAGTAGCAAACTGACTGCTAGAAGAGCTACAGGTAGTTTTGTTAAAGGTCAGACTAACCTGCACCAAGGACCCAAGAGTTATTTGGGCTCTAAGGTTAAGTAATCTGTTTTGCAGGTTAGTCCAAGTGGTCATGCCCCTATATGGTACTTGGACATTGGATGTTCCAGGCACATGACTGGAACTAGGGGGTTGCTGAAGGACTACACACCTATCAAGGATGGCCCTAAAGTAACCTTTGGTGGTTCAGAAAAGGAAATCATAAAGGGATTTGGTAACATTTCTAGTAATCAGATTACAATTACTCAAGTGGCTTATGTACAGGGTTTGGAACACAACCTCATTAGTATAAGTCAGATGAGTGATTTAGGATATGACATCTCATTTGTCAAGAATGGTTGTCATATCAAAAGGTCAAGTGATCAAAAGATCATTTTGACAGGTTATAGAAAAAAAGAATGTTTACTGTCTTGACTTTGTGTGTGAGAACAATGTTTCTCCTATTTATCTTGTAGCTGATGAGAGAGTCTCTCATTGTGTCACATGGCACAAGAGGCTAGACCATCTAAATTACAAGACTATTGGCTAACTCTTTAGCAAAGAGTTAGTGAGGAATGGTTCTCAAGTTAAGTGTATAAAGGATGGGAATGCTCAGCTTGTCAAAAAGACAAGCATACCAAATCCACCTTTCATAGCCTTCAGAACAAGGATTCTATGAGGTGTCTATACCTCTTTCATATGGATCTTTTTGGTCCTATGCAAGTTCACAGTCTAGGTAGGAAGGTCTACACATTTGTGGTAGTAGATGACTATTCAAGATATTCCTGGGTGTTCTTCCTAAGACAAAAATGTTAATCCCCAAGTATCTTATATAGTTTTGTTAAACAAATTCAGAATGAGTTGGACAGTACAGTGGTCAAAATCAAAAGTGACCATGGTACTGAATTTCAGTCTGAAAGTATGACAAAACTGTGTGAAGAATTTGGGATATTTCAAGAATTTGTTTCACCAAGAACACCTCAGCAAAATGGTATTACTGAAAGGAAGAGTAGAACATTGATAGAGGCTGGTAGAACCCTATTGAGTGACACTTCTCTCCCAGAATATTTCTGGGCTGAGGCAGTAAATAATGCTTGTCATGTGATCAATAGGGCTACTATCACCAAGAGCCACAAGAAGACGCCCTATGAGATTGTGAAGGGCAGAAAACCAAATTTATCCTATTTCAGGATCTTTGGTTGCAAATGCTATATACTTAACAATGACAAGTCTTATCTAACCAAGTTTGCTGCCAAATCCCAAGAGGGGATCTTTGTTGGGTATAACAACAATGGTAAGGCTTATAGGGTCTACAACTTGATTACTCAAGTTGTAGAAAAGTCTGTACATGTAGTTTTTGATGAAGCAAGGCTCATTAACAATGAATTGCCATGTAGTGTTTGCAGTTCTATATGTATAACTAAGAGGATGGACAAGCTTACCATTGCAGAAGATTCTACTACAAGTCAGCAAGTGGAAAATGGTGGTTGCTGTCTAGGGGGAGTACAAGACTCTCTAGATGCTGAAGAAGACCAAGAGGTGCAGCTAAATGAAGTGGCTGGAGGTGTTCAGCCTGAAGAAAGACTGCCTCCAACTAATAGACACTTAAAGGATCATCCAGCCAATCAGATAATTGGTGATCCAAGACAAGGAGTGCAAACAAGAAGCAGGAATCTGAGTGCAGTTCTTTACTCCAGTTTCCTATCACAAGTGGAACCAAAGAAATTTGAAGAAGCAGTTCTAGACCCTCATTGGATTGAGGGCATGCAAGAGGAGCTGAATCAGTTCAGGAGGTGAAAGGTATGGAAGCTTGTTCCTAAACCCAAAGACCACAATATCATTGGAACAAAGTGGATCTTTAGGAAGAAATTGGATGAGAATGGAATCATCATAAAGAATAAAGCTAGACTTGTTGCAAAGGGATATAGGCAGGAAGAAGGTATTGATTTTGATCAAACCTTTGCTCCAGTAGCAAGACTGGAGGCAATCAGGATGTTCCTTGCTTATGCAGCATATCAAGGGTTCAAGGTATTACAAATGGATGTGAAATCAGCATTCCTGAATGGAAATTTAAAGGAAGAAGTATATGTTGAGCAACCCTCAGGTATTGTTGATCTTCTCAAACCTGATTATGTTTATAGACTTAGGAAGGGATTGTATGGGTTGAAACAAGCCCTAAGGGCTTGGTATGAAACCCTATCTAGTTTCCTCATTGAGAACAAATTCTCAAGGGGGAAAATAGACAAGACACTATTTCTTAGGGAATCTAAAGGAAAGATTATACTAGTCCAAATATATGTTGATGACATAATATTTGGATCTACTGAAAGTAATCTTTGCAGGAAGCTTGCAAAACTTATGCAAGAAAAATTTGAAATGAGTAGTATGGGGGAACTTAAGTTCTTCTTGGGTCTCCAAGTTAGACAGACTGATGATGGATTATCCATATGCTAGTCTAAATTCACACTAGAGTTAATAAAGAAGTATGGTATGGAATCATCCACTACCATGAAAACTCCTATGGGGTCAAGTGTGTCTCTAAGCAAAGATGATGCAGGGAAACCTGTAGATGAAACTTTGTATAGAGGGATAGTTGGCTCCCTATTATATCTGACAGCTAGTAGACCAGATATCATGTATGCATGTGTCTGTGCTAGGTACCAAGCATGCCCTAAAGAATCTCATCTGACTGCAGTCAAAAGGATTTTGAGATATCTTAAGGGCACACTATATCTCGGCCTTTGGTACCCTAGGAATAGAGATTTTCTACTAACAGGCTATTCAGATGCAGATTTTGCAGGTTGTAAGGAAGATAGAAAGAGTACTACAGGAACCTGTCAATTTATAGGAGGATGGCTGGTGTCACGTAGCAGTAAGAAGCAGACCAGTGTGGCAATCTCCACATCTGAGTCAGAATATATGGCAGCAGGAAGTTGCTGTGCACAACTTTTGTGGATACAACGTCATCTAGAAGACTACGGTATCTAGGTAAGTAGAACACCTTTGTTTTGTGATTCTACAAGTGCCATTTCTATTGCAAATAATTCTGTCTCACATAGTATGACTAAGCACATAGAAATTAAATACCATTTTCTTAGAGAACATGTAGAAAAAGAAGACATTTCACTAGAATATATTAACACAGATAATCAGATTGCTGATATGTTTACTAAGCCCTAGATGAAACCAAATTCAATAATTTTAAAATTGAATTAGGAATGTTGAACTTAGAATAGGTTCATAAAATTGGCTAAGTAAAATAGTGTCGACACAAGGAGTTGTCTGTGTCGACACATAGAAGTGGTGTCGACATTTCAGGGAAATGGTGTCGACACATCTAGGAAGTCTGTGTCGACACTTCAGCGAGATGGTGTCGACACATGTTGAGTAGGTATCGACACATCTAGGGTGGTGTCGACACTTAGATTTAACACTAATTTCATCGAGTAGAGTTTGGACTAATCGTCGAGCTGAGATGTATAAGTGTCGACACATATAATCTGTCGATTATATTTGTGTCGACACATAGTTGTCGAGACATTAGAAGTAAGTGCCGACACTTTTCAACTGTGTCGACACATTTCAAGTATTTCGACGTGCCTTTTCACCTTCGATTTTAGAAAGGTATAAATAGGTCATCCACATTGTTTGTCGACACGCTCACCATAGTTTCGAGACCAAACTTTTGTGTCGACATCTCTCTTCTCTAAATTCAAAATTTCTCCAAACCCTAATGGCGCCCAAGCTAGAAGAGAACATCAATGAAGGTTATGAGCTAGTGCGACATGCCTTTGACGACGCGGAACCAGAAATTCAAGGTGTTGTAACCCTAGTTGTAGAGACTGGGTTATAGTATCTAGTTTCAGAGACAATCAAGATTTGAAAGAAGGAGGTCCTCGAATTCTTTAGTGCAGCTACCCTTGATGAAACTGGTCTTAAGATTAAATCCAAAGTCCATGGAGTTAAGGTGAAAGTCACCCATAAAAGTCTAAGAAAAGTTCTACATCTACCTAGAACTAAAGAAGAGGAAGATGTACCTGCATCAAAGATAAGAGAGGCACTGCAATGGTGTGGACTTAATTCAAGCATGAAAATTGGATCAGTTTTTAATAGGAAAGGCATGAACATGCAAGGCAAGTTCTTGTCTGAAATAGTAGGAAAGGTAATTCTGAGGAAGCCAGGTGGGCATGATAGAATATCAGCTTACATGTTCAGTTTAATGACAATGATCATTTTCAAACTCAAAACTGATTGGTCAGCAGTGATGTTTGACAAGATTAAGGAAATTCTGAAGAAGCCCAATCTATGTAGGATTATGAGTTTGTTCTTGGCTAGAACTATTCCAGAAGTGATGAACCAAGCTGCTGGATCAAAGATAAACCATATGAGAAGGATGGATATTATGATTATCTCAAGGTGGTATAGGGTGTTGACAAAGGACATGCCTACTCCAGTAAAGGAAGTTCCTCAACAGAAGAATAAGAAAGCTATTATGGCTCCTGAATCCTCAAGTAGCTCAGAGGAGCAAGTAGTTTTCAGTTCTAATGAGGATGAAGCTGATAAGGAAGCAGTTGATGTTACTGGAAGGTCACCAGTAAGGACTGAAGATGCCCAGAGGCAGGGGGAGCTACCATCTGCTAGCCCCATTCACCTAGATCCACTCTAGGGGGAGCCTCAACATATGGATGAGCCAACTCCCTTAGACAGTGAAAGGGCATCACAAACAATTCTCGAGGTAATCAATGAAGTTAATCAATCAATTTTTCATATTGAGGATGAAGTATTGACTGAATCTTTAATTGATGTTGATCAACAAACTCAGTTACATAGTCAACCATAAGATGTTGTCATGGAAGACACATCAGTTGTTGATAATGCTCCTGAGATAAGAGATTCTCCAGTCCATACTAAACAGGAGTTTACTCTAGAAGAGCTGTTCCCTGATTTACTACAGACTGATTTTGTGGGAGAGAAAGCAGCTTTTGAGGGGGAGAAGGTCACCGTTGAAGGGGAGCATGTAGAGTTTCATGAGGAGACTGCTAGAAATAAAACTGAGGAGCAAAGGAATGCTGAGGAGCTACCAAGAGTAGAGAAGGAATTGCCACCTACTCCACAGGATAGAGTAGACATTGCCAGTACTTCTAATTCTGAAGATGAAGAGGCTGCTAAAGCCAAGAAAAGAAAGCTACAGGTGTTCAAAAGGAGAAGCCAAACCTACAAGAAGGCTCTGCAAACAATTACTCCTCAGCCTGCCCCAACAGCTGATTACAACTCCTTGTTGGTGGCTTTGCAGATCAAGATGGATGAACAAAGGAAGGCTCTTGAAAATATATGGATGAAGGACATAAATCCCTTCAATTTGATCTGGCTCAAGACATCAAATCTATAAGATTTGAAGTTAATCTAACTAAGAAAGAAATGATTGATTGTTTCCACAAAGGAGGCAATGTAGTGGTATATCTGGCTACTCATCAAGAGAAGATAGAGACACAGGTTGATGATATGGCAGTAAAACAAGGATATGTTCTTGAGAATCAGATTAAAATGAATGATAATCTAACTGAATCACATAATGTGATAGTAACTGAAATGCAGAATATTGCAGCTGCTCAGACTGCAGCAAGGACTGCTGCCACAGCTGAGTTTGACAAGCAATTACAAGAACACCTAACTGCTGTAAAAACTACTATTGAAGATTCTCAAAAGGCTATTACTAACAAGCTCCAAAAGTTAAAACCTTTTTATAAAGATGGTGTTAACTATCTGAATGCTCAGATCAGATTTCAGAAGGATGATCTTATGGATCATATAAAAAATGAAGTCATAAAGGGAGAGAGGGTATTAGTCAAAGCAGGCTCTGACCATGCTAAATGGATTTCAAACAGCATCAGAGCCACCCTTGGATATCCACCTTTGTGTGATGATGATAATGTTGCTGAATCTGGTATACATCCTGCTGTTTTTGGAGGTGAGCAAGCTGAAGTGGCTCAAGTGATCTACCCTCCAGCAGATTTTGAAATAATACATCAAGAGATACAATCTATGTATAGTCCTCCAGAAGGTGCTGAAAATGTGATTATTGAGAAAGTAGTACAGCCTGTGCCAGAGGCAGTATTAAAAGAGCAAGAAGCTCAATTATCCAAGAAGAGGTTCAGAGAACAGGCTGAATTAAGGCCAGATTTTGAGCAGTGGAGCCCAACTTCTAGAAATATTATACTGACTGCTTGGAAGGCTGCAAAGGATAATATCCTAGAAAGGGGCAAATGGTATTCTGAGAAAAAGTGGAGAAAACATGAAGCTAGGCAAGAGGCCATAGTTCAGTATAGAAGGAAGGCTAAACTTGGGAAGCTACCTCCTAATGCACAGGAGCCTAGCAAGTATTTCCCTAAGCCTTATCATTATTTTGAGAGACAAAAGATAAGGGCTAAAGAACAGAAGAAGAAAGATCTTAAGGGCAAGAAGCCTGCTGATGACACTGATGCTCCAGTTCAAGCCAAGATTCAATCTGGAAAGGGCATTGTCATCAAGGAGCAAGAGCAGCCATAGAATAGAATTTTCTTAAGTTTATAACTTTGTAATCATTTGCATTAAACTCCATGTAAACTTTTGATTAATAAAACTTTTGGAAGTTATTGCAAAATAATGTTTGATGTTCAATCTGTTACATTTTTATTCTGTGAAGATTGTTTATACATGTTTTGTTTAGTATTTACTCTGTCATATAAATTGTTATTCATCATAATGTGTATTTGTTATGTATGGTGTATATCGTTGACTAAGGGTTATGACTTCTCCAAATAGGGGGAGATTGTTGGGTACATTGGAAAATATGTACTAGATTTGAAGAAGCCTCACCCTACTCAATGATATACATCAAGGTGTATTTGATGTGCTTTGAGTTTATATGTGCAGGTTAAGTAATTGCAGGAAATGCAGAAAAGTTTCTAAGTCCATGTGTCGACACCTAGAGATGCAGTGTCGACACTTATGAAGGCTTGTGTCGACACCTAGAGAAGCTGTGTCGACACTTGGAGTATTTGTGTCGACACCAGGAAAGGCAGAGTCGACACCAGAAGAAAAACGTCGACACATACAGGCAGTGTCGACACACTATGAAGAATACTCAACATATATCATGTCGAAACTTAGAGGCAGTGTTGTCACCCAGAGAAGCTTAGTCGACATCCAATGTGTCGACACCAGGAAGCTGTGTCAACACACTGAAGGCATTGTCGACATCAACTGTGTTGACACACAGGACATGTGTCGACACACAGCAAGTTTCAACACAGTTAAAGTAAAGAAGTACTTGTGTTGACACAAAGGAGATGTATCGACACTCAGCTAGTATCAAAAATAGAAGAAGTTGTGTCGACACAAAGGAGATGTGTCGACATTCAGCTAGTATCAACAACAAAAGAAGTTATGTCGACACAAATGAAATGTGTCGACACACAACAGAATTCAACTAAGTTCTAAAGAAGAAGTACTTGTGTCGACACACTCAATCAGTGTCGACACATTCAATAGAAGCAGTGTCGAGAAGCTATTACAACAACAGAAGGAGTTGTGTCGACACCACCAAGGCAAGTGTCGACACTTAGTCCAATTGTGTCGACACTTGGTCTATTTGTATCGACATAAAATGAAGATCAGTCTCGACACATTCAGACAGAGATAGTATTTTTAAGAAGTGACTGAATGACTTGACAGCTGCCATTTCAGTCTGTCTACTGCAACTGTCAGAGCTGTCAGAAGTTCGTTAGAAACCGAATCAGCCGGTTACCTTGGAGGAAGACTATATAAAGGCCTTTCTCCTTCAACAGTATAAAAATGAATCAGTAAAATTAATCAATCAAGAGATTTTTTTCAGAAGATTAAGAAGATCAATACAGATCTAGAGAAAACTATAAATCAGTATTTTGAAGAAATTTCAGATTTACTTGGAGAGAGAGAACTCCAGTATCTAAAATCAAGAAAGAGACTAGTTAATCAAATCTCTTAAGAAGCAGGTTCTGAACCAGACTGCAAAGTAGGATCCAGATTTAATTCTTCATCCTAAGAAGGAAGTTGCCAGCCGGTCTACTTCAAGAAGATCATCTTTACTTTGTTCAGACTCAAGAAGCCTTGAAGAAAGCAAAGACAAAGTTGATCTCAGGAATCAGTGCTATCAAGAACTGATCAAGAAGGTTCCCCTCTTCATTCTCTCAAACTGAGTGGTGATCTAAAAATATTTTATTATCTTTTTGTAGGATCCTAAGGGATCTGATTTGTAAGCCTAAATTTATAAAGGCTGAGGTAGGGTTTTTGAGCCTGAGTATACGAGAATCAATTCTCTGAGTGTAGGCCTTGTTGAAGGCTGAGGTAGGGCTGTTTAGCCTGAGTGTAGGTCTTGTTGAAGACTGAGTGGTAGGGCTTTGTTCCTGAGTTGTAGGAGTGGGGACACTCTGAGTTGTAGGAATCTGTTTGGGGTTCTGAGCTGTAAGATCTGAGGATCTGAGGAGAAGTGCAGAGGTTAGGCCGAATCTAGTACACTACTAGATAGGCGAAGGGGGAAAGTGGATGTACCCAGACCTTGGGGAACCACTATAAACACTGTGTGCACTCTGTGAATGTTTGTTTCTGTGGTTGTTGTGTTGTGATAGCTGTAGAATTTGCATTTGCTGCTGAAAGTACAAAACAGTTTATCTACCTTTAAAGTAAAATAGAAAACGTACACCTATTCACTCCCCCCTCTAGGTGGTTAGGCACTATTTCTTTCAGAGATGATTGAAGATATTCTCGCAGCGATTGAATCCCTAGAACAAAAGTTCTAGTGTGGTCTCTTCCTAGGAAAACTCTAATCAACTCTCAAACCAAGCTCTCTTTAGTCGATGTCTCTCCTACATTTTGGATCTAAAGATCTCGCACCAATGGAGAGGATAGGAAGCTCACATGGTTTCCGGAAATGGACTGAGTCCTTATTCTTGATGGCATAATAGTGTTCGACTTCTGGCTGTACAGTTATGTTCGTCATTCATACCGGACATGAGTTGTCTCGGTGAAGGAGATGGGCAAAGTATCGCTTATAAAAAACGACCAATTAGGACTGGGGTTTATGGTTGTCATGCAACATGTCACCCCTGCATTGGACCGCCACCTTTTATATCATTAAATAAACCTTCAGAAGAAGACAACGTCATTTACGTGTCGTATGAACAGTTCACGAGGTAATACAGTCCGCACTTTCCTTCCAGGTCGAGACAATAAGTCAGCACAGAACATTCCAATTCAATTCGTAGGGTGTACTCGACGATTCGTTGAGACCTCTCGATGAATCGTCGAGTCCACTGACTTCGTCAAATCTGTCTGTCTATATTCGATGAATCCATCGAATCCACTCGACGAATCTGTCGAGCCTACTCGATACTACATGATGATTTCGTCGAGTCTACTCGATTCTATCTATGATCACTCGATGAATTGTTAAGACTACTCGACGCTTTTAACGACCACTCAAAGAATCATTGAGACTACTCGATGGTTTTGACTATTCTTCGACGAATCTGATGATTACCCAACGAATTCTGTTGACTACCTGACAAATTCCTTATTTCTCTGAAGTCCTATCTTAACACCCCCATGGCCTTGGGTTCTCTCCCAATATTTTATACTGGCACAAGTCACCATAGTGACACCAAAACACGTATGGGGGGTTTAGCGCAAAAGGGGACGTTACAAATGTAGTCGCAAATGTGCTGAGTCGCAAGGCTCCAACATGAGAAAATTGGTTACAGATGCTTGATGAGCATCAGATTCATGAGTCGGAGGCCTTGGACATCTCTTTTGTTGACAGGAGGACGAGCGTGAATGCATGCTTGAACTGGACAAAGGTGCAATATGACCTCACAGACAGAATTCGACAAGCGTTGGATCTTAATGAGAGCATGAAGCGTTATATGGCGAAGTTAGTGGATGGGTCAAATTCTCAATTCTCGCTAAACAACAATCTTCAATGGAAGGATGGTGGGTCGTGCATCCTGAATATTGGCAAGTTGCGGGTGGAGTTGATATATGAGTCTCATTTTATGAAGTACTCAATCCACCCAGGCAGCACAAAAATGTTCAAGGACTTGAAAAAGTTGTTTTTGTGGCTAGGTTGAAGAAGGACATAGCACTTTATGCGGTGAAGTGCCAGATTTGTGCCCTTGTAAAGGCTGGATGTCAAAAATCCTGTGGTTTCCTAAAATTGTTACCAATACCTGAATGGAAGTTTGATGAAATATCTATGGATTTCGTTCATGGCTTGCCGAGATCGCAACACGGGAACGATTTCATTTGGGTAATTATGGAACAGTTGACCAAAGTAGAACACTTCATTCTGAATCGAAGGGGCGATTCAATGGAAAAGTTAGACAAACTTTATGTTGAATAGATCGTACGATTGCATGGTGTGCCCTGTTGCATCATTAGTGACCTAGATGGGCCTTTCATGTCAAATGATTGGAAGCTTGTACATAAACTGTTGGGGACCAAGCTGAAATTCAGCACGACCTTTCATCCTCAGACGGATGGTCAGACCGAGAGGGTAAATAGAACGATGGAATATATGCTTCACATGTGTGACCTGGATTTCGGGAAGAGGCGGGAGGATCATATCTTTATGATCGAATTTGCCTACAATAACAACTACCAAGCAAGTATACAAATGACGCCTTTTGAGGCCTTATGCGGTAGAAAGTGTTGTACTCCGTTGGCTTGGGTAGAAACAGGTGAATCGAAACTTTATAATTGTATAGACGTTGAAGATGAGAATTCAACGATACGCTTGATTTGAGAACGGTTGCTGATTGCGCAAGACAGGCAAGCAAAATACTACAATGTCAAGCACCAAAATGTGGACTTTGAGGTTAGCGATTGGGTTCATCTCAAGATTAAAACTTTCAAGGGCGTATCGAGGATCCGACGCTTGAAAATGCTGAGCCCGAAATACCTTGGGACATTTGAAATTATAGAGAAAATTGGAGAAGCTACTTATCGGCCAAATCGTTCAGCTAAAATCAGTGGTTTGCACGATGTATTTTACATATTGGTGTTGTGGAAAGCTTTGTAAGAGCCTATGCAAGTGATTGTTGTGGAGCAAATTCCGGTCAATTGTGCATCAAGCCCATTTGTATCGAGGACAAGGAAGTGAAGCGACTACGGAACAACCAGATCAGAATTGTCAAAGTCTGTTGGGACAATTGTGGTCGTGAGTAGCTAGCATGAGATCGTGAGAAGACCATGCAAGAAGTGTTCCCTGAGCTGTTCCATTGAGGTACATTTGATATGTTTTGTACTTCTGTGTTGTTTCCTATAAAATGTGGATTTCGGGACGAAATCTCTTAAAGGAGGGGAGAATTGTAATGCCCCAAATTTCTTTTAAACAATAGGTAGTTGTCCATTAGAGGTTACCGCTAGGCAGTAGATCTAGCATTGGCGGTAGCTAGCTAATTTTAATGGCCCAATGTCTTTGGTTGGTATCGCGCGGCGGTAGCACGATACCGCATGGTGGAAACTAGCAAATTAAGTCAACTTTTGGCTCGAGACAGTACCGCCCGACGAAAGCGGTAATGCTGGCGGTAGTGTGTCACGTGTCAGAAAAAATTGAGGTTATCTTTGAGCGGCAGAGCAATGCCGACTGGGCCAAGCAGCCACTGCTTGAGCTATCACACGATGATAGAAAGGTACCGTGCGGCGGTACCTCTCTGATAAAGGCTTGAAATGAGATTATTTTCTCATTTTCTCTCTCTCTCTCTCTCTCTCTCTCTCTCTCTCACTCTCTCTTAGATCTTGAGGAAGAAGAAGGGGAAGGCCAGGAGAACAAAGGGCAAAATTGAATCCAGCCCTGAAGGAGAATTATTTTAATGGCATTCTTGTGATCGAGTTTGTGAGTCGATGCCAGATATATGGAGAGGAAGGTGTGGCAATCATTTCCATCCGGGTCAAGTGCAAAGTCATGGCTCCTAAGCAATTGACAAGGGAAATGACCTTTCTCCTTAGACAAGTGAAGTACTTAATTTGCATAAGTACATGTAACCCCTTATGAAAGGGTGAAGAATTAGGTGGTTTCCAACGGGTAGATCATGGTGATCCCCGGTAGAACTTGCATATAAAATCCAGAATCGATGTAAGGAATAGGCATGTTGTGTGAAGCCCATCCAAAGAGGTTGGTCTGGATTGGTGATGATTGATTTGCATAGCGAAGAAGACTTTGTGATTAAACCTGTAGTTTACAGGGTCAGGGGTCCTGCAAGATGCTGTAGTAATAGTACTGGAGATTGTTTGTAGGAAAACACCCAAAGTGGGGGGAATAAATGAGATTTTGTCCCCTACCGCGCGGCAATAATGCTACCATTGGCGGTAGCTCCCAGAGAGCTATTGTTGTGGGCTGGTCTCTTGGAGACTAAGGTGCCAAATGATTGAGCTGAGAGACCTAAGAGCCCAGCTGAGATGGCCGTGAGAGCCAGACTGATTGTGGTTGCGAAGCATGTGTCCATAAGATAAGGTGGATAGCCTGTGAAGATGTTGAGCCTGAAGAGCCCAGCTGTTGTGGCCATGAGATCCAGTATTGTGTTGACTGCGCACCCAGGTCCTGGGGACAAGGTGGGTGGCAATTGAAGCCGAGAGCCTAAAGTTCCCAGCTATTGTGGATAGGAGATTCAGTATATGGGAAATGGGAGGCTGGCCCACGTAGTGTCGTTCGCCTAAATTGCTTTGGCTTTTTGCATTGACATGGCAATTTGAGCAACAGGAAAGAGCTGATTCGTATCCGCTTTATTTTGTTCTTGACTTGATTAGCTAAAGTACTTGGTTGTCGTCATTGGCATGATGAGAATCTTAGGCCATGAGCCAAAAAGATTAGAATACTCAAGTTTGAACCATCAAGTCTGGGACTGTGGATGGTGTTGTGACCCTGAGAAATCTAGTACACCGATAATATGCCCTGAATGCATGTGGCGTGTGGTCGAATGTGCCTACATCTGTATTGAATGGCGCTTAAATGCACATTTTGTTGCCAAAAGAAATATATATTGTTGTTTGAAGGGAAGGAGAACCGTCTCCCCGAGGGAGGGGTGGGATTATTATAATTTGGTCAACTAATGTTGACCGTTGCTTGGTTTTGCCACATTTTTGTGGGTCGTGCTTGTGCAGGTGTTGGAGAGTCAAGTGGAAAGTAGCGGGCTGAAGTCCCTTATGCTGCATTGGCTGGCCCTCGAGGGCCCAAAGGTGAATGTTTTCTATTTTCATATGTGGTCGGCCTGTGTGCCGATGTTTGGAAGATACATTTGTGAAAATAACAGTTATAAGGCGTTAATGCCAAAACATTATGTGTGTTAATGCCATTCCTATGTTTATATAGTGAGAATTCCAAGTATTTGGTTTCTAAAACAAATTTAATTGCTTCATCTTTAATGCACTCTGAGTTAGAATGTGTGAACATTATTGTTTCAATGTGTTACTCCACCGACTATCTGTGAAATATGGTGTGGGGCCCCGACAGGACCTTCTGTTATATTTTACGTGATGGATGGAGGTATTACAGATTTTGTACATAGGGGTATGTTATTCCGTATGTGATATCACCCTGCCCGCCCATGTATGTACACAGCCCTTGGCGTCGAGCTTTGCCCACCACCAACACGACCTGATTATTATTTAAAATTTTAATTTTTTTCTTTTTTGTAAATTATATATACATGTGTATATTTGTAATAGGTGAGTGCTCGACAGCCGTTGTCCCAGTAGTCACCTCCCAACAGCTAGGAGAGAACATCCCGGGTGAGCGGCCTTGGAATAAGGTGGCAGTAGAGGGGGGAGAGTGAGATCTCACCGGGCGAGAGCTATTCTCCAGCCCGACAATTGTTGAAAGATCATGCAAGATAACTGCGCAAGATCAGCCGACTTGCCCCTCAAGAGGAGGAAGTTCCTTTAGTAAGCTGATCATATCAGCCCCAGTTCCGGCGCGGCTCCGGGAGCCAGAGATGCCCTACTACACCAGTAGAGTTGACCCGGTCCAGCACGTCCAGTGGTTTGAAGCTACAATCTCCATAAATCATATGTCAGACTCCTTCATGTTTCGGCTCTTTGCCATCACCTTTAAGGAGAAGTCGAGAGACTGGTTCCACCAGCTTCCCTCCAATTCAATCTATTATTTCAAGGACCTAAGTTGAGGCTTCTTGTTGAGGTTCTCGACATTCAAGAAGAGAAAGAAGGGAGTGGAGTTCTTGTTTGCAATAAAGTAGGGGCGGAGGAAACATTTGGGAGTTATGTGGATAGGATTTAGGAGGATATTCTCTCGGTCCAAGAGGTACCGAGATATACCCTAATGTTAGACTTTATGCTGGGGCTATGTCAGGATTCTTTAGTATGGAGCTGAGGAGGTATCCTCCTTTATCCTCAAGGAATTGATGGATATGGTAGCAAAGTAGAAAGAGGGAGAGTCGGTGAACCCAACATTACACAAGAAGATGGCTAGTTTGGTGGGAGATGATATGAGAGAGCATGGAGGGAGCAAGAAGCTGGAGGCAAGGAGGAGAGATGAGCCTAAAGGGAATGGATTCCAAGGACCTTAGCAGGCATGGGGTCATCATGATGTAGCGTATGTCGCTAACGGAGATCTACACGAGAGAAGGCTTTAGATTACCATTCAACACACACTTGATCCGCCGCACCTACACAAGCATCTACCGCCCTCAATACGTAATTGTTTCACGCAAAAAGCGTAAACACAATCGGAGAATGATAGACTCTAAAACAATAATGAAAAAGGATTCGACTTGTTCCCAAAGATAACGCAAAGGTTGTCAATCCCTTTTAAGGGAAAGACCAAGGCTATGGACCAAGATCCGCTCAAGCAAAATGGACCTACCCGGTCCGGAGAAAAGGAAACACAAACAATAATGATTTTATTCAAAGATTTGAAAATCGATTGAGATTTAAGATGACGGAGAACATGATGGTTCAACCTCCACAAATCTAAAGATAAGAAGCACTAGAGAAGGGGGAAGAGATTACCCAACCCGTTGGTGGGAAATACACTTGATAACTTGTGGGAGAAATACTCTCTCCACGGTTTCCACCAGCGTTGCACCGAATGGATCCACCGGCGCCGCACCGAGTGGGGTTGCTATCCTTCTTCCTTGGAGTCGCACCAAGAAACCACGCCGGAGGCTCCACGAGAGGGGAGGCCGAAATGGGGGAAGAGGGAGACAAGGGGGGCAGAGGCTAGTGTGAAGCCCAGGCCAAAATTCGTCTTAGATAAATGGATTTTAGGTTTTCTTTATTCATCATCAAATCACTTAATAAGCCTCCTACATCTAGGAGTTATAAAATAGATCCAACTATCCAAGATTGAGATGAAACCTGATCAATCCAGATGGTTAATAGAACACCCAACTGTTTATAAGCACACCAAAAGTAAAGTGCAAGAAATTAAAATATTACTAATTCTAAATTAAATAAAGCATTTAAAGTAATGGAAATGGTCTTCAAATAAGCCTTTAAGTAGGCTTCGCGCGCCGCGGACAGAGGTTATAACGTTGTCGTCCGTTAGCGGCCAAGGAGTCGCCATGTCGCCTGAAATCTTTATGTTGTAGCATTTCGGCGTCCGGGTCATCTTCAAGTGGTGGTGGAGGGGCAGCGACATGAATCCTCCCCTGCTCGAAGTCACGTATCTCCGAGGCGTGGTCCAGGAGATAGTCGTAAAGAAGAGCGGTATCCAATTGTTGAAGCTCTGTCTCGAGTACCCATGAGTCATCGGAAGGAGGGCGGTCACGCCAACGGATGAGAAAGTGGCGGGTAGCACCATCGGCAATAGGGAGCAACTCAGCATCAAGTATCCTGTCTGGTATAAGAAAGGTTTTCGGAATCCTTGGAAACATGTCAGTAGTGGGAATAAAAAAAGGCAACTTACCATCTGATGCTAAACCTGTGGAGACCAGGGGAGAGAGATCATCCGTACTCCACTCCCCAAACTCAAAGAATTTTGAGTGGAAGGAGAAGACAACAAAGAAGTCAACTCTTGTGGAGGCGAAACAAACATCATCAAATCCGAGACATTAAAAATGGGTGAAACCCCCCAATCAGCCGGCAAATCTAAGATAAAAGCATTATCACCAAGTTTCTATATAATCCGGAAGTGGTCGACACGCTTTGGAGCTAAATTTCTAACGGTGCCAGTTGTGTCACAACCCGCATTTTCTCAACGATGAAGTTACATAAGAGCAAGATAAAACACGTGCCGTGATGCCACGTCGTGCAGGGGATAACTGCACACGCTCAGGCAAAACTCCAGTCCTTTGCTTTAAGGAAAATCGTTGATTAAATATGAAAGAAAATCAGTTATGTTGAAAGGTCGTATCCCTCGGCACGGTGATCAGCTAGTCCATAATTAAAAATTATATTTATGCGCAGTAGAAAATACTTTGGTTCAATTAAGTTGGCACCCTAATGAGCATAAGTGTCCCCGAGGGACGACTCATGGTATGCATGACTCTAAAGTGGATATAATATATATGAAAGATAGTCTTTTTACGCTAAGGAAATATAGTGTCTTTGTTTTATAAATATGTTATGCATGAGGTACATATAATAATGCTTTTAGGGTTTAAAATATCTAACATGCAACCTAGCATAAATCCTTCCCAGAAGCAAGTAACTAACCACAAATAGGCAAAAACAGCAGTTTAAGTTCATACCCAGCATCGCAAGAAGCCACCAGTGGGCGCCAACAACCTGACACGAACCCACTGGTGAGAATGTATGTTTATACAGAAAGGTCAGGAACTACCTCACAAAATCGGGGATCCGCTATCTCAGCTACCCAAGAGGCCACCAACAAGCCCCTCCAAAAGAACTAGCCGCTGAACCGGCTACAACCTGGACCTGAGACATTCAAGAAAAGAACAACTCAGCAAGGAAAATAATCAGAAAGTAAATAGAGCATTAGATTTATGAGCAAATAAGAAGGGTTTACCAACCCGGCAACAAACTGCTATAAGTAAAAGAAAGGGTATGACAGTAAGAAAAGAACGCTGCCTAAAGCACAGCAAAGCACACCGAGTGCGGGCAATAAAAGCAATATGCCCTACAAAAGAGTCTGCAACAGCAACAAGACATGCACATATGAGTCAAAAGAAAGAGTAAACAAAAACAGGGAAGGGACTAACAGTCCTAACACGTGGGTAAGTGGCAGTGGTCAAAACATGGATCTGAATACATAACCAAATCAGATCCAAAAAAAGGGCTAAGGGGTCAACAGTGGCAGCTTTACGGTCCCCCACGCACCAACCCAAACCGGGGCCAAAAGGCGGTGGCCACAACTCTCCACATCAAAATCCACCCCTCCAGAGGCCACCAAAACTCCACCACCTGCCACAACCCAGGAGTCGGCATGCAGAAATTAGCTGAACACCCAATTCCACCCCCTAGAGAAAGGGAAAAAGTCACACTAACAATCCTAAGGAAACACGCGAACCCAAGACAGAAACGTCGAGCCCACTCGACGCGGCGTTGAGTAAGCTCCACTCACTTGACGCCAAAAAAAAATACTTAGCGGCAAAAATCCTACGCTGGATGACGGCGTTGAGTGAACTTGGCTCACTCAACGCTGTCAGCGCTTTCCACTTAGGGTAAACGTAAGTCTCCTTAAAACCACAGGCTAACTCTCTCTCAACCCGTGAAAACAGAGAGTTGGAAATTTAATCCCAATCCTCCGTCCCATCCTAACTACTCGGGGCTACCGCAACTAAACCTAAACTGTAATTACCCACAACCTCACCCTAACTCTAACTACCCACTGTACACCAAATCTCAGACAAAAGAGAGAACGTTGATTAATTGTAAGAAAAAGCAATGAAACAGCCCATGACTGAAATGAAGGAAAAAGACATCCTATTACTCTAATTTTTAAGGAGGAAAAAGATAAGGAATGCAGAAGTGTTGCACAGGAAATGAAAATAGAGTAACAGTTAGAAATAATTTGGCAAGGGCAAGGGAGCCACTTGCCTCTACCTCTCCGGAAAAACAACAGCCACACCACCGCTTGGGTCCGGCGGCAAGATCGGCCACCTAGAAGACCAAAGCTGAAACTTGAGGAAAGAAAAGAAATTAGATGTTACAATTCCTAGAATCAAACCATAAATCAAGTAAAACTTACATGGAAGGGAAGATCTAGACGAGAGCAAGCCAAATCCGCTATCGCACGAGAAAAACGAACTCTAATCCTCCCGAAATCGCCGGCCAAAACAACCACCGCCTCCTCTCAAAACCCTTCCGCTGGAAGCCCTCCAGACTCGGGAACGATGAAAATGAGGAGGAAAACGGTTCACGGCAACAAAAGATGATTTCAGGAAAAAAAGTACGGAACACGCCCAAGACACGCCCGTTAAACGGCCCGACACGCCCGTATCACGGGGCGTGTACTTACTCGACGAACGTCGATCTCCACTCGACGAAAACACGGGACACGCCCCAGACACGACTGTGACACGGCCCGACACGCCCGTGTCACGGGGCGTGTACTCACACACATACCCACTCGACGACCGTCTATCTCAGCTCAACTAAACAGGTGACATGCCCTGTGACACGCCCGTGTCACAGGCCGTGTACCAACTCAAACACCACTCGACGATCGTGGAGCGCCGATCGTCGAACAGAGAGACATGCCCCGTGTCACGCCCGTGTCCGATACGACACGCCCGTGACACGGCCATGTTCTCACCAAAACACCGCCTGACGACCATCGAGCACAGGTCGATGAACCGAAGGGGGACACGCCCTATGACACGCCCGTGTCACAGGCCGTGTTCCTACCAAAAACACACGTCGATCAGAAATAGTCGACTAGAGGAAAAAGAGCTCTACCCGAGCACGACATGCCCTGGGTCATGCCCGTGACCCAGGCCGTGTCACCCAAACTTACACGAAAAGAAACCTGCTAACTCCTTAGCAAAGAGTTAAGGCACCAGCCTACAAGCTCAGCCACAGCAGACCACGCACAACACTTCAAACATTACAAACATTACAGCTAACAGAACAAACGTCGAAACGACGCGAAAGCAAACGATCCCGGATTTCGACGAAAACTCGTACCGTAGCTAAACTCCCAAGCTACGAAAACAACAGTGAGGTCGAAAACAACATCCGACGATCGCACACGCGGGACAACACATCCTGAAGCCAAAACAAAGGCATTTCCCTAAGAGGCCCAACCGAGTCACTAAAAGAGACTCTGGCTAGCTAGGGAAATTTGCCAACAGGCTACAACCAGGCTACACCAGGAACCTAAAGAGCTAAGACTACGCTCTACAATGGCGAAGGGCCGGAAATGCGTCATCGCAACGCCAATCCAAGATCAAACAAAACCAAGAAAAACCGGGGGCGTTACAGCCACTCCCCCTAAAAGAAAGTTTCGCCTCGAAACTTTACTCACAACACTCCTATAATGAAGGAGAGAAAAAGAGCCAGGAAAAATGGCTACATATATATAAATAAAACAGAACATACCAGGCCCGAGGTCAGAGAAAAAGATGAGGGTGAGCCTCCCTCATAGCAGACTCCAATTCCCAAGTCGCGCTTTCTACATCCTGATTCCTCCATAAAACTTTAACCATACTAATAGTCTTCTTCCGCAGCGCACGAACCTGAGAATCCAGAATGCGGACAGGCACCTCCACAAAAGAGAGATTCTGCTCTGAAAGATATTGTATCTAAACACCTAGAGGGGGGGGGGGGGGGGGTTAATAGGTGACTTGAATCTTTTTAACTTTTTAGGCAGCAATCAGATAATATCACAGAATTCTAGCTACTTTATCACAGCACACATTCAACAATCATATAATTCCATAGCACACAGTAGACACACAGTTTTATAGTGGTTCCCCAAGGTTTGGGTACATCCACTTTCCCCCTTCGCTTATCTAGCAGTGTACTAGATTCGACCCAACTTCTCCACTATCTCATAACCCCAAAATAGGTTCCTACACCTCAGGCCCAAGGCCCTACAACTCAGCTTCTTCACAAATCCTACACTCAGCCACCAAGGCCTACACTCAGCCACCAAGGCCTACACTCAGCCACAACAGGACTACACTCAAAGATTTTAATCTCCTATACTCAGGCACTCAAGCCCTACACTCAGCCTTTATAATAACAGGCTTACAAGACTCAGATCCCTAAGGATCCTACAAGATAATTTGAATACAAAATATATACTCAATCAACTCAGGAACAAGAGAGAAAAGTTGTGAGTTTCTTGATGAGTTCTTGGAAGAACTCAGCTGAAATCAATCTGACTTGGCTTTATTCAAAGCTTCTTGAATGTAGAACTCAATAAGATTGACCTCCTCTGCAGTTTATCCTTGATCTCTGCTACTTAAGATTCAGAACAAATCTGAACCCTTCTTCTCAGCTGGGTTCCAACATCGGACTTCTTGGATGGAGCTCTCTCTCTCCAACTTCTTAGATCTTCACTAGATTCTTCAAGGAATAGCTAGATCTTCTTGTCTTTTCAATTACTTGAACAATGATCTGAACATGTTTTCAATCAATCAATTTCTGTGGACAGTGTAAGCCTATTTATAGGCCTTCTTCATGGTAACCGGCTGGTCCGGTTCGGTACTGATTTCTGACATCTCTGACAGGTGCAGTAGACCGGCTGGAATGGCAGCTGTCAAGTCATCCAGTCAGTTCTTGAAAATCCTGTAACTGTCTGTAAGTGTCGAGACTGTCTGTCTTTAAGTGTCGACACTTATAGACCAAGTGTCGACACAAGTTGACTCAGTATCGACACTAGCCTACTTGGTGTCGACACAACTCTTTGTGTTGTAGATTTTATCTCTCGACACTGCTTCTTCTTCATGTGTCGACACTGATAATGTGTGTAGACACAAGTCCTTGTACTTCAGTATTTTGCTGAATTCTTATAAGTGTCGACACAACACCTCTGTGTCGACATATCTTCATGTGTTGATACTTGCTGAGTGTCGACACAGCTCCTTGTGTCGACACACTCTTCTTCTGTTGAGACTTCAGCTGAGTGTCGACACATCCACTTAGTGTCGACACTTGTACTTAGAATATTTTGTTGATCTTTGCTGATCTTTGCTAAGTGTTGAGTCTTCAGCTGAGTGTCGACACGTTCTTTCTTGTGTCGACACTTTCCTCAAGTGTTGACTCTTCTGTTGTGTGTCGACACATTGTTCTGGGTGTCGACACTTATACTTAGATTCTGCTGACTTTTGCTGAGTGTCGACACAGCCTCCAGGTGTCGACACTTTCTGATGTAGACACAGTTTCACTGGGTGTCGACACAACTGTTAAGTGTCGACACTACTTCACTGCACCTTTCTTCACTGAGTGTCGACACAGCTCCTTGTGTCGACACTTTCTGTCTGGTGTCGACTCTGCATCCCTGGTGTCGACACAATGACTCCAAGTGTCGACACTGCTTGCCTGGGTGTCGACATAGGTCTTCTTAAGTGTCGACACTTTCCCTCTGAGTGTCAACACATGGACTTAGAAACTTTTCCTTCTTTTCTGTAAATACTTAACCTGCACAAGTGAACTCAAAACACATTAAATACATTTTGATGTATATCATTGAGTTGGGTGCGGCTTCTTCAAATCAGGTACATTTGAACCAATGTACCCAACAATATCCCCCTATTTGGAGAAGTCATAACCCTTAGTCAATGATATACACCATTTATAATAAAATTACAAAATGATGTAAGGCAGGATTATATATAGTAGTAAAGAACATCACATGTATTAAACAAACATGCATATACAGATAACATCTCAAAACAATTATGAAATAGATTTAAAACACATCATATTGTTCTCACAACTTTGTAATATTTATTATACAAAAGTTCTACATAGTGTTTGAAAAACACAAGATTACAATTGTAAACTGAATAAAGTTCTATTCTATTTTTGTTCAGGCTCCTTGATCACTATTCCTTTTCCAGCTTGTACTTTGGCTTGAACAGGAGCTTCAGTGTCTTCAGCAGCAGCAGGCTTTTTCCCTTTAAGCTCCTTCTTCTTTAGCTCTTCAGCTTTGATCTTTTGCCTCTCAAAATAATGATAAGGCTTGGGAAAGTACTTGCTAGGCTCCTGAGCAGTAGGAGGTAGCTTTTCCATCTTGGCCTTTCTTCTATATTGGACTATGGCCTCCTGCCTTGTCTCATGCTTTCTCCATTCTGATTCAGAAAACCACTTGTTCCTGTCATGCACATTATCTTTTGCAGCTTTCCAGGCAGTCAAAATAATATTCTTGAGGTGGGGCTCCACTGCTCAAAGTCAGGTCTTTGTTCAGCTTGCTCCCTGAACCTCTTCTTAGACAATCTAGCTTCTTGTTCAGCTTGCTCTTTTAAGATGGCTTCTTGTAAAGCCTCAGATACTTGCTGAACCACTTTGTCAAGAATAACCTTCTGATTTCCATCAGGTGGACTATACATGGACTGTATGTCAGCTTGAACCATATCAAAATCTGGCGGAGGATAAATCACTTGAGCTACTTCTGGTTGCTCACCTCCAAGATATGCAGGGTTAACTCCAGATTCTGCTACATCATTATCATCACATAAAGTAGGATAACCAAGAGTGGCTCTGATGGAATTAAAAATCCATTTTGCACGGTCAGAGCCGGCTTTGACTAATACCCTCTCCCACTTTATGACTTCTCTTTCTATATGATCCCTTATATCATCTTTTTGAAATCTGATTTGGGCATTTAGATAATTAACTCCATCCCTGTAGAAAGGTTTTAACCTTTGGAGTTTGTCAGCTATGATCTTTTGAGAGTCTTGAATTGCAGTCTTAACAGCAGTTATTTCCTCTTGGAATGCTTTGTCAAATTCTGCTTTAACAGTAGCAGTAGAAGTAGTTGGTCCAGTAGCTATGTTCTTCATTTCTGTGACAATTGCATTATGGGAAGCAGTTAAGTTATCATTCATCCTGATCTGGTTCTCAAGAACATATCCTTGCTTCAGTGCAATGTCATCAACTTGAGCTTTGATCTTTTCTTGATGTGTAGCCAAGTACACCACTGTATTCCCTCCCTTGTGGAAGCAGTCTGTCATCTCCTTCTTATTAAGATTCATTTCAAATCTTATTGACTTTATATCCTGGGCCAGATCAAACTGCAATGATTTTTGCCCTTCATCCACATACTTCTCTATGGCCTGCCTGTGTTCATCAAGCTTAATTTGCATTGCAACCATTAGAGCACTATAATCAACAGTTGGTGCTGGCTGTGATATAGGCTGTGGAGCAAAAGTTTGTAAGGCCTTCTTATAACTCTGACTTCTTCTCTTGAATACTTGAAATTTCTTTTTCTTAGCCCTTGATGTCTCCTCATCTTCAGAAGCAGATGTGCTGGCTATCTCTACCCTCTCCTTAGATAGCTCCTCAACTTCTTTGGGCTTATCAGGTTCTTGCCTTGCAGGCTCTTCAACATGTACTATTTGCTCCCCCTCAACTAGAGCATTCTCCCCTTTAGCATCAGTAGTTTCCTTGTCAAAATCTGTTTGATCCAGGTTTAGGAAGAGATCTTCCATAGTATATTCTGGTGGAGAATGGGCTGGAGAAATGCCTGGCTCATCAACAACTAGATTAGATACTTCTTGAACTACAACAAATGTGTCTTTCATTACAACATCTGGGACTTGACTATCAGTCTGTGATTGCTGATAAACATCAGATAAATCAGTATCCTCTATAGGAAAAACTAAAGCATTAAGCTCAGCGATTACCTCTAGAATGATGTTTGTAGCTTGCTCACTCTCAAGTGGAGTGGACTCTTCCACTACTAGTGTCTCTCCCTGGATTTCAGCAACATCTTGAGGAGCTGGAGACTTTACAGGAGTTCCTTCTTCATTCTCATCAGGTGTGAAGACCACTTGCTCTTCACTACCAGAGCTGCTAGTGGAAACCTGAGCCACTGGAGCAGTTTTCCTCTTCTTCTTTTGAGGTGATACTTTCTCAGGAATTATCTTCTCAAGGGTTGGCATCTCCTTAGACAACACCCTGTCCCATCTGGAGAAGATCCTCATGTTTATTTTCATCATGTGGTTGATTTTTGTTCCTGCAGCTTGACCCATAACCTCTGGTAAACTACCAGCAAGGTATAAACTTAGTATTCTGCCCAAATTGGGCTTTTTCAGACTCTCCTTGATCTTCTCAAAGATCACTACAGACCAGTCAGTTTTCAGGCTAAAGATTATCCTGGTCATAATGTTGAACATATGGGCTGATACCCTATCATGCCCTCCTGGCTTACTTAGGATTACTTTGCCTACAATTTCAGAGAGGAATTTCCCCTGACTGTTCATTCCTTTTCTATTGAAAACTGAGCCAATTTTCATCTTAGAATCCAGAACACACCATGCCAATGCATCTATGGTCCTGGAAGCAGTAACCTCTTCTTCTTCCTTGGTTCTAGGCAGGTTTAGAACCTTTCTTAAGCTTTTTGGTGATACCTTCACCTTTTCTCCATGTACCCTGGATTTGATCTTGAATCCAGACTCGTCTATGTTAGCTCCATTCAGAAACTCTAGAAATTCCTTCTTCCAGATCTTTGTAGGCTCTGAAACAAGAAATTCTAACCCCGAGTCTACAACTAGGGTTATCACATTCTTGATTTCTGGGTCGGCATCACCAAACGCGTCTCGCACCAATTCATAGCCTTCATTGACGTTCTCCTCAAGCTTTGGAGCCATTAGGGTTTGAAGAATTTGAACTGAGAGAAGAGAGGTGTCGACACACAAGTTTGGTCTCGAAACTTTTGAAAGCGTGTCGACAAACTAAGGCAAAAGCCTATTTATACCTTTCTAGGTTTGAAGATGAAAAGGAGGGTCATCTAACTTAAATTGTGTCGACACTGTCGATAAGTGTCGACACTGATTTATAATGTCTCGACACATATGTGTCGACACAAGTTTAGTCAACAGATATATGTGTCGACAATTGTTTATGTGTTGACACTACTTAACTCGACATTTAGTCGAGACTTTACTTAGATAATTCTGAGTAAAGCCTAAGTGTCGACACCACTTTGGATGTGTCGACACCTACTTGTCATGTGTCGACACAAATTTTCTGAAGTGTCGACACTAACTTCCTAGATGTGTCGACACCTTTTCCCTGAAGTGTCGACACCACTTTTCTGTGTCGACACAGATATCTCTGTGTGTCGACACCTTTTTACTTAGCCATTTCTATAAACTTATTCTAAGTTTATCATTCCTAGTTCAATTTTAAACCTATTGAACTTAGTTTCTTCTAGAGACTTAGTGTATATATCAGCTAGTTGATTATCTGTTCTAACATATTCTAGTAAAATATCTTCTTTTTCTACATGCTCCCTAAGAAAATGATATTTTATTTCAATATGTTTAGTTCTACTATGGGAAACAGGATTATGTGCAATTGATATAGCACTAGTAGAATCACAAAAGAGTGGAGTTCTACTTACCTGAATTCCATAGTCCTCAAGCTGATGTTGTATCCATAGAAGTTGAGCACAATAACTTCCTGCAGCCACATATTCTGACTCTGCAGTGGAGATAGCCACACTTGTTTGCTTTTTGCTACTCCATGAAATTAGTCTTCCACCTAGGAATTGACAGGTTCCAGTTGTGCTTTTTCTGTCTTCTTTGCATCCTGCAAAGTCTGCATCTGAATAACCTGTTAGATCAAAATCCTCATTCCTAGGGTACCAGAGGCCTAGATAAGGAGTGCCCTTTAGATATCTCAATATCCTTTTGACTGCTGTCAAATGAGACTCTTTAGGGCATGCTTGATACCTTGCACAGACACATGTAGCATACATGATATCTGGTCTACTTGTAGTCAAATATAATAGGGAGCCAACTATCCCTCTATACAAGGTTTCATCTACAGGTTTCCCTGCATCATCCTTACTAAGAGACATACTTGACCCCATAGGAGTCTTCATGGTACTGGATGAATCCATACCATACTTTCTTATGAGTTCTAGGGTGAACTTAGACTGGCATATGGATAAACCATTCTCATTTTGTCTTACTTGGAGACCCAAGAAGAACTTAAGTTCTCCCATGCTACTCATCTCAAATTGTCCTTGCATTAGTTTTGCAAACTTTTTGCAAAGACTACTTTCAGTAGACCCAAATATTATGTCATCTACATATATTTGGACTAGTATTACTTTGCCTCTGGATTCCCTAAGGAATAGAGTCTTGTCTATTTTCCCCCTTGTGAACTTATTCTCAATGAGGAAACTAGACAGGGTTTCATACCAAGCCCTAGGGGCTTGCTTTAACCCATACAATGCTTTCCTAAGTCTATAGACATGATTAGGTAGAGTTGAATCAACAAAACCTGATGGCTGTTCCACATAGACTTCCTCTTTAAGATTACCATTCAAAAATGCTGACTTAACATCCATTTGGTAAACTTTAAATCCTTGAAAGGTTGCATAGGCCAGGAACATCCTTATGGCTTCCAGTCTGGCTACTGGAGCAAAGGTTTGATCAAAATCAATACCTTCTTCCTGCCTATATCCTTTAGCAACCAATCTTGCTTTGTTCTTAATGATGACTCCATGTTCATCCATCTTTTTCCTATAGATCCATTTGGTCCCAATTATGTTGTGATCTTTAGGTTTAGGAACAAAATCCCAGACCTTGCATCTCTTGAACTGATTTAACTCTTCCTGCATTGCCTCAATCCAATGAGGTCTAGGATGGCTTCTGAAAACTTCTTTGGTTCAACTTGGGATAGAAAACTGGAGTAGATTGCTGCATTCAGATTTCTGCTCCTTGTTTGTACCCCTTGTCTTGGATCACCAATGATTTGTTCTGCTGGATGATCTCTAAGATGCCTATTGACTGGAAGCATCCTGACTTCAGGTTGAACTTCTTCAACTTCTTCATCTTGTTGCACTCCTTGTACTTCTTCTGCATTAGGTACATGTAGTACTCCCCCTGGACAACATCCACTATCTTCTACTAGCTGTCTTGTAGAAGGTTCTTCTTCTATAGTGAGCTTGTCCATCTTCTTAGTTATACCTGAGGAGCTGCATACACTACTAGACAACTCATTGTTAATAAGTCTAGTTTCATCAAATACTACATGTACAGACTCTTCTACAGCTTGTGTAGACAAGTTGTAGACTCTATAAGCCTTACTGTTGTTGTTGTACCCAACAAAAATTCCCTCTTGGGACTTGGCAGCAAACTTAGTCAAGTAAGACATTCCATTATTAAGTATGAAGCACTTACAACCAAAGATCCTGAAGTAGGATAGGTTTGGTTTCCTGCCTTTCACAACCTCATAGGGCGTCTTGTTGAGGCTTTTAGTAATGGTAGCCCTATTAATAACATGACATGCAGTATTAACTACTTCAGCCCAGAAATATTCTGGTAGTGATGTATCACTTAATAGAGTCCTACCAGCCTCAATCAAGGTTCTATTCTTCCTCTCAGCAATGCCATTTTGCTGAGGTGTTCTAGGTGAAGAAAACTCTTGAAATATCCCAAATTCTTCACATAGTTTTGTCATGCTATCAGACTGAAATTCAGTACCATGGTCACTTCTAGTCTTGACCACTGTACTGTTTAGTTCATTCTGAATTTGCTTGATAAAGCTATAGAAGACAATAGGTGTTTCAGATTTCTGTATAAGGAAGAACACCCAGGAAAACCTTAAGTAGTTATCTACAACTACAAAGGTATAGACCTTCCTACCTAGGCTGTGAACTGGCAATGGACCAAAGAGATCCATATGCAAGAGGTATAAACACCTCACAACATCTTTGTTTTCTATGCTTCTAAAGGTGGATCTAGTCTGCTTGCCCTTTTGACAAGCTGAGCAAATACCATCTTTAATACACTTAATTTGTGGACCGTTCCTCACTAACTCATTGCTAAAGAGTTTACCAATTGTCTTGTAGTTAAGATGAGCTAGCCTCTTGTGCCATTTGACACAATGAGAGACTGTCTCATCAGCTACAAGACACACTGGAGAACCATTGTTCTCAACCATAATGTCTAAGCAATAGACATTCCTTTTTCTATAACCAGTCAAAATGATCTCTTGATCATTTGACCTCCTGATATGACAACCATCTTTCACAAATGAGATGTCATATCCTACATCACTCAATTGACTTATACTAACAAGGTTATGTTTCAAACCTTTAATATAGGCCACTTGAGTAATTGTAATAAAGGAGTTAGAAATGTTACCAAAACCCTTGATGATCCCTTTTTCAGATCCACCAAAGGTGACTTTTGGACCATCCTCGATGGGTGTGTAGTCCTTTAGTAAACCCCTTGTTCCAGTCATATGTCTGGAACATCCACTGTCCAAGTACCATATTGGGGCATGGCCACTTGGACTCACCTGCAAAATAGATTAGTGAACCTTAGAACCCAAAGAATTCTTGGGTCCTTGGTACTGGTTAGTTTGCTTCCTAACAAAGCTACCTGCAGGTTTTCCAACAGGCAGTTTGCCACTCACTTTGGCACTAGCATTGTGCCAACAGTCCATTGCAAAGTGGCCTACCTTGCCACAGCACCAACACTCAAACTTATTGTACCTTTGCTTAGGTACAGTCTTTGCTGTTTTATCTACAGCTGACTTGTTGAGAGTTGGGGCTTTGCCCTTGGACTTGGACTTAGACTGAACAGTCCTAGCAGGTTTTGAAAATCCCAGTCCAGCTTTACCTTTTTGATGAACAAATTCATCAATTATGGGTAGAACAGACTTTGGTTTAGAAAATCTAGCAACTAAGTCTTTCTCCTTCTGAAGATTAATCTCCAGACTCTTGATTTGATCATTCTTAAATGATATAGTCCCCATCTGAATCACAGTTATGTGCTTCAGTCTGGCTATCTCATTAAGCTTTTGATCAAACAATTTCTCAAAATCAGTTGCAGCAGCTTTGAGATTAGCAATTTCCTTTGCCTGACTTTTGGCTAGGGACTTGCTCTTCTTATAAGATTGCAACAGAACTTTATATTCATCTATTAACTGATTAATATCCTCTTCAGACTCAGATGCACTCTCATCACTTGATGATGATGAATCTGATTCTGTACTGGCACAAGAAATTGAACTAAAAGAACAATGTTGTACCTTACTAGGTCATGGATGCTCCAGGACTTTGTCACTTTCTGTCAATGTCATTAGTCCTTGTCACTGACTGTCCTCTTGTTCATATATAGAGTTCATGATTTGAATGAACTCTTCTTCTTCTTCCTCGACAAATAGTCCTATATATGCCTCAGCATCTGACTCAGTTTCTGATGAAGAAATATCTGACAGGCTCTTGTCCTTTTTGGCAACAAAAGACTTTTACTTCTTGCCCTTGTATTGAGTCCTTTTCTTGTCACTAGACTCCTTTTTTTTCTGGACAATCAGCAACAACATGACCTTGTCTATTACAGCAATAGCATACTATTTTTGGAAGAGTTGCTTTGCTAGACTTAGTCTTTTTCCTGTCTTTCTTTGAAGACTTTTTATTCTGATAATAGTCTTCTTTTCCCTGTGAAGTAGATGCCCTTGTCCTCCACTGTTTCTTCTTTAAGAACTTCTGGAAATGTCTTGTAAAGGCAGCAAAGTCCTCATCACTTTCACTGCTTTCAGACTTTCTACTTGCTGACTCATCTGACTCAGTTTCAGCAACCTTTGGAGGTGGAGTTGGTGACTTACTCCTGTACTTTATGGGGGCTTCTGTTTTGAAGGCCACTGTCCTTTCTTTATGTTCACTTCTTGTTGATTTCTCCTCTTCTTTCCTCACCATTAACTGTATTTCATAGGACAGCAGTTTGCCAAACAGTGTTGGTGGAGGAATTTCAGCCAACTTTGCCATTTCCCTAATGGCACAGATCTTGGTGTCCCAATATTTTGTAAGGGACCTTAGAAACTTATCATTGAGTTCATAATTACTGAACTCTCTGCCATAGGACATGAGCTCATTCACAATCCTGTAGAACTTCTTATCGCATTCAGTTATGCTATCAGCTTTACCTTGTCTAAAACTTTCATATTCTTGGTTTAGCAAGGATTTCCTGTCTTGCCTCACTTCTTCAGAACCCTCCATATACACAATAAGAGTATCCCACATCTCTTTAGCTGTCTTACAGTGTATCAAATTCTGAACATTTGCATCATCTATAGCACTCACAATGATGTTCTGAGCCCTTTTGTCCATAGTGGCTAGAACAATTTCATCCTTTGTCATTTCAGAGAAATCCTTTGGTGTTCTCTGATTTGCATCTAAGACTGATACCTTCATGGGCACATATAGCCCTTCTTTCACTGTGATATAAATCCTAGGGTCTGAGGCTTCCATAAACAGTCTCACCCTTTCCTTCCAAATGCCAAAGATTTCCTTTCTACAAATGGGTAACTTCATGGATCCCAATTCCTTATGATTCTCAGTGGAACCCATGGTTCTTGATTTTCTTGATTCTGTAATTTGACTTAGACTGAATCTACCAACAGAATCTACTCAGACAGTTAAGTCCTCTTTTGAGCAACCTCCCTCTGATACCACTTGAAAGATATTGTACCTAAACACCTAGAGGGGGGGGGGGGTGAATAGGTGACTTGAATCTTTTTAACTTTTTAGGCAGCAATCAGATAATATCACAGAATTCTAGCTACTTTATCACAGCACACATTCAACAATCACAGAATTCCACAGCACACAGTAAACACACAGTTTTATAGTGGTTCCCCAAGGTTTGGGTACATCCACTTTCCCCCTTCGCCTATCTAGCAGTGTACTAGATTCGTCCCAACTTCTCCACTATCTTAGAACCCCAAAATAGGTTCCTACACCTCAGGCCCAGGGCCCTACAACTCAGCTTCTTCACAAAGCCTGCACTCAGCCACCAAGGCCTACACTCAGCCACAACAGGCCTACACTCAGAGATTTCAATCTCCTACACTCAGGCACTCAAGCCCTACACTCAGCCTTTATAATTACATGCTTACAAGACTCAGATCCCTAAGGATCCTACAAGATAATTTGAATACAAAATATATACTCAATCAACTCAGGAACAAGAGAGAAAAGTTGTGAGTTTCTTGATGAGTTCTTGGAAGAACTCAGCTGAAATCAATCTGACTTGGCTTTCTTCAAAGCTTCTTGAATGTAGAACTCAATAAGATTGACCTCCTCTGAAGTTGATCCTTGATCTCTGCTACTTAAGATTCAGAACAAATCTGAACCCTTCTTCTCAGCTGGGTTCCAACAGCTGACTTCTTGGATGGAGCTCTCTCTCTACAACTTCTTAGATCTTCACTAGATTCTTCAAGGAATAGCTAGATCTTCTTGACTTTTCAATTACTTGAACAATGATCTGAACTTGTTTTCAATCAATCAATTTCTGTAGACAGTGTAAGCCTATTTATAGGCCTTCTTCATGGTAACCGGCTGGTCCGGTTCATAACTGATTTCTGACATCTCTGACAGGTGCAGTAGACCGGCTGGAATGGCAGCTGTCAAGTCATCCAGTCAGTTCTTGAAAATCCTGTAACTGTCTGTAAGTGTCGAGACTGTCTGTCTTTAAGTGTCGACACTTATAGACCAAGTATCGACACAAGTTGACTCAGTGTCGACACTAGCCTACTTGGTGTTGACACAACTCTTTGTGTTGTAGATTTTATCTCTCGACACTGCTTCTTCTTCATGTGTCGACACTGATAATGTGTGTCGACACAAGTCCTTGTACTTCAGTATTTTGCTGAATTCTTCTAAGTGTCGACACAACACCTCTGTGTCGACACATCTTCATATGTTGATACTTGCTGAGTGTCGACACAGCTCCTTGTGTCGACACACTCTTCTTCTGTTGAGACTTCAGCTGAGTGTCGACACATCCCCTTAGTGTCGACACTTGTACTTAGAATATTTTGTTGATCTTTGCTGATCTTTGCTAAGTGTTGAGTCTTTAGCTGAGTGTCGACACGTTCTTTCTTGTGTCGACACTTTCTTCAAGTGTTGACTCTTCTGTTGTGTGTCGACACATTATTCTGGGTGTCGACACTTATACTTAGATTCTGCTGACTTTTGCTGAGTGTCGACACAGCCTCCAAGTGTCGACACTTTCTGATGTAGACACAGTTTCACTGGGTGTCGACACAACTGTTAAGTGTCGATACTGCTTCACTGCACCTTTCTTCACTGAGTGTCGACACAGCTCCTTGCATCGACACTTTCTGTCTGGTGTCGACTCTGCATCCCTGGTGTCGACACAATGACTCCAAGTGTCGACACTGCTTGCCTGGGTGTCGACACAAGTCTTCTTAAGTGTCGACACTTTCCCTCTGGGTGTCGACACATGGACTTAGAAACTTTTCCTTCTTTCTTGTAAATACTTAACCTGCACAAGTGAACTCAAAACACATCAAATACATTTTGATGTATATCATTGAGTTGGGTGAGGCTTCTTCAAATCAGGAACATTTGAACCAATGTACCCAATATGCTCCAACTGAGGCACATAATCCAAAACCTGCCTGCCATTCCTCACACATTTCCGCAGCTGACTGACGTGGAAGACATCATGCACGCCAGGGAAATTTGCGGGCAAAGCCAGCCTATAAGCTGATATCCCAATCCGCTCAACAATCGGAAACGGCCCCACGTACCTCGGGTCCAACTTCCTGTTCTTGCCAAACCTCTTGACTCCGATCAACGGGTAGACCTTTAAGAACACTGAGTCCCCCACCACAAATTCCAAGTCCGATCTACGCCGATTGGCGTTCTTCTCATATCTCTCCTGGGCTATCTGAAGATTTTCCCGTATAAGCTTCACAGCGGTTTCCATTTCCTCGAGTGCTTCTGGACCCAGCAAAAGTCTCTCGCCAACCTCAGCCCAAAATAAGGAAGTCTTGCAGCGCCTCCCATACAAAGCTTCAAAAGGAGCCATTTGCAAGCTTTCTTGATAACTGTTGTTATACGCAAATTCCATAAGCCGCAAGCGCTCATCCCACGCTCCTCCGTGGTCCAGAATATAACATCGGATCATATCTTCCACATCCTGATTTACTCGCTCCATCTGACCATTGGTCTGTGGATGATAAGCCGTGGAATATCTCAAATCTGTACCCAACCCTTGTTGCAGTCTCTTCCAAAAACGAGACGTAAACCTGGAGTCTCGATCTGATATGATACTCACGGGTACCCCATGCAATCTGATAACCTCATCCAAATACAGCTCGGCTATCTTCCTCATCGGATAATCGATCTTAAATGGTACAAAGTGAGCACTCTTCGTCAATCTGTCTAAAATCACCCAAACTGAATCATGCCCCTTAGGAGATCTCGGTAAGCCTGTAATGAAATCCATCGAGATACTCTCCCACTTCCACATCAGAATCTCTAAGGGGGACAGCTTGCCACCAGGCCTCCCATGGTCGGCTTTCACACGCCTGCAAGTGAAACACTCTGAAACAAATCTGGCTATGTCCTTCTTCATCCCACACCACCTGGCAATCTGCTTTAAATCATGATACATCTTGGTAGACCCTGGATGGTAAGCAACACTAGATCCGTGGGCTTCCCTGCACACCATAGCCGGAATATCTCCAACTGCGGGAATGCAAAACCTACCACGATACTTCAAGGTACCCGCATCATGTACATAGAAATCTGGTAGTTCACCTCTTTCAGCTCGAAGATACAAATGCAGAAGATCGGGATCATCCTTCTGATGCAGTCTCGTAAGCTCAATCCACGAAGGTTCTGCCACTGCCAAGCTACTCAACGAATCGTAGCTTCCCACAGAAATGTCCATCAAAAGAAACTCTTCCACAAGAAGCTCGGCGGAGAGATTGAAAATCTTACCTGACTTCCGACTCAGGGCATCGGCCACCACATTCGCTTTGCCCGGATGGTACTGGATTTCAACATCATAGTCGGCCACATACTCCAACCACCGCCGCTGGCGCAGATTCAGTTCTTTCTGAGTGAAGACATACTTCAGACTCTTATGATCCGTGAAAATCTTGCACTGCGCGCCGTATAGAAAATGCGTCCACAATTTCAGCGCATAGATCACAGCTGCAAACTCCAGGTCATGCATAGGGTAATTCCTCTCATGAGTCTCTAGCTACCTCGACCCATACGCAATCATCCTTCCACCCTGCATCAATACGCAGCCCAGTCCGACATGCAACACATCCACATAAATATCATACTCACTATCTTCAGTAGGCAAGGACAAAATTGGAGCTGAACATAACCTTCTTTTTAGTTCCTCAAAAGCCTCCTCACATTTACCATCCCATATGAAGGCTACATTCTTCTGCGTCAACCTGGTCAACGGCGCAGACAAGGTAGAGAAGCCCTCTACAAATCTTCTATAATATCCAGCCAAGCCCAAGAAGCTTCTGATCTCTTTGGGAGTAACAGGCCTCGCCCACTCCATAACAGCAGCGATCTTTTCTGGGTCCACCGATATTCCCTCCATATTAACCACGTGGCCGAGAAAAGAAACTTGAGGCAACCAAAATTCGCATTTGCTCAGCTTGGCGTATAGCTTATGGTCTCTCAGAGTCGCCAAGACCAGTCGCAAATGTTGATCATGCTCCTCCGCATCTCTAGAGTACACCAAAACATCGTCTATAAAGACAATCACAAACTTATCTAGGAAATCCTTGAAAACCCTGTTCATCAGATCCATGAAAGCCGAGGGCGCATTCGTCAAACCAAATGACATAACCAAACACTCAAAATGCCCATGACGAGAGCGGAACGCCGTCCGCGGAACATTTTACTCCAGAATCCTCAACTGGTGATAGCCCGAACGAAGATCAATCTTGGAAAACACAGCACTACCACGCAGTTGGTCAAACAGATCGTCAATCCGAGGCAAAGGGTATCTGTTCTTAACAGTAACCTTGTTCAGCTCTCTATAGTCGATGCATAGCCTCATCGACCCATCATTCTTTTTAACGAACAGCACTGGTACACCCGAGGGCGAAGAACTCGGCCTTATGAAACCTTTTGCCAACATCTCATCCAGCTGAATTCGCAACTCTTCCAGCTCTCGTGGGGCCATCCGGTACGACGCCTTAGTAATAGGACGCATGCCTGGCTCCAAATCTATAACAAACTCGACATCTCGATCGGGTGGAAGACCGGGGAGATCATCAAGAAACACATCAGAGAAGTCACATACCACAGGAATCTCTTCCAAACGCAGCACTCTAACAACTGCCCCTACCAGAGAGACCACACAGGCAAAACAGCCAGAATCAAGCAACTTCCGAGCACGCATTGCAGAAATAACTGGAGACTCCTGGAGAGAATACCCATAAACTCTCCCTGGCTGACCGTTGTCTTTGACAAAGTCCAAGCGCTTACCCTTACACTGGATCACAGCATCGTACCTTGACAACCAGTCCATGCTCAAAATAACATCGAAGTCCTCCAGGTCAATCACCTTCAGATCTGCCTTGGCTAGAAAATCCCCCAACAAAATCGGACAATCAAGGACACCCAGGTCCTTAACCACAGAGTCACCGGAGGGGAACTTAACGCAAAAGGCACCACCAACATGATCTAGGCCCAAACTGAACCGCTCCACGAAAGCTCTAGCCACAAATGAGTGGGTCGCACTGGAATCGAAGAGAACGCGCGCCCAGCGGTTCTTTACCTTAAATTGTCCTACAAATAGCGCACGCATCTAAGGCAATAAACGCAAAAACGAAACTACAACCAAAAGGGAAACATACGAAACGACTGGGGAGCAGTCGAACCTGAAATAACCTGGGTCGAAGTTTGCGCTTCGTCTGCCAAAAGCACATTCAGCTTCCCTTTCCCTCTATCCAATTGCTGAGGCGGTGGCAAGGCCTGGAGGGGAACTGGCTGCATAATAGGCTGGGACTGTGGGCACTTTGTCTTGAGATGGCCCTTCTGGCCGCACTGAAAACAGACCTTATCTTTTAACCAGCAACGGGCAGCCTCGTGCCCCTTCCTTACACATAAGGCACATACCAAGTCTCCTCTAGGAGCACCCTGAATCTCATGCACCTGTTCCTTCTTCTACGCTCCCCACCGTTTGAAACAGTTCTCAAAGGGGTGGCTTGGCCGGCCACAGAAACTACAAAACTCCTTGTTCCTCTTTCTCGAGACAGCATCAGGTTCCTGAGGACTCTTCCCTCCACCGGACTTCCGCTTATCCTTCCTCAACTGCTGGCCTCTATTCTTGGCATTCTCAATGGCCTCAACTCTCAAGGCAGCTTCAACCACGCTGGCATAACTGACTACTCCGTAGGCATTCGCTAACTGCTGAATGTAACTTCTAAGTCCACCAGGAAATCGCTTAAATCAGTCTCCAAACCGACTCAACTTACTAAACTCAATCTCGTACTCACTAACCGTGAGTTTCCTTTGCTTCAAATGGAGAAAGTCATTCATCAGCCGGTCCCTCTCGACTGAAGGCAAAAACTTACTCAAGAGCATCACCTTAAATGACTCCCAAGAGCATCCTGCCACCAAGCTTTCTTTCTCCCTCAGCCACCAATTCTTTGCTAAGCCCTTGAGCTGGTAGGCAGCGAGCATCACTCTCTGATCGTCCGTAATCCCTGAGTAAGAGAACATCTCCTCAATGGTAATCAGCGAGTCATCCAAAATCGTAAAATCTGCTTGCCCATCATAGGTAGGGGGTCTCAGCCGCTGAAACTGGGATATAAACGCCATGTCTGGGGGCACCACAACCAAAGGCACGGGAGGAGCAGGAGGTGCAGGAACAGCTACCCCCTCAGCGGGGTCCGGAACTCTCGGAGCCTGTCCCGCCACCACTACCACAAGGGACTGAATCTGAGCCTGCATAGCCACCACCTGTCTCGATAAGGCCTCATTGCTCTGTCGCAGGTTTTCTACCAACGCCTCGCTCTGCGCTCCTGACGTCTCACCCTTGGATTGGGGGGTCGATCTCGTCGCAGGACGTCTCGCCATCCTATAATCGCACAAGCTTTAGACAAAACCTAGCGCAACAGCTAGAACAAAACTACCCGGTACAGACAAACACACTTAAATAAGAACTTCAACTGCAAAACTTGCTCTGGGAGTTGTTTTTACCATGATGATGTTATGCTTAACCTAAGATGGTTCACCTTCATCATACTAACTCATGTGCCTAAACCATGAATGCATGTATTTGTATTCTTTTTGACTGAAAACCATGCGTGTACATATGTCATCTTGCAAATCTTTAGCTTGGCACATTGTGCTTATGAAATGTTATGCTATGCATGATGTGCTATGCATTCTAAAAAGGCCTTAATGCATGTCATGCGCTGCGTACACATGAAAATGTTATGCATCCCATACTACATAACATTCCCATGCAACGAAAAAAGAAAACGTGCTAGCCGCATTCATGTGTTGAGGTTATGCATCCCATACTACATAACCCTCACATGTTGCCTCCTATGGTGGATCCATATACGAACACATATTATGCATCCCATACTACATAATATGCCCCGTATACTTCTTTATGCTCATGAGTGTAGTATTCGTGCTTTAGCCAAGATGTGCTGATGACATATTGGTGTGTGTATGGTATGACGCTAACCACTAATGCGAACAAGGGAAAGGTTGCCCGACCATTTGTCAAGCAACCTCCCTCTGATACCAACTGTCACAACCCGCATTTTCTCAATGATGAAATCGCATCAGAGCAAGAGAAAACATGTGTCGTGATGCCACGTTGTGCAGGGGATAACTGCACACGCTCAGGCAAAACTCCAGACCTTTGCTTTAAGGAAAATCGTTTATTAAATATGAAAGAAAATCAGTTATGTTGAAAGGCCGTATCCCTCGGCACGGTGGATCAGCTAGTCCACAATTAAAAATTATATTTATGCGCAGTAGAAAATACTTTGGTTCAATTAAGTTGACGCCCTAATGAGCATAAGTGTCCCCGAGGGACGACTCATGGTATGCACGACTCTAAAGTGAATATAATATATATGAAAGATAGTCTTTTTACGCTAAGGAAATATAGTGTCTTTATTTTATAAATATGTTATGCATGCGGTACATATAATAATGCTTTTAGGGTTTAAAATATCTAACATGCAACCTAGCATAAATCCTTCCCAAAAGCAAGTAACTAACCACAAATAGGCAAAAATAGGAGTTTAAGTTCATACCCAGCATCGCAAGAAGCCACCTGTGGTCGCCAACAACCTGACACGAACCCACTGATGAGTATGTATGTATATACAGAAAGGTCAGGAACTACCTCACAAAATCGGGGATCCGCTATCTCAGCTACCCAAGAGGCCACCAACAAGCCGCTCCAAAAGAACTAGCCGCTGAACCGGCTACAACCTGGACCTGAGGCATTCAATAAAAGAACACCTCAGCAAGGAAAATAATCAGAAAGTAAATAGAGCATTAGATTTATGAGCAAATAAGAAGGGTTTACCAACCCGACAACAAACTGCTATAAGTAAAAGAAAGGGTATGACAGAAAGAAAAGAACGCTGCCTAAAACACAGCAAAGCACACCGAGTGCGGGCAATAAAAGCAATATGCCCTACAAAAGAGTCTGCAACAGCAACAAGACATGCACATATGAGTCAAAATAAAGAGTAAACAAAAACAGGGAAGGGACTAACAGTCCTAAAACGTGGGTAAGTGGCAGTGGTCAAAACATGGATCTGAATACATAACCAAATCAGATCCAAAAAAAGGGGCTAAAGGGTCAACAGTGGCAGCTTTAGGGTCCCACACACACCAACCCAAACTGGGGCAAAAATACGGTGGCCACAGCTCTCCACATCAAAATCCACCCCTCCAGAGGCCACCAATACTCCACCACCTGCCACAACCCAGGAGTCGGTATGCAGAAATTAGCCGAACACCCAATTCCATCCCCTAGAGAAAGGGAAAAAGTCACACTAACAATCCTAAGGAAACACGCGAACCCAAGATTGAAACGTCGAGCCCACTCGACGCGGTGTTGAGTAAGCTCCACTCACTTGACGCCAAAAAAAAAATACTTAGCCGAAAAAATCCTACGCTGGATGACGGCGTTGAGTGAACTCGGCTCACTCGACGCTGTCAGCGCTTTCCACTTGGGGTAAACGTAAGTCTCGTTAAGACCGCAGCCTAAGCTCACTCTCAACGCGCGAAAATAGAGAGTTGGAAATTTAATCCCAATACTCTGACCCATCCTAACTACTCGGGGCTACCGCAACTAAACCTAAACTGTAATTAACCGCAACCTCACCCTAACTCTAACTACCCACTGTACACCAAATCTCAGACAAAAGAGAGAACGTTGATTAATTGTAAGAAAAAGCAATGAAATAGCCCATGACTGAAATGAAGGAAATAGACATCCTATTACTCTAATTTTTAAGGAGGAAAAAGATAAGGAATGCAGAAGTGTTGCACAGGAAATGAAAATAGAGTAAGAGTTAGAAATAATTTGGTAAGGGCAAGGGAGCCACTTGCCTCTACCTCTCCGAAAAAACAACAGCCACACCATCGCTTGGCTCCGGCGGCAAGATCGGCCACCTAGAAGACCAAAGCTGAAACTTGAGGAAAGAAAAGAAATCAGATGTTACAATTCCTGGAATCAAACCCTAAATCAAGTAAAATTTACATGGAAGGGAAGATCTAGATGAGAGCAAGCCAAATCCGCTATCGCACGAGAAAAATGAGCTCTAATCCTCCCGAAATTGCCGGCCAAAACAACCACCGCCTCCTCTCAAAACCCTTCCGCTGGAAGCCCTCCAGACTCGGGAACGATGTAAATGAGGAGGAAAAACGGTTCACGGCAACAAAAGATGATTTCAGGAAAAAAGTAAGGAACACGCCCAAGACACGCCCGTGACACAGCCCGACACGCCCGTGTCACGGGGCGTGTACTTACTCGACGAACGTCGATCTCCACTCGACGAAAACACGGGACACGCCCCAGACACGCCCGTGACACGGCCCGACACGCCCGTGTCATGGGGCGTGTACTCACACACCTACCCACTAGACGACCGTCGATCTCAGCTTGACGAAACAGGTGACACGCCCTGTAACACGCCCGTGTCACAGGCCATGTACCAACTCAAACACCACTCGAAAATCGTGGAGCGTCGATCGTCGAACAGAGAGACACGCCCTGTGTCTCGCCCGTGTCCGATACGACACGCCCGTGACACGGCCGTGTTCTCACCAAAACACCGCCTGACGACCATCGAGCACAGGTCGACGAACCGAAGGGGGACATGCCCTGTGACACACCCGTGTCACAGGCCGTGTTCCTACCAAAAACACACGTCGACTAGAAATCGTCGACTTGAGGAAAAAGATCTCTACCCGAGCACGACACGCCCTGGATCACGCCCGTGACCCAGGCCGTGTCACCCAAACTTACACGAAAAGAAACCTGCTAACTCCTTGGCAAAAAGTTAAGGCAACAGCCTACAAGCTCAGCCACAGCAGACCACGCACAGCACTTCAAACATTACAAACATTACAGCTAACAGAACAAACGCCAAAACAACGTGAAAGCAAACGATCCCGGATTTTGACCAAAACTCGCACCGTAGCTAAACTCCCAAGCTACGAAAACAACGGTGAGGCCGAAAACAACATCCGATGATCGCACACTCAGGCCAACACCTCCTGAAGCCAAAACAAAGGCATTTACCTAAGAGGCCCAACCGAGTCACCAAAAGAGACTCCGGCTAGCTGGGGAAATTTGCCAACAGGCTACAACCAGGCTACACCAGGAACCTAAAGATCTAAGACCACGCTCTACAACGACGAAGGGCCAAAAATGTGTCATCGCAACGCCAATCCAAGATCAAACAAAACCAAGAAAAACCGGGGGCGTTACAAGTTGGCAGTCTCTCGGGAACTAAGCGGACTAAGACTTGATCTCCAACTTTAAAGTGTGACACTCTCCTACGTTGATTAGCATGTGTTTGATAGGATTCATATTGGGAGGCCAAGGTTGCCCGGATATGTGCGTGCAAGTCATGAATGTGTTGGGCGAAGGATTTTGCAAATTGACTTGCTTTATATGTTGGTGGTAATGGAACCAAGTCAAGTGGCACATGAGCATTATATCCGTGAAAAATCTTGTTAGGGGACATACATGTGGACCTATTCTTAGAGTTATTGTAAGCCAATTATGCATGGGGAAGAAGTAGATCCCAAGTGCCCTTGTGATCACTCACGAGACATCTTAGAAGATTCCAGAAAGTCTGATTGACTACTTCCGTCTGACCACCAGTTTGCGGATGGTAGGCAACATAAAATAATAATTTGGTCCCCATTAAAATCCATAAAGTTTTCCAAAAATAGCTAGTGAATTTCATGTCCCTATCCGAGACAATTGTCTTCGGAACTCCGCGATGACTAACGACCTCCCGAAAATATAACTTAGCTACGTAAGATGCGTCGTTGGTTCTTCTACATGGGATAAAGTATGTCATTTTAGAAAATCTATCCACAACTACAAAAATGGAGTCGTGTCGATGAAGAGTGGTGGGGAGGCCTAATATGAAATCCATGCTCACGTCTTCCCATGGTACAGAAGGAATCAGTAAAGGGGTGTATAACCCAAAATTGGTTTTAGTGCCCTTAGATACTTGACATGTACGACAACTACTCACTATCCCCCAACCATCGCCTTAAGTTTTGGCTAGTAAAATTTCTCCTCAACAAGTGTAATGATCTTATCCCTTCCAAAGTGTCCACTCAGACCTCCGCTATGTAATTCCAAAATAATGTGGTGTCGTAAGGAGGATCGAGGAATACACAACTTCCCGTGCCTAAAAAGATAACCGTCCTTAAGAACAAATGCAGATATGGTCGTGGGAGAGCTATCCTGGGCGGAGAAATACATCTCGTGGAAATCTAGGCAAGTGGCGTATTCGTCCTTTCCTCGTTCGAATCCTACGACATTGACTTGCATGGTAGACAGCAGAAGGGTAAGGTGGCTAAGTGCATTGGCCACTCGATTGTCAGACCCCTTAAGGTGCTTAAGACCAAACGTGTACCCCTACAAGAAAGCTACCCCCTTAGCGTGACGCGGGCAGATTTTATGCTGACCGTTTATGAAACGTAAAGCATCATGATCTAAGAGGATCACAAACTCCTTGGAGAGGAGATAGTGCCTCTAATGATGCAAACATCGAATAATGGCATAAAACTCTCTATCATAGTTCGAATAATTCAATTTAGCGCCCGCTAATTTATCATTGAAATAACTGACCAGGTGACCCTCTTGACTTAAAACAACTCGTATTTCCACCCCTAACGCATCACAGGTAAGCTCAAAGACCTTGGTGAAGTCAGGTAGACGTAACACCGGTTCCTCCATCATGAGCTTCTTAATACGTTGGAAGGCAAAGGTGGCGGACTTCATCCAAGTGAACTCACCCTTCTTCATGTACTCAATAATTGGTGCCATAATGCTACTAAAGTCTCGTATGAAGCGGTGATAGAAAGTAGCCAAACCATGAAAACTACGCACCTCTCGTAGGCTAGTCGGTTCGGGCCAGTGCTTAATCACCTGAACCTTTCCAGGATTAACTCGAATTCCCTCGGACCCGACTATATAACCTAGATACTCTACCTCTGTAACGTATAATATGCACTTCTTAAGGTTAAGGAATAATGTTTCCTTCCTCAAGATGGAAAGATTCACTCTCAGGTGGGAGATGTGCTCGGCAGTGGAGGTGCTATAGACTAAGATGTCATCGAGATAGACTACCACAAACTTTCCCGAGTACCGCCGAAAAACATGTGTCATCATCCGGGAGAAGGTGCCGGGGGCATTGGATAACCCAAAAGGCATCACAAGCCACTCATATAACCCATCCTTAGATTTAAACGCAGTCTTCTATTCAACTCCCTCACGGATCCTAATTTGGTGATAACCGCTCCTATGATCTAACCTAGAAAATATAGTGGCGCCAGCTAATACATCCAAGAGGTCATCTAAACGTGGGATAGGGAACCTATACTTGACGTTAATCTTGTTGATAACCCGACTATCAACACACATTCGCCAAGATCCATCCTTCTTGGGGGCAAGCAGAGCTGGAACCGCACATGGACTCATACTCGTGCTAATAAACACCTTCTTCATCAAGTCCTCTATCTAAACCTACAACTCCTTATGGGCAGCGGGATGGAGTCGATAATGTGGCTGGTTGGGCAAGTAAGACCCCGAGATGAGATCTATCGCATGCTGAATATCCCGAAGTGGAGGTAACGTCGATGGCAACTCATCCGGGTATGTATCCCTATACTCTTCCAACAATTCTCGTAGCTTACTGGGTAGGTCATCCAAAACTACAGAATCCGTCTTCGTACTCATAAGGACTAGAGCATACATCACTCCATCAAGAAATGGGTCTTTAATAAAATCCTTTCTCCCGACTAGGTTCAAGTCCTTCCTCTCAATTGGGACCGTGGTGTAACATCCCATTTCTAATTAGACCCCTCTCCTTAGGTTGGGTTAGGGCATTTGGTGGGGGGCATGGGTTTATGATAGGTTGAACTATGGAGTTAGGATGGAGTCACAGGGACCCACTATAGGGCCCAAGATAACCCAAGTCAAACAAGCCCAAATTGAGTCCAAGCCACACAATGTTTCCACCAATGCACCCCTAAACCTAATATCAACCTAAGGGAAACATAAGCCACATCTTTGGGTAACCTATTGACCCATGTTGACCCAAGTCAACCCTAAACCCTAATCTCATCAGACCCACACTTAAAGTCCCAATTAGCACAAGTAGGGCACACCATGGCCCAACCCAAGTTGGGACGTACTTTTGGGTCCATGACCATCAAGTGGGGTCAGCCCACTCATCAAATTGACCAAGTCAACCCTAGAAGTCAACTTGGTCAACCTTATGCCTATTTAAAGGATTTGAAGACCAAGCCCATTCCCATAGGCTAAGCCCATGAGCCAAGGCCCATGACCAGTCTAAAGAGTTAATGACAGCCCCTACTCTCCTTAAAATGGAGAGAGAATGCATGCATGGGGGCAATTTAGACATTTTGGAGGAAAATAGGAGAGAGAAGAGAGGAAGAGAGGAGATGGAGGACATGTGGCCCTCCTTCCCTCTGCACAAGCAGCTGGCTGAGCTTCCAAGGATTATTCCTGCATGGTGGAGGAGTTTGGGGACACCTGGTGGCCAGGAGGAAACTCCAAAGCCATGGTCAGCCATCGCCTTAACTCAAACTTCTCCCACAGCCACTCCCAGCCAAATCCAAGCCCACCATTAGCTTCCGGAGCTGGAAATGAGTGGAATTCGACATCTGGGGCAAAGATTCTATTGGAGAAACGGTGAATCGAGCTAGTTCTTCGGACCAAACGTCGACCATGGAGCATCGCGACCGCACGCGCCGCCAAGCCCGGCAGCAGGTCCGTTTCACCTCACCTCACCCCGTGCTAGCTTTCTAGCTCAATTAGGCTAGACATCGGGATCAATCGAGCCCGATACCATGAGAGAATGTGTGTATTTTCTCGAGTTTTTCTTCTTGCTCGGGATCGCCGGAGGAGCCGCCTTCGGCAGCCTCACCGCGAGAAAACGCTACCCACCACTTCAACGAAGGTGGTGGCAATAATCATCGGCGATGGTGCCGGCCCAGGTGGCCGGAATTAACGTGCAAACATGGCGCAGGAAGATTCAATCTCAGTCGTTGGTTATTTGGGATGATGAACATATGTCGTCCATTTAACTCCAATTTGATTAATGATTTTAATTATTATGAACGGTAATATTTCTGTCACATATTTACAGTGACTTTGCATGTTAAACATAGGCCCCTTAGATGCAATTTTTGAACTATACATCAACATAAAACATGTAGACCTAGGTCTTAACTTTATTTTGACACCCTAAACTTGAAGTTTGGAGCTTTGGGGCTCCCTTTAGGTCCAATCTACCAAGACTGGTCCTAGGCTAGGGCAACTTTTAAAATAAATGCCCAAGCCAAACCATAAGTCACCATGACTTCAAATTTTGGCCAGGCTTGTGTTAGGTGTAGAAATAGTGTCTAACCAAAAACAGAATTTTTGGTCAGAATTTTTCTATAGTATTTGATGAAATAGTAAAACTTAAATTAGGTGTTTTTTTGGACCTATATGAGTCCAAATACCCCCAAATTTGGGTGGGATGTTCATTATGCCAAGATAAATCAATGATAAAAAATTCAGGTCATTTTGCCTCTGCATGTGTGGGAAATCCCACATGCATGAGTTTGGCATATTCAAATTTGGGGTGCCATTAGTAAAAATGAGAAGATGTGAATTTAGCCCAATTTGGTCATTAAAAGTCCACTAAACTCTGTACAGAGGATCATAGGAATGGAATACACCTCCCATGGATTATTTGGGATTTTTGGGATCAAAATTCCCATTATTTGAAATTATTGGAAAATGTGTCTAGTTAAGAAATAAATTGGAAAATAGGGCAAATAAGTCCATTAAATTATGGATTTTTGACACATGCTATGGTAGGGCAATGTTCACTCTTGGAAGAATTTATGGTACGGTTTATTAATGTTTCCATGAGTTTCAAGTAAAATTTACCATTTTGCCCCTTTTGAAAATTAATTAAAAATATGGGACATTTGTGTATTAAAATTATGAAAAACTTTGCAGTGGTTTATTATTGTGTTTTGGTTCCTGATAAATTATTTGAGAATTTTTGGATGTCCCTATATGTTAAAAACCCTAATAATGGCATTTTGGTAATATTGCTTAAATGAATATAAGATAGGTCAGATCATTGTTTAAAATTTGGAAATTCTGTAATTAGCATTATTAAATCAACATGTACACCCTCTAATTTTTTCATAATTTGAAAGAAAATAGATCTTAACTAAGCAGATTATCACAACACAAATATAAAATAAGGAAAGCAGAGAGAAATCAAGCAACACAGAAGACACAAGGATTTTATAGTGGTTCCCCAAATCTGGGTAGTCCACTCTTCTACCACCCTAGTAGGAATCCATTCAGGTTTTTTGATAAGGTGACTGCCACCAATGGGTTTTGATCAGTTCCCCAAAAACCAACTCAAGTCTTTTGGAAGGGGACTTGCAACCAGGAATCACTTTTGAAGGGAGATGACAACCCTTTATACAGGAGGGGGTGAGAGAGTGATATTATCTTCTCTGTCAACAATCAGAGAGAAGATTCAAGTGGATATGATGTTAGCAAAGGCTCCCCCTGAGATATTGAATGGTTCAGGGAAATCTGGAGCACTGCTTCAGGGTGATCGGCCTTCAATCTTCAGGACTGGACCAGAGTATCCTTCAGGAACTTCTGACAGATAGAATATTTGTTGTCCTTGAAGTTGTCCTGTGGTAATGAGGAAGAAGAAGACACTTGATATGAATGGATGTTCTTCTTCTTATGATCTCTGTCTCCTCTGATCTAGGGCTGCTAATTGCTATAGAGATATTGCCCTTTTGTGTGTTCTTCACTTTCTCTGTATCTTGTGTTTCTGTTGTCTTTGTTCTTGTTCTCTTTCTCTGTATATATTCAGACATTCAAAATCCTTGGCCCTGATGTCGGAAGAAAAACATTCCCAAGAGTGGAGATGCATTGGGAATTGATCTATAATTAATCCAACTGTAACTGTCCGTTTGAACGGCTATATTCACTGAGAATAATGACTGTAATTAATCCTTAATTGATTCTGCCAACTGTTACTGATTGCTCAGAAATCGTCGAGCTAAACTTTCGTCGAGTGCATCAATCGTCGACCTGAGTTCGACATTCATTGAGCTGAGTATCTTGCCTGTGTTCGTCGACCTAAGCTTGCAGTTCGTCGAGCTCAGTTTCTGTGTTCGTCGAGCTGAGAGAACTGTTGAGTGTTGACACAGTTGCTGTGATGGTGTCGACATAGCCTTGCTTGAGTCTTGAGATCGTCGACCTGAGTTCAGAGATGCAACTCAGATTTCGTCGACCTGAGATCGCCGTTCGTCGAACTGCGTTCGACGATCATCGATCTGATTCTCTGACTTTGTCTTAACTGTTTTTCTTAGACTTCTTTTCTGCAATGCTGGAAATTTCTTCCGAATGACTTGTCCTAGAAATAGTCCTATGACCCATGACTATACATGTTAGGTCAATCTAAGATTCCTAATAGTGTTCCTTGCCCAAATCCAAACTGGGGTTCCAATAATCTCCCCCTATTTGGGTAAGGACACTATTTACATAAATATAAGTAAAATACAAGACAATTAAATACAATCTCCGCCTAAATCTGGATCAAGAAAATTTGCTGTTGCTGTTGCTGATCCTTGCCCCAATCTGCAGCATTATAATCTGTTGTTGTTGCTGCTGCTAGAAGTTCTGCAGCTTCATTTATAGGCATCTCCCCCTATTTGCATAGCCTTTATTCCTCTATGGTAAACCAGACAATCTCCCCCTATTTGCATTTCCTTGCCCAAATCCAACAGCCACTGATATGGCATGTATATTTGTTGGACTGAATTCTTTTTCTGCAAGGAGATGTTAGGAGTTCTGGACCCAGATAACCTTAGGTCCTGGTTCTCCTTTAAAATAATCAGAAATAAAAGAATATAAATTTCTGTTTTGACATTCTGAGTTCGACGAATTAAAGTACTTTCGTCGAGCTGAGTTCGACGAATGATATTGAGATCGTTGATCTCCATTCACCGAATGATTATCTATATACCATTTTCGTCAACCTCTGTTCGACGAATGATATTTATTTCGTCGAGCACAGATTCTAGAATAGTTCAAAGCAAAATCTTTGTTCAGCGATCGTCGATCTGAGTTCGACGAATAAGATTGATTTCGTCGATCTCCGTTCGACGAATTATTTTGAACTAAGATTTTCTGAAGATTTATACCTGATGAAAGATCAAGGGTAGAGATTACATGATCTTTTTCATCAGATTCACACTCTGATTCTTCAGATTCTTCAGCATAGCTGCTACGAGAAGCATCTATTGCCATTAGGCAAAATTCTCTTGCTCTTGCTTCTTCTTCATCTTCATTTGTGCAGGATGAAGCATCTGAGTCACTCTAGGTTTCAGCATCAAATATTATTTCTTTAGCTGATCCAGCAGCCATTGCTGTGAGGGAGTCCCACATTTCTTTTGCAGATGAACATTCAGCAAGTTCTTCAAAAATGTCATCAGACATTGATTGGGCCAGAATGTTCATTGCTTGTGCATCAACAATCTTCATCTTTTTCTTGGCATCTGAGACTACAGTTAGTGTAATGGGTCCTGACAAAATAGATGGAAAGATGTTTTCATCAATGGACTCCATATAAAATCTAATCCTTGTCTTTCATAGTGCAAGCTTATCTAGATTGCACATGGGTAGTCTGGTGCTTGAAAACTCATCAAGTTGTGTCATGATAAAACTCAAAGATTGTTAAGATCTACCAAAGGATCTTTTGGTTTAGGTGTTAGCCTGTGCAACCAATCAACCTCTCAAGGTCTGGTATTTTAACCAACCTGTCTCTGATACCAATTGAAAGAAAATAGATCTTAACTAAGCAGATTATCACAGCACAAATATAAAATAAGGAAAGCAGAGAGAAATCAAGCAACACAGAAGACACAAGGATTTTATAGTGGTTCCCCAAATCTGGGTAGTCCACTCTTCTACCGCCCTAGTAGGAATCCACTCAGGTTTTTTGATCAGGTGACTGCCACCAATGGGTTTTGATCAGGTCCCCAAAAACCAACTCAAGTCTTTTGGAAGGAGACTTGCAACCAGGAATCACTTTTGAAGGGAGATGACAACTCTTTATACAGGAGGGGGTGAGAGAGTGATATTATCTTCTCTGTCAACAATCAGAGAGAAGATTCAAGTGGATATGATGTTAGCAAAGGCTCCCCCTGAGATATTGAATGGTTCAGGGAAATCTGGAGCATTGCTTCAGGGTGATAGGCCTTCAATCTTCAGGCCTGGACCAGAGTATCCTTCAGGAACTTCTGACAGATAGAATATTTGTTGTCCTTGAAGTTGTCCTGTAGTAATGAGGAAGAAGAAGACACTTGATATGAATGGATGTTCTTCTTCTTATGATCTCTGTCTCCTCTGATCTAGGGCTGCTAATTGCTGTAGAGATATTGCCCTTTTGTGTGTTCTTCACTTTCTCTGTATCTTGTGTTTCTATTGTCTTTATTCTTGTTCTCTTTCTCTGTATATATTCAGACATTCAAAATCCTTGGCTTTGATGGCGGAAGAAAAACATTCCCAAGAGTGGAGATGCATTGGGAATTGATTTATAATTAATCCAACTATAACTGTCCGTTTGAACGGCTATATTCACTGAGAATAATGACTGTAATTAATCCTTAATTGATTCTGCCAACTGTTACTGATTGCTCAGAAATCATCGAGCTGAACTTTCGTCGAGTGCATCAATCATCGACCTGAGTTCGACATTCGTCGAGCTGAGTATCTTGCCTGAGTTCGTCGACCTAAGCTTGCAATTCGTCGAGCTCAGTTTCTGTGTTCGTCGAGCTGAGAGAACTGTTGAGTGTTGACACAGTTGCTGTGATGGTGTCGACATAGCCTTGCTTGAGTCTTGAGATCGTCGACCTGAGTTCAGAGAGGCAACTCAGATTTCGTCGACCTGAGATCGCCGTTCGTCGAACTGCGTTCGACGATCGTCGATCTGATTCTCTGACTTTGTCTTAACTGTTTTTCTTGGACTTCTTTTCTGCAATGCTGGAAATTTCTTCTGAATGACTTGTCCTGGAAATAGTCCTATGACCCATGACTATACATGTTGGGTCAATCTAAGATTCCTAATAGTGTTCCTTGCCCAAATCCAAACTGGGGTTCCAACATAATTTTTGGTTGAATATTTGAGATACTATATTTGTAAAGTGGTTGAATTGGAATTTTATTGTTAAATGTCAAATAAATAGAAATTTGTATGGAAATATTATGAAACTTGGTGGCCAGTATTAATTAACCTTAAGGAATACTTAGTGAAAACCTCAGGTAGGTTGAATCATTATATATAGTACTTCATGTTCAAGGTAACCCGGTCGCACGATTAAAGAATTAATTTAGGTCTCTTAATCTCTTGGGAAAACCATGAAACTTAGTTCAATCATTATCATATATAATAAAAACCATGATATGTAATTAGGAACATTTGACACAAGGGTTTGGATGACACGACATACGGATCAACACTAGGTCATGGGTGCGTATAGCAAAACTCAGCTCAAGTCACTGGGACCCACAAGGGATACGATAGAGGTTTGCGTTCGTGACTATATTGGGAAGACAAACCCTGATTGGTGTCTAGTAGGTCACTTTATAAGATCGAGCGATAGAGTGCAAGACCTCAAGGACAGTGATTAGAACGGAGACCGACGGAAGACCACCGATTCCCTCGATAATAACTAAATTCATTAGGTTCGTTCTAGAGTAACAATGAGAGCTGGGGATGGATCATGGGTAGATATCAATAAAAATAAATATCCTTGTGAAAGGGAGCCTTGGGATTTCAACCCATTATAGCTCCTAGTGCCCTCGAGAGCCCTTCACCAGGCATGCCCTGGGCAATCCTGGGATTAACCGTAAACTGCTAGGTATAACGAACACTAGGCAAGTGTAGTTTAATAGGCTAAGACACTGATGTTCAATCTCACCCGTGATGGTTTGGAGGGATTCACAATAAACATACTAATGTGCAATCTCACTCGTGATGGGTTGGAGGGATTCACAATAAACGCACTAATGTGCAATCTCACCCGTGATGGGTTAGAGGGATTCATAATAAACACACTAATGTGAAATCTCACCCGTGATGGGTTGGAGAGATTTAGAATAAAGGCACTTATATGCAATCTCACCCGTGATGGGTTGGAGGGATTCAGGACGGGTTGGTCCTGCGAGCTGGAGGCCCGGGTTGGAATATCTTGTATGTGCATAAACCTCTGGCGGGCCATGCGGTACTGGGCAAATCGTCACACCGATGGCAGTACGGTGACTTTAGCGAGATGTGAGGGTTTGAGGGGCCAGTGGGTTATTTTATATTGCAGTCTGGAGGACGATCCCCAAGAACACACACTCGACCAAAAAAACTGGTGGTTAGCCAGTAAATAGTACGCAAGACTCTAGAGTGGACCTAGGACGTTTACAGAGGCGTATGGGAGGTCTAGGCTCAATAGTGTGTATAACCGCCTAGGAGTGGAGACGCCTGCTCCACTGCTGCCATAGACACAATAGTGGTACCAGAGAGTGATGATAGCTCCAAAAAGTGGGAACTAAAGATCTGTGATCACAGAGTCATGTGCGTGAGTTGCACTTGCATGAGCCATAAAACGCATGCAAATCATACATTCGTAACTAGATCATACGCACCATAGATCCTTATCATATAAATTAGTATGAGCTCTTTTATATGATAAGTTATATTTCTGGAAACCTTAATTTATAAGTTTGTATGGGCATTCATATAAGTTAAGGTACTTCTATGATGAGAGTAGTAGATTATTTTACTTGATGTCTTTACTCTACTTACTTTCAGTACTTGTTTACTTACATCACTTACTTATTTCTATTCAGTTCTTCACATTTTCATGTACCATATATATTTAGAACTGCTAGAGTAGAAATAACTGACATATATGTACTGTTAGTATAGTTCCATTGTCACATGTTTCCTTTGTTATACCCCTTGTTGTCCTCCGCTTCGTCCTCCCGCCCGGTGCCTCGGAGTTGTGGGGGCAAGGTGTTGAGGAAACGACTTAGACTTTTTGACTAACGGTCGGTGTGACCAATCATTTTAGGAGCTCGAGGAGAGGGAGTACCATCAGGATGAGGTGGTAGGACCTGAGGAGCTGATACCACCACTGCCTACTACTACTACAGTAGCCCGTCGTCAGGTGGACGAGACTTCTGGTGATATCATAGCTTCCGCTTGTTGACATTTATGAGAGAGAGATTTGTCATTATGTACTGGGCATAAGCCCTTTTTCTCAATTTTGATGTACTCATTTTGGACTTGTATGCTTTCATTATTGTTTGACAGTGATGTGACTTGTGGACAAGTTGTTTCTATATACTGCTTTTACTTCTTTCTCTCATTTGGCCGAACAGGTTATATGATCGTAGTAGCCGGCAGGATTGACGTATTGCGGTGTCGACTAACCCGTGAGTTAGTGCCACTGTAAGATGGCGGTTTTGGGCATAAGACCGGGGGCCTCCTTGGTAAGGGGTGGGGTCTTACAAAACTGGAATCACTTTAACAAAATGATCATAAGAGAAGAAGTCCACAACACTAGGCCACCCCGCTCGAGCATTAGTTTGCGGACAAACTATGCAGCGAAAGCAATGGTGTGCCCATGTGTAAAAAAAGTCACATAAAACAGTCCACCTAAGCAATGAGTCAGGCCAGTTCTAATATAAACCTTACCTTTATGCAGCCTCCACAGGTCGTCGTACTGCAGAATATGGTCCCTCTCCCTCTGGAAGCCACTCCTTTATTTGCAGACAGAGATGGGCTAGACCCTGACGGCCATTTTAAAGGCCTTCAGAGCCCAACAGGTTCCGGCACCGCTGCCAAATCCAGGATCAAACTGGCTGAGTGCATTAAAGAGTTTGTCCGCCCCCTATGTACCACGGGATGGAGAATGCGGTAAAGACCGAGGAATGGCTCGAGGCTATACAAGAGATGCTGACAGGCATCAGCTGCCCTGTCAGACAAGAAGTTCATTTCGCAACATCTGTACTGGATTCCCAAGCAAAGAGGTGGTGGAAGTCCATGCTAGACTCCACCTATGCAGATATGGATCTGTCAGATATATCTTGGGAGGAGTTTGGCGAGGCATTCTTGGACCATTTTGTGTCCACTACGGACCGAGATGAGCTAGAAGAGAGGTTTTTGAACCTCAAATAGGGACCAGGTTAGTGATTGAGTACCAGAGTGAATTTTCCCATCTGGCCAAGTTTCCGGGGATACATGATTCAGACAATAGGAGGTACGCAAAGAGATTCTACCGGGGCCTTAGAGATGATTTGAGACAGGCCCTACTGTTCATCTCTGCTGGAACTTCAGCTCAGATCATAGAGATGGCCAAGAAGCTGGAGGCAGACCGGCTGATGGTGCAGAGCAGGTGAAAGAGACCACTGGATGGGTCGTTCTTCGGGGAGAATAGTCGGGGCTCACAGAGAGGCAGAGTCATGAGGCATAAGAGAGGTGGGGGCGTTATCGTCCCAACTACAGGCAGGAGCAAAGACCCCCTGCAGCTCTAGCACCTCCACCACCAAGACACATGGCCAGATGAGGCAGGATGATCGTGTCCAGCGACTGGTAGTTTGTTTCGGGTGCCATCAGCTGGGCCACATTACATCTGAGTGCCCGCATCAGTTTCGTCCACTTCCTCCACCTCCTCCGCCTCCAGTGGCCCCTCTAGTACAGTAGGGTCGAGGACTAGGTCGAGGTCGAGGTCGAGGACCTTTTGGCTGAGGCAGAGGACAAGAGCAGATGTACGCATTAGACCTCGTCGAGCCGAGGAGCCCTGAAGACATCATCACAAGTACATAAATAATATTACAAAACTGAGACATTTTTTAATATAGTACTTAACCATGAGGTATAATTACCCATTTGAAACTCAAATCAACCTCAGACATAGTCTTTATCAGCGACAAGCCCGCTCATACTCTGTTCGATACGGGTGCTTTGCACTCGATCGTATCAGAAGCCTTTGTGGAAGGATTGGATGGCGTGGAACGATTCACGAGCTCGACGATGAGGGTGATGCTACCTGATGGATCGGTACTATTATCATCTACCAAGTGCAATATGGAAGCAGAAATCGGCAGAATGACATTTGAAGTGCATGCAACGATCCTATGGATGCCAGATTTCAACTTGATCTGGGGCATGACTTGGTTACATTGGAACCATGCCCAGATCGATTGCCCGTCGAGGAGGATCACATTGAGGCACGGGGACTCCCACGTCATCGTCAAAGGTATTAAGCTTGTCTCCCATCTATTATTATCATCTGTATAGGCTGTCAAAGCCAACAAGTAAGGAGAGAAAGTATACATTTTCTGCTTCGAGATGGCGGGAATAGAGGCTTCTATTGTAGACATCCCGGTCTGTCGGGATTTCTCCGACGTATTTCCGGAGAAATTGCCCGGATTGCCACAAGCCAGGGACACGGACCTCTGCATTCAGATGGTGTTAGGAGCGAGGCTCGTATCTCGGGCACCGTATAGGATGACCCCAAAGGAGGTAGCAGAGTTCAGGACACAACTACAGGAGCTGGTAGAGTCAGGATTTGTCTGACCGAGCTCATAGCCATGGGGAGCACCAGTGTTATTTGTCAAGAAGAAGGATGGCACACTGCATCTCTACATCGACTACCGGGAGTTGAACCGGTTGACGGTCCGGAATACATAGCCACTGCCCCGGATCGACGAGCTTTTTGATCACCTTCAGGGAGCCTTCTGGTTCTCCAAGTTGGATTTGAGATCCGGGTATAATTAGTTGCGGATCTAGGAGGAGGACATTCCGAAGACGACCTTTAGTTCCCTCTATGGATAGTACGAGTTCACGGTGTTGCCTTTCGGGCTCACGAATGCGCCTAATGCATTCATGTGCTTGATGAACCGTGTCTTCGAGCCCTACCTGGACAGATTTGTTATAGTCTTCATCGATGATATACGGATCTACTCCCGGACACAGGAGGACCATACTCAACATTTTGTGTTGGTTTTGGGGAAGCTGAGAGAGCACCAATTGTATGCTAAGTTCTCCAAGTGCCAGTTCTGGCTGCAAGAAGTGGCATTCCTGGGGCATACTATCAGTGGGGCAAGGTTAGTCGTGGACCCAACCAAGGTGCATCCATTTATAGATTGGTCGCGGCCAAAGTCAGCATCGGACATACGCAGTTTTCTAGGACTCGCATGATATTATAACAAGTTCATGGAGGGGTTCTCGAGGATAGTACTCCCCCTCACGTCCTTGACGAAGAAGGAACCTGTTTTTTTTTGTACGGAGAAGTGCGAGGCGGCATTTCAAGAGCTAAAGGATAGGCTCACCTCATCCCCCATCCTTGCACTTCCATCTAGGAAGGAAGGATTTCACATTTATACTGACGCATCATATCAGGAGATGGGTGCAGTCCTGATGCAGTACGGGCATGTCATCGCTTATGCTTCGAGGTAGTTGTAGAAGAATGAACAAAATTACCCCATACATGATTTGGAGTTCAGGCGGTGGTATTTGCATTAAAGATCTGGAGACATTACCTATACGGGGTTCATTATGACATCTTATCGGATCATAAGAACCTCAAGTATGTTGACATGCAGAAAGGCCTGAACCTGCACCAAAGAAGGTGGCTTGAATTCCTGTGTGATTATGATTACACCATACATTATCATCCAAGGAAGGCGAACACCGTGGAAAATTCCTTAAGTAGGAGGGCTAGCACATCAGTACTAGAGCCTCGGGTGATGTCTATGGAGCTGCTGCAGATGTTAGAGGATATGCACATTTCTGTCATTTTCGAGTCCGAGCGAGAGAACTATCGGGAGTACTTGAACTCTCTGATCGTATAATGTGATATACGAGAGCACATCAGGATACATCAGAGGTTAGATGCAGTCTTGGAGCCAGTGTTCAGGTCCCCATAAGGGGGCAGGATAGGTGATTATTCCTTGCTTGATGACCTCATTCATTTCCGTGGTCGTGTTTATATACCTGCAGGAGGTGGTATCCAGGAAGATTTTCTCAGGGAGGCACACTGTTCTCGATACTCAGTGCACCCCGGTATCACCAAGATGACAGCGGATCTGCGGATGACCATGTATTAGCTGGGAATGAAGAGGGAGATCGTATTCTATATGACACACTACGAGACATGCCAGCGAGTAAAGGAAGAGTGCAAGAGCCCAGGAGGGTTGCAATAGTCACTACCGGTCCCTGATTGGAAGTTTGAGGATATTACTATGGATTTCGTGCACGGATTGCCTCGCTCCCACTCGGGGCACGATTTTATTTGGGTCATTGTTGATAGACTGACCAAGGTGGCCTGATTCATACCTATCAGGAAGGACAGCTCAGTTGTTGCTTTGGTGAGGTTATTTATGGAGCAGTTCGTCAGGTACCACGGGGTCCCCAGGACGATTGTCACGGATCGTGACGGTCGATTCACTTCCAGGGAGTGGAGAGCAGTGCAGGCATACTTGGGTTCTCAGCTTGCTTTTAGCACCGCTTTCCATCCATAGACCGACGGTCAGACAAAGCGGGCCATCAGGACCATGGAGGATCTGCTACGATTGTTTATACTGAATACAGGGAGGCCCTGTGAGAGACTGATGCCACTGGTCGAGTTCTCTTACAACAACAGTCACCAGGCGAGCATTGGGATGACACCTTATGAGGCTCTTTACGGGAGGAAGTGTCAGACACCACTATGTTGTGTTCAGGTTGAGGACCCCAGTGCACTTTGATCAGTGTACATTGAGGATACCGATGCTCAGATATGACTGATCTGGGACTGGATGCTGGAGGCTCGAAGTAGATAGGCTAAGTACTACAATGCGCGACATCGAAAGGTGGAGTTCCAGGTGGGGTACAGAGTGTTCTTGAAGATACGTCCGGTGCATGGTGTTTCTCAGGTGCGGAGGCACAAGAAGCTCAGCCATCAATATATGGGGCTATATTTGATCCTAGAGCGGGTCAGCCCCTTGGCCTACAGGCTGGAGCTGCCGCCAGCGTTAGGGACCTTGCAAGACGTCTTCCACGTCTCTTCGCTATGGAGAGCTCTCCTTCGTCTGGAGCAGCATATCACCACTACAGCATGCCCGTTAGCATCTGACAGATCAGTTCGTTTAGAGGCACGTCGGATCGATGATACTGCGGTCTGAGCGCTGCGGAAGAAGAAGGTTCCCCTGGTGAAGGTGTTGTGGTCCAACCATGGACGAGTGGAGCATACCTGGGAGCCGAGGGATCTGATGCTAGAGCGGCACTCGGAGCTTTTTACCTCAGGCAACACTTTAATTAATGTCTAAAGTACTTAAAAGTTTTATGTTTGGAAACCCCGTAGACCCGAACGTAAATTTCAGGGACGAAATTATTTCTTTTGTTTATTGGGGTTTGTAACATCCCATTTCCAATTAGACCCCTCTCCTTAGGTTGGGTTAGGGCATTTGGTGTGGGCATGGGTTTACGCTAGGTTGAACCCTGAAGTTAGGATGTAGTCACAGGGACCCACTATAGCGCCCAGGATAACCCAAGTCAAACAAGCACAAATTGAGGTCCTAGCCACACATTGGTTCCACCACTGCACCCCTAACCCTAATATCAACCTATGGGAAACATAAGCCACATCTTTGGGTCACCTATTGACACATGTTGACCCAAGTCAACCCTAAACCCTAATCTGGTCAAACCCGCACTTAAAGGCCCAATTAGCCCAAGTAGGGCACCACCATGGCCCAACCCAAGTTGGGAGGTACTTTTGGGTCCATGTCCATCAAGTGGGGTCAACCCACTCATCAAGTTGACCAAGTCAACCCTAGAAGTCAACTTGGTCAACCTTAGGCCTATTTAAAGGATTTGAAGACCATGCCCATTCCCATGGGCTTAGCCCATGAGCCAAGGCCCATGACCAGCCTAAAGAGTTAATGACAACCCATACCCTCCTGAAAATGGAGAGAGAATGCATGCATGGGGAAATTTAGACATTTTGGAGGAAAAGAGGAGAGAGAAGAGAGGAAGAGAGGAGATGGAGGCCATGTGGCCGTCCTTCCCTCTACCCAAGCTGCTGGCTGAGCTTCCAAGGATTATTCCTGCAAGGTGGAGGAGATTGGGGACACCTGGTGGCCAGGAGGAAACTCCAAAGCCATGGCCGACCACCCGCTTAACTCAAACTTCTCCCACAGCTACTCCCAGCCAAATCCAAGACCACCATTAGCTTCAGGAGCTGGAAACGAGTGGAATTTGACTGCTGGGGCAAAGATTCTACTAGAGAAATGGTGAATCGAGTTAGTTCGATGGAGCAAGCGTCGACCATGGAGCATCTCCACCGCACGCGCCTCCAAGCCCGGCTGCAGGTCCGTTTCACCTCACCTCACCCCGTGCTAGCTTTCTAGATCAATTAGGTTAGACATCGGGCTCAATTGAGCTCGATACTATGAGAGAATGTGTGGATTTTCTCGAGTTTTTCTTCTTGCTCGGGATTGCCGGAGGAGCCGCTTCTGGCAGCCTCACCGTTGGGAAACGCTAGCCACCACCTCAACGAAGGTGGTGGCAATAATCGTCGGTGGTGGCAATAATCGTCGGCGGTGGCGCCGACCCAGGTGGCCAGAATTAACAAGCAAACATGGCCCAGGAAGATTCATTCTCCATCGTTGGTTATTTGGGACGATGAATAGTTGCTGTCCATTTAACTCCAATTTGATTAATGATTTTAATTATTATGAACAGTAATATTTATGTCACATATTTACAGTGACTTTGTATGTTAAAAATAGGCCCCTTAGAGGCAATTTCAGAACTAGACATCAATATAAAATTTGTAGATCTAGGTCTTAATTTATTTTGACACCCTAAACTTGAAGTTTGGAGCTGTAGTGCTCCCTATAGGTCCAATCTACCAAGACTAGTCCTAGGCTAGGGAAAATTTAAAAATAAATGCCCAAGACAAACTATAAGTAACCATGACTTCCAATTTTGGCCAGGCTTGCGTTATGTGTAGAACTAGTGTCTGACCAAAAATGAGAATTTTTGGTCAGAATATTTCTATAGTATTTGATGAAATACTAAAAAATAAATTAGGGGTATTTTTGGAGATATATGAGTCCAAATACCCCCAAATATGGGTGGAATATTCATTATATCAAGATAAATCAATGATAAAAATTTCAGGTCATTTTGACCTCTACATGTATGGGAAATCCCACATCCAAGAGTTTGACATATTCAAATTTTTGGTGCCATTAGTAAAAATGGGAAGATGTGAATTTTGCCCAATTGGGTCATTGCAAGTCCATGAAAATCTGGGCATAGGCTCATAGGAATGGAATACACCTCCCATGGATTATTTGGGATTTTTGGGATCAAAAATCCAATTATTTGAAATTATTGGAAAATATGTCTAGTAAAGATATAAATTGAAAAATAGGGCAAGCAAATTCATTAAATTATGGAATTTTTTTACACAAGCTCTGGTAGGGCAAGTTCACTCCTGGAAAAATTTATGGCACTATCTATTAATGTTTCCTTGGTTTTCAAGTAAAATTTACCATTTTTCCCCTTTTGGAAATTAATTAATAATTTGGGAAATTTGTGTATTAAAATTATGAAAAAATTTACAGTGGTTTATTATTGTGTTTTGGTTTTTGATAAATTATTTGAGAATTTTGGGATGTCCCTATATGTTAAAAATCCTAGTAATGGCATTTTGGTAATATTACTTTAATGGTATAAGATAGGTCAGATCATTGTTTAAGATTTGGAAATTCTGTAATTAGCCTTATTATATCAACATGTACACCCTCTAAGTTTCTCATAATTGTTTGTTGAATATTTGAGGTACTATATTTGTAAAGTGGCTGAATTGAAATTTTATTGTTAAATTGGAAATAAATAGAAATTTGTATGGAAATATTATGAAACATGGTAGGCTGTATTAATTAACCTTAAGGACCACTTAGTGAAAACCTCAGGTAGGTTGAAGCATTATATATAGTACTTCATGTTCAAGGTGACCCGGTCGTACGATTAAAGAATTAATTTAGGTATCTTAATCTCTTGGAAAAACAATGAAACTTAGTTCAATCATTATCATACATCATAATAGCCATGATATGTAATTAGGAACATTTGACCCAAGGGTTTGGATGACACAACATACGGATCAATACTAGGTCATGGGTGCGCATAGCAAGACTCAGCTCATTTCACTGGGACCCATAAGGGATACGATAGAGGGTTGAGTTGGTGACTATATTGGGAAGACAAACCCTGATTGGTGTCTAGTAGGTCACTTTATAAGATCGAGCGATAAAGTGTAAGACCTCAAGGATAGTGGTTAGAACGGAGACCGATGGAAGACCACTGATTCCCCCGATAATAACTAAATTCATTAGGTTTGTTCCAGAGTAACAACGAGAGCTATGAATGGATCATGGGTAGACATCAATAAAAATAAATATCCTTGTGAAAGGGAGCCTTAGGATTTCAACCCATTATAGCTCCTAGTGCCCTCGAGAGCCCTTCACCAGGCATGCCCTGGGCAATCCTGGGATTAACCCTAAACTGCTAGGTATAACGAACACTAGGCAAGTGTAGTTTAATAGGATAAGACACTGATGTTCAATCTCACCCGTGATGGGTTGGAGGGATTCACAATAAATGAACTAATATGCAATCTCACCCGTGATGGGTTGGAGGGATTCACAATAAATGCACTAATGTGAAATCTCACCCGTGATGGGTTGGAGGGATTCACAATAAACACACTAATGTGAAATCTCTCCCGTGATGGGTTGGAGGGATTTAGAATAAAGGCACTAATGTGCAATCTCACCCGTGATGGGTTGGAGGGATTCAGGACGGGTTGGTCCTACGAGCTGGAGGCTCGGGTTAGAATATCTTGCATGTGCATAAACCTGTAGCGGGTCATGCGGTACTGGGCCAATCGTCACACCGATGGTAGTACGGTTACTCTGGCAAGATGCGAGGGTTTGAGGGGCCAGTGGGTTGTTTTACACTACGTTCTAGAGGATGATCACCAAGAACGTACACTCGACCAAAAAGACTGGTTGGTAGCTAGCAAATAGTACACAAGAATCTAGAGTGCACCTAGGACGTGTATATAGGCGTATGGGAGGACTAGGCCCGGTAGTGTGTATACACCGCCTAGGAGTGGAGACGCCCGCTCCACTGCTGCCGTAGCTACAACGGTGGTACCAGAGAGTGATGCTAGCTCGAAAAAGTGGAAACTAAAGGTCTGTGATCACAGAGTCGTGTGTGTGAGTTGCACTTGCATGAGCCTTAAAACGTATGCATATCATACATTCATAACTAGGTCATACGCACCATAGATCCTTATCATATAAATTAGTATGGGCTCTTTTATATGATAAGTTATATTTCCAGAAACCGTAACTTAAAAGTTTTTATGGGCATTCATATAAGTTAAGGTACTTCTGTGATGATAGTAATAACTTATTTTACATGATGTCTTTACTCTGCTTACTTTCAGTACCTGTTTACTTACAACACTTTACTTATTTCTGTTCAGTTCTTCATACCTCTCATGTACCATATATATATAGAACTGCTAGAGTAGAAATAACTGACATATATGTATTGTTAGTATAGTTCCACTGTCACCTGTTTCCTTTGCTATACCACTTGTTGTCCTCCGCTTCGTCCTCCCGCCCGGTGTCTAGGAGTTGCAGGGGCGAGGTGTGTAGGAAACGACTTAGTCTTTTTGACTAACGGTCAGTGTGACCAATCTTTTAGGAGCTCGAGGTGAGGGAGTACCTGTAGGACGAGGTGGCAGGATGTGAGGAGCTGATACCACCACTGCCAACTACTACTACTACAGCAGCCCGTCGTCAGGTGGGACGAGACTTCTGGTGAGAGAATAGCTTCCACTTGTCGACACTTGTGAGAGAGAGATTTGTCATTATGTACTGGGCATAAGCCATTTTTCTCACTTTTGATGTACTCATTCTGGACTTGTATGCTTTCATTATTATTTGATAGTGATGTGACTTATGGACTAGTTGTTTCTATATACTACTTTTACTTCTTTCTCTCATTTGGCCGAACAGGTTATATGATCGTACTAGCTGGCAGGATCGGCGTATTACGGTGTCGACTAACCGGTGAGTTAGTGCCACCATAAGATGGCGGTTCTAGGCATAAGACCGGGGGCCTCCTTAGTAAGGGGGAGGGGTCTTACACGTGGTGTCCTTAACCGGTCCTACAGGTTCCTTCGGGATATTCGGCCTCAACGTAATGGTCTTCCCATTGAACTTAAATTCATACGTGTTGGCTCTGCCAAAATGCGTCATGTCACGGTCATAAAGCCAAGGTCGGCCTAACAACACGTGACAAGCGTCCATAGGAAGTACATCACGCCACACCTCATCAGTATAGGATTTGAATGAGAGGGGGACTAGGCATCGCTTGGTGACCGGGACGGTAACCTTATTGATCCAAGCTACCTAATAGGGAGTCGGGTGGGGTTCCGTGGTCAAGGTCATACGTGTAACGGCCTTCTTGGTTATGACATTCACACAACTACCGCTATCAATGATCAATTTGTAGAGCTTCTCTCCACTCTTAAAAATTAGAGAAAATATACTCGTCCTCTTCCAGTCATCTAACATACGAGGAGTGGTTAAGATACAATGCATCACCATAAGGGGGTGATCGTCCTCCAAGTCAATCGGGACACCATCTGGGTCACTATCCTCAGCAGCCTCATAAACTAGATCGGAGGGGTCGGTCGTCAAATCTAATAGGTCTATGACCTTAGTCTTTGTTGGGCATTCAAAGGTATAGTGGCCCTGAACACCACAAGCATAACACGTGGTATTGGACTTACTAACCTTCCCTATGGGCATACGCTCACTGGAGGGATTCCTAGCATTCCTAGCTGTAATAACTACCGATTTAGACTCGTTGGACCAAGATTTCCCTTTATCCTGGTATGTGGAAGTGGACGCTCCCAGTGTGGACTTACCCTTCTCTTAGGAATAACGGGAGTGCGCCTTGAAGGCAAGATATTTTTTAATGTCAAGGGAGGCATTAAAAGTCGTGTTCAAATCCGTATGTCCATAGCGTAGGAGTTTTCTTTGGATGTCTGGAGATAGCCCCTTTCGAAACCTAGATAAAGTAACCTTGGGAGCCTCTCTAAGGTCACAACGCACAAAGCGGTCCTTTAACTCGCCCATATACTCGGCTACCAATTTTGAGCCTTATTTTAGGTTGGCTAGCTCATCGAACATCTGTGTATGGTGGTACGCGGGGACGTACTGATTAGACAACAGGTTCTTCGTTACGGGCCATCCAACTAGTGGGACTCCGTTCCCAGTCCCTAGCCTACGCTCCTCATTTATCCAATATGTCTTAACACGCCCAGTTAACGTCATCATGGCGACTTGGACCTTCTGAAGGTCCTTGAGAGTGTGCCATTCGAAGTAACATTCCATGTCTACTAAGCAGGTGAGGAAGATCTGGGGATCTCCCATGCCATCGTAGGTGGGGGCATCGATCTTAATGGCCCTAGTAATATTGGAGTCATGCTCGGGGTGATGATCTTGACGAGGCATTCAGGGAGAGTTCCTATCAGAGTCAGAATCATTTATCGGTTGGTTCCGGTTGGGCTGTCTCACATTAATGGGTGGAGGCGGTCGTTCTTGGTTCAGTAGGATTTGCACTATCATGGTCCTAAGCTCTGTCATCCTAGTTCGTAGTCCCTTAATAGCCTCAGTATTTGCATCCCCACGCTCATTCGCAGCCATTCTAGACAATGATGTTGTAGTGTACTCCGTTCCTAGTCTAGTGCGCATACAGGGTTACAGAAAATTTTTTTTAAAAAATTTATTTTCACAGAGAAATAAAGATTTTAGACCGCTATTTAAACACCAGAAAAACTTTTTTTTTCTTTTTTTTGATTCGTGTCAATGAAGGAAAGCGAGGACGTTTGCAACATAGAAGTTAAAACAACCTCACTTTGATACCAAATTGATGTAGAGTATGTCACTAACGAAGATCTACACAAGAGAAGGCTGTAGATCGTCATTCAACACACACTTAATCCGCCGCACCTACACAAGAATCTACTGCCATCAATATGCAATTGTTTCACGCACAAAGCATAAACACAATCGGAGAATGATCGACCCTAAAATAGCGATGAAAAAGGAGTCGACTCATTCCCAAAGTTAACGCAAAGGTTGCTAATCCCTTTTGAGGGCAAGACCAAGGCTATAGGCCAAGATCCGCTCAAGCAAAACAGATCTATCCGGTCCAAAGAAAAGGAAACACAAACAATAATGATTTTATTCAGATATTTGAAAATCAATTGAGATTTAAGATCACGGAGAACACGATGGTTCAATCTCCACAAATCTAAAGAGAAGAAGCACTAGAGAAGGGGGAAGAGATTACCCAACCCATTTGTGGGAAACACACTTGATAACTTGTGGGAGAATCACTCTCTCCACGGCTTCCACCGGCGTCGCACCGAATGGATCCACTGGCATCGCACTGAGTGGGGTTGTCGTCCTTCTTCCTTGGAGTCGCACCAATAAACCACGCCGGAGGCTCCACGAGAGGGGAGGCCGAAATGGTGGAAGAGGGAGACAAGGGGAGGCGGCGGCAAGTCTCAAGCCCAGACCGAAATTCCTCTTAGAGAAATGGATTTTAGGTTTTCTTTCTTCATTATCAAATCACTTAATAAGCTTCTTATATGTATGAGTTACAAAATAGATCCAACCATCCAAGATTGAGACGAAACCTCATCAATCTGGATGGTTGATAGAACACCCAATTGTTTATACGCACACCAAAAGTAAAGTGCAAGAAATTAAAATATTACAAGTTCTAAATTAAATAAAGCATTTAAAGTAATGGAAATGGTCTTCAAATAAGCCTTTAAGTAGGATTCGCGCGCCGCGGACAGAGGTTGTAACATTGTCGTCAGTTAGCGGCCAAGGAGTCGTCATGTCGCCTGAAATCTTTTTGTTGTAGCATTTCCGCGTCCGGGTCATCTTCAAGTGGTGGTGGAGGGGCTGCGACATCACATCAAGAGCCAAACAACTAGTTTGCTTGGATGCTGCAATGAAGACCCGACAAGGGCCAGGGAGAGGATATCAGGGAGGAGAAAACTTCCACATAGGACAAGGGAGATTCAATCCCCGGAGATTGAGACTAGTCCAGAGGCCCCACCAATCTCCTCCCTAAAAGGCAATGGCTATCAGAAGAGGAAGAGGGAGAGGGAGAGGAAACAAAAGAGTAGTTTTTGTGGATGGAGAAGGATGCAGTGTAGCGTTGTCGTATTGTGACTACCATTAGGAGGAAGGTCATGCAACGACCACCTGCCCAGAGTTCTTGGAAGAAAGGAGGGCGAGTGGACCGGTGCAATAGCAACAACACTAGTATCTTTAATTACAGATAGAGTACGTATTGGCAGGAGATGAATTGTAAATATACGTATTTTTGTGCACATTAATTTAGTCATTTTCATTTATTTTTGTCGTTTTTACTTATTTTTGTTCAATAAAATGTTCCTATTCTTCTAAATTTATTACTAACTTGTTTTATTTTATTTTTCAGAAAAAGTCAAAAAATCTACCAAAATTGGGCAGTACACGCCCGTGTCATTTTGGTCACGCCCGTGACGAGGGCATGACAACTCAAATTCCGTGAAGTTGCAAATTTCTGAAGTAAAAAGCTTGACACGCCTGGTGTTACGCCCGTATCACCCGACACGGGGCGTGACCCAAGCCCGTGTCCACTCCACTCGACGAATTTAGTTCAACGATAGTCGAACCCGCGTCACGCCCAGAGTTATGCCCGTGACCTATGGCGTGACTCAATCTCAGCTCAACGATTTCAACTCGACACTTTCCGCTCGACATTCATCGAGTGTCGACACCAACCGACACGCCCAGCGTCACGCCCGTGACCTAGGGCGTGACCTTTCTGACAAGATGCTGCCGAAGACTTTTGACGCAACCCGCACTAGTTCTACCTCCCCGACACGCCCAGAGTCACGCCCGTGACCTGGGGCGTGACATCCTCAAACTCAGCCCGAAGTCAACTTTCCTGTCCAATCGTCGACCGCCTTCATTAATAGTACTGACACGCCCCCCTACACGCCCGTGTCGGAGGGCGTGTACTTAGAATTTTTTGCCTATAAATTACCCGTTTCTGTAAGGTCCAAGGGTTCAGATGTTTGGGCCATTTTAGTGTGTTTTTGTGGGCTGCATCCGTGATTCTAGTGCTATGTAATGAGATTTCTCCCTCCTTTCTTTCATGTTTCTTTTTGCTTTAGCTTTAGCTCTTGTAATAGCTTGTAATAGTTTCCTTTAATCAATAAAATTGTTAGATTTTCTCTTCTTATTTGGCTTTGTAATGAACTCTTGTGCCCACTTTTCTTCTCATTTTATTCTTAGTTTCACCTTTGTTTTTCTCTTTATGAAAAATGTGTGTGTGTATGAGTGTAACTTATTTACTTTACATGCTTTTAATTTGTCTCATGTTAGGTTTTGTTAGAAATTTATGAAATGATGAATTAGCCTTTTCTTTTTTTTTCATGTCTTCTTTTAATGTTTTCAATATCTTCGCTCTTATGAATGTGTAAAAGAGTTACTAAAGTATTTTTGATTTTTTTTACTTAGCTTTATTTTAGGATGAAAACCCTTTTTGTTCTTTCTCTTTTCATTTCAACTTTTTTAGCACTTTTATGAAATCCTAGGAATGAAAATGTTGAAATTTTAATTTTTGAAAGGCTTTAGTTTTTGATTTGTTTTGAAAACCTTTTGTTTTCTAAAAATTTTAATTTCTTCTTTTTATTTGTTTTTGGCAAAACCTAAGCATGAAAAAGTAAACGTTTTAATTTTTAGGTAACTTTCATTTTGCTTTTAATTTGTGTGTGTGAGTGTATGAGTATAACTTTTTATTGCTTTCCTCATTTATGATGAGTGTGTGAGTGTAGGTGTTAAATTTTAATGCTTTCTTTTAATGCTTTGTTCAAATTATGTAGAGTGTGTGTGTTTGTGTGCATTTATTTCCGTCTACTCGTTAAGAGTTAAATGGCGCATCGTTTTCATTTTCAGTCCTACTCGTTTGAGTAGGACTTGTAATTTTCTTTCTTTATTTTTTTCCGCCTACTCACTTGAGTTAAATGGACGGACTTTATTTCCCGCCTACTCGTTTGAGTAGCACTTGTACCCGCATTTATTTTCACCTACTCGTTTGAGTTAAATGGCGTATCTTTATCTCCCTGTAAATATTTGAGAAAGCCCTGTAATCGCATTTATTTTCTCCTACTCATTTCAGTAGGACTCGCTTTCATTTTAGTCCTACTCGTTTGAGTAGGACTTGCAATTTTCAACTTTTATTTACCGCCCCCACTCGTTTGAGTGGGACTCGCAATTTCAATTATGCAAATTTCTTTTATGTGTAACTTAGCTTCTGTTTAATTTATAATTTGGAGTGTGCGTGAGTTCTTGTTTTAGCTAACTTTTCAGTTTTCTAAATGTTTGTTATTTTTCTTATGTCCCCTTCTTATAATCTTTTAGCGTTTAATTTCGAACTTGCGCCTCACTAAATTATAAAGCCGTCCCCATACCGATGTGTGGCTAATCGCTATTAGCCTCGGCATCGAAGAGCATTGGGACATTTAAAATGATTTCTAATAATTGAAGCTCTTTATTTTCATTTTAATTTAAGGACTTAAGGTTTACCCCGGGTTTACGACGCGTAAGACCACATATCGATGTGTGGGCCCTATTTCCGTAGTCCATATGCTATCTAGCCGAGAGGCCGTGCATATGGACCGATCACCCCTGGGTAAATAGAGTTGCGTGCATACCCTCGAAAGAGGACAAGCGTAATTCTACCGGATTGGGTTCCCCACCCAACAGCGGGGTTCTTACCGTAAAGCGGGCGTTAAGAGGAATCCTTCGTCGGACTAACATCCGGTCGAATAGTCTTAACGTTTAGGTGAGCGATATCCCAATAGCTAGGTGAGCTCACATTTGTGGAACCTCCACGGCCAAGTTGCCTTTTATTAATTTGAAAACTAAGTCCTATAATTATTAAAAATTATTTTAGTCTTAATCTGATTCGATGCCGAGCGTTAACCCTTCATCGAATATTTTCTAAAAACGTTTTTTCGCTCCTTTACTTTTTCCGTCTTTACTTTACTAAAAAAAATCCGCCTTACTTTCAGTAAAATAATAGTCCTCCCGGAGGAGTAAGAATAGTCAACACGACCCCGAGAACAATACGACCTCGGTATTCCCCCGAATATCGAGTACTACTTGCGATAGGTGCACTTGCCTCATGTAGCACGCCCGCGGCGATCGACTCACCGAACAAACCACAGTAAGAGTTTGTTCGCGGGCGCATCAAGTTTTTGGCGCCGTTGCCGGGGAATCTCTTTTCGAGTTGCTATTTCGAATTCCGGAGTCTATTACTTTTACTTTTTTTTCTAAAAAAAAACTAGAAACTTTATTTTAAAAAATCAAAAAGAGTTTATTTTTTTTATTTTTGTTTGGGTGTATGACCCGTGGCCAAACCTCCGAGTCTGAAGATTTTGACTTCGACCCTGAGATCGAACGCTCTCTTGCGCGTATTCGATCTCAACGCCGAAATTCTTCTTTAGATCACGAGGAATCTATCGGAGAACCTACTGTTGTAGTTATGGCTGCGCCTAACCCTACCCCGGCGGCCGAGCGTACTATGTCTTATTACGCCCGGCCTAACCTGGATGATTCTGGGTCGAGTATTGTTCGCCCTGCGGTGGAGAATAATAATTTTAAAATAAAGTCGAGTGTCATTCAAATGGTCCAAAACGCCGTGCAGTTCGATGGAATGTCGGATGAGGACCCGAATGTCCACTTGTCCAATTTCTTGGAGATATGCGACACCTTCAAGATTAATGGCGTCACTGATGACGCCATTCGTTTGCGCTTATTTCCTTTTTCCCTTAAGTCCAAATCCAAGGCGTGGTTGAATGCCCTCCCGCGAGGATGTATCACCACGTGTGCTGAGTTGACGGAACGGTTCCTAACGAAGTACTTTCCTCCCGCAAAAACTGCAAAGTTGCGGGCGGACATTTCTTCGTTTGTGCAAAACGATCCTGAATCTCTATACGAGACTTGGGAGCGGTTTAAGGAATTCCTCCGCCGGTGCCCGCACCACGCGCTGCCAACGTGGTTGCAAGTTCAAATTTTTTATAATGGGCTGAATTTTCAGACGCGTAAAATGATTGACGCAGCTGCCGGAGGTACTCTAAACAACAAAACCCCCGAGGCTGCCCAGGCTTTATTCGAAGAGATGGCTATGAACGCCTATCAATGGAACGTCCCGTGGGGACGCCCAAAGCCGGCGGCTGGTCTTTTTGAAGTGGATGCCACTGCTCTCTTGACCCTTCAAGTTGAAATGTTAACAAAGCAGGTGGCGGAGATGTCTGCTGCCTCCTCCACTCCGCCTTGTTTTATCCCCCCTAACGTCTGCGTAGCTGAAGAGTTCGTGGACTTCATGGGAAATTCGGGTCGTCCTCCCTTCAACCCCAACAACAACCCTTATAGTAATAACTATAATCCGGGTTGGAGGAATCACCCCAACTTCTCTTGGAGCAACCTGAATAATGCTCAGCGTCCCCCTATTTCTTATGCGCCCGGATTTCTGCCGCGTCCTCCTCTTCTGAAACCCTCCCCGATGGAGGAAAATTTTTCGAAGTATATTGCGTCCAACGAGTCAAATATCCGGAACATCACCGGATCGCTAAAAACTCTCGAACAACAGGTTGGACAGCTGGCGAGGATGATGTCCGAGCGCGCGCTCGGGGCACTGCCGGGAAACACGGAGCCCAATCCGCGGGAGAACGCCAACGCTATAACCCTCCGTAGCGGAAAGGAGGTGGTCGATCCAAAACGGACCGACCCTCAGGTACATATTTCACCTCCGACCCCTCTTCCTCTTTCTTCGCTTACGTCGCCTTTACCAATTATAAAAGAAAAAATTATTTTAAACAAGGCCCTTCCATATCCGCATAAGTTAGATAACGAGCGTCAGGATGCGCAATATGAAAAATTTATTTTATTATTAAAACAAATTCACATTAATGTTCCTTTTTGCGAGGCTATCTCGCAAATGCCCAAATATGCGAAATTTTTAAAAGAACTACTTTCTAATAAACGTAAATTAGATGATATTTCGCATGTATCTCTCAATGCTGTCTGCTCGGCGGCCCTTACTAATAAATTGCCCACAAAACAAAACGACCCGGGACGGTTTTCCATCCCATGCCTTTTTGGCAATATATTAGTAAAGTACGCCTTAGCTGATTTAGGGGCTAACATTAATCTAATGTCGTTCTCGCTCTTTTCGCGTTTAGGTTTGGGTACTCGTAGTCCTACGAATATGCGCATCCAATTAGCGGATCGCTCGGTTAAGTTCCCTATCGGGGTTGTGGAGGACGTCCTTGTCCGAGTCGATAAGTTTACCTTCCCGGTAGACTTCGTCATCTTAGATATCGAGGAGGACGCCGAGGTACCAATAATACTCGGTCGCCCTTTTCTCGCCACCTCCCGCGCACTAATAGATGTTAGTAATGGTAGTCTTCTCCTCCGAGTAGGCGATGATCAGGTTACTTTCTCTATTAATCCCTCGATGGACAATTTGTCATCGAGCGACGATTTCTGCTACTCTTTAGATACCTTCTTCGGAGATCGTTCTTCTCCCGTTTTCGAGTCGGTATTTTTAAACGACGATATTTAAGCGCTCGAAAATTTTAAATGCGATGAGGATACTTCTTTAGACTTGCCTTTCGAACCAATTGGTAAGAAAGACATAGGCATTAAAACCTCCCTAGAAGAACCGCCCATCCTAGACCTCAAACCCTTACCCGCATCGCTCAAATACGCTTTTTTGGGAAAAGGTGATACGCTTCCCGTTATCATTTCTTCGGACTTGAGTGATTCGGAGACTTCCGATTTTTTGGAAGTTTTATTTAAACATCGCCACGCAATTGCGTGACAAATCTCTGACTTAAATGGGATTAGCCCCTCCTTTTGCACCCATAAGATTTTTCTTAACGATAATTGCCGTAAAACGATTCAACCGCAGCGTCGTCTTAACCCAAACATGAAAGACGTCGTTAAAGCCGAGATTATTAAGTTATTAGATGCAGGGATTATCTACCCTATTTCAGACAGTGCATGGGTTAGTCCCGTGCATGTCGTGCCCAAGAAGGGCGGTCTTACCGTAGTGGTGAATGAGCATAACGAGCTTGTCTCAACTCGTACTGTTACGGGTTGGCGCGTGTGCATCGATTATAGGAAACTTAATGATGCCACCCGCAAGGACCATTTCCCTCTGCCTTTTCTGGACCAGATTTTAGAGCGTTTATCCGGTCATCCGTATTATTGTTTTCTTGATGGTTTATCGGGGTTTTTCCAAATCCCCATTTCCCCCGATGATCAAGAGAAAACAACTTTTACTTGCCCGTTTGGCACCTTCGCATATCGAAGAATGCCATTTGGACTCTGCAATGCGTTAGCTACATTCCAAAGATGTATGCTAGCGATCTTTGGCGAGCTAGTAGAAGACATTATGGAAGTCTTTATGGATGACTTTTCTGTTTTCAGACGCTCTTTTCCCGATTGCCTTCACAATTTAGATCGTGTCCTTCAAAGGTGCGAGGACACAAGCCTTGTTTTAAATTGGGAAAAATGCAACTTTATGGTTCGAGGAGGTTTGGTCCTCGGCCATATGATTTCGTCTAAGGGGATAGAGGTGGATAAGGCCAAGATAGAAATTATAGAAAAACTTCCGCATCCAACAAACGTAAAATCTATTAGGAGTTTCTTAGGCCATGCGGGCTTTTATCGACGCTTCATTCAAGATTTTTCAAAAATAACAAAGTCGCTTACTCACCTCTTGGAAAAGGAATCACGTTTCATCTTTAGTAGCAAATGCGAGTCCGCCTTTAATTTAATAAAATAAAAACTTATCACTTCACCAATTTTAGTGGCCCCTAATTGGTCCCTTCCGTTCGAAATTATGTGCGACGCTAGTGATATTGCCTTAGGTGTCGTTCTTGGCCAACGCGTAGAAAAACATTTTCATCCTATTTATTACGCTAGCAAGACGCTCACTTCTGCACAAGTAAACTACACGACGACGGAAAAGGAACTCTTAGCCGTCGTTTTCTCTTTTGATAAGTTTCGCTCGTATATAACGCTATCTAAAGCTATCGTTTTTACCGATCACTCCGCGCTTAAGTATTTATTAGCAAAAAATGATGTGAAGCCCCGCCTTCTTCGATGGATTCTCCTCCTACAAGAGTTTGATTTGGAGATCCGAGATAAGCGGGGAGCGGAAAATCTAGCGGCAGACCACCTCTCCCGTTTAGAAAATCCGGGTGCGGAAGCGCTCGTCGAATCTGAAATAAATGATAGATTCCCCGAGGAACGCCTCCTTGCCATTCATAAATCTTTGTCATCTTCGCCTTGGTTCGCAGACATTGCAAATTTCTTAGTAGCGCGGGTCCTTCCAAAAGAGTTTTCTAGTCATCAAAAGAAGAAATTCTTTTCTGACTTGAAAAATTTCTTTTGGGAGGACCCATTTCTTTTTCGTATCTGCGCGGACCAAGCGGTCCGAAGATGCGTTGCGGGTGTGGAGTGCTTGCAAATTCTTAAGCACTGCCACGAGGGTCCAGCCGGTGGGCATTATCAAGCCAACCAGACCGCTCAGAAGGCACTAGAGGCGGGCTACTTTTGGCCCACTCTCTTCAAAGACGCTCATAATTTTGTGTGCGCATGCGATAGCTGTCAGCGGTCGGGTAACATATCTCATCGCAACGAGATGCCCAAAAATATGTTTTTAGAGTGCGAAGTCTTCGATTTGCGGGGCATAGATTTTGTTGGCCCCCTTCCTCCATCTTTCAAAAATATGTATATTTTAGTGGCGGTCGACTAAGTATCAAGGTGGGCGGAAGCGCAAGCTCTCCCCACCAACGATGCGCGAATCGTCGTTACATTTCTTAAAAAATTATTTTCTCGCTTCGGCACGCCTCGCGCAATTGTTAGTGATAGGGGAACGTATTTCTGTAACACTCTTATGGCTAAGACGTTAGCTAAATACGGAGTCACGCACAAGCTTGCCACCCCCTACCACCCGCAAACAAGTGGCCAAGTTGAGGTAGTAAATAGAGAGATTAATCGAATTTTAAAAAAAACCGTTTCGCTAAATAGGAAAGATTGGTCAGTTAAACTCGACGACGCGTTGTGGGCGTATCCGACGGCATACAAAACCGCAATTGGTTGTACGCCGTTCCGGTTAGTCTACGGCAAAGCGTGCCATTTACCCGTAGAATTAGAGCATCGCGCTCTTTGGGCTTTAAAACTCTTAAACCTCGACTCCAACTTAGCCGCTCAGAATAGAAAACTGTAACTAAATGAGCTCGATGAATGGCGTGCGAACGCTTACAAGAGCAATAAATTCTATAAGGAGCTCTCTAAGTTATATCACGATCGAAAAATCAAGTCCCAAAAATTATTTTCTCAGGGCGATCATGTCCTTCTTTACAATTCTCGTCTTAGGCTTTTTCCGGGTAAACTAAAATCTAGATGGTCCGGTCCCTTCCTAGTTGAAGAAGTTTTTCCATATAGAACCGTACTCGTCTCCCACCCGGAAAAAGGTTCGTTTAAGGTAAACGGTCATCGGTTAAAGTCTTATATAGCAGGCGACCTAGTGATCGGTTTTAGCGAAACCATAACTTTCCTCCACATTATAAACCCGCCAAAATAGTCAAGCTACACGACTATAAACAAAGCGCTCCTGGGAGGCACCCCTCGCTTATCTGTTTTCGCTCTTTCCTTATTATCTTTGCTGCTTTTTCTAATAAACGCGGGGTTTCTGATCTGCCTCCCCCTGCGCGTTTCAGGGAAGCTTCTACCCCCTTCTCTTTATTTTCTTTGTATATATTGTCTTCCCTCTTGTTCCGCATAGTTACGTTACAACATTGGGGACAATGTTGGACTTAAGTATGAGGGTATTTTCGTGCTTTATTTTCTGCACTTCAATATTTCTGCATTTCAAAAATACAAAAAAAAATAATACATATAACAACAAAACAAAAACAAAAAAATAAAAAACATCTTAAAATGAAAAATCCAAAAAAAAAAATTTTGCACTCTTTCTTTCTTTTTTCCAAAAACTCAAAAAAAAAACAAAAAAAAAATTATATTTAGTTTCACTTTGTAAATATTTTTTGTACATACACTTTTCTCTCTCCCCCTTCCTCATTCTTGTAAAACCTCTCTTTTTCTCCCATATTTTTGTACATAGAATGAAAATTCTCTTAAAAAATACAAAAAAAAGATAATAGTTCAAAAATAAAAATTTTCCAAAAAAAACTAAGTAAAACAAAACAAAAATACAAAAAAAAAGAGATAACAAATGAAAAACAAAAAAAATGATGATAAAAACTATAAAAATCAAAAAAAAAGTTTTGAAACAAATAAATCAAATATTCCATCCTTAACTTTTCTGCTATCCAAAAATTCAGTTTTGAGTTTATTTATATGTGAATTTGATTAATTCTTTGTTCACTACCCGTCTGTTAATTATTGATTGAATAATTTAAATACTCGGGGTTAAGTTTTAAAGAATTCATTATACTTTGTTAAAAATAGCGAAATCATTTTAGGCACTACTTCTAATTTTTCATTAATAGGAGCACGTATATTATGTTAGGAAATAACGACTATAGAATTCAATTATACTTACTTTTAGCTTTCTGAAAAAATTGGAACGTACAAATTATTAAGGTTGCTCTCAAAAATTTTTAGGATTAAAAATCTAGTTTTCTTTTCTCCCCTAACCTTATCATGACCTACTTGGCATGATAAAATTTTCTATCCTTAAAAAGATCCTATGTCAATGGGAATAAGATTTCGTTCTGTAAACATATGCACCTAATAATTTAAAAAGATTATATATGGAGTAAGAGGATAAAATTCATTACTCCTACAAATATACATTGGGTTAATTTTATTACTATGAAGTTGGAAAAAAAAATATTCGGAAAATAAGATTTCATTTTTCTAATAATCAAAAAGAAAAAAAAATGGAGGTTCGAGAAAAAATTACCTCACCTCAAAAATCAAAACCCTCTTCATAAACCTACTTCCCCCTTAGCCAATTACACGATTCTAGAATTAATTCAAAAATCTTTTTGAGAGCATAAATAGTAAATTGTATTATTTCCAGTAGCACTCGTATAAGCTAGAGTTCTTATAATTCCAAACTATTCTCGTTAATCTAACCATTACAAATGTTGTCTTCTATTTTGATTGCATCAAAAAGTCTTTTGGCCAAAACTTTTGCGCTATTTAAATCATCTACATAATTTTAGGACTTAACTCTTACACCCGTATATTTATTTCGATCTCTCTTATAATTGATTAAGCGGTAGCTAAACTTAGAGTTTTTTTTATTCCTTATATATTCACCTCAAACTTTTGCTATGGAATAGCAAAAGCCTAAGTTTGGTGGTATTTGATGAATTGTAAATATACGTATTTTTGTGCACATTAATTTAGTCATTTTCATTTATTTTCGTCGTTTTTACTTATTTTTGTTCAATAAAATGTTCCTATTCTTCTAAATTTATTACTAACTTGTTTTATTTTATTTTTCAGAAAAAGTCAAAAAATCTGCCAAAATTGGGCAGTACACGCCCATGTCATTTTGGTCACGCCCGTGACCAGGGCGTGACAGCTCAAATTCCGTGAAGTTGCAAATTTCTGAAGTAAAAAGCTTGACACGCCTGGTGTCACGCCCGTGTCACCCGACACGGGGCGTGACCCAAGCCCGTGTCCACTCCACTCGATGAATTCAGTTCAACGATCGTCGAACCCGCGTCACGCCCAGAGTCACGCCCGTGACCTAGGGCGTGACTTAATCTCAGCTCGACGATTTCAACTCGACACTTTCCGCTCGACATTCGTCGAGTGTCGACACCAACCGACACGCCCAGCGTCACGCCCGTGACCTAGGGCGTGACCTTTCCGACAAGATGCTGCCGAAGACTTTTGACGCAACCCACACTGGTTCTACCTCCCCGACACGCCCAGAGTCACGCCCGTGACCTGTGGCGTTACATCCTCGAACTCAGCCCGAAGTCAACTTTCATGTCCAATCGTCGGCTGCCTTCATGAATAGTACAGACACGCCCCCCCTACACGCCCGTGTCGGAGGGCGTGTACTTAGAATTTTTTGCCTATAAATTGCCCGTTTCTGTAAGGTCCAAGGGTTCAGATTTTTGGGCCATTTTAGTGTGTTTTTGTGGGATGCATCCGTGATTCTAGTACTATGTATGGAGATTTCTCCTTCCTTTCTTTCATGTTTGTTTTTGCTTTAGCTTTAGCTCTTGTAATAGCTTGTAATAGTTTCCTTTAATCAATAAAAATGTTAGATTTTCTCTTCTTATTTGGCTTTGGAATGAACTCTTGTGCCCACTTTTCTTCTCATTTTATTCTTAGTTTCACCTTTGTTTTTCTCTTTATGAAAAATGTGTGTGTGTGTGTATGAGTGTAACTTATTTACTTTACATGCTTTTAATTTGTCTCATGTTAGGTTTTGTTAGAAATTTATGAAATGATGAATTAGCTTTTTCTTTTTTTTTTCATGTCTTCTTTTAATATTTTCAACATCTTCGCTCTTATGAATGTGTAAAAGAGTTACTAAAGTATTTTTGATTTTTTTTACTTAGCTTTATTTTAGGATGAAAACCCTTTTTGTTCTTTCTCTTTTCATTTCAACTTTTTTAGCACTTTTATGAAATCCTAGGAATGAAAATGTTGAAATTTTAATTTTTGAAAGGCTTTAGTTTTTGATTTGTTTTGAAAACCTTTTGTTTTCTAAAAATTTTAATTTCTTCTTTTTATTTGTTTTTGGCAAAACCTAAGCATGAAAAAGTAAAAGTTTTAATTTTTAGGTAACTTTCATTTTGCTTTTAATTTGTGTGTGTGATTGTATGAGTATAACTTTTTATTGCTTTCCTCATTTATGAAGAGTGTGTGAGTGTAGGTGTTAAATTTTAATGTTTTCTTTTAATGCTTTGTTCAAATTATGTAGAGTGTGTGTGTTTGTGTGCATTTATTTTCGCCTACTCGTTAATAGTTAAATGGCGCATCGTTTTCATTTTCAGTCCTACTCGTTTGAGTAGGACTTGTAATTTTCTTTGTTTATTTTTTTCCGCCTACTCATTTGAGTTAAATGGACGGACTTTATTTCCCGCCTACTCGTTTGAGTAGGACTTGTACCCGCATTTATTTTCGCCTACTCGTTTGAGTTAAATAGCGTATCTTTATCTCCCTGTAAATATTTGAGAAAGCCCTGTAATCGCATTTATTTTCTCCTACTCATTTCAGTAGGACTCGCTTTCATTTTAGTCCTACTCGTTTGAGTAGGACTTGCAATTTTCAGCTTTTATTTACCGCCCCCACTCGTTTGAGTGGGACTCGCAATTTCAATTATGCAAATTTCTTTTATGTGTAACTTAGTTTCTGTTTAATTTATAATTTGGAGTGTGCGTGAGTTCTTGTTTTAGCTAACTTTTCAGTTTTCTAAATGTTTGTTATTTTTCTTATGTCCCCTTCTTATAATCTTTTAGCGTTTAATTTCGAACTTGCGCCTCACTAAATTATAAAGCCGTCCCCATACCGATCTGTGGCTAATCGCTATTAGCCTCGGCATCGAAGAGCATTGAGACATTTAAAATGATTTCTAATAATTGAAGCTCTTTATTTTCATTTTAATTTAAGGACTTAAAGTTTACCCTGGGTTTACGACGCGTAGGACCACATATCGATGTGTGGGCCCTATTTCCGCAGTCCACATGCTAGCTAGCCGAGAGGCCGTGCATATGGACCGATCACCCCTGGGTAAATAGAGTTGCGTGCATACCCTCGAAAGAGGACATGGGTAATTCTACCGGATTGGGTTCCCCACCCAACAGCGGGGTTCTTAGCGTAAAGCGGGCGTTAAGAGAAATCCTTCTTCGGACTAACATCCGGTCCAATAGTCTTAACGTTTAGGTGAGCGATATCCCTATAGCTAGGTGAGCTCACATTTGTGGAACCTCCACGGCCAAGTTGCCCTTTATTAGTTTGAAAACTAAGTCCTATAATTATTAAAAATTATTTTAGTCTTAATCCAATTCGATGCCGAGCGTTAACCCTTCATCGAATATTTTCTAAAAATATTTTTTCGCTCCTTTAATTTTTCCGTCTTTACTTTACTAAAAAAAAATCTGCCTTACTTTCAGTAAAATAATAGTCCTCCCGGAGGAGTAAGAATAGTCAACACGACCCCGAGAACAATACGACCTCGGTATTCCCCCGAATATCGAGTACTACTTACAATAGGTGCACTTGCCTCATGTAGCACGCCCGCGGCGATCGACTCACCGAACCAACCACAGTAAGATTTTGTTCGCGGGCGCATCAAGGACAGATGTGAAGATTAGGAAGTTGTGCGGACCCGAGGGGGATTAGAGTGATCTATGGGGGAGTGGAGATAGAGGCAACCTACAATGGGAGCCTCCAAATACTGTTTAGTAGAAGCGTCGCTTTGGCCTCCCAAAATCCACCCCGGAGGGGAGGATCATCTTCTCGTCAAAGACATACCCAACTACGAGGACCCGTTCTGTGATTCCTTGGTGATCCAGACAGCTATCGAGAACTTAACGGTTTCCCAAATCCTGGTTGATAACGGGATTTCAATGAATATGATCATCAAAAAGGCATTTGACAAAATGAAAGTAGAAGCTACGATGGTGCTAGCATCAGATGGGCCTCTATTTAGGTTCTCTATAAAGAGGAAGGAGGTGGAGGGTGAGTGGGAGTGGGTCTTCATGTGACCTTGGTTGGTATATCCTGAAACTGTCAGTTCTTCATTATGGATGCTCCAAGCAGCTACAACACAATATTCGAACGACCCCTCATCAATGTAATTCGGTGCATACCCTCCTCATTCCATCAGTGCTTGAAGTTTAACAGCGAAGGAGTCCAAGTTATGATTCAGGCAGATCTCAAGGTGTCGTGATAGTGTTACGTCACTACGGTCAACAACATCTCATGTATTGAAAAAAACAAATGAATTGGAGAGGATAATGGAGGAGAAGGAGAGGTAGGAGGGCATGGTTGAGGTAGGTAAGATGATGGAGGAGGTATTATTGGATTAGGAAGGGGTGGAGGGATTGATGAAGATAAATGTGGAGGTCCTCACATAGGGGAGGAGGATGAAAAGTGAGTCGGAGGAGATATCTTGGTTGGAGGTGGCAGAGGAGGTAGTAGAGAGAGGTCCTTAACTGGGAAGAGAAGTCGGAGAAGGTGAGGATCAGTGGAGGTCTGAGTGGGGAGGACCAGGAGAGGTTTCTAGGATACATCCAGAGGAACATGGACACCTATGTATGGAGTGTCACGGACAAGCCAGGCATTGATGCTCATGTGGCATGATATCGCCTCAATGTAAACCTAAGATCTCTCCCCATCCTCTAGAAAAGGAGGTATGTGGTTGACAAGCTAGAGGAGAAAATCTGAGAGGAAGTGGAGAAACTCTTGAAGGCTAGGTTTGTATCAGAGATCCATGTATTCAGGTCGGGTCTCCAACGTGGTAATATTAAATAAGGGAGATGGAAGGTGGAGGATGTGTGTAAACTTTTCTCTTTTTAATAAAGAATGTCCTAAGTATTGTTATTCCTTGCCTAGAATTGATGCGTTGATTGACTCAGCCGTCGTTTTTTCTATGATGAGTTTTTTGGATTCTTTTTCAAGTTACCACCAGATTTGCATGCACCCGCTTGATGTCAAAGATGTCTCCTTTATCATAAGGGATGATTGCTACTACTACAAAATGATGTCTTTCGGGTAGAGAAATGTCAGGGCAACGTATCAAAGGATGATAGATTCAGTCTTCCAGGAATTGAGGGGAAGAAACTTGGATGTATACGTGGACGATCTTATGTTGAAGAACAAGGACATAAGTTCCCACCTCAGAGATCTAGAGTACACCTTTGTTATCCTGCGGAAGGTAAAGATGAGGATGAATCCCTAAAAGTGTATCTTCGGGGGCAGTCATGGAATGCTATCGGGTCACCTCCTCAACCATGTTAGGGTAGAGCCCAACAACGATAAGGTAAAGGCGATACTTGAATTGAAGTGTCCTCGAATGCCAAGGAGATCAAGTGCCTGATGGGAAAGTTTGTAGGTTTGAGCAGGTTCCTCTCTCGGACAGGGGAGAAGATCTCCCCTTTCTTCAAGGTGTTGTGGGGCAAATAGAAGTTTGAATTGTCCAAGAAGTATGAGGAGGCGTTTCGAGCCTTCAATGATCTACTTACAAGGGCTCTTCTAATTCAAGGGCCGAAAGAGGGAGAAGACCTGACTCTGTACATTGGAGTAGGGACGGAGGCTATGAGTTCCGTCTTGGTTAGAGAGTGATGCAACCTTCATCGTATCCTAAATCATGCATTTGAATTTTTCAACATTTATTTCTTATCGTGTATTTCTTTCACGCACCTGCTTTTATTTGAAATTATTCGGCTCTTCTGTTTGACCGTGCGATGAGAGCTTAAATAAAAAAGTCCAGTAATTTTAGTAGTTAATACGTAATTGCAAGCTTAAAGTTATTTAAAATGCAAAAATTTAAATTTCAAAACTCAAAGGATAGAATTTTGTGTTCCAATAAGAGGAGAATATCATGTTCAACATTGGTGAAAAATCTTTTATAAAAATAAAATAAAATAAAAGGTAATATATAAGGCCGGCCACTGCCTTCGAAATCTTTATAATTTGGAAATAAAGTCGCCAGTTCTTTTTTAGTTGGTAAGCTATGGAATTGATATTCAATTCCATAAATTCTCATTCATTATAAAAGGGCATGGCCCTGCTCTGCTGAAAAGACAACCCCAGACAGCAGAGAAATTGAATTTTCTATTCAATTTCTCTGTATTGCCGACACCTGTCACCCGTGCAAAACATTTCGACCGCCACTTCTTTCTGTCATCCACCGCTGCAGGACCATAAGTCTATCGTCTCCCCATCCACAATCACCGCCGCAGGCCATTAAGCCTTCGGCCACTCCAGCCACAACCACCGTCGTAAACCAACGTCCACCGCTGCCTCCATGTCTGTCGACGGCCCTCACCTGATCCGACAAATGACATTTTCCAGCAGCCGATGCAGGTAGGAGGTCCCACTGCCTCACATCAGCGACCAACAAGGTCCCGTCCCGTGCCCTTGTTGTCGACTCTTACTTATTTATCTAGCAAATGGTCGGCCGCCTTTCCAGTTCCAACCTCCGGTGGCCTGACAGTCCCTCCCCATCATTGATTGTTGTCGACTCTGACACATCCCTCCAGCAAGCGGCTGAATGCTATTGCCCTCGTCCGCGCCTGTAGATTGGATCGACTAACCTCTGGTGGTAACCTCACCTGATTTCTCTGTTCGTGATTAGTTTTAATTTTATGCATAATTTGAATTACTAAAGTCTTGCCAGAGCGTTCTCATTAATGTGATTATCATTATTTCATAAGTTATTTCATGTGTACTTGCTTATGGACGTACAAATCTCGCAACGATTCAACTCAATAAATACCGAGGAATTTTTTCTGAATAATGATTAACGACTTCACAAAATTTCAACATTGGAAAGTGATGATTGCTACATGCAAACAAAGTTTTGGGCACTCTTGGCCTTTAAAATTAAAATACTCTTAAATTTTCAAGTTTCTAATCTTATTTTATAACAAATAAAAAAATGCTAAAAAAAACTATATAATTTATTAAATATTAATTTGAGTTCACATCAAAAAGGAAGGAAAGAAACAGCTGCCAATTTATTATGTTAGCAGGGTTACGAAGAAGGCAGAGTCCTGATACCCGATCTTGGAGAAACTGGCTTTCGCATTAGTAATATCGACCCAAAAGTAAAGACCGTACCTTCAAACACACTCGATCCGCGTTGTGACTGACCATCCCACATCTTTGAGGGGGTCCAACACACGGGAAGGCTTCCGAAATGGTCAATAGAGCTGAGTGAGTTTGACATCTCATTTGTCTCTCGCTTATCATTTAAGACACTCCCTGGGAGTAGGAGTGTTCTTGGAAAGTTCCCAGTGGATGAAGATAGAGCATAAAATAGTGATACACTACCCAATTACCAACAATTAGGAAAAATACGAAGCTATGATCGTCGGATTGCGACTGGCCAAGGAGCTAGCGGTCTAAAATGTAGAAGTGGTAATAGATTCATTGGCGATGGCCTCCCAAATCAAGTGAGAGTTTGAGGCAAGGGAGCCCATGCTTTAATGATATTTAGCAATGGTGAAAGGGCACATCGGGGCATTTCGGACATTATCCATTCAGTGTTCCACATGAGGAGAATGCTATCGCAGATTGATTGGCCAAGTTCAGACCCTGGGCAGGAGCGACCGTGGCGGACTAGTTCCGTCTGACTAACAATGAAGGAGAGTTGATGGAGAGATCAGCAATGTCGACTCATCTCTCAATTTGATGGAAGAAAGATCGTCATCTATTTGGAATTTCCTTCATCATCAAAAACAATTGATGCATCTAACTCTTTGGCTATCTCCTAAGAAACAGGGCGAATGACCTCAACAACAATAGAAGTCCTCGAGTCATGGAGTTATCGCAGTCTGAGCCCCTGCATGGGCTCCTCTCTTGCAAATCGGCTACCAAACCCCTCGGGTGAGATAGATTCCTTGTCTGTGTTGTTGACATAGTCCGAGTCCCCTATACAAGCTTCCGTCCTACAGACCGACTACGAGCTCAACCTGAGTCGACCCATCTCCAGTTGAACTCGGCTCCGGTAAGATATTGCCTCCACCTCTAGTTGAGCGCCGCTCCTGAGAGTCGTGGACCCATCTCCAGTTGACTCATCTCCTATAAGATATTTCCTCCACCTCTACTTAAGCGCGGATCCTGAGAGCTGTCGACTGATCTCCAGTTAAGCTCTTCTCCTGTAAGATGTTGCCTCCACCTCCAGTTGAGCTCGGCTCCTGTAAGGTGTCGACCTCTTTTCCACCACTAGTTGAGCTTGGCTCCTACTAGGTGTCAACTATATCCTCCACCTCCAGTTGAGCTTCCTCATGCTAGGTGTCGACCACTTTTCCATCAGAAGTTGAGCTCGGCTCATGCTAGATGTGGACTATATTCTCCACCTCCATTTGAACTTCCTCCTGCTAGGTGTTGACTGCTTTTCCACCACCAGTTGAGCTCGGCTCTTGCTATGTGTCAACTATATTATCCACCTCCAATTGAGCTCGGCTCTTGTGAGATATTGACACCACCTCCAGTTGAGCTCAGCTCCTATGAGGTGTCGACTATCCACCTTCACTTAAGCATCCTCCTGCTAGGTGTTGACCTCTTTTCCACCACCAGTTGAGCACGACTCCTGCTAGGTGTCGACTATATTCTCCATCTCTAGTTGAGCTCGGCTCCTATGAGCTGTCGACTCCACCTCCAGTTGAGCTCTGCTCCTGTGAGTTATCGACTCTCCATATTCAGTTGAGCTTCCTCCTGCTAGGTGTTGACCTCTTTTCCACCTCCAGTTGAAATTGGCTCCTATGAGCTTTCGACTCCACCTCTATTTGAGCTCAGCTCTTGTGAGGTGTCGACTCTCCACCTTCAGTTGAGCTTCCTCCTGCTAGGTGTCGACCTCTTTTCCACCTCCAGTTGAGCTCAGATCTAGCAAGGTGTTGACTATATTCTCCACCTATAGTTGAGATTCTTTATGAGAGGTGTCAACCTCTTCTCCAATTTAGCTGAACTCGGTTCCTATGAGGTATCAACCTTCTCTCCATATTCAATTGAGCTCCACTCCTAGGAAGTACATTGTTCGGCGCATCGTCTAGCGCCATCTCTCCTAACTACAGGTTTAACATTGTTTTTCCAAGCTTGTGTCGAGCTCGAAAAAAGCGAGGATTGTATATAACTCGTAATTCGTCGACATCAGAAGTACCCAAGTGGACATTTATTCGCAGACCATCGGGCGGGCATAGGCGAGCTTGGGCGAGCTGAGGCGATCTTGGGCGAGCTGAGACTAGCTTGGGTGGGCAGAGGCAAGCTTGGGTGAGCAGAACTGAGCTTGGGCGAGCAGTGGCGAGCTTGGGCAAGCAGAGGTTAGTTTGGGCGAGTATGGGCGAGTATCTCACGAGTTTGGGTGAGTTACCCTTGGAACTCGCTGACAGAAGGTGGATACTCGCCTATCCCACCCCCAGGATTTCTTTATAATTAGCCCACCATGGGTACTAGAAATGGATTTTTGGAAGAGGTTGAGGTCCCCATCCAAGTGGATACTCGCCTAGTTCATGCCTGCCTAGTACCTCGCCCCACCTTTTATTTGCGGAGGGAAAGTTTCTCACAAACTTCCAGGTACATAGTGGGACCTCCCTGCTGAAGTACTTGAGGTGTGCTTATATATGGTTTCATTTCTCTCACGCTAGCCATTTGAATTGTGACGTCGGACCGTAGAATCAGTAACCTTAGGCTGCCTTGATCTGATTTTTGGAGTAGGGTCATCTCTCCGAACTACAGGTTCAACATTGTTTTTTTAAGCTCGTGACGAGCTCAAAAAAAAGCAGGAATTTTGTATAACCTATAATTCATCGAGATCAGAAGTACCCAAGTAGACGGCTATTCGCAGACCATTGGGCGAGCTTGGGCGTGCAAAGGCGAGATTGGGCGAACAGAGGCGAGCTTCTGCGATCAGAGGCGAGCTTGGGTGAGCAGAGGGGACCTTGGGCAAGCATAGGCAAGCTTGGGCGAGCAGAGTAGAGCTTCGCCGAGCAGAGGCGAGCTTCTGCGATCAGAGGCGAGCTTGGGCGAGCAGAGGTGACCTTGCACGAGCATAGGCAAGCTTGGGAGAGCAGAGGAGAGCTTCGCCGAGTAGAGGCGAGCTTGGGTGAGCAAAGCCGAGCATGGGAGAGGAGAGGAGAGCTTGGGCGAGCAGAGGCAAGCTTGGGCGAGCAGAGGCGAGCTTGGGTGAGCAGAGGCAAGCTTGGGTGAGCAGAGGCGAGCTTGGGCGAGCAGAGGGGAGCTTGGGCGAGCAGAGGCGAGCTTGGGCGAGCAGAGGCGAGCATGGGCGAGCAAAGGCGAGCTTGTGCGAGCAGAGGCGAGCTTCGGCGAGCAGAGGTGATCTTGGGCGAGCAGAGACAAGCTTGGGCGAGCAGAGACAAGCTTGTATGAGCAAAGGCAAGTTTGGCTGAGTATCTCGCGAGTTTGGGTGAGTAACCCTTGGAACTCGCTGGCTGAAGCTGGATACTCCCCTATACCCCCCCCCCCTCCCCAGGATTTCTCTATAAAAGCCCCCCAAGGGTACTAGAAATAGACTTTTGGAAGGGGTTGAGGTCCCCCCAAGTGGATACTCACCTAGTCCATGTCGATCTCAACTGGAGGTGGAGGCAACTGTTGTACAGGAGTCGATCTCAACTAGAGATGGGTCGACTCGGGTTGAGCTCATAGTCGGTCTACAGGAGGGGAGCTCGTACAGGGGACTCAGACTATATCAACAATACACGCGAGGAATCTATCTCACCCGAGGGGGTTAGTAGCCGATATGAAGGAGATGAGCTCATGTAGGGACTCAGACTACGATAACTCCGTGACTCGAGGACTTCTATCGGTGCTGAGTTCATTCGCCCTATTATTTAGGAGATAGCCAAAGAAATAGATTCTTCAATTTCTTTTGATGACAAAGAAAATTCCAAAGAGATGACGATCTTTCTTCCATCAAATTGAGAGGTCGGCGTCCAAATCTATTTCTAATAGCTCCTCCAGTCGGAGGAGAGATGCAATCAGGGGGTGGCTAGGCCGACATGAAAGCAGGGAGCTGATCTCGGCCATCATTGTAGGGGCTCGGTCTTATAAGGGCGCTTAAATCCCGAAGCATCGTCTCATCGTCTGCCCTAGGATATTTAGGAGAAACGGGTCGAAGACTCCTTTCCCAATCCGATCATGGAGATTTCTTCCAGCTCTGCCACCTGGCTACCTAGGCCAGCGTACAAGCGAATGGAAATGACCATCGGGGGGTCCTACAGGATGCACATTCGAGTCCACCATCCTTCCGCGAGCTTGAATCTTTCAGAGCTCGACAATTTATCCCACCTTGATATCAACTAGGACATGTCCTATCCCACAGGACAAATAGTCACTAAGTGCAGGCATTTTACTCTTCTCAAAGACCGATAATGCCTTTACACAAGGGGTCACTTTGTGAGGTCGATCCTTCATTGAGTTTAGGAGGTTAGCATCCAAACTTGTTCCTGATAGTTCCTCCAGTCGGAGGAGAGATACAATCGGGGGTAGCTAGGCCGACATGAAAGGGGGGAGCTGATCTCGACTATCAATGCAGGGGCTCGGTCTTGTAAGATGCTTAAAACCAGAAGCATCGTCAAATTATCCGTCCTGGGCTTTTTAGGGGAAACATAGCTGTAGTTGGGGACTTCTTGGCCTGAGAGATATATTCATCCAAAAAATTTACCCTTTTGGTAACATGATTCTTAACCTCCCGGATGTGGTCATCCAAGATCTGAGTACAAGCATCCATCCTTCTTTATAGTGTGGCCTTGTCGGCTTCCATGATTTGCTTTTGCATATTGTGCACCATTTCCATGTTGCTTGAGGTAATATTCTGATTCTCTAATATATCATTCCATGTTGCCTCGCGTGTAAGTCACATGCAGAACTAGCCTATTGGCGAGTAACAAAGATACTTGCCTCTTCAACTCGCCTATGGGTGAGTAAAAAGTTCCTCGCTTCTAGTGCTTACAGAACTCGCCTATGGGCAAGTAATAAATATACTGTCTAATGCAACATATACTCGGAGGTATATCGCCATCTGCAACTCGCCTCCATGAACTCTCCTGCATATTCTCGCATAGGGTTGTTGCCATATGGAACTCGCCTATTGGAGAGAAATAAGGGAACTTTCCAACCTCTATGAGCTCGCCTGCATATACTATCCAATTGAAGTCATCATCTGGAGCCCGCCTAAGGAGGTCGCAAGCTGGAGCTTACTTCTGAGCGAGTAATAGGGAAGCTCTCCTCATGAAGTCACCGAGCTTGGAAATCACCATCACGAAGTCGCCTCTGGGCGAGTAACCAAAAAACTCTCCCACCTTATCGACAACTCACCAACTTTGTAGAATGCTTGCGAGTTGTTGTCTTTGGTCTCGAGCTCGCCATCTTAAGCTATGAAGTCTTCTTGCAAAAATTTCTTCCCCGGCTAAGATCCACGCTTACCACACCAAAGTGTTAAAGTCAGGAAAATCCCTACTCCAAAACTCGGATCAAGGCAGCCTAAGGTTACTGATTCTACGGTCCGATGTCATAATTCAAATGGCTAGTGCGAGAGATGTGAAACTATCTATAAGCACACCCCAAGTGTTCTAGCAGGGTGGTCCGACCACGTACTCAAAAGTTTGGGAAAAATTTTCGCTCTGCAACCAAAAGGTTGGGCGAGGTACTAGGCAAGCATGGACTAGGAGAGTATCCACTTGGTGGGACCTCAACCCCTTCGAAAAGTCCATTTCAAGTCCCCCTAGGGGGGCTATTTATAGAGAAATCCTGGGGGGGTAAAGGCGAGTATCCAGCTTCTACCAGCGAGTTTCAAGGGTTACTCGCCCAAACTCATGATATACTCGCCCAAACTCGCCTCTGCTTGCCCAAGCTCACCTCTGCTCGCCTCTGCTGACCCAAGCTCGCCTCTGCTTGCCCAAGCTCTCATATGCTCGCACAAGCTTGCCTATGCTCGCTCAAGATCGCCTCTGCTCGCCCAATGATCTGTGAATAGCCGTCTACTTGGGTACTTCTGATCTCGATGAATTATGAGTTATACAAGCACCCCTCATGGATGGACCCCTTCGTGACTTTCTTTGCCACGAGCAAGACTCCAGAGGAAGTCCAATATAGAAATTTTTTTAGGCATATGGAAACCTTTGACTTGTTGCGGGAGGGGGTCTGTATCAAAGGACCCTCTCAGGGCTTTTGGCTTGATGTGATGGAAACTATGGCGCACAACACCTTGAAGACGGCACACTGACAAATGACCGTGAAGAGCATCGCCATAATAGGCATCCGGATCGCAAGCCGATTTATTAATAATTAATAATAATTATTATCAAATTATTATTAATTATTAATCCACGCTTTGTGTGTTTTATTTTTAATAATTGCACTTTTATTTCATGTAATATGTACATTATGGTTATGATATAAAATCATGATGTATGTGTGTGTTTTATTTTCATGTTTTCATGTTTGGGCTGCATGTAGCCAGTTGGAGTGTTGTTGTTGTTGCAGCCTATATATAGGCATGTCCCCCCCCTCTATTTGGAGGAGATTGAATGAAAAGGAAATTTGAAAACCCTTCCCTCTTGAAGCTTCCTCCTTCCTCATCTCTTGGCCGAACTTTCTCTTGCTCCTCCTTCTCTCTCCTTGGCCACCGGCCACCTCTCATCCCCTCTCTCAAATCTCGGCTTTCCTCCTCCCTCCTCCTCCTCTCTACTCCCTTAAAAAAACCCGAGCCCTAGCCACCACCATCCACCCGGCCCCTCCCTCTTTCTCCAACCCAACCACCACTCCTCTCCTACCTGAGCCACCATCCACAACTCCCAAGGCTGCCACCTCTTCCTTTTACCTCCAACAAGAGCCGACCAACCTCCTCCTTCCTCCTACCCTAAACACCACCATCATGGGCAACCCAAGCCGCCTCTGCCTCCAACAAGACAAGCCGCCACCTCCACTACAAAAACAAAACCGACCCCCTCCCTCATAAATTCCTTCCTAAATCCAAAAGATACCCTTCGAAGCTCATTCCAAAATCATACTATATTCTCCCTCCTCTTACCATAACCAAAATATCACCTACCATAAATTCCCTTAACCCTGCATATTGGGAATATCTCTTTCCATTAATATCTCCAATTCACCACCTTTTTTTTCTCTCTTGCCATAGTTGAAGATATTTATTTCCATATTAAGAAGATTTCGACGGGACTTTCCATTTCCAGCGTAACGCGACGAAGGCGGACGAATTTCACTCCTACCGGCGTGATTTCGGTGGAGCCGTTGAAGAACGATCCTCGCCAAGTGAATCGGAATCATCCATTCCGGTTGGGTAACGAACCTTTCCACTTTCGTGTGTTTCTTTCCTTAAATAATCTTGTGGTGGAATTTCTGGCATTAAATTTTGAAATCATTTGAAATTTCGTGATTAGCTTTAATTGTTTTGTGTTGTTTTCTTGATCAACTTAATTTTCGTAAAGGGTTTGACGAACCCTCATTTTCTTTTGTTGGGAGAGATCTACCTTTTCCAAATTCGTGATTATTTTCGGTGCATCTCTTTGGGTACAACCTTCGCTCGTCCGGATCCAATATTGGTCCTTTTACCTCGATCGGATACCGGCTTATCGCCCTTATTTGATCTCGAAACAGTTTGGCTACCCGTACGCTAGCGTAAAATTAAATGAATGTAATAGCGTGGAGCGGCGTAGAACAATTGTGTGAGCGTAGAATTAGTCGTGAAGAGATAGTCGTGCGCGTCCATAGTTATAATTCGGCTCTAACGCGTACGTCTACATCAATTTGGTATCAAAGGTGAAATTCGTCCGCCTTCGTTGCGTTACGCTGGAAATGGAAAGTCCCGTGGAAATCTTCTTAACATGGAAATAAATATCTTCAAGTATGGCAAGAGAAAGAAAAACGGTGGTGGATTGGAGATATTAATGGAAAGAGATATTCCCAATATGGAGGGTTAAGGAAATTTATGGTAGGTGATATTTTGGTTATGGTAAGAGGAGGGAGAATATGGTATGATTTTAGAATGAGCTTCGAAGGGTATCTTTTGGATTTAAGAACTAATTTATGAGGGAGGGGGTTGGTTTTGTTTTTGTAGTGGAGGTGGCGGCTTGTCTTGGTGGAGGCGGAGGAGGCTTGGGTTCGCCCTGATGGTGGTGTTTCGGGTAGGAGGAAGGAGGAGGGTGGTCGGCTCTTGTTGGAGGGAAAAGGAAGAGGTGGCAGCCTTGGGAGTTGTGGATGGTGGCTCGGGTAGGAGAGGAGTGGTGGCCGGGTTGGAGAAAGAGGGAGGGGCCAGGTGGATGGTGGTGGCAAGGGCTTGAGTTTTTTTTAAGCGAGTAGAGGGGAGGAGGAGGGAGGAGGAAAGCCGAGATTTGAGAGAGGGGGATGAGAGGAGGCCGGCGGCCAAGGAGAGAGAAGGAGGAGCAAGAGAAAGTTCGGCCAAGAGATGAGGAAGGAGGAAGCTTCAAGAGGGAAGGGTTTTCAAATTTCCTTTTTCATTCAATCTCCTCCAAATAGAGGGGGGGACATGCCTATATATAGGGTACAACAACAACAACACTACAACTGGCTACATACAGCCCAAACATGAAAACATGAAAATAAAACACACGCATACATCATGATTTTATATCATAACCATAATGTACATATTACATGAAATAAAAGTGCAATTATTAAAAATAAAACACACAAAGCATGGATTAATAATTAATAATAATTTGATAACAACTATTATTAATTATTAATAAATCGGCTTGCGATCCGGATGACTATTATGGCGATGCTCTTCACGGTCATTTGTCAGTGCGCCGTCTTCAAGGTGTTTCGCGCCGTAGTCTCCATCAATCCTCCCCCGCTCGAAAATACTCATCACCGATGAGTGGATTTGACTGCACCAGCGCGGGAGAGCTACCACCAAACGAGCTACCCCCGATCCAAACGGCCAATGGACATCAGAGACTGGACGATCACTCCAACGACGCAGGTAGTGGCCAACATTGTCACAAGTAGAGGAGAGTAATTCAACCTGGAGTATCCTGTAATGCAAAAAGATGGTCCTGGGGAACCTCGGAAAAGCATTAGGCAATAAAGGAAGAAAAATTTCAACATCAACTACAAACGTACCTCCAGTGAAGATCGAAAAAGGAAGCGATCCAGACACAAACTCACTACCCAACCCATAAGAGAATGAAGTGGAGCAAAACGGACAGGCAAATAACTCAAGTGGTGGAAAAACATGCAGCGTTAAATCAGAAACATTAAAAATAGGGGTATCATCCGAATCAGTGAAAAACCTCAAAAGTAGTGCGCGTTCTCTTAATGTCATTAAATTCCGCAAATGGTCCAGCTCGCCAAGTCGCCCACTTTCTATAGTGCCAGAAGGTAACCGTTCAGGGATGAGACGCACCAAGTCAAAATCGCAAATTATACCGTAAGACGCTCTTTTTTGTAAGCTAGCAAGAATTTGAATATATTGTTGTAACGTGGTTGGCGCTTCACTACAGTGCTTACATAAATAAAATTCATTGCGAGCATCATCATGCGCAAACATACTTAGTGCATTCGGTGATAATGAAACGACATAAGGTGGCACCAACGGAACTAAATCTGGTGGCGCCGAGGGAATCTCATCAGGAGGCACTATAAGCGGCCCTATCCGAAACATATAATTCGATAAGTTATTTTCTTTAAAATTCATGGAGGATAAAATTAGGATAAAGGAGATAGTCGGCAAAAAAATAATATCTAAAACATCTGAGGGTGTGACCAACGATGGCGTGGGGTAATAGGCCGTCAAAGGGGACATGTCCAAAGGAGGAGCTAAGTCCTTCTCAACGTCGAAACACGGGTTTAACGTCCAAGAAAGATCACCCAGTTGAAAGCCATTAAAGTCATATGAAAATTCAAACAATGGATTTGCCCTTACAGAAAATTCATCCGACATGTCTACCAATTCATTAGATTTATCATGTAATTCAGAATCAGTGGTCGGGTCGTAGGTCGGCAACAATAATACGAGATCTGGAGGCACTAACCGGACCTCATCTGGGGAACTGGCAGAATGAACTCAGGGGGCACTGTAGAACTCCTAAAATCAATCGTACCACACTCATGTCCTAAATGATCAGTACGTCGAGTCAACGGGTCAGGGGGACGAGTCGATAAAATCAAACCCGGGGTACAATCCAAAAAGTCGTCCAATAATGCAACTTCCTTGCTTACAATTTCTTCTGACACACTATCCAAGTTATTGAATTTAGAATCAATTAGGGTCTCAGAAAAGGGTAGAATTGAGCCTGATGGAAGCTTTAGATCAGGAACGTCAGATAAAGGCGTTTGCATCAAAGAAATATCGTTCGGGCTCATAGCACTAAAATCATCCAAGCATAACGCGTTCACCAACGATAAGTCTTCCCAATCAGTCGGAACATCCAATATATCAAGATCATCAAAACAGTCCTCAATATATCTCGGTCTAAGAGGAACCAGCTCGAGTCCGAACAGATCATCTCCTAAGTCACTACTAAGTAAACTCTCATCATCAGGTAAAATGCCTACCGACTCAGGTGTAATCTCAGCAGGAGTAACCATAGGCTCCAAAATGTCGTCGACGGGGAGTGGGGATGATTCCTCAATGGTGGAATCCTCATCTAGGTCACTAGGGTAACCAATATCCTCATCGTCGCTATAATTGTCAGGGACATCAGCCTCATCCTCAGTGATGAGCACCATCCTAAGCCTTTCCTTTGACTTATCAGTGGAGTCAATAGCTATAGCAGGAAACTCACGGGAAGACTCAAAAGGTTCTATGGGCGTAATCATGGGAGGACACTCAATAGAACCAAGATCGGATACGCCACTAGACTCGAAGGTAATAATCTTCTGACGTGAGTGAACCTTTCTCCTAGGAGGTCGGTGCTTCTCAATCTCCAAAGCCGTACTAAAGGTGAGGTCTAGGTCGGTGTGACAATAATGTAGTAATTTACCCTGGATGTAGGGGTCTAACCCCGTACGAAACCTAGAAAGGGTGACCTCAGGCAACTCTTTCACACCGCTCCAAACTGTCATGTCCTTAAAGAATTTCATATAATCTGAGACCGACTTGTTCCCTTGTTGAAGGGGAGCCAAATATTCAGTTTTGTGCTATTGGATCTGGGCATTTGGTTTATAGTCAGTCCTACAGCTTGGTATGGAACTAGTGCCATAACGATACTCACTCACAGGCTTGGTGTTGGTAGTACGGAGATAGGCGGGATCAAATTGATCTGAAAGGAGGCTACGCATCGCCTGCCAATTATGTTGATAACGATCAACACGATGCTCTTCATTCATCCAAAATAACTGTGCCTGACCTATTAACCGCTCTCGGGCAAAGTGAATCTTTTGGGGGACATCCCATCCGTAACACTTAAAATGAAGTTCTATACCCTTAAGCCAATCCCTAAGAATTTTAGGACACCCTAAACCGTCATAAGTAGGACAAGTGGGGCATTGCCTAGGGGGAAACTTAGTCATGGCTTTATCATACTAACAGTCCAACCGGGAAATGTGAATGTCATAGGCCATAAAGGGTTCTTGCTGGAAAATTATGAGGATTATTAAAAAAAAATGGATTTTTGAAATTGGAAATTTGAAGTTTGAAATTTGAAATTTTAAATTTTGAAATTTGAAATTGGAAATTTGAAATTTGAAATTTGAATTTTGAATTTTAAATTTTGAAATTTGAAATTTGAAATTTGAAATTTTGAAATTTGAAATTTGAATTTGGAATTTTGAATTTTGAAATTTTAAATTTGAAATTGGAAATTTGAAATTTGAAATTTGAATTTTATATTTTGAAACTTGAAATTTGAAATATTGAAATTTGAAATTTGAATTTTCAATTTTGAATTTTGAAATTTGAAATTTGAAATCTGAAATTTGAAATCTGAAATCTGAAATCTGAAATTTAAAATTTGAAATTTATTTGTTTTTAATTTGAACTTTGAAATTGTGGAATTTAAATGCATTTCATGAAAACTAATTTTCTAAATATTGATCTGCAATAAAATGGGTGAGTGCATACGTACGCGCCACATAAGAGGGGGAGGAGTGTCAATGAGAAAATTGACGAGAACCTCCCTCTGATATCAAATTGATGTATACGTATGCGTTAGAGCCGAATTATAACTACGGATGCGCACGACTATCTCTTCACGACTAATTCTACGCTCACACAATTGTTCTACGCCGCTCTACGCTATTACATTCATTCAATTTCACGCTAGCATACGGGTAGCCAAACCGTTTCGAGATTAAATAAGGGCGATAGGCCGGTATCCGATCAAGGTAAAAGGACAAATATTGGATCCGGACGAGCGAAGGTTGTACCCAAAGAGATCTACCGAAAATAATCACGAATTTGGAAAAGGTAGATCTCTCCCAACAAAAGTAAACGAGGGTTCGTCAAACCCTTTACGAAAAATAAGTTGATCAAGAAAACAACGCAAAACAATTAAAGCTAATCATGAAATTTAAAATAATTTCAAAATTTAATGACAAAAATTTCACCACAAGATTATTTAAGGAAAGAAACACACGAAAGTGGAAAGGTTCGATACCCAACCAGAATGGATGATTCCGATTCACTCGGCGAGGATCGTTCTTCAACGGCTCCACCAGAATCGCGCTGGTAGGAGTGAAATTCGTCCGCCTTCGTTGCGTTACGCTGGAAATGGAAATTCCAATCGAAATCTTCTTAATATGGAAATAAATAACTTCAAGTATTGCAAGAAGAAGAAAAAAAGGTTGTGGATTGGAGATATTAATGGAAAGAGATATTCCCAATATGGAGGGTTAAGGGAATTTATGGTAGGTGATATTTTGGTTATGGTAAGAGGATGGAGAATATGGTATGATTTTGGAATGAGCTTCGAAGGGTATCTTTTGGATTTAGGAAGGAATTTATGAGGGAGGGGGTCGGTTTTGTTTTTGTAGTGGAGGTGGTGGCTTGTCTTGGTGGAGGCGGAGGCGGCTTGGGTTGGCCCTGATGGTGGTGTTTCGGATAGGAGGAAGGGGAAGGGTGGTCAGCTCTTGTTGGAGGGAAAAGGAAGAGGTGGCTGCCTTGGGAGTTATGGATGGTGGCTCGGGTAGGAGAGGAGTGGTGGCCGGGTTGGAGAAAGAGGGAGCGGCCGGGTGGATGGTGGTGGATAGGGCTCGGGTTTTTTTAAGGGAGTAGAGGGGAGGAGGAGGGAGGAGGAAAGCCGAGATTTGAGAGAGGGGATGAGAGGTGGCCGGCGACCAAGGAGAGAGAAGGAGGAACAAGAGAAAGTTCGGCCAAGAGATGAGGAAGGAGGAAGCTTCAAGAGGGAAGGGTTTTCAAATTTCCTTTTCATTCAATCTCCTCCAAATAGAAGGGGGGACATGCCTATATATAGGCTACAACAACAACACTCCAACTGCCAACATGCAACCCAAACATGAAAACAAAACACACACATACATCATGATTTTATATCATAACCATAATGTACATATTACATGAAATAAAAGTGCAATTATAAAAATAAAACAGACAAAACATGGATTAATAATTAATAATAATTTTATAACAATTATTATTAATTATTAATAAATCGGCTTGCGATCCGGACGCCTATTATGGCGATGCTCTTCACAGTCATTTGTCAGTGCATCGTCTTCAAGCTGTTGTGCGTCGTAGTCTCCATCATGATGTGTGTCGGAGGAAGAGGTCCCAAATAGTTTACAAGAAATAACTCTAGGGAGTTTGATAGCCACTCTGGGAGTAGGACCCTAGAAGGAAGAATATTATGGCAAGGGTACCCTGGACCACCATATGAAGAGAATCAGAAGAGTTCACAAAGAATTTTCAGAAGTGCCGACTGTTTGCACAACACCAATTATCGCCAGCCTAGAGGCTCAGGAGCATCGTGGCACCGCGACCCTACACAATCTCGGGAATGGACCTGGTAGGACCCTTTCCTCAAGCAAGTGGGTAGAGGAGGATCCTTATGGTCATGATTGATTACTTCTCGAAATGGTTGGAGTCAAGGCATTTGTCAGGTGACCTCCCAGGTAATCCACAACTTAGTGTGGGGAGAGATTATCTGTCGGTTTGAGTTACCCTTGGCGATAGTCATGGAAAATGGACCATAGTTTGCCACTGAGGAGTTTGTCAATTTTTGCGACCATTTGGGGATAGATCTCAGGTTTGATTCTGTCCATCACCCTAGGAGCAACAGACAGGTAGAGGCAGCAAACAAAATCATTGTGAACCTATTGAAGAAGTTGGAGAACCTGAGGGGGAATTATGTGAAGTAGCTCCTCTCGGTCCTTTAGGCCCTAAGAACAATGCCCAACACGACCACTGGTGAGACCCCATACATGCTTTCTTATGGCTTCGAGGACGTGCTTCTGGTAGAATTTGAAGTAAAATCTCTATGGGTGATAGCCGCATGAGAATAAGATGATGATTGGATGGTAGAAAATAAAGAAGTGTTGTAGCTATCCATGGATCTAGTGGGAGAGCTCTGCGACCTAGACGTCGTTCAATAAGAAGAAGTCAAGTTCTAGAAGGCTCGGTCCTTTGATAGGCATGTCTGGGTCAAGCAGCTTCTAAAGGGAGATCAAGTAGTAAAGAAGGTCAATGTAGCTGCAAGGTCTGCAGCAGTGGGAAAACTTAAACCAAACTGGGAGGTCCCCTATGTAATTTAGGATTCCTAGAAGTCAGGGGATACTCCCTCCAAAATGTGGAGGGGGTATCCGTCTGTCAGACCTAGAGTGGTGATGACTTGAAGCATTATTACCCATGAATTGAATAACATGAATACATGTTTTCTTATTACTTTTCTTTCTCTGTATTCCTTTTTGTGAAAATAACAAAGTGTTTTAATTGACCCCAAGAGTATCCCGCTGTCAGGTTCTCAATAGGTGGCTGGGCTCGAAGGCACTCGATGGATGGTCAAAAGTAAGTTGAAAAATGACCCTGAGAAGGTCCTACAATCAGACTCTCACTAGCAAGCATGGATAGAAGGCACTCAGTATCATGTTGAAACTGAGTTGAAAAATTACCCCTAGAAGATATCGTTATCAGGATCTCACTAGCTGGTAGGGCTAGAAGACAATCAGTGGCAGGTCGAATGTGATAGTTGAAACATGACACAAAGAAGGTCCCACTGTCAGGCTCTCACTAGCTGGTAGGGTTGGAAGAAACTCGGTAGTCGGTCAAATGTGAGTTGAAAAATGATCCCGAGAAGATCCCGCTGTTAGGCTCTCACTAGATGGGATGGTTGCAAGGAACTCTGTGGTCTGGCAAAAGTGAGTTGAAAAATGACACCGAGAAGATTCTGTTATCAGGCGCTCACTATTTGACAAGGCTGGAAGGCACTCTGTGGAAGGTTGAAAGTGAGTTAAAAATGACAACGAGAATATCCCGTTGTTAGGTTCTCACAAGCTGGCTGGTTTGGAAGGCCTTCAGTGGCAGGTTTAAAATGATAGTTATAAAATGACCCTGAGATGATCCCGCTATCAGGCTCTCACTAGCTGGCAGGGCTAGATGGCACTTGGTGGTCGGTGGAAAGTGAGTTGAAAATGACCAAGAGAAGATCCCGTTGTCAGCCTCTCACTAGCTAGCAAGGTTGGAAGGCACTCAGTAGCAGTTTGAAAGTGATAGTTCAAAAATGACCACGAGCAGAACCGCTGACAAGACTCTCACTAGCTATCAGGTACAAAGGCTCAATCGGTGGCAGGTTGTGAAAATAAAAATATATGTTGAAATATTAGCCCTGACCATATGAATGTCTAGGCTCTCACTAGCTGGCAAGTCTGAAAGCTCACTTGGTGGTAAGTTGTGAAGGGAAAAAAATAAGTTGAGATATTGGACCCGAGAATATCCCGTTGTAAGGCTCTCACTAGTTGGCATGGTTGGGAAGCACTCGGTGGCTGGTTGAAAGTGATAGTTGAAATATTGGCCCCAAGCAGACCCGCTGACCATGATCTCACTAGCTGGCAGGTTCGAAGGCTCATTTGGTAGCAGGTTGTGAAAGGGATAAAAGATGTTGAGATAATAGACCTAAGAAGACAGCGATGTCAGGCTCTCACTAGTTGGTAGGGATGGAAGGCACTCGATGGCAAGTTTAAAGTGATACTGGAAATATCAGCCCCGAGAAGATCCTGTTGACCAGGCTCTTGCAAGCTGGTAGGGCAGGAGGTATCCCGATGGTATGTTGAAATGAAAAAACATTATGAAACGTTAGACCCTAAGCAGATCATGTTGACCGGGCTCCCGATAGTCGGCAGGTCGAGGAGACGCTTGAGTCAAGTGTATTCAAAAAGTGAGGATGGTCGTAAATAGTTGGTCCCATGAAAAGGGGGTTTGAGATATGGACTATCAGAAGGTGGGCGAATGGAACCCCTCTCCATGCGCTCTCACGGTCGTGAACAACAAGGTGGAAGGAAAGTGAATTATTCCTCCCCTCGTGGCCATAGGGCACTTGCGTGTTCCCAATGCAGCAAATAACGTACATGACTACTCATCTGTGAGTGCACATGGTCGCATACAGTCATAATTGTTCTAACCTTAATGCGCTAGCATATGCAAGAATACGGGAAAAGAAATAGGAAAGTAAGAGAATGTTCGACAAGTAATAAACAAAAAAGAGAATCTTAAATTGCATTAATTATTTTAAGGAAAGATTCCCCATACAAAAGGGGGGAGGGAAGCCTCGCCTCGCGGTCGAGTGCACCAAAAGTTTACAAAGATAAAAAAATAAAACAAAATCGACATAGCTTGCTCTCCTTGGGCCTGTTCTTGTTTGTCTTCGTCCCCGCCACTATCATCCTTACCACCTCGGTCGTCAAAGAGCGAGTCAAGAGACTCACTCGGAGATTTAAGGGGGAGGTAGAGCTTGGGGACCAGATCTTGAACAGTGAAGTTCTAGCGGTCTAGATTCAACACGCCAAGCCGCCACATTATCTGAAGCAAGTGTTCGACAGCCTTGATGGTGGTTCCCCACATCATCTTGTCAATCTCACGCTCTGAGTAGTGTTGCGATAGTGCACTACGTCTCAACGGGAGCATGTTGGAGTGCAGAAGGTCGAGCCAAACCTTGAGACCCTTGTTCTCCTCTTCTAAAATAATAGAGTGCGCACATCCGATCAGCCGTATCGACATCCTACATAATTAGCAGTGAAACGGTTAGTGTAAGGAAGGAGGCACAGGTTGAGGCGGGTAGAATTTGGTACATACCACCATACTGGAGCTCTTTTTTAGAAGGATTTTACAGTAACTTTGTTATCATGATTCATATTGGTAATCTTACGGGATTCTGAGAATGATAATCTGTCCAAAATGGATGTCGAGTCGTCATCGCCTTCGCCTAATATGATCGCAGAATTCCTGGGCGACCCGAATAACCCTGACGAGATGAAAGGTAGATGACTGACGTTCTTTGGAAATATGGGCTCGTGCTACGAGGACTCTAGACGAACAAGGGCATGTGTGAGAATCGCCTGTGAGATCTAGAAGGGGTTATGCTCAACTCAATAGAGAGGCATGGGGAGGGGCCAACATCAAGGGGACAACTCCAGGAGGTCATATTGAGCTATTGGAGAAACATATGTGCCTCGCTCAGCTAGAACTCAACATACTGTGTGAGTATTATGGAACATCCTGATTCGTACTAGGCCCCTCGTGCGCACTTTTGTGTCAGGAGAACTAACATGGGCTCAGGGGGTGCATGCAGCAAGGCTTATGCTTGTGTAGTTGAGGAGAAGTCAGTCCAGAGTAGGACACGGGTAGAGACATGGGTGTGTCCCTTCCCGTGTGTGTCCAACCAGCACTCAAGACGAGTACTCGAGTGGTTCCAGAGAAGGACACGGGTAGTGACACGGGAGTGTCACTACCCGTATGTATGTGGACATGGGCGGAGACACAGGTGTGTCCCTACCCGTGTGTGTCGAGTAGAGCTCGACAAAGTGTGACCCGAGAAGGACACGGGTAGAGACACGGGCATGTCCCTACTCGTTTGTCTCCAGCCAGCACTCGAGTCGATTACTCGAGTTGTTCCAGAGAAGGACATGGGTAGTGACACGGGCGTGTCCCTACCCGTGTGTATGTGGACACGGGTAGAGACACGGGCGTGTCCCTACCCCTGTGTGTCGATTAGAACTCGACGAAGCATGACTCGAGCATAACACGGTCAGAAACACAATCGTGTCACTTGGACACGGGTAGAGAAACGGGCGTGTCCCTACCCGTGTTTGTGTATCGAAACGACAGTCCAACCATCGACGACGTTCCACGCGAGAAGGACACGGGTAAGGATATATGCGTGTCCCTACCTGTGTCACTTCCACATATAAAGGGGAAAAGAAACCCTAGCCATTTTTCATTCCTCTTCTAAGCCATTTCTGTGGAAAAACTGTTGGAGGAGAGAAAGGAAGTGCTGGAGCCATCATACACCCCGTGAAGGACCGTCGCCGCCGAAGAGAAGAAGATGCCGCCGAGAAGAGTGACAAGATCCTTGGCCGAAAATGTTGGAAACGCCGGAAATGATGTGAGCTTCCTCCCCTCTCCCTTAGTTCTAGATCTCTAGTTATTTCTTAGGATAGATATCGACTCAAGAGAGTCTTGATTTGAGAGAAGAAGTTTCCTAGGAAAGTCCATACTAGGACTTATGTTCTAGGATTTATATGTCTTCAACCTCTCCCTCCTTCTATTGGATGATGGAGGATGGTTTCGTGAAGAAGAGTGACATTATGAGAGTGAATAAGGGAGGAGGAAGTCTGGATGCGTTTTGGGAAGATCGGCTAGAGGAGGAAGATGAACCGATGTCGTTCATTCCCCTCGAGGTGCATGCAGAAATCTGTGTTCTGCGCGCAGCGATCTTCTTGGCCGTTTTCAAGCATGATACGACCAGATCTGGGCTTTTGACTAAACGCAAAAGTTGAATCCCTTGGAAAGACCTTTCCAATGAGTGGTTGCACGAATTCAGGCGAAGTCTGTAGCCATTGGATAGTCTGAATGAAATTGACGGCTGACAAACTAAGCGTGCAGAAATTGCATTCTGTATGCAGCAGACTTTAAAGCCGATTTCAAGTGTGTTACTGTCAGATCTGGGTTTTCGACTGAACATGCAAGTTTTAATACATGGAAATACCTTTCCAACGAGGGGTTACACGCCTTCACCGAATTCATGTAGCCTCAGGAATCTCCAGCCGAATTTGTTATCCAGAAGGTGTCCTGCACTTAAAATTCTTGGGTTGGTGTAAAATCGGGTTTGGACTCGGTAGAGACATTGTAGCAAATCTACATTGAGGTTGGGTGAACTCTTTCATGTTTAACTATCATAGTTCAATGAATGATGAAATTTGATGAATGGATCCCACGTAAACGAATGGTGAAGTGAAGCGTACTTAAACGAAATGATTTGGTAGAAATTGGTGAAACAATAGAAATGCGCATCATGTTAACAATGCGTTGAAATAATTTGAAAATAAAGTATAGGAAGCTAATTTATGGCCATGTGACTAATTGTGTAATAGAATGAATTTAGTAGTTCAATGCTTAGAGTGGTGTTCCCCTACGGGTAACATTGTGAAAGGATGTAAGTGCAGGTGTTTGACCGCATTGGTTTGGATAGTGTTGAGAAGAGACATTAATGGACGGCTAGGCTTGGCCCTCGGTGTTCATTCCCGATGCTCCTTCTGTGCCGCGATAACGTGAAATGGAATGCGTTGTGAGTCAACACGTAGTATCGTAATCCTGGGTTAAGGATAGTGTGGCAGATCTACGGGCTCGCCAGTCGTCATACCGACAGGAGTTGACAGTTAGACCTTGGGCGGTTGGGCTTGTTCCTCGGTGCTTATTTCCCGGGGCTCCATCCATACCAAGTGAATGGTTTGGCTTGGTCCTCATGCTTTTTCTGAGTCTCCTTCCGGGTCACAACATAGGCCAGTTAGGTGCTTGGTTCTCGGTGCACATCTACCCGAGACTCCCACTGAGCCGTAGTACGCATGTGAGCTCCGTTATTGTGTTCTTAGCATTGAGGCATACAAAGGCCTAAGCGAGGTAGTCTGGATGCCCGCTTAGTAGTAGAGTAACCCGCTCTATTGTCACCGCCTGGCCACGACGGTTGACACCTGAGAGGTTAGCTACCTGCTCGAAAAGTGGGGACTATAAGTCTGTGTCGACAAAGCAATTGCATGTGCACGATCATGGGCGAGTCATTGCATTGCATACATACCATTACAATACATTGCATAAACAAGATCCTCATCGTATAAGTTTGTATGGGCACTCCTATACGACGGGTTACTTTACAGTTAAACCGATCCTTAACTTTAAGTTTGTATGGTCACTCTTATAAGTTAAGTTACTTTCTTGTTGTAGATCTATATACTTGATGGATTGATATAGCTCGTGTAGAATTGCTAGAACTAAACTGCTGTTAATAATGTTATACATTTCTTCTATTGTTGCTCACGACATATGTACTTCTTCCACCTGCTTGTAACTGCTTATATTACTATATATATATTGTACTCTTGTTCCTTTCTCCGCCCGGTGCCGAGGAGTCGCCGGGGGAGCGGATGTGAAAACCACTTAGTCTTTATGACTAACGGTTGCTACATCTTACTTTTTAGGAGGAGACCCGGCAGGTAGAGCAGTCACAGATTATGCAGTAGGACAGCGAGGCCAGGACGATAATGCCTGAAGGGACGGTATCGTCGCTACAGTCAGTTATCGATGTGAGTTTTGAGTGATTTTGATGTAGCCCATTTGGGCATGTTTTAGTTGTACTCCGGTACTTTAGAAGCTTGTTATTAGCTTCTTTCCTTGATGTACTTTGGACTTATATTACTTATGTATTAATTGACTTCTATTTATGTTTTTTTTGGGTTGGCATTTGGTTGATATTGGTTATAGCCGGCAGGATAGGCGTCTTGTGTTACAGGTTAGCTCGTTTGCTAATGCTATCGCAAGGCGGCTATTCTGGGCATAATACTCCCTTCGTGTCGTATGTTGTGTTTCGGGAGGGGGTCTTACATATTAAATCCTTGTCGTCCACCGGGGGCAGGGGTGTGAGGTCGGGGAAGATGGAAATGGCTCCATTCTGAGCATACCGACACTCGCGCCCCTTTACCTAATGTTACTTTTATCATACTCACCTTTTTTGATGAATGGGTCGTTTGTAATAATTGTTCTTTCTTTCGTTGGTCGACTCACTAAAACTTATTTCTGTAATAATAAGCTTGTGCTTATTTCTCTACAACGTGATGTCGCAGCTTCTTTTGGTTCTTTGCATTTTGGGTAAACATATTTACATGATACACTCGCGGGTTGGTGGGGAAAGGTCTCGCGGATTCGTCTCTAGGCGAGGTGAGAGGTCACTGGATCACTACCCGCACACCCTCAGCCTACACCAGTGTTTCCCTGCTTTCTTCAATAAATATCCCTCTACCTACAACATTAACTGGTTTCATACCCCTTTGCCCGTATACATGCAAAGCCTCTCACCTACCCAGCACTCACACATTCCACTACAGTAGAATGGATAAAACAAGACCAGATGTAAATGGTCGAATGAAGAGTGTGAGGCAGTTTGCTGAGTACTCCTTTGACAAGAACCTGACCAAACCAGAGTACCAGAAGTTTGTGGTCGACTACATCGCCCCCCCCCCCCCCCCCCGGTACATTGTGCATCGCCCCAAGAAGGGATAGGAGATCAACACCATTATTGAAAATGAACTCCCCTTCTGCATTTTGCACTTTCATGTGGGGATGCACCTCGCCCTCTGGCCTGATGTGCGTAAGATTCTTAAATACTTCGAGACCGTTCCGACACAACTAAAGCCCAACTCGATTGTGATGATGGTCGTTCTTGCCTCCTTCATACGAGGGAGAAAATGGAGTTCAACTTGTCTGTCTTCCACAAGCTCTTTATCTTCAGGGAAAATAATGAAGGGGTCGCTTTCTTCTCTGACATGCAATTCAAGATGTGCGAGACCAGGAACTAGAACCGTCACTGGATAACGAAGTTTGTCTTTATCACGGGGTACTTGGGGAACATCCACTACTCGCCAGTCCAGTAGACCAAGTATACCTTATGGCCTCCAACTCTGATGGGTCGCGACTCCAGCCTCCATCAGCTCTTCCTCCACAAAACTTTTGAGGACGCCTTCCTAACGAGGGGCGTTGACTCGCACCCCCCTCCCAATCCTTTTAGGGCACGGTATACTTACACCCGCTTCTTTTATATCTCGCACTGTCATCATGCGGTTACTAAGTTATTATCATAGGGGAATGATTGATCCCGGATAATTACCCCTACATGGTTGCTGCTAGATCAACTGATCAACTAGGCCTATTAAAGGCCACTTCAGTGGCATTCAAAGAGCTGTTGGGTGCCTCTGACCCTTCTAGTAGTAAGAAGCGAAGCGTGCCGACAAACCCTGGCTGGTGGCATGGATCTCCCTTGCCCAAGAGACTCAAAACGACCATGGTTTCTAAAGGGAAAAAAGTCCAAAGGACCCCTTAGGAGAGGGGCATGCAGCGAGATATGTCCCGAAGCCGTCTACAGGGCCGGAGTCATGGACTCGCGTTGAGGCGACACAAGTCTCGCATCACAATTTTAGTACAGTCTCAAAATTCAAGGACAATACTGGCGAGTCGATGGTGATTTGGGATGAAAAGGCCTATCTGATCTCAATATCCTCATTCTACCCCTCTTGGTCGGAGTGGCAACCTCCCAGTTGGCATGCCTTTGCCCTGGCCTTTGGGCTCTATGGCCGCGAGGATGCTGTAACCTACGAGTCCATGACTGTTAACCCAAAAATCGGCGATCCTTCCCAAGGTAGCCAGCTTGCTAGTCGCGGCCCGCTCTAGGTTCTATCTGGAGGTCGCGACCAGTCAGTATGGGAAGACAGACTTCTCTGTCCGCTCAAGCCGCACGGCTAGGTCGGTCTCCCCTATCTGACCGCCCAAGTTGCGCAGCAGCCACTTGTTCTGCAGGGGCTGCGGATTGCTTCCTCAGTTCGCCCCTGTAGGCCGCGCGGTTTGATCAGCTAACCACATCATGGTTTTATCCATTACGACAGGTGGACTACCCAACTTTATCGGACTCGGAGTCCTATCCGCCCAAACTGTCATGTAGCCGCATGCTCGGCAGGAGTCACGATCCACCAGCCACTTCACTAGGAAACCTGCCTCTAGGTCGCTCAACGCTAGGTGACCTGCCACCAGGTCGCCCAACAACGCAAAAACTCTCAAGGTAGCCCACCAGAGGGCGGCAAACCTCCAGGACTCCCAGCAGGGGCGGCAAGCCTGTCCATTCCAATAGAGGGGCAGACTTCACCAAAGGTGGCGGTCTGCTTCTTCAGTCCTCCAGGTCGCCCAGTCGATCAGCTTTTCGTCCTACAGTTCGCAGATTCTAGCTCAGTCCGCCAAAGGAGCATGCACTTGCTCCATCTCTCCACCAAACTGCACAACATTCAATGGATCCATTGCATCCACCGCAGGCTAGCGGACTCGTGATGCCCCACAACCCTTCAGTCCTCCTGCAGTAGACGGACTTCCTCAGTAGGAATGCGACCTTCTCTACTCAGTCTGCCAGGTAGCCAATCTTTGACAAAGAGACAAGCCTCCGGCAGAGGTGGACTCGTCTCATCCGCCGCAGGATGGGCGGACTCTTTCAGTCCGCCACTGAGCCCTCCAGCTTTCAACCAGCAAGCTTCCCTGCAATAGAGGAGGACTCACTACGCAGCCCGCCAATCAGCTTTCCAACCGCTTCTTCCCAGCATCGGGTGGATAACTCCTTAGCCTGTATATATTGGCGCAGGCTCGCTCAGCATAGAAGAGGCAGACTCGTTCGAGTCTGCCAACATCAGAATCAGCTCCTGAAGACAAGTCCCTAACCGCGCGACCTAGCGCGGGCTCCGTAGACTCCAAGTTCTACTCGCACAAATCACCGACTTACCAGGGGTGACGTTAACAAAACCCGTTACCTCCTGGGTCCTATAAATATCCCCCCATACCCCTCATTCGTGAGGACACAGACACGAGGGCAGCCTCTGGCAGGGTCAAGCAACAGACCTTGCGGACTCTACTTTCTAGTCCGCACGACCTCTCCTATCCTCTCTGCCAACCTCACTTCTCAATCCGCGCGGCCTCCTCTGGCAACTTCTTTCCTTAGCCGCCAGCTTCCCCGTATGTACCCTTTATTTGCTTTCCATGTAAACGAGTAACTCAAACTGTAATAACTGAATATTAATCAAAGGAAAGGCCGTCGCAAGAGTTGCATTTAAGCTACGGCGGGCGAAGTCTATTGTTGCTGCTACTAGCGACCCCCTCTTCTTCTCAACTCCCCTCTCTCGGAATCAACCTGCAAACATAACCATCAAAGTAACCGTCTGATCGACAGTTCCTGATCAACCTTCCCGACCATCTCCACACTCATAGCAACAACCACAAAAACCTCTCTGTTATCCCCCACAACCTTATTCTTCAATCATCCTTGCTTGTGAGATCGAACACACTTGTTAGCTGTTGGTGCTCGTGACAACCTTCTCCTCTCTTCATTTCCACGTATCAATAGTTAACATGCAACCTTCAGATCTCGAACAGATGGTGAAAACCAACAGTTAGCTATGTCAGATCATTAATTACCTGAGAAATTTGCTCTAAGTCCTGATTAGGAGTCACTTTGGGAAGCCTTGGAGCAATCACGTCGTGAAACCGCCCAATAATTTCAGTCAATCAACAGTACTCTAACTGCAATCGCGCAGCAATTCGAGGTGTAATCTGCAGCAGCTCCAATTCCTCCAAACGGTCTATAACACCTCCGTCAGTCACATGACATATAACAGAAGGTCTGGCCGGGGCCCCACCCCACATTCCACAGACAGTCGGGGACATTACGTATGAATATCAAAACCAGTCTATGCATCCTAACTCAGAGCATTCTTGTTGGAACACCCTATTACTAATTTGGGTCAGGATCACTATGTCTCTAGGAATCAAATGCTTGACCTCCTGTATAGCTTAATAGGTCAATTAGAATTGAGTCTAAGGGTTAGAAGTCTAGGTTTGGAAGCTGCCCTGAAGACCAAGATTTTTGTTTGGAGACTAAGTCATATCGTCGAGCTCAGCACGACGATTCGTCGAACTCCGATCGACGATCGTCTAGCTCAACTTCGACAGATCGTCAAACTCCATTCGACGATCGCTGAGCTCAACTTCATTATATCGTCGAACTCCGTTCGACGATCGGTGAGCTCAGGTCGACGATTTTGACTCTGCTTTGGATCTTTATCTCTGAGCTCAGTTCGACGATCTGTGAGCTCAGATCGACGATATTTTGCTGCTGTATATTCCCAGATCGCTGAGCTCAGCTCGACGATAGCAGAGCTCAGTTCGATGATTTCAGATAACTTCAAGGATGTTTCTAGATTCAAATTTAAATCAGTTAAGGAGTTATTCTGCAATTAATTCAGAGATTTCCTAGCCGTTTTCATTCATTTCTGGACCAAGTTTCAAGGGATTTTTCAAGGAATATTTCTGTGGACTTTCCTCCAGAAGAGATTTTGCAATTAAGGATGCAATTAATGCAGGCTAACGGCTATACTTGACAGAGAATGTTATTCTATTCTGTACCAGAGAATAAAAGATAGAATTTTTTGAGTCTCATAGAATATACAGAGAGAGACACACAGATTACAAATATACATTCAAAAAAAAATATTCTGTCAAAAGAAATTCTCAAGAACACCCATCCAAGGAGATCAATCTTTTCAGAAATCTTTAGATCTCTTTAGTTTCAAAGTGTTCAAGGACAACATATTTCAAGACTCCAGACATCTAACATTTCAGTCATTGCTGAAATCATCTATTGCTGGAGTTCAATCTTTGAAGGCCTATCACCCTCAACAAAGCTTTTCTTCCTGAAGATCTCAAGGATTCAGGGGGAGCTTTGACATCAACAATCCACATAGTCTTCTCAGTTGTTTGATAAAGAGAAGACTTCCATCACTCTCTCACCCCCTCTCTGTAAAGGGTTTCTCAAACTCCCTTCAAAAGTTTGAGATTGGTTTTTGAGCACCTTGTCAAAAGCTCATTGGTGGCAAGACACCTGATCAAAAAATCTGCATTGGTTTTTGAGCACCTTATCAAAAGCTCATTGGTGCCCAGGACACCTGATCAACTCATCCTGCAGTGGATTCCTACCTAGGGTGGTAGAAGAGTGGATGTACCCAAGTTTAGGGGAACCACTATATTTCCTTGTGTCTTCTGGTTTTGCTTGTTTTTATGTTTGTTTCTGGCCTTGATTACTCTGTGATTAGCTTTTGTTTAACTTAGTGCTGTGATTAGTTTTATTCTACTTCCCTGCTCACACTTATTACAATAACTGTTGTAAAAAGTATCAAAGCACCATATACTCTATTCACCCCCCTCTAGAGTATATCAGATCTAGCTGCACTTTCAATTCTAGCGGAAGTATTCGGGATTAAACTTGAACTCATTAGCCAGGAATGTCCACTATATATATAAACCACCACATTTATATATATCTCACAGGAATGTTTACAACTTGCACCAAAGAGTTTGGCCCTTACGACCTTACACATGTTCTTAATAAGTGTAGATTACATACATCGACACGCAGGCCGACCACACATGAAAATCATAAAACATTTCTTTATTTATCCTTCGAGGGCCAGCATAGCAGCAACAGCAACAACAAGGGCTTCAGCCCATTATTTTCCTTTGGGCTCTCAAGCAACCTGCATGGGGACAATCCACCGCAAACGGTGGCAAACAAAGAAATGGTCAATATTCAGCTGACCAATTTATAACGACCCTACCCCTTACCCAGGGCAGCGGTATTCCTTCCCTACAGACTTAACATTTCACAAGTATATATATCACAAGAACGTGCACTCACGCACAGTTCAACATATCACAAATGAATGCCTCAACGACCAAATGTTTCGTGCACTCAGGGCACATATTCGGTGTGCTGAAGTGTCAGGCCCCACAACCATTTCCAACGACAACCTTGAGCATTGCGCTCCACGCCCTACAGCCTGAGACTTTAGTCTTAATGGCACGCAGGCCTAAGACTCTCATTATGTGTTACAACGAATGTCCAATAACCCGGGCAACTCAAGTTGACAACCATAATACAGAGACAGGTCATCCTTTACCCATTGCTCAAATCTCCACAAATGACACGGGCCGGCTTCTCCCTTATCCATTTGGCACGAAGCCTTTTAGGAGATCATAGCTCACAATAGCCACAATGTCCACCAAGGACTGGCTTCACAATCAAAAAAGGAGTTAATGCATGCGTTCATCACAATCGATTAGCGGGAACCACAGAAATCTCTTTTTGCGCCCAAACACAACCAAACCATGCAGTAACCTGCAGTGCCAAAAAACTGGTCTTTCACATCACAAATAGTTCTTTGGGAGCTATCGCTGTCGGCGACACCCACTATCGCTCGGCAATATCGACAGTTACCAAAACTATGTTTTCACTCAGGTATTTTCCTGGAGATCCTCTCTAGTACTTCGTGTTACTCCATTTTGCAGGCCTAACCCACAAACTACGTAAAATACTCGTTTATACACGGAGTCTTCTCTGGTTTGCAAAAGAAAACATCACCAATCCAGACCAACCTGTCCAGATGGGTTCACAGAGTATGTCTATTCAGTACTACACATTTCCGGATCTATATGCAAACTGACATGGGGATACGAGTTGTAACACCCCCTATCCGTCACATAGTATAAAGCAGTAGGTCCGGCCGGGGCCCGACGCCGTATGCCACAGACAGACCGGGTGGTTACTTATGGAAACCATCCAACCAATCTCAACGTCCTACACAGAGCATTCTAGCGGAAGCAGTTTATAAAAGTTGCAATAAAGAACCCAGCATTAGAGCATGAATGTCCACTAATACAAATTAGGAATGTTATACAACAATACCCAAAATAAGCCTTAAGGCTTTACAAAATGTTTCACTTTAAATTACATGTTTTACAAACCACGGCACGCAGGCCGGTCACACATAAATAAAGCAGTAAACATTTCCAATTAGGCCTTCAAGGGCCGGCTTCGCATTCGGGCTTTAGCCCGCTATTGACCGCCTGATCCAGCTGCACCTGCAAGCAACAAACCACCGCACGGTGGCAAAACAAGGCAACGATCAGCAATGCTAAACAAATTATAACGATCCCGCCCACAACTCGGGGCGGCGATGCTCCTTCCCTGCATTTCATTAGCATAAGCGAGCAATATATAATTAGCCATTTCATCACAGACGTTGGCACTCACGGCCACACGCCCCGTGCTCTCAGGGCACATTCTCGGTGAACCGGTCGATGTCACGTCAATTAAAGCCATAGACATTCCGGACTCACCACCGCCACTTGGACGGCCAAACCTATGATCAAATTTGTCTTCCTTGCCTGGGTCACGACAATTTAAGTCATCGACCGCCAAAGACCCTAATCTATGCCAACGACAAGTGCCACGTGCCTTTAGTTCTCTTAAACCGAACGACATAGAATGGGTACGGTTCCATCTAACCCGTGCTCACATCGCAATGACAATTTAAGCCATTTGCGCGGGTCAAACTTCCACCGAGTCCCAAATCCATCACAATTCACATAACCCGGTTATGTTCAAGTTGGCTCTCAGGCCACTAAGTTGGCAAGATCTCGTATCCGCCCAGTTTTCTGGGTGCACCTTTGGGTTAGTCCCCAATGCTTCCTGCTGCAATCTACCGCGTAGAAAACCCGAAAACAATCAATAGTACGGAGTCTTCTCCGGCCTTATGCAATGCAACATCACCGATCCAGACCAACATGTCCGGGTAGGCTTCACACATCATGCCTATGTCCGTTCTCGCTTACGGACTCTAAACAACGGGGACTTCACATATCTACCCGAAGGAACGCCTCCAACTCTCCGCAAACTCGCGGGAGCGGGCTTCCTATGCAAAGAAAGAGAGCTACTCATGCTCAAGATGAGGATCGTTACCCTAGCGTTCCTCTTTGGCGCCATTGAAAAGTAATCGGATGAAAAGCACCGCACTAGCTTTGCCTCCGTGGATCCGGAGTCGGCTCGCGATTCGGAGCTTCGAAGCTCCTCCAATGGCGGGATCTAGCTCCTTCCTCCCTTGGCTCTCCTCTCTCTCTAAGGTTTTAGAAAGATAACACTTAAGAAAAGTGAGGGTTTTCTAAGTCCAATCCCAGGTATATCCCTTCAGGAACAACCCCCAGCCGTTGGATCTCAAAATAAGGAAACAAACGGCTTTGATTCGGGACTGAAATGCCCAATCTGGACCGAACACGGCCTGGCACACGCCCGTGTCCAGGGCTGTGTGCCTCATTCTCCGTCAAAATCTGCTCGCCTAGAACCTCACACGGGTATCGAACACACCCGTGTTCGAGCTGACACGCCCGTGTTCCACCTGACACGGCCGTGTGGCCGGCCATGTACCCCCATCATTTTTCCCCGAAATCAACCCGAGCACTACACGGGTTCTAGGAAACGCCCGTATCCCTACCCGTGTCACCTCAACATGCCTGGACCCCAGGCCGTGTACACGGTCTCGACACTCGACATTTCGTCGAACGAAGATCGTCGACCTGATGACACGGCCTTGGACACGCCCGTGTCTTAGGTCGTGTGCCTTGTCTCGACACCATGTCGAGACCAAAGTGTCGACTTCGCGGGACGAGTGTCGACACGGGTTGACACGCCCTGCGACACGCCCGTGTGGCAGGCCGTATGCCATGTCTCGACACTTCGTCAAAGCACATTGTCGACTTCGCGGCTAAGTGTCGACACGGGTCGACACGCCCTGCGACACGCCCGTGTCGCAGGCCATGTGCCCAGTCTCGACACAATGTCGAGACCAAAGTGTCGACTTCCCGTCTCAGTGTCGACACTAGCTTGACACACCCTAGGACATGCCCGTGTCCCAGGCTGTGTGCCTGCAGCCAGAACCCAAACTGGCCCAAAACGTCCCCCCTTAGCTCGTTTGAGTTTCGGGGTGTTACAACTCTCCCCCTCTTAAAAGAATTTCATCCACGAAATTATATAAAGGAAAGACATGTACAAAACCAAAATTTGTACCTGAGCGGAACAACTCCAGATACTCGTCAAGCATAGTCTGCTCTCGCTCCCAAGAGAGCTCCTCACGACCGCAATTGTCCCACCGGACCTTGACCATCCTGATCTCTTTATTGCGTAGCCGCTTGACCTCCGAGTACTCAATCCGCACGGGCTTGACCTTTGTCGTTAGCCCACTATCCAACGGCACTTGATCAACCGCAATCACTTGCGTAGGCTCTTGCACCGCCTTCCGAAGCACCGAAATATGGAATACATCATGTAAACCACTAAGCTCCACTGAAAGCATCAACCGATAGGCCGCTTCACCAACTCGCTCCAGAACCTCAAACGGTCCAAGGTACCTCGGGCTTAGCTTTTTCAATCGCCGCACCCGCGAGACACCCTTGAACAGCTTGATCTTTAGGTACACATAATCACGCACAGCGAACTCCACGTTCCTGTGCTTGGCATTATAGTATTTAGCTTGCCGGTCCTGAGCGATAAGCAACTTCTCCAGAATGGTTCGCACCAAAGAAGTAGCACCCTCCACTTCCGATCGCTCATACAACTTTGACTCACCCGCATCTAACCAAGACAACTGCGTGCGACATTTTCTACCATATAGGGCCTCGAAAGGCGCCATCTGAATACTCGCTTGGTAGCTATTGTTGTATGCGAACTCCACCAAATAAAGGTGGTCTTCCCATTGCTTTCCGAAATCTAAGACACACATGCGGAGCATGTCTTCCATAGTTCTATTGACCCTCTCGGTCTGCCCATCCGTTTGCGGATGGAAGGCTGTGCTGAATTTCAGCTTTGTTCCCAACATTTGCTGCACCAGTCTCCAATCATTGGACGTGAACCGCCCATCTCGGTCACCCACGATGCTGTGGGGCACACCATGAAGCCGTACTATGTTATCCACATAAAGCTTTGCCAACTTCTCCACCGGATCATCCTTCCTATGCAGAATAAAATGCGACACCTTTGTTAACCGATCAACGACCACCCAAATGGCGTCATTCCCTTTTTGCGACCTTGGCAAACCGTGCACAAAGTCCATAGAGATATCGTTGAATTTCCACTCCGGAATAGGCAAGGACTTAAGAAATCCTCCCGGCTTTTGGCACTCCGCCTTCACCAAGGCGCAAGTTTGGCACTTCGCTACGTAGAGCGCCACATCCTTTTTCAAACCCGGCCACCAAAACTGTTTCTTCACATCACGGTACATCTTCGTGCTCCCCGGGTGAATCGAGTACTTGGTATGTTGTGTCTCGTACAACAGCTCCACCCGCAAATTGCCCACACTTGGGACGCACAGACGACCGTCTTTCCAAAGTAATCCGTCCTCCACGACGAATTGGGTATTTGACCCATCCAGAGCCTCTACCATGAACTGCTTCATATGAGCATCCATATCCAAAGCCTGCTGAATACGATCAGCCAGATCATATTGGACTTCAGTCCAATTCAGAACTGCTTCAACACTTGATTGTCTGTCCACACAAACAATCTCCAACGCCTCCAACTCTCGCACCAACCGCTCATCATGCACCGATAGCCAATTGGCTTGAGCTGGAGCTCGGTGACTCAACGCGTCCGCAACCGCATTCCCTTTGCCAGGCACGTAGTGGATCTTGAATGTATAGTCCCACAAGAACTCCATCCATCTACGCTGCCGCATATTCAGATCTTTCTGATCAATAAGATACTTCAGGCTCTTGTGATCGGTGTAGATATCGATCTTCACACCGTACAAGTAGTGTCTCTACAGCTTCAAGGCAAAAATCACGGCCGCTAACTCCAAGTCATGGACCGGATAGTTCCTCTCAAGCACTTTTAGCTGTCTCAAGCCATAAGCTATTACACTTCCGTGTTGCAGTAGCACGCAACCCAAACCGCTGCACGAAGCATCGTTATAAATCTCATAGCCTTCGGTTCCACATGGCGAACTCAGCACAGGCGGCGTGGTCAACCGACACTTCAACTCCTCAAAAGCTCGCGCGCACTCCGGCGTCCAGACAAACTTATGCTCCTTCCTCGTCAAAGTAGTGAGAGGTAACGCTATCCGAGAGAAGTTCTCTACGAAGTGCCTATAATAGCCGGCAAGCCCCAGAAAACTTCGGAATTCCGCTACAGTAGCAAGCTCAGGCCACTCCCGTATCGCAACAATCTTCGCCGGATCCACAGCAATACCCTCTCCACTCACTATATGCCCGAGGAACGCCACTGAGGATAGCCAAAACTCGCACTTTGAGAACTTGGCATACAACTGATTTCTCCTTAGCGTCTCCAACACCAAATGAAGATGCTTGAAGTGATCTTCCTCACTTTGCGAGTACACCAAAATATCGTCGATGAAGACGATCACGAAATGGTCCAAGTACTCCCTGAAAGTCCTGTTCATCAAATCCATGAACACTGACTGCGCATTTGTCAGCCCAAACGACATGACCGTAAACTCATAATGCCCGTATCTCGTACTAAACGCTGTCTTCGGGATATCACTCTCACTTATTCGCAGCTGATAGTACCCAGCCTTGAGATCCAACTTCGAGTACACCGTCGACCCGACTAACTGATCAAAAAGATCATCAATCCGGGGGATCGGGTACTTGTTCTTCTCCGTCAGCTTGTTGAGCTCCCGATAATCAATACATAGCCTCAAGCTTCCGTCCTTCTTCTTAACAAAGAGGACCGGTGCGCTCCAAGGCGAAGAACTCGGGCGCACATACCCTTGCTCCAACAACTCTTGCAGTTGAACTTTCAGCTCCGCCATTTCCTTAGGCGCCAGCCGATAAGGAGATCGTGACACAGGTTTTGCATCTGGCACTAGCTCGATCGTAAAATCTATCTCCCGCTGAGGCGGGGCTCCAGGAAGATCTGCAGGGAACACATCAGGGTATTCCGATACCACTGAAATACAATCCAACGCGGGCTTCGGCTTCGCAACCTCCACTAGTGTAAAGAACAGTTCTTCTCCGGCACGAACCGCCTTCACCACCTGAAGAGCAGACATCAAGGTCTTGCTCGACCCCTTTAAGCCGGTAAAAGTCGTCTCACGACTTGCTCCCAGCTTGACTTCCTTGCTACCGCAATCTATATGGGCATGTTGCTCCGAGAGCCAGTCCATGCCAAATATGACGTCGAACTCCACTAACGGAAGTAAAGACGCCCGCAGGTCGAACTCCTGCTCCCCAATACAAACCTTAACATTGCAGATCCTATCCGCTCGCATCGAACACCCATTGGGCAACAACACATCCAACTTATCCTTCGCCATCGAAGAAGGGACTCCGATGCGTGATATAAATCCTTCGGACAAGAAGGAGTGTGAAGCTCCCGTATCGAAGAGTGCTCGTGCCGGATATTCACAAATCAACACAAGCCTAAAGAAGCAGTGGTAAGGTAACATGTGCATAACAAGTATTTAAAGAAATTGACTTGCTATAAATTAAACCGTACCTGTCACCACATCAGCTTGTTTGATGGCCTCCTGTTGGCCAAGATTGTAGACCCTTGGTTGGGCCGGAGCATAATGGGATGCGATCGACTCCACTGCCTTTCCCTTCTCTTCATAAGTAGATCCCGGCCTTCTTTCGGACTTGGGACGTCCGCTCCAACAGACGCGGGCAAAATGCCCCGTCTTGCCACAAGTAAAACACGCGCCTGGGGTCCGACTCGTAGTCGCCCCAGAAGCACCAGAAGGAGCTGGACCCGAAGTGCTATGCTTCTTGAAAGATCTCCGATAGCCGGTCTTTGAAGTAGTCGGCACTTTAAATTCAGATTTCTTCTCACACAAGCTTTTCTTTGCGTGTACATTCTTCATGTCCTTCTCCAAGGACCGGGCAGTATTGACCAAGGTTAAGAAACCCTGCATCATCGACCCCAAAAGTAGTAGTCTCAACTCATCCCTCAAGCCTTCATAGAAGCGATTAGTCTTGCGCTCCTCATCCACGATGGTGGAGCTAGCATAACGACTCAAACGAGTGAACTCATGGAGATATTCATCCACGCTCTTCTCTCCCTGAACCAACTTCAGAAATTTGTTTTCCAACGCTATCTTTTGAGTCGAAGGGATGTATCTAGCCAAGAATAATCTCGAGAACTCTTCCATCGAGACATCACCAAGTTGCCTACCTCTCAATAAGTGCAGCTCCAATCCTTCCCACCACATTCTCGCTTCCCTGTCTAGAAGGAACGTAGCGATGGTGGTCATTTGCCACTCCTCCGTCTCCGTTGCTGTCATGACTCTCTTCACCCTGGAGAGCCAGTCTTCAGCCTGAGATGAGGTTCCTAACCCCGAGATTAACGGAGGGTTAAAGCTCATTACATGCTTAAGCTGCCTCTCGGTTTCCCTGCTCGGCACCACCGGTTCCACAACCACTTGCTCCACTCTCCTTGGCTCAGCCTCTTGAAGAGGTTCTTGCTCCATCACATGAGCGGGCGGCTGCGTTTGCCTTGCAGGCTGCGCATTTATCACGGCCAACACCGCTTTAGCCACCAATCGAATATTCTCAGCCGACAGAGGTGTTGCAGGAGCAACATCCGGTGCACTACTAGCCTCAGAAACTCGGCGTTCTGACGGCCCAACACAACTTATGGTCACCTATAGTGGTACAAAACACCGTTAAGCGACCAAATAAATTGCAAACAACAATTATAGGAATACGCAGGTTCCTCAAACACAAGTATTTTCATTCCTAAGTGGACATTCATGGGTTCTTTTACTGTTATAACGATGACGCACACAATGTGCTCACCACCCCTTAAAAGAATTCGCCCACGAATTCACTTTAAGCCCGACCAAAACCAGTAGTCTGATACCAAATTGTAACACCCCCTATCCGTCACATAGCATAAAGCAGTAGGTCCGGCCGGGGCCCGACGCCGTATGCCACAGACAGACCAGGTGGTTACTTATTGAAACCATCCAACCAATCTCAATGTCCTACACAGAGCATTCTAGCGGAAGCAGTTTATAAAAGTTGCAATAAAGAACCCAGCATTAGAGCATGAATGTCCACTAATACAAATTAGGAATGTTATACAACAATACCCAAAATAAGCCTTAAGGCTTTACAAAATGTTTCACTTTAAATTACATGTTTTACAAACCACGGCACGCAGGCCGGTCACACATGAATAAAGAAGTAAACATTTCCAATTAGGCCTTCAAGGGCCGGCTTCGCATTCGGGCTTTAGCCCGCTATTGACCGCTTGGTCCAGCTGCACCTGCAAGCAACAAACCACCGCACGGTGGCAAAACAAGGCAACGGTCAGCAATGCTGATAAAATTATAACGATCCCGCCCCCAACTCGGGGCGGCGATGCTCCTTCCCTGCATTTCATTAGCATAAGCGAGCAATATATAATTAGCCATTTCATCACAGACGTTGGCACTCACGGCCACACGCCCCGTGCTCTCATGGCACATTCTCGGTGAACCGGTCGATGTCACGTCAATTAAAGCCATAGACATTCCGGACTCACCACCGCCACTTGGACGGCCAAACCTATGAGCAAATTTGTCTTCCTGGCCTGGGTCACGACAATTTAAGTCATCGACCGCCAAAGACCCTAATCTATGCCAACGGCAAGTGCCACGTGCCTTTAGGTCTCTTAAACCGAACGACATAGAACGGGTACGGTTCCATCTAACCCGTGCTCACATCGCAATGACAATTTAAGCCATTTGCGCGGGTCAAACTTCCACCGAGTCCCATATCCATCACAATTCACATAACCCGGTTATGTTTAAGTTGGCTCTCAGGCCACCAAGTTGGCAAGATCTCGTATCCGCCCAGTTTTCCGGGTGCACCTTTGGGTTAGTCCCCAAGGCTCCCTGCTGCAATCTACCGCATAGAAAACCCGAAAACAATCAATAGCACGGAGTCTTCTCCGGCCTTATGCAATGCAAAATCACCGATCCAAACCAACATGTCCGGGTAGGCTTCACACATCATGCCTATGTCCGTTCTCGCTTACGGACTCTAAACAACGTGGACTTCACATATCTACCCGAAGGAACGCCTCCAACTCTCTGCAAACTCGCGAGAGCGGGCTTCCTATGCAAAGAAAGAGAGCTACTCATGCTCAAGATGAGGATCGTTACCCTAGCGTTCCTCTTTGGCGCCATTGAAAAGTAATCGGATGAAAAGCACCGCACTAGCTTTGCCTCCGTGGATCCGGAGTCGGCTCGCGATTCGGAGCTTCGAAGCTCCTCCAATGGCGGGATCTAGCTCCTTCTTCCTCCCTTGGATCTCCTCTCTCTCTAAGGTTTTAGAAAGATAACACTTAAGAAAAGTGAGGGTTTTCTAAGTCCAATCCCGGGTATATCCCTTCAGGAACAACCCCCAGCCGTTGGATCTCAAAATAAGGAAACGAACGGCTTCGATTCGGGACTGAAATGCCCAATCTGGACCGAACACGGCCTGGCACACGCCCGTGTCCAGGGCCGTGTGCCTCATTCACCGTCAAAATCGGCTCGCCTGGAACCTCACACGGCTATCGAACACGCCCGTGTTCGAGCTGACATGCCCGTGTTCCACCTGACACGGCCGTGTGGCCGGCCATGTACCCCCATCATTTTTCCCCGAAATCAACCCGAGCAATGCACGGGTTCTAGGACACGCCCGTGTCCCTACCCGTGTCACCTCAACATGCCTGGACCCCAGGCCGTGTACACGGTCTCGACACTCGACACTTCATCGAGCGAAGATCGTCGACCTGATGACACGGCCTTGGACACGCCCGTGTCCTAGGCCGTGTGCCTTGTCTCGACACCATGTCGAGACCAAAGTGTCGACTTCGCGGGACGAGTGTCGACACGGGTTGACACGCCCTGCGACACGCCCATGTCACAGGCCGTGTGCCATGTCTCGACACTTCGTCAAAGCACAGTGTCGACTTCGCGGCTAAGTGTCGACACGGGTCGACACGCCCTGCGACACGCCCATGTCGCAGGCCGTGTGCCCAGTCTCGACATAATGTCGAGACCAAAGTGTCGACTTCCCGTCTTAGTGTTGACACTGGCTTGACATGCCCTGGGACACACCCATGTCCCAGGCCGCGTGCCTGCAGCCAGAACCCAAACTGGCCCAAAACGTCCCCCTTAGCTCCTTTGAGTTTCGGGGCGTTACACGAGTGTCAACCCAACGGAATCCACTTAACAGTCCACCTTTTGGTGGAGGATTACATACACATGCAAAATTAGGACTTCACTTGTCCAAGAAGGAAGATCGTTATCCTTTGTAGTTCTCTTCGTAGCCATGGCAAAGCTTTTCTCCGCGGTTGGAAAGAAATACGTTGTTCTCCTCTTCGCGGATCTATCCTCGGATCTGGCCTCCGACCACAAGATCTCCTTCAGCAAACTCACAAAGCTCAGCCCAGCACTTCCTTAGCTTCTTCTTCCTTTTTCACTCAAGGGAAATCAAGAAATGAAGAGAGAGAGAGAGAGAGAGAGAGAGAGAGAGAGAAAGAGAAAGAAACCTCCTTCCTATTCTTCTCTAGTTAAGTGGATTCGGGATTAATACCAGCCACACGTTCTCTCATTCAAAACAAAGCAAAGACCAGGATTTTAGTGGACTAGTCAACTTTGGTGATATCGCCTGGCGATATCGACTGTCGCCACTTGGCGATATCATTCACCGCTTTGATTGCTTTGACCCATGTCAACCACCGCCTATTGGCCGCTTAACAGCCAATCTGACACCTGTCATATGCCACGTGGTACTATCGCCCGACGACACACACTATTGCCCGCGATATCACGACACTCAATGCCTTCAGGCATCGAGTCCATTGAGTGCGTTGAGTGCCGACTCAATGCTTATCGTTATCGCCATCCGACTATACCAACTATTGCCACTCGGTGAAATCCTTTCGACAATTCGTCGAACGCATTGAGAGCATCGAGTGTAGTTCGACGAACGCATTGCTCTCGCCATCAGTCGATACCCAATATTGGTCGGTAATAGTGACATTATTTCTGCTGTCAAATCTGGGGTGTTACAACCCTCCCCTCATTACAGAAATTTCATCCCAGAATTTGCTTACAGCTATAAGGAAAACAACAACTTAACAGTTACAATAACATTTTATTCATGCAAACAATGTTATAACAACTTACACAAACAACTCGGGATATTCATCACGCATTGTATGCTCACGCTCCCATGTTAGATCTTCACGGCCACAGTTGTCCCACCTGACTTTGACCATCCTGATTGTCTTGTTTCGCAGCTGCTTAACTGCTATATCCTCGATCTAAATGGGTGTAACCTTTCTCGTTAGCCCGGATTCGACCGGTACGCGATCATTCGCAATTATTTGAGTAGGATCTTCACAGCTTTTCTAAGCACTGATATGTGGAACACATCATGCAATCCACTCAATTCTGCCGAAAGAGCTAGTCGATAGGAAATTTCTTCAACTCGTTCCATTACTTCAAATGGACCAAGATATCTCGAACTTAACTTTTTCAAGCACCAAATTCTAGACACGCCCTTGAAGGATTTGATTTTCAAATATACTCAAACAGAATTGTTACCGTGTTGAGACTTCGGCAAACCGTGCACGAAATCCATGGAAATATCATCGAACTTCCATTCCGGAATAGATAGTGACTTCAGGAAACCTCCAGGCTTCTGACATTTAGCTTTAACTAAGGCACAAGTCTGACATTTAGCGACGTAAAGTGTTATGTCTTTCTTCATGCCCGACCACCAGAACATCTTTTTCATGTCTTTATAATTGTTTGTGCACTCTGGGTGAATTTAGTACTTCATAAAATGAGTTTCATACATCAATTCATCTCTTAATTTACCCATATTCGGGATGCACAAATGACCATCTTTTCGCAAAAGGCCGTCATCCCAGGAGAATTGGCCATTTACTCCATCCACTGCATCGCGTTGCAAACTTTCATCACGTTTCTTTGCCCTCCTAACCCTGTCCGCAAGGTCATATTGTACCTCCATCCAGGTCAAGCACGCATTTGCTGTGGAATTCTTGTCATCACAAGAAATCTCTAAATCTTCCAACTCCTGGATCTGAAGCTCATCATGCATCTGTAACCAATTTTCCCTTGCTGGAGTCCTCCAACTCAAGGCATCTGCGACCACATTTCCCTTCCCTAGCGTATAATGAATCTGGAACGTGTAGTCCCCGAAGAGCTCCGTCCACCTTCATTGTCGCATGTTCAGATCCTTCTGATCGAACAAATATTTTAGGCTCTTATGGTCTATGAATATATCCACCTTCACGCCATATAAATAATGATGCCACATTTTAAGTGCAAAAATCACCGCTGCCAACTCCAAGTCGTGGATGGGATAGTTCCACTCATGTACTTTCAACTGGCATGAGCCATAAGCTATTACCTTACCAAACTGAATAAGAATGCAGTCTAAGCCTCTCCCTGACGCATCACTATAAATTTCAAAGATGTTTGTACCACATGGAGATGTCAAGATGGGTGTCGTGGTCAAGCCACTTTTCAGCTCTTAAAAAGCCCGCACGCACTCCGGCGTCCAAACGAACTTCTGATCCTTCCTCGTTAGTGTGGTGAGCGGCAAAATCGTTAGTGTGGTAAGCGGTAAAGCGTTCCGTGAGAAGTTTTCTACGAAACGTCTATAGTAGCCCGCCAGTCCAAGGAAACTCCTGACTTCGGCTACAGAAGACAAAACTGGCCACTCCCGAATGGCTTTTCTCTTTGATGGATCCACCGCAATGCCATCCACTCACAACATGCTCAAGAAACGCCACTGACGGCAGCCAAAACTCACACTTTGAGAACTTGGCATGGAACTTATTTCACCTCAGGGTGTGCAACACCATCCGTAAATGGTTCGTGTGATCTTCTTCATACTGATAGTACACCAAGATATCATCAATGAAGACGATCACAAACAAATTCAAGTACTCTCGAAATGTTCGATGCATTAAGTCCATGAACACCGAGGGCACATTACATAGCCCAAACGACATTACAGTGAACTCATAATGCCCGTAGCATGTTCCAAACACTATCTTGGGAATGTCACCATCCCGAACCCTCAACTAGTAGTAACCCGACTTCAAGTCCAGTTTAGAATAGACGGTTGATCCCACTAGCTGATCAAACAAGTTTTCGATTCGAGGTATTGGATACTTGTTCTTCTCCGTCATCTTATTCAACTCGCGATAGTTGATGCACAACCGCAAGCTACCATCCTTCCTTTTCACAAAGAGAACAGGTGCGCTCCAAGGTGACATACTTGGATGTATATAACCTTGTTCCAACAACTCTTGTAGTTGCACTTTCAGTTGCATCATTTCCTTTTACGCTACTCGATATGGCGAGCAGGCCATGAGTTTTGCACCTGGAACCAACTCTATCGAGAAATCAATCTCCCGCTGTGGTGGTAACCCCAGAAGCTCCTTCAGAAACACATCAGCAAACTCCGAAACAATCAGAACATCACTCACACTTGATTTTGGTTCAACAGCCTTAATAAGCATGAAGAACAACTTCGCACCTTTCCGAACAGCTTTGACCACTTGGATAGCAGACATCAATGTCCTGCTCGATCCTCGCATACTAGCGAATGTAGTCTCTCGTTCTGTGTTCTGTCCTAGTGTGACCTCCTTTGAATTGCAATCTATATAGGCACGCTACTCCGAGAGCCAGTGCATACCAATGATCACATCATATTCAGATATCGGTTGCACAGATGCTTCCAATCTGAAATCCTGACTTCCTATCCATACCTCCATAAAGCAAGCTCTATCCACATACATCACACATCTGTTTGGTAATAACACTTTCACACTATCTGCCACCATACGAATCAGCACACCGATCCGTTACACGAAGTCCACAAATAGGAACGAATGCGAAGCACCCGTATCAAACATTGCTCTCGTCGGATAGTCCTGAATCAAGACAAAGCCTAAGAAAAACACATCATACACAAGCTACATACAAGGTATGAAGTATCAAAAGCAATAACAAAGTATCTTAACTTGTACCTGTGATGACGTCACTTTTCTTTATGGCCTCCTGTTGGCCAAGAGTAAATACTCGGGGATGAGCCTAGGATGCAGAGGATTCCACCACTGTCTTTATTCCCTTTTCCGCATAAGTTGCTCCTAACTTCTTAGCACCCATTGGAGGACCAAATCGACATTCGCAGGCAAAGTGTCCTGGCTTGTCGCAGGTATAACAAGTACACGGACCTTGCCCCTAAGTTGCTTCTGATGCAATTATAGAAGGAGCCTGTCCAGAAGACTTCAATATCTTACCCAATATCTTGCGGTAACCCGACGTTCCCGGGTGCGGCGTTTTAAACTCAGGCTTTGTCACAGCCAAGTCCATCATGCCCTAAACCCGCTTCATGTCTTTCTCCAACGCACAAGCAGTATCCACCAACGCTTGAAACCCCTGGTTCACCGAACTCGAGAGCAGGAATCTCATCTCATCCTGCAACCCTTCGTAGAACCTATTGGTTTTACGCTCTTCGTCAGCAAAGATAGTTCCTGTATAGTGTCCCAACCTTGTAAATTCATGTAAGTATGTATCAACAATACTTTCCACTTAGGTTAGATGCTAGAATTCATTCTCCATAACTATGCGTTGAGCCGATGGCAAATGCTTTGTCAAGAATATTCTCGAAAATTTCTCGATCGAGACTTCCGTTAGTTGTCTCCCTGCCAAGTGTTGCTTCTCTATCTCATCACATCATAGTCGAGCCTCTCCTTCAAGCAAGAAGGTGGCTAAGGTGACTTTTTGTTCTTCCTCCGTCCTTATCGCCGTCAAAATCCTCTTAATGCATGCAAGACAATCCTCTGTCTGGGTTGGGGATCCCTGCCCTATAAACGTAGGAGGATTGAAGCTCATAAATTGCTTCAACTGCCGTTCAACTGCTCGCGGATCAACAACAGCCTCAACAGGTTCTGTCCTCACACCACCCTATTCAGGCACCACCGTAGGCCTTGCCTGCCCAGTTGGCTGTGCTTGGATAATAGCAAACAGTGCCTCAGAAGCTAAATGTACTGTCTCCATAGAAGGAGGAGGTGTAGGCACCTCAGTTGGTGTCGTACTCTCATCAAAACGCTGGGGCTCCGACTGCACCACACCACTTCGCGTCACCTATACGTGTAAAAGACGCACTTTAGCGACTTGGCAAAAGCAACAACAACAATATAGGAATGCGCAAGTTCCTGAAACAAGTGTATTTACATTTCTTAGTGGACATTCTAGAGTTCATTTTGAGTTATCACGGGTCGTACAGTCATGTGCTCGCCTCCCCTCAAAATAATTCGACCACGAATTCGAAGGAGGAAGACCAGAACAAGCTGATACCAAATTGTAACACCTCCGTCCATCACATGACATGTAGCAGAAGGTCCGGCCGGAGCCCCACGCCATATTCAACAGAAAGTCAGGGACATTACGTATGAATATCAAAACCAGTATACGCATCCTAACTCAGAGCATTCTAGCAGAAGCATTCAGGATTAAACTTGAACTCATTAGCCAGGAATGTCCACTATATATATAAACCACAATATTTATATATATCTCACAGAAATGTATACAACTTAAACCAAAGAGTTTGGCCTTATGACCTTACACGTGTTCTTAATAAGTGTGGATTACATACATCGGCAGGCAGGCCGACCACATAAGAAAATCATAAAACATTTCTTTATTTAGCCTTCGAGGGCCAGCATAGCAGCATCAACAGCAACAGCAAGGGCTTCAACCCATTATTTTTCATTCGGCTCTCCAGCACCTGAATAGGTACAATCCACTGCAACGGTGGCAAACAAAGCAACGATCAGCATTAAACTGACCAATTTATAATGACCCTACCCCTTACACGAGGAAGCGGTATTCATTCCCTGCAGGCATAACAATTCACAAGTAGATATATCACAAGAACGTGTACTCAAGCACAGTTCAATATATCACAAACTAATGTCTTAGCCGCAAAATGTTTCGTGCACTCAAGGCACATATTCGGTGTGCCGAAGTGTCAGGCCCAACCACCATTTCCAACGGCAACATTGAGCATTGCGCTCCACGACCTACAGCCGGAGACTTTAGTCTTAATGGCACGTAGGCCTAAGACTCTAATTATGTGTTACAATAAATGCCAGTAACCCGGGCAACTCAAGTTGACAACCATAACACAGAGAAAGGTCAGCCTTTACTCGTTGCTCAAATTGCCACAAATGACACGGGTGAGCATCTCCCTTATCCGTTCGGCACAAAACCTTTTAAGAGCTCATAGCTTATAATAGCCGCAATGTCCACCAAGGACTAGCCTCACAATCAAAAAGGGAGTTAATGTCAGCGTTCATCAAAATCGCTTGGCGGGATCCACAAAACTCTCTTTCTGCACCCAAACTCAACCCAAACCCTGCAGTAACCTGTAGTGCCAGAAATTGGTCTTTCACATCACAAATAGCTCTCTGGGAGCTATTGCTATCGGCGACACCCACTGTCGCCCGACGATATCAACAGATACCAAAACTGTGATTTCACTCGGGTATTTTCCTAGAGATCCTCTCTATTACTTCTTGTTACTCCACTTTTCAGGCATAACCCACAGACTCCGTTAAATACTCGTTTATACGCGGAGTCTTCACCGGTTCGCAAAAGAAAACATCACCAATCCAGACCAACCTGTTTAGATGGGTTTCACACAGTATGCATATTTCATACTACACATTTCCAGATCTATATGGAAACTAACTTGGGGATACATGATGACGTTTGGGCATCGCACCCGCATGCCACCCTGCCTGGCATCACACCAGCCCAGGGGTCCACCATGGAGTCACACCATGGGGCCATTATCAGGGCCGCAGTCCGTACACCCCAACCCTTCTCCGGTCCCACCATAGGAGCGCAGCGGGTTGTTGAGGCCAGTTTTTGATCCCCTGACCTCCTTAAAAAGGGGCTTTTCGGCAAACCCTCATCAACCAACTGAATCGTGGTTCAGTTGGTTGATGAGAGCTTGCCTGAAATCCCTTTATCAAGGAGGTCAAGGGATCGAAACCTGGCCTCAAAAACCCGCTGTGCTCCTATGTTGGGATCAGAGAAGGGTTGGGGTGTACAGACCGCGGCCTTGATAAGGCCCCATGGTGTAACTCCATGGTGGACCCTTGGGCTGGTGTGATGCCAGGCAGGGTGGCGTGCTGGTGCGATGCCCAAACATCATCATAAAAGTGCACTTTTTTGATGCAGCAAGCACAGAGCCGACCCGCTCTGGCGACCCTCATGGCCTAGCTTTAGGCCCACGACTGGCGGCCCACTGCCGGGCTGCAGCCCAAGCACCCCACCCATGACCGCACCTATTCTCAGCGCGGCGGGATGTTGAAGCAAGGTCTCGAACCCATCCCCTTTGATAAAGAGCTTTCCTAGCAGCTCTCACCACCAACTAAGTTGCGGAGTTTCCATGGGTTAGCTACTTTCTACTGTCGTTTCATTCGATACTTTAGTAGCATTATGAACCCCATTAGTTATTGCATGAAGAAAGATGAGTTTACTTGGATGAAGTCCGCCACTATCGTTTTCCAACGCATTAAGGTGTTTATGACTGAGGCACCTGTCTTACGTCTACCTGACTTCACAAAGGTCTTTGAGCTTACGTGTGGTGCTTCTGGCGTGGGAATAGGAGGTGTCTTGAGTCAAGAAGGACACCCTGTGAGTTATTTTAGTGAGAAGTTAGCGGCGCCAAATTGAATTACTCAAATTATGATAGGGAGTTTTATGCCATCATTAGATGTTTACACCATTGGAGGCACTATCTCCTCTCTAAATAGTTTGTCATCCTCTCTGATCACGAAGCATTGCGGTTCATCAATGTCCAGCATAAAACCAGCTCGTGTCACGCTAAGTGGGTATCTTTCCTACACGGTTACACTTTTAGTCTCGAACACCATAAGGGAGCTGACAATCGAGTCGCAGATGCTCTTAGTCGCCTAACCCTGTTACTCACCACTATGGAGGTTAATTTCGTAGGATTCAAGCGAATCAAGGATGAGTACGCCACATGCCCGGATTTTCAGGACGCATATCTGTCTGCCGCTCCCCCACGGTTATATCTGCGTTCATCATTAAGGATGGCTATCTATTTAGACATGGGAAGTTGTGTATTCCGCAGTCATCGTTACGCCTCCATATCATCTGGGAATTGCATAGTGGAGGGTTGAGTGGACAGTTCGGCAGGGACAAGACCATGACGCTAGTTGAGGAGAAATTCTATTGGCCAAAACTTAAGGCAATGGTGGGAAGGGGGTCGTTAGTAGTTGTCATACCTGTCAGGTATCCAAGGGCACCAAAACCAATGTAGGATTATATACGCCCTTGCCTATAACTTCTATGCCATAGGAAGACGTGAGCATTTACTTTGTCTTAGGCCTACCAACTACTTTGCATCATCACAACTCCATTCTTGTCATTATTGATAGGTTCTCTAAAATGGCATACTTTATTCCATGCGCTAGAACCAACGACGCATCTCATATTGCAAAATTGTATTTTAAAGAAGTATTTAGTCACCGGGGAGTGCCGAAGACAATAGTCTCGGATAGAGATGTTAAGTATACGAGCTATTTCTGGAAAACACTTTGGGTCTTAATGGGTGCCAAGTTATTATTTTCCTCCACCTATCACCCTCAGACTGATGGGCAAATGGAGGTGGTCAATCGGATCTTGGGAAGCCTTCTTAGATGCCTAGTGAGCGATCACAAAGGTACATGGGATCTTCTTCTTCCCCACGCCCAGTTGGCCTATAATAATTCCAAAAATCGTTCCACCGGTCTGTCTCCAAACGCGATTGTTAATGGGTACAAGGCCCCTATCCCTCTTGACTTGGTTCTATTGCCCCCAACATACAAGACAAGTCAGTTTGCACAATCCTTCGCCCAACATATTCATGACCTACATGCACGTATACGAGCAACCTTGACTGCTCAATACGAGTCTTATCAGATGCATGCTAATCTACATAGGAGGGTGTCACACTTCGAAGTCTGAGATTTATCCTAGTCCGGTTAGTTCCCGAATGCTTGCCATCTGGCACCATTAAAAAGTTAGCACCAAAGCGCGCCGGCCCTTTTTGGATTATAAAGAAGCTAGGTGACAACACTTTCGTGTTGGATTTGCCAGCTGATTGGGGTATCTCCCCTATTTTTAATGTCTCGGATTTGACGCCGTTTGTTTCGCCTCCACCTGAGTTGAATTCTTTGTCGTCTTCTCCCTCCACTAAAATTTCTAATAGGTTGGGGAGTGGTAGTTCGGATGATCTCTCTCTTTCGGTCCCCACAGGTATAACATCGGATGGTACGTTGCCTTCTTTTTTTTCTTACTGCTAACATGTTTCCCAGGTTTCCCAAGATATTTCTCACTCCAGATATGATACTTGCTGCTGAGCCACTTACTACCCCTGATGGTGCTACCTACCGTTTCCTCATCTGTTGGCGTGATTGTCCCCGTTCAGACGACTCATGGGTACTCGTGACAGAGCTTCAATGTTTGGATGTCGAGCTTCTCCGCTGCTATCTCTCAGCCCACGCATCAGAGATTCATGATTTTGAGTGGGGGAGGATTGATGTCGCGGCCACTCCGCCACTACTTGATGATGACCTGGTTGCCGAGGTAAAACAACATAAAGATCTTAGTTGTCGTGATGATGCTGAACGAAGACCACGTTACAACCTCCGCCCGCGGCGTGCCAAATCCGCAGTGAATAATTAATTACGTTATTTCATGCACTTTTATTTTATATTGATGAATATAAAATTATTTCATGTTTGGATGATAATTTTATATTCATAAATGTTATGTAATTTTTATTTTTGGACATTTCATAGTTTGTGGTGTGTACTTAACCATACGGATGGATGAGATTACATCTCCATCATGGATGGTTAAGGGCTTGTTGTAATTCCTATGTGTTTGTAACACCTATGTGTTTGTAACTCCTATATAAGGAGACCTCTTTATGAGAATTAATAGAGAAGAAGAAGAATTTGAATCCAAAGAAACTCCCTAGGAGAAATTCGGCCAAGGAGAGACTCCAAGCCGCCGGCCTTGTGGTGTGAAGTCGCCCCCTTGCTTCCTTCCTCCCCTCTTCGGTGCGACACCGGCATGGCTTCCTTCAGTGCGACTCCGAGGAAGAAGGATTGCAGCCCCATTCGGTGTGACGCCGGTGGTTCCGTGGAGAGAGTGAATCTCCCACCTATCTTGTGTGATTGATGTTCTTGGTTGGGTAATCTCTTCATCTTTAGTGATTCTTGCTTTGAATTTGTGGAGGCTTTTGCAAACCGTCTTTTCCGTGATTTTAAAATACATCGCTTGCAAAATCTGATCGGCTTCATTGTTATTGAATCTCTTGTATTCCGAATTGGGAAGATCCGTTGTGGGAGCGAGACTTGGCCTAGCCTTGACTTGCTCTCCAAAATTGGAACACTTTGTGTCAACAAGGGAATTAATCTCAACTGGAACTCGACCGCCATTGAAGTTTTCCACTGTTCCGAAATAAATTATTGTTGCATTTGAAATGGCTCAAGTTGGTAAAATAGATGCTTGTGTAGGTGCGGTGAGTTGTGTGCTTGTTGGAGAGGTAGGTATTAAGGACGTTGTATTGAGTCCGGCTGGAATCTTCTATATTGATTTTATCATTCGGATTTGGGAGCCAACCCGACCCCCTTTTCGTTCGATTTTGGTCGGAGCCCTCCTATCTTGCTTTTATGCTTTGTGACGATACTTTCCGTTAGTGTAGTGGAGCACGTATCACGGTCTCCCCTACATTAATACTAGTATCAACCCAACGGAATCCACTTAACTGTCCAACTTTCGGTGGAGGATTCCATACACATGCAAAATTAGGACTTCACTTGTCCAAGAAGGAAGATCGTAACCCTTGTAGTTCTCCTTGGAACCATGGCGAAGCTTTTCTCCGCAGATGGAAAGTAGTATGTTATTCTGCTCTTCGCGGATCTATCCTAGCATTTTTGGCCTCGGACCGCAAGATCTCCTTCAACGAACTCACAAAGCTCAGCCCAGCATTTCCTTAGCTTCTTCCTTTTCACTCAAGGGAAATCAAGAAATGAAGAGAGAGAGAGAGAGAGAGAATGAAACCTCCTTCATATTCTTCTTGGGTAAAGTGGATTCGGGATTAATCCTAGCCATATGTTCTCTTATTCAAAACAAAGCAAAGGCAAGGATTTGAGTAGACTGGTCAACTTTGGAGATACCTCCTGTCGATATCGACTGTCGCCACTTGGCAATATCGTTCACAGCTTTGACCCAGGTCAACCACCGCATATTGGCCGCTTAACAGCCAATCTGACACGTGTCATACGCCACGTGGTACTATCGTCCGGCGACACCCACTGCCGACCCCAATATCACGCCACTCAACGCTTTCAGGCATCGAGTGCGTTGAATGTGTTGAGTGCGTCGAGTGCTGACTCAACGCTTATCGCTATCGCCATCCGGCGATATCCACTATCGCCACTCGGCGATATCCTTTCGACGATTCATCGAATGCATTTAGTGCGTCGATTGCATCTCGAAGAATGCATTGCAATCTCCATCAGGCGATACCCAATATCGCCTGGCGATAGTGACATAATTGTTGTTGTCAAATCTGGGGTGGTACACGATCCAACACCAACATTAGAGAATCAGTAAGCTTATTCTCTGGCTTATCCTCCAGCATATTCTCCTCCTTACACAGCAACCTTTCCGCAAGGGCCTACAGCCCCTTTGCGACCTCAAAATGATGAGTTTGCAGCTCGTCAAAGCTTCTTCCGGGAAGCTGCCCGGGGAAGCCCAACATGATTTCTGAACTTTTAGGGAAGTCATCCTTACTCATCAGCTCCTGCCTTTGCTCCTCCTGCAGCAGCTTTTCCCTTCTATCCTCCTGCTCCTTATGCAGCTACAACTTATGCTCCCTTCTATCCTTATATTGTAGGAGAGCAGGATGAGCCGTCACCATTTTCAGAGAATGTTCTTCATGAACCAACTCCAGCCAATTTTAGAGAGCCGCAGTTACCAACTTATACTGGAGAGACTGATCCAATGAAGCATCTTCAAGCTTTTGAATCAGCTGTAGCTCTCAAGAGTCTCTCAGATGCTACTACGTGTAAGCTCCTCATAACAACCTTTAATGGACAAGTGAGGGATTGGTTCTATGGTCTGCGCCCTCATTCCATCACTTCCTTTGCTGATCTGCGAAGGGAGTTCTTGTTCAGGTTCTCTACTTCAACAAAAAGAAAGGGCGGTGCAGAAGCCCTCTTTGAGATCAGGCAACGAGAGAACGAGACTTGGTCTCAGTTTGTTGATCGATTCTAGAAAGAAATCTTGGACATTGATATCATTGATCAAGAAATGTATCGGGTTGCTCTAATACATGGTCTTCGTGAAGTGCCACTCAAGTTTGAAGCTAATGTTTGAGCACCAAGAACATATCAAGAGTTGATTTCCTTAGCCAACTCATTCATTCAAGGTGAGAAGAGCAACCCCGGCTTCATCTCTAGGCTTATAGTATAAAAGAAATCTTCTCCTCGGAAGGATTTTCCATCCCACTCATTAAAGGTAAGATGATTTCAATATTATCGACACTTCTTCCCGGACCATGATCGTACCCAAGATCAATTGCTACTACTACCAACTCCATCTTCATAACATCCTCGGTTCATCAGCAGCAAAATGATGACTTGCTAAAATCTGAACTAGATGTGGCCATACAAGAAGTAAACCAAGTCATGAAGGATAGGGCTAACTACAAAAGGCCTTATCGACCAGCCGATCAAAGGTCTAAAGACTCGAATCCATGCTGCGAATTCCATAAAGAACCAGGGCATTTAACTGAAAACTGCCAAGCACTTCGTCAACTAGTACAAAAGATGCTAAGGAAGGGTAAGATGCATGACCTGCTCCCCAAAGATAATCACTCTGATCCATCAACTTCAAAAGGCAAAGAGGTTGCAGACACTCATTGCTGCTCAAGAGGAGTGAGCCAAATCAATGAATACACTTACCTTGTTATTAACAACACCAGAGATGTTGAAGATGAGAGCAAGCTTGGAAGACTATTCTGAGCAGGAGAAGAACAACGCCAAGTCCTCAAGGCTTCTCGCAACCATTACCGGTTACTCTTACTTTACATGTTTCGAACACTTCCTTTTTGAAACACTTCTTAGTGTTCCTTATTGCATTTCAATAAAGTTTATGTCAGATATCTCATACTGACATATTTCCCTTTTTGGAGTGCTTCCTTCTCTATTTTTCTCTTTGCCAAAGAGATCACTGAACCACCGAGACATTGCCGACTCTTGTTATAGGCCCCCTCGAGATTGGACTCCGGCGTAAGGCCACAACGACCACATATCGTGGGGAGTGTTCGCATATGTGTAGTCAGAGCTGTCCAACTTTCATGCGGTGGAATACAGGACTTCGGATCCTAGCCAGCATCTAACACAAAGCGGTTATCAAGGGAGGTCCCATGTGTTAGCTCTGTTGTGCTTCGCAAAAGATACATTACAGTTACGATGATCTTTGTTGACAAGCAATGGCGATCAAGTGTAGTATTGTCTCTTCGATCATCTCATGATTGTAATACTCGAATACTCCATGGTACTCTCAATCCGTACTTTCACGGGGCCCACAACTCCGTTGATCATTTCCACAGGCGAGCAATGCTATAAACCACCTAGCGCACCTGGCCTGACTGATCAGCAATGTTGTAACCCGAGGCATGAGAGCAGTGTATCTAACGATCCTTCTCAGGATTTCCTATGCTTTTCACTTTTGTGCCCTTCTAAAAGATGTGCGGCCAGCCCGCTCTAAGTAGGACTATACTCGTGATGACCTTTCTCAGGGAAGCGATGCATAAGGCCCACAGGTGATCTCCAGTGGCAGCATCCAGTCTTTTTTGGTCATCTCCGAGTATGGACCTCTTTTTGTGAACTGCCTCTTTCACAGGTTAGCAGGTTAAATCTGACCTATCAAAAGGATTTGAACCATTCATTTTTGTTTATGCTCATCTTATATGCACTGCTTGCATGAAGTTCTATCGGATGATGATTTACAAGCTCTCTATTACTCTTATCGGATATTAATGGCATCAATCATTGATCAAACTATCTTGCTCTCTTTGACTAACAAGTCTTACTATTAGAGTATAATTAAGATGGTTTCTTCTTATTGATCTGCACTTCATTGCTACTCAAGAGGAGTGAGCCAAATTAATGAATACCCTTACCTCGTTATTAACAACACCAGTGATGTCGAAGACGAGGGCAAGCTTGGAAGATTATTCTGAGCATGAGAAGAACAACGCCAAGTCCTCAAGACTCCTCACAACCATTACCGGTTACTCTTACTTTACATGTTTCAAACACATCCTTTTTGAAACACTTAGTGTTCCTTCTTGCATTTCAATAAAGTTTACGTCAGATATCTCATACTAACATATTTCCCTTTTTGGAGTGCTTCCTCCTCTATTTTTCTTTTTGCCAAAGAGATCACTGAACCACCGAGACATTGCCGAGTCTTGTTATAGGCCCCATCGAGATTGGACTCCGGCGTAAGGCCACAATGACCACATATCGTGGGGAGTGTTCGCATATGTGTAGTGGGAACTGTCCAACTCTCATGCGGTGGAATACAGGACTTCGTATCCTAGCCAGCATCTAACACAAAGCGGTTATCAAGGGAGGTCCCATGTGTTAGCTCTGCTGTGCTTCGCAAAAGATACATTACAGTTACGATGATCTTTGTTTGACAAGCAATGGCGATCAAGTGTAGCCTTGTCTCTTCAATCATCTCATGATTGTAATAGTCAAATACTCCATGGTAATCTCAATCTGTGCTTTCGCGGGGCCCACAACTCCGCTGATCGTTTCCACAGGCGTGCAATGCTATAGACCACATGGCGCAACTGGCCTAACTGATTAGCAATGTTGTAACTGGAGGCATGAGAGTAGTGTATCTAACGATCCTTCTGAGGATTTCCTATGTTTTTCTCTTTTGTGCCCTTCTAAAAGATGTGCGGCCAGCCTGCTCTAAGTAGGACTATACTCATGATGACATTTCTCAGCCAAGCGATGCATAAGGCCCATAGGTGATCTCCTGTGGCAGCATCCAGTCTTTCTTGGTCATCTCCGAGTATAGACCTCTTTTTGTCAACTACCTCTTTCATAGGTTAACAGGTTAAATCTGACCTATCAAAAGGATTTGCACCATTCATTTTTTCTTTTGCTCATCTTATATACACTACTTGCATGAAGTTCTATCAGATGATGATTTACAAGCTCTCTATTACTCTTATCGGATATTAATGGCACCAATCATTGATCAAACTATCTGGGTCTCTTTGACTAACAAGTCTTGCTATTGGAGTCTAATTAAGATGGTTTCTTCTTATTGATCTGGACTTCATATTCAATATAAGATCACTATCACAGCTTGGTCTTTATTCAGTTATTAGCAGAATCCGTCAGTCATTTCTTCTGCTATATAATCATATCTATCTTATCATGTTAGCAGGTAGCATTTACAAGTTCCTTTCAGGTACTTGCAGCTTACTTTCATATATCATATCTGTTTCTAACTCGTTTCTTGCAGAGTTCAACAGATACTTGCAAGTTCTTTTCAATTACTTGCAGCTTACTTTCATATATCATAATTGCTTCTAACTCTTTTCTTGCAGAGTTTAGCAGATACTTACAAGTTCCTATCAGGTACTAGCAGCTTAATTTCATATATCATATCTGTTTCTAACACTTTTCTTGCAGAGTTCAGCAGATACTTACAAGTCCCCATCAGGTACTTGCAACTTATTCTTCTTTCACGCATACCACTTACTCTTCCTTTTGCAGAGGGTAGCAGGTGCTTGCAAGCCTCCATCAGGTATTTGCAAGTTATTAAACTTTTGTGCCTTTCTTCTCATCTTTGTTTTGCAGAGCTCCGTGGAAGACTTTCATGTCTTCTTCATTTTGCGAAGGCAATTCAGGTACACACAAGATGTACCTCCCTTTTCTTTGCTTGCATTAACTTTACCTTTGCAGGAGAAAGATAGTCATTGGCAAACTCCTTTCAAGGAGAGACATCAGGTTCTATCTCTCCTTACCTCTTACTTTTCTAAGCGGTGGATCACGATTTTTGTGGGTCTCCTACTTTTTCGAAGTTCCCTTCGGTACTTAAAGGAGTGTGGGGATTATGTTAAACCGGAAATCGGCGATCCTTCCCAAGGTAGCTAGCTTGCTAGTCGCGGCCTGCTCCAGGTTCTCCCTGGAGGCCAAACCAGTCAGTATGGGCAGACAAACTTCTCTGTCCCCTCAGGCCGCACGGTTAGGGTGGTCTCCCCGGTCTGACGCGCAGGTCGCGCGGCAGCAGCTTATTCTGTAGTGGTTGTGGAATGCTTCCTTAGTCCACCCCTATAGGCCACGCGATTTTATCAGCTAACCGCATCATGGTTTTCTCAATTCCGACGGGTGGACTACCCAATTGTAGCGGACTCTGATACTTATCCGCCCAGACCGCCATGTAGTCGCATGCTCGGCAGGATTCACGGTCCACCAGCCATTTCAGTAGTTGTCCTTCCTCTAGGTCGCTCAACGCTAGGCGACCTGCCTCAAGGTCGCCTAACAACGCGACAACTCTCAAGGTCACCCACCAGAGGGCGGAAAACCTCCAGGCCCCCCAGCAGGGGCAGCAAGATTGTCCATTCCAACAGTGGGGTGGGCTTCAGCAAATGTGGAGGCCTACTTCTTCAGTCCGCCAGGTCGCCCAGTCGACCATCTCGCCCTCCTACAGTTCGCGAACTCTAACTCACTCCGCTAAAGGAGCGTGGACTTGCTCCATCTCTCCGCCAAACCGCACAACATTCAACGGATCCATTCCGTCTATCGTATGCTAGGCAGACTCTTGACACCGTTCAACCTTTCAGTCCGCCTGCGGTAGACGGACATCCTCAGGAGGAAGGCGACCTGCTCTACTTAGTCTATCAGGTCCCATCCTTTGACCAAGCGATAAGACTCCAGCAGAAGCGTACTCATCTCGTCCGCCACGGGCTGGGCGCACTCTTCCAGTCCGCCACTGAGCCCTCCAGCTTTCAACCAGCAAGCTTCCCTGCAACAGAGGTGAACTCACTACGCAGCCCACTAATTAGCTTTCCAACCGCTTCTTCCCAGCAGCGAGTGTATAACTCCTCAGCCCGCATACATTGGTGCGGGCTCGCTTAGCACAGAAGAGGCGGACTCGTCCCAGTCCGCCAACAACAGAATTAGCTCTAGATGACAAGTCCCTAACCACGCGACATTGCGCGGGCTCCGCGGACTCCAAGTTCTACTCGCACAAATCAACGACTTACCGGGGGTGACGTTACCAGAAGTCGTTACCTCCTCGGGCCTATAAATAGCCCCCCATTCCTCTCATTCATGAGGACACAGACACGAGGGCATCCACCAGCAGGGTCAAGCATCAGACCTTGCAGACTATACTTTCTAGTCCACGTGACCACTCATGTCCTCTCTGCCTACCTCACTTCTCAGTCCGCACGACCTCCTCTGGCAACTTCTTTCCTTAGTCGTCGGCTTCCCCCTATGTACCCTTTATTTGATTTCCATGTAAAGGTGTAAATCAAGCTGTAATAACTGAATATTAATGAAAGGAAAGCCCGTCACAAGAGTGGCATTTAAGCCGCGGCAGGCGATGTCTGCTCTTGCCGCTGCTAGCGGCCGCCTCTTCTTCTCAACTCCCCTCTCTTGGCATCAACCTGCAAACATTACCATCAAAGTAACTATCTGATTGATAGTTCCTTATCAACCTTCCCAGCCATCTCCACACTCGGAGCAACAACCTCAAAACCTCTCTATTATCCCCGCAACCTTCTTCTTCAATCATCCTTGCTTGTGAGATCAAACACACCCGTTAGCTACTGGTGCCTGCGACAACCTTCTCCTCTCTCCGTTTCCGCGCATCAACAATGACTATGTAAAGGCTTGACTAGGAGAGTGTCCTAGCCTAGCTCTACACCTTGGGGCTCTCTCTTATGGTTGCCCACCGCAGCACTAGTCTTTCCTGGGACAACTATATGGTGAGGTTGTTTGAGAAGCTCTAGAGATCGAAGTGAAAGACTTGAAGCAGAAAGTAGGGCGACACCGGGGTAGGTTGAGGGTATGCATGTAGCAATCTCGTGACCTCTAACTTTGCCTGGAGTTAAATCCGCAAGACCTATCCAATCCTACCTGCAAGTGGATCATGTAAATATGTTCACCATGAATGTAAAGCAATAAAGGAATCCGCGATATCAAGATGGCGAGAAACAAGCACATGCTTATTATTACACAAATAAGTTTTAGCGACTCCACCAACGAAAGGAAGAAAAATATTACAAATGACCCATTCATCTGAAAAGGAGAGCGTGATAAAAATAACATTAGGGAAAGGGGAGCGAGTGTTGGTAGGCTCAGAATTGGAGTCATTTCCATCTTCCCTGACCTTACACCAATGCCCCCGCTATACGACAAGGATTTTTATATTCGTGTGGCATGCTGAGTTTTAGTTGAGTGAGACGCATATGTTCCTCCACTCGCTCAATATGAACTCGTGGAGACGTCGCCTCGACAACAACCACTCCCCGTGCCTATCTAATCAATTGATCATATCCCTCTTCTAGATCTCATAGCCGATGTTCACTCACGACCCTGTCCTCCTGGATTCCTCACAGCATGAGCCCTTATTTTGTGGAATGTTGTTCATCCGTCTCTTCATATCATCAGGGTTGTTTGGGTTGCCCAGGAATTTTGTTGTCATGTTTGGCAACGACGGTGGAAATTCAGCAACCATTTTAGATGATTCAGCATTCTCAAAATCCCCTAATATTACCAATATGAATCATGATCATGAAGGTTAGAGCCAAGAAGTAAGGAGTGAAAAGAATGGAGCATCCACTCACCATGCGAGACCGATAGCACTTTTCTGGAGTGTTAGCGGGAAGGGCCTAGTTGTTCTTGGAAGGGTGACTGGATGGGATTAGTGAACGACTTCCCAAGACCAGAGCAAGAGGGATCTGTATCTGAAATCAAAGTGAAAGAACGGAAGGAAATTTTGATAGCACTTTTCATCATAGGGGCGAGTTGAGAGGAAGATCATATGGAGGCCTGTGAGCCGGTGATTTCGGTAGAAGGGTCCCCAGATGGGTGGTTCTAAAGTGAGAAGTTGTAGAAAGCGACAAAGGTCAGTTCAAGTAATGAGTGAAATGAATTGACAGACTAACTGCTGGAGAATTACCCGATGCCAGTGAAAGACCATGCGAGGTATTGTGAGAGGTCACTTACGCATGATGGCGAGTCACTGGAGTATTTTGTGGACTCATGCCACAGCGAGAAGGGGTGCCGATGTTTATTGACCTCTCCCTAGCATCCTGAGCCATGGGGCGATCTTCCTGAGCCTCATCAGGGAGGTGGGGCCCTTGGACAGTGGTCGCCTCCGATACTTTGAAGGGGACATGCTCTCCTGGCATCAGGTCATGTTGGAGCTTCTTAATCTTTCTGGGCTTTGAAGGAGAGCCTGAGGACCTTCAGAAGTGACAGGGAAATACTTCGATTGTGAAGGACTTGCTCAGTTCCCTCACCACAGCGATGCATTCTCGGAACTCTTTGGAAAGAGACATTCTGTAGCAGTGCAAAAAATGAAGGGAGAGGAAGTACGTGTAAACCACCCCCCCCCCCCCCCCCCCCGCCACCATGACTCGATGGGTGTATATATAGGCCCACGAGGGGCACCAAAGATTCCCTTAAAATCAACAACCACTAGCCAAATACTTTTGGTTGAATTTTCTTTCTGAGTTTGGGACAATCTCACAAAGAACGGGGATTGTGTACAACCATGCATTCACCAATTGGGTCCCTTATAAGAAGATCAAGGCAAAGAGGGCATTTTTAGGCTCAGGCGAGATAGTTTCGGCGAGTGGAGAGAGAATTCCCCAACTCACATAAGATCAAGCCTCCATTAGCAAGGGGGCAAGTGGGGGCATATAGGCCCGCACTGGCCCCGGGGCTAAGGCAAGGGAGAGTTGACTGCGGTAAACAGGCCCGCACATGACCTCAACCCTAGGATGGTAGCAAGTGTCATCCTCATCAGGCACTCACGGCCCCAGGTGAGTGGTAGCCTCATGAATGATGAGTCCGATATTTATAGGGTTTTTCGGGCTCATCTAGGTTCGTTTTCTCACTCATGCACTGCATGTAACGCCCTGAAACTCAAAGGAGTAAAGGGGGACGTTTTAAAACAGTTTGAGTTCTGGCTGCAGGCACACGGCCTAGGACACGGGCGTGTCCCAGGGCGTGTCAAGCCTGTGTCGACACTGAGACGGGAAGTCGGCACTTTTGTCTCGACATTGTGTCGAGATTGGGCACACGGCCTGCGACACGGGCGTGTCGCAGGGCGTGTCGACCCATGTCGACAGTTAGCCGCGAAGTCGACACTCTGCTTCGACGAAGTGTCGAGACATGGCACACGGCCTGCGACACGGGCGTGTCGTAGGGCGTGTCAACCCGTTTCGACACTCATCCCGCGAAGTCGACACTTTGGTCTCGACATTGTGTCGAGACAAGGCACACGGCCTAGGACACGGGCGTGTCTAAGGCCGTGTCATCAGGTCGACGATCTTTGCTCGAAGAAGTGTCGAGTGTCGAGACCGTGTACACGGCCTGTGGTCCAGGCATGTTGAGTTGACACGGGTAGGGACACGGGCGTGTCCTAGAACCCGTGCAGTGCTCGGGTTGATTTCAGTGAAAAATGATGGGGGTATACGGCCGGCCACACGGCCGTGTCAGGTGGAACACGAGCGTGTCAGCTCGAACACGGGTGTGTTCGATACCCGTGTGAGGTTCCAGGCGAGCCGATTTTGACGACGAATGAGGCACACGGCCCTGGACACAGGCGTGTGCCAGGCCGTGTTCGGTCCAGATTGGGCATTTTAGTCCCGAATCAAAGCCGTTCGTTTCCTTATGTTGAGATCCAACGGCTGGGGGTTGTTCCTGAAGGGATATACCCGGGTTTTGACTTAGAAACCCTCACTTTTCTTAAGTGTTATCTTTCTAAAAACCTTAGAGAGAGAGGAGAGCCAAGGAATGAAGAAGGAGCTAGATCCCGCCATTGGAGGAGCTTCGGAGCTCCGAATCGCGAGCCGACTCCGGATCCACGGAGGCAAAGCTAGTGCGGTGCTTTTCATCCGATTACTTTTCAATGGCGCCAAAGAGGAACGCTAGGGTAATGATCCTCATCTTGAGCATGAGTAGCTCTCTTTCTTTGCATAGGAAGCCCGCTCTCGCGAGTTTACGGAGAATTGGAGGCATTCCTTCGGGGAGATATGTGAAGTCCCTGTTGTTTAGAGTCCGTAAGCGAGAACGGACATAGGCTTGATGTGTGAAGCCTACCCGGACATGTTGGTCTGGATCGGTGATGTTGCATTGCATAAATGCCGGAGAACACTCCGTGCTATAGATTATTTTTCGGGTTTTCTACGTGGTAGATTGCAGCAGGGAGCCTTGGGGACTAACCCAAAGGTGCACCCGGAAAACTGGGCGGATACGAGATCTTGACAACTTGGTGGCCTGAGAGCCAACTTGAACATAACCGGGTTATGTGAATTGTGATGGAAATGGAACTCGGTGGAAGTTTGACCCGCGCAAATGGCTTAAATTGTCGTTGCGATGTGAGCATGGGTTAGATGATACCGTACCCGTTCTATGTCGTTCGGTTAAAGAGACCTAAAGGCACGTGGCACTTGTCATTGGCATAGATTAGGGTCTTCGGCTGTCAATGGATTAAATTGTCGTGACCCAGGCCAAGAAGACAAATTGCTCATAGGTTTGGCCGTCAAAGTTGCGGTGGTGAGTCCGGAATGTCTATGGCTTTAATTGACGTGACATCAACCGGTTCACCGAGAATGTGCCCTGAGAGCACGGGGCGTGTGGCCGTGCGAGCCAACGTCTGTGATGAAATGGCTATATGTTTATATTGCTCGCTTATGCTAATGAAATGCAGGGAAGGAGCATCGCCGCCCCGAGTTGGGGGCGGGATCGTTATAATTTGGTCAGCATTGCTGACTGTTGCCTTGTTTTGCCACCGTGCGGTGGTTTGTTGCTTGCAGGTGCAGCTGGACCAAGCGGTCAATAGCGGCCTAAAGCCCGAATGTGAAGGCCGCCCTTGAAGGCCTAATTGGAAGTGTTTACTGCTTTGTTCATGTGTGACCGGCCTGTGTGCCGTGGTTTGTAAAACATGTAATTTAAAGTGAAACATTTTGTAAAGCCTTAAGGCTTATTTTGGGTATTTTTGTATAACATTCCTATTCTGTATTAGTGGATATTCGTGCTTGAATGCTGGGTTCTTTGTTACAAATTTTATAAAATGCTTCCGCTAGAATGCTCTGTGTAGGACGTTGAGATTGGTTGGATGGTTTCCATAAGTAACCACCCGGTCTGTGTGTAGTATATGGCTTTGGGCCCCGGCCGGACCTACTGCTATATGCTATGCGACGGATAGGGGGTGTTACAATTTGGTATCAGACTACTGGTTTTGTTTGGGCTTAAACTGAATTCGTGGGCGAATTCTTTTTAAGGGGTGGTGAGCACATTGTGTGCGTCATCGTTATAATGGTAAAAGAACCCATGAATGTCCACTTAGGAATGAAAATACTCGTGTTTGAGGAACCTGCGTGTTCCTATAATTGCTGTTTGCAATTTTATTTGGTCGCTTAACGGTGTTTTGTACCACTATAGGTGACCAGAAGTGGTGTTGGGCCATCAGAACGCCGAGTTTCTGAGGCTAATAGTGCACCGGATGTTGCTCCTGCAACACCTCTGTCGGCTGAGAACATACGATTGGTGGCTGAAGCGGTGTTGGCCGTGATAAATGCGCAGCCTGCAAGGCAGATGCAGCAGCCCGCTCCTACGATGGAGCAAGAACCTCTTCAAGAGGCTGAGCCGAGGAGAGTGGAGCAAGTGGTTGTGGAACCTGTAGTGCCAAGGAGGGAAACTGAGAGGCAGCTTAAGCATGTTATGATCTTTAGCCCTCCGTTATTCTCGGGGTTGGGAACCCCATCTCAGGCTGAAGACTGGCTCTTCAGGGTGAAGAGAGTCATGACAGCAACAGATACAGAGGAGTGGCAAATGACCACCATCGCTACGTTCCTTCTGGACGGTGAAGCGAGGATGTGGTGGGAAGGATTGGAGCTGCATCATTTGAGGGGTAGACAACTGATAGACGTTCTGATGGAAGAGTTCTCGGGATTGTTCTTAGCAAGATACCTCCCTTCTACTCAGAGGATTTCGATGGAGAACGAATTTCTGAAGTTGGTTCAGGGTGAGAAGAGCGTGGATGAATATCTCCATGAGTTCACCCGTTTGAGTCGATATGCTAGCTCCACCATCATGGATGAGGAGCGCAAGACTAATCACTTCTATGAAGGCTTGAGGGATGAGTTGAGACTACTACTTTCGGGGCCGATGATGCAGGGTTTCTTAACCTTAGTAAATACTACCCGGTCCTTGGAGAAGGACATGAAAAATGTACAAGCAAAGAAAATCTTGGGTGAGAAGAAATCTGAATTCAAAGTGCCGACTACTTCAAAGTCCGGCTATCGGAGGGCTTTCAAGAAGTAGAGGACTTCGGGTCCAGCTCCTTCTGGTGCTTCTGGGGCGACTACGAGTCGGACCCCAGGCGCGTGTTTTACTTGTGTCAAGACGGGGCATTTTGCTCGCGTCTATTGGAGCGGACGTCCTAAGTCCGAAAGAAGGCCAGGAGCTACTTATGAAGAGAAGGGAAAGGTGGTGGAGTCGATCGCATCCCATTATGCTCCGGCCCAACCAAGGGTCTACAATCTTGGCCAACAGGAGGCCATCAAACAAGCTGATGTGGTGACAGGTACGGTTTAATTTATAGCAAGTCAATTTCTTTAAATACTTGTTATGCACGTGTTACCTTACCTCTGCTTGTTTAGGATTTGTATTGATTTGTGAAAATCCAGCACGAGCACTCTTCGATACGGGAGCTTCACACTCCTTCTTGTCCGAAGGATTTATATCACGCATCGGAGTCCCTTCTTCGATGGCGAAGGATAAGTTGGATGTGTTGTTGCCCAATGGGTGTTCGATGCGAGCGGATAGGATCTGCGATGTTACGATTCATATTGGGGAGTAGGAGTTCGACCTGCGGGCGTTTTACTTCCGTTGGTGGAGTTCGACGTCATATTTGGCATGGACTGGCTCTCGGAGCAGCAGGCCCATATAGATTGCGGTAGCAAGGAAGTCAAGCTGGGAGCAAGTCGTGAGATGACTTTTACGGGCTTAAAGGGGTCGAGCAAGACGTTGATGTCTGCTCTTCAGGTGGCGAAGGCGGTTCGTGCCGGAGTAGAACTGTTCTTTACACTAGTGGAGGTTGCAAAGCTGAAGCCCGCGTTTGATTGTATTGCAGTGGTATCGGAATACCCTGATGTGTTCCCCGCAGATCTTCCTGGAGCCCCGCCTCAGCGGGAGATAGATTTTACGATCGAGCTAGTGCCAGGTGCCAAGCCTGTGTCACGATCTCCTTATCGGCTAGCGCCTAAGGAAATGGCGGAGCTGAAAGTTCAACTGCAAGAGTTGTTGGAGCAAGGGTATGTGCGCCCGAGTTCTTCGCCTTGGAGCGCACCGGTCCTCTTTGTTAAGAAGAAGGACGGAAGCTTGAGGCTATGTATTGATTATCGGGAGCTCAACAAGCTGACGGAGAAGAACAAGTACCCGATCCCCCGGATTGATGATCTTTTTGATCAGTTAGTCGGGTCGACGGTGTACTCGAAGTTGGATCTCAAAGCTGGGTACTATCAGCTGCGAATAAGGGAGAGTGATATCCCGAAGACAACGTTTAGTACAAGATACGGGCATTATGAGTTTACAGTCATGCCATTTGGGCTGACTAATGCGCCGTCAGTGTTCATGGATTTGATGAACAAGACTTTCAGGGAGTACTTGGACTATTTCGTGATCGTCTTCATCGACGATATTTTGGTGTACTCGCAAAGTGAGGAAGATCACTTCAAGCATCTTCATTTGGTGTTGGAGACGCTAAGGAGAAATCAGTTGTATGCCAAGTTCTTAAAGTGCGAGTTTTGGCTATCCTCAGTGGCGTTCCTCGGGCATATAGTGAGTGGAGAGGGTATTGTTGTGGATCCGGCGAAGATTGTTGTGATACGGGAGTGGCCTGAGCTTGCTACTGTGGCGGAAGTCGGGAGTTTTCTGTGGCTTGCTGGCTATTATAGGCGCTTCGTAGAGAACTTCTCACGGATAGCGTTACCTCTCACTACTTTGACGAGGAAGGAGCATAAGTTCGTCTGGACGCCGGAGTGCGCACGAGCTTTTGAGGATTTGAAGTGTCGGTTGACCACGGCGCCTGTGCTGAGTTCGCCATGTGGAACCGAAGGCTATGAGATTTATAGTGATGCTTCGGGCAGCGGTTTGGGTTGCGTGCTACTGCAACACGGAAGTGTAATAGCTTATGGCTCAAGACAGCTAAAAGTGCATGAGAGGAATTATTCGGTCCAAGACTTGGAGTTAGCGGCCCTGATTTTTGCCTTGAAGCTGTGGAGACACTATTTGTACAGTGTGAAGATTGATATCTACACCGATCACAAGAGCCTGAAGTATCTTATTGATCAGAACGATCTAAATATGCGGCAGCGTAGATGGATGGAGTTCCTGGGGGACTATACATTCAAGATCCACTGTGTGCCTGGCAAAGAGAATGCGGTTGCGGACGCGCTGAGTCGCCGAGCCCCAGCTCAAGCGAATTGGCTATCAGTGCATGATGAGCGGTTGGTGCGAGAGTTGGAGGCGTTGGAGATTGTTTGTGTGGATAGACAATCAGGAACTGAAGCAGTTCTGAATTGGACTGAAGTCCAATATGACCTGGCTGATCGTATTCGGCAGGCTTTGGATATGGATGCTCCTATGAAGTAGTTCATGGTAGAGGCTCTGGATGGGTCAAATTCCCAATTCGTCGTGGAGGACGGATAACTTTGGAGAGACGGTCGTTTGTGCGTCCCAAGTGTCGGCAATTTACGTGTGGAGTTGTTGTACGAGGCACACCATACCAAGTACTCGATTCACCCGGGGAGCACGAAGATGTACCGTGATGTGAAGAAACTGTTTTGGTGGTCGTGTTTAAAGAAGGATGTGGAGCTATACGTAGTGAAGTGCCAAACTTGCGCCTTGGTAAAGACGGAGTGCCAAAAGCCGGGAGGATTTCTTAAGTCCTTGCCTATTCCGGAGTGGAAATTTGACGACATCTCTATGGACTTTGTGCACGGTTTGCCAAGGTCGCAAAAGCGGAACGACGCCATTTGGGTGGTTGTTGATCGATTAACGAAGGTGTCGCATTTTATTCCGCATAGGAAGGATGATCCGGTGGAGAAGCTGGCAAAGCTTTATGTGGATAACATAGTATGGCTTCATGGTGTGCCCCGCAGCATCGTGAGTGATCGAGATGGGCGGTTCACGTCCAATGATTGGAGGCTTGTGCATCAAATGTTGGGAACAAAGCTGAAATTCAGCACAGCCTTCCATCCACAAACGGATGGGCAGACCGAGAGGGTCAATAGAACCATGGAAGACATGCTTCGCATGTGTGTCTTGGATTTTGGAAAGCAATGGGAAGACCACCTTTATTTGGTGGAGTTCGCATACAACAATAGCTACCAAGCGAGTATTCAGATGGCGCCTTTCGAGGCCCTATATGGTAGAAAACGTCGCACGCCGTTGTCTTGGTTAGAAACGGGTGAGTCAAAGTTGTATAAGCGATCAGAAGTGGAGGATGCTACTTCTTTGGTGAGAACCATTCGGGAGAGGTTGCTTATCGCTCAGGACCGCCAAGCAAAGTACTATAATACAAAGCACAGGAATGTGGAGTTCGCTGTGGGCGATTATGTATACTTAAAGATCAAGTCGTTCAAGGGTGTCTCGCGGGTGCGGCGATTGAAAAAGCTAAGCCTGAGGTACCTTGGACCATTTGAGGTTCTGGAGCAAGTTGGTGAAGCGGCCTATCGGTTGAAGCTTTCAGTTGAGCTTAGTGGTTTACATGATGTATTCCACATTTCGGTGCTTCGGAAGGCGGTGCAAGAGCCTACGCAAGTGATCGCGGTTGATCAAGTGCCGGTGGATAGTGGGCTAACGCCAAAGGTTAAGCCCGTGCGGATCGAGGACTCGGAGGTCAAGTGGCTACGCAATAAAGAGATCAGGATGGTCAAGGTCCGGTGGGACAATTGCGGTCGTGAGGAGCTCTCTTGGGAGCGAGAGCATACTATGCTTGACGAATATCCAGAGTTGTTCCGCTCAGGTATAATTTTTGGTTTTGTACATGTCTTTCCTTTGTGTAATTTCGTGGATGAAATTCTTTTAAGAGGGGGAGAGTTGTAATGCCCCGAAACTCAAACGAGTAAAGGGGGACGTTTTGGACTAGTTTGGGTTCTGGCTGCAGGCACACGGCCTGGGACACGGGCGTGTCCCAGGGCATGTCAAGCCTGTGTCAACACTGAGACGGGAAGTCGACACTTTGGTCTCGACATTGTGTCGAGACTGGGCACACGTCCTGTGACACGGGCGTGTCGCAGGGCGTGTCGACCTGTGTCGACACTTAGCCGCGAAGTCGACACTCTGCTTCGATGAAGTGTCGAGACATGGCACACGGCCTGCGAGACGGGCGTGTCGCAGGGCGTATCAACCCGTGTCGACACTCGTCCCGCGAAGTCGACACTTTGGTCTCGACATTGTGTCGAGACAAGGCACACAGCCTAGGACACGGGCGTGTCCAAGGTCGTGTCATCAGGTCGACGATCTTCGCTCGACGAAGTGTCGAGTGTCGAGACCGTGTACACGGCCTAGGGTCCAGGCGTGTTGAGTTGACACGGGTAGGGACACGGGCGTGTCCTAGAACCCGTGCAGTGCTCGGGTTGATTTCGGGGAAAAATGATGGGGGTACACGGTCGGCCACACGGCCGTGTCAGGTGAAACACGGGCGTGTCATCTCGAACACAGGCGTATTCGATACCCGTGTGAGGTTCCAGGCGAGCCGATTTTGACGGCGAATGAGGCACACGGCCCTGAACACGGGCGTGTGCCAGGCCGTGTTCGGTCCAGATTGGGCATTTTAGTCCCGAATAAAAATCGTTCGTTTCCTTATGTTGAGATCCAACGGCTGGGGGTTGTTCCTGAAGGGATATACCCGGGTTTTGACTTAGAAACTCTCACTTTTCTTAAGTGTTATCTTTCTAAAAATCTTAGAGAGAGAGGAGAGCCAAGGAAGGATGAAGGAGCTAGATCCCGCCATTGGAGGAGCTTCGGAGCTCCGAATCTCGAGCCGACTCCGGATCCACGGAGGCAAAGCTAGTGCGGTGCTTTTCATCCGATTACTTTTCAATGGCGCCAAAGAGGAACGCTAGGGTAACGATCCTCATCTTGAGCATGAGTAGCTCTCTTTCTTTGCATAGGAAGCCCGCTCTCGCGAGTTTGCGGAGAGTTGGAGGCGTTCCATCGGGTAGATATGTGAAGTCCCCGTTGTTTAGAGTCCGTAAGCGAGAACGGACATAGGCTTGATGTGTGAAGCCTACGCGGACATGTTGGTCTGAATCGGTGATGTTGCATTGCATAAATGCCGGAGAAGACTCCGTGCTATGGATTGTTTTTCGGGTTTTCTACGCGGTAGATTGCAGCAGGGAGCCTTGGGGACAAACCCAAAGGTGCACCCGGAAAACTGGGCGGATACGAGATCTTGCCAACTTGGTGGCCTGAGAGCTAACTTGAACATAACCGGGTTATGTGAATTGTGATGGAAATGAGACTCGATGGAAGTTTGACCCGCGCAAATGGCTTAAATTGTCGTTGCGATGTGAGCACGGGTTAGTTGAAACCGTACCCGTTCTATGTCGTTCGGTTAAAGTGACCTAAAGGCACGTGGCACTTGTTGTTGGCATAGATTAGGGTCTTTGGCGGTCAATGGCTTAAATTGTCGTGACCCAGGCCAAGAAGACAAATTGCTCATAAGTTTGGCCGTCAAAGTGGCGGTGGTGAGTCCGGAATGTCTATGGCTTTAATTGACGTGACATCGACCGGTTCACCGAGAATGTGCCCTGAGAGCACGGGGCATGTGGCCGTGCGAGCCAACGTCTGTGATGAAATGGCTATATGTTTATATTGCTCGCTTATGCTAATGAAATGCAAGGAAGGAGCATCGCCGCCCCGAGTTGGGGGCGGGATCGTTATAATTTGGTCAGCATTGCTGACCGTTGCCTTGTTTTGCCACCGTGCGGTGGTTTGTTGCTTGCAGGTGCAGCTGGACCAAGCGGTCAATAGCGGGCTAAAGCCCGAATGCGAAGCCGGCCCTTGAAGGCCTAATTGGAAGTGTTTACTGCTTTGTTCATGTGTGACCGGCCTGCGTGTCGTGGTTTGTAAAACATGTAATTTAAAGTGAAACATTTTGTAAAGCCTTAAGGCTTATTTTGGGTATTTTTGTATAACATTCATATTCTGTATTAGTGGACATTCGTGCTTGAATGCTGGGTTCTTTGTTACAACTTTTATAAAATGCTTCCGCTAGAATGCTCTGTGTAGGACGTTGAGATTGGTTGGATGGTTTCCATAAGTAACCACCTGGTCTGTCTGTAGTATATGGCGTCGGGCCCCGGCCGGACCTACTGCTATATACTATGCGACGGATAGGGGGTGTTACACTGCATTTCAACCGGTATTCGGTTATATTTGCATCAGCCGGTCTATGACCATTTTGTGCATTGTTTTGGCCCAATGGTGTGCAATTGTGCATTCTATTGTTGGGGGTAAACACATGGTGCTAACCAGGGGCTCTTTCTAGTTGCTTTTGTTGCATTTCTGCATTGCTTGAGGGTCCTCTTTGGATTTATTTGTTTGTATGCATGTGGTGCATTTTCCCCAAGTCTGGAATTCAGGTTTGAGGAAAATTTACTGTTGTGCGTTTCTTTCACGCACGGTTTCTGCCTGATCGTGCATTTTGATGAGCTGGAGAATCGTCGAGCTCATTTCGTCGAGCTGAGTTCGACGATCTTCACGCACAGTTTCATCGGAATTGTGCGCTAAGGAAATGCACGATTTTCCTGTAGCTTTCTGGTTTGTTGAAATTTGTGCTTAATCGTGTGCTTTGTTCACGCACGGGCGGAAGCGCCCGTGCGCGTGTAAAACTCACGTTTCCCCTATATGTTCCTATTTTCCTGCGCTGTGTTTACCCATGTGATATCCTTCACGCACAGACGAAAGTGCCCGTACATGCGTAAAATGCACCTGTCAACACATCTTCATCCACAAGCTTGGCCTAGAAGTTAATAACGCACGGTTAGTGCACGATCGTGTGCTAGACCATGCGCGACTATTTTTCTGACCTGCTTCTATTTAAGCGCAGATTTTCCTCCATTTGAAAGGACCGGACCTCAGCCATTTCAGCCACCTTTTTAGTTCAAAGATCCGCCATTTCCCTTCGTTCTCCACCGTGGAGAGGGTTCCCAGCAAGCTTTCAATGCCAAATTAAAGTCGGAGCTTCCTCTCAGCCTCCTCCTTCATCCTTGAGCTTCTAGAAGAGTTTGATCTAGATTTCTCCATCAAGCTAGGTGAAGTTTGTTCCATCCTCCACCGTATCGTTACACAAAGAAGACGGGTCCATTGGGAGTGAGTGACAGCCTCCTCTACCCCGGACGTAGTTGAGGACTGAGCTAGGACGCGAATTAACAAGATGGTGATTCCTTCCATGAATCCTCAGCAAGACTTCGGATCCGGTCGATTTCGCACACTATCCTCCTGTTTTGTTGTTGATAGTGTAGTTTGATCCTTTTGTACTTGATGAAGTCTGCTTAATGTAATATATAATTGTATACAATCATGTCTATGTGATTTTATATTTACGTTATTTGCATGAGGTGTTCCATTTCAACCCACCACCACATCCGGTTCTGCCACTCTAGCGATTGCTAGAGGTGTGCGTAGCAACAAGGTGCTATCGACCCTCATTCTGTCATTCTTAACACCTCATCTGCAAGCCTACTCGTCCATCCTCCTAGCGATTCGGTGCATAGTGGCCCGTGTAGTCTTCCATCCTGCCTGGCGAAGCATCGCATAGTGGCGTTGCATAGGAGTAGTTTATTAGCGTTTTACTTTCTTTTTCCACAACAATCGAAACCCCCTTCGTTAACTCCTACCTAAGGACTTCAATCACAAGTCCTCCTCAAAATTAACTCCACCTTACTGTGTTCCTTGAGAGATCGATGCTTGGGGACATTCGTCCATTTTATATTACTTGTGCGACCGGTACACTTGTCGTTCAACACATCAAGTTTTTGGCATTGTTGCCGGGAAGTACAGTCGTGTGAGTATTTATAGAGGGAGATAGGAGATAGAAGCCCTTTTCCATTTGTACATTGCATGTTTCTTTTTTGCTTTATTTTTAGAATTTGTTGCATATTTCTTTTTGCCCTTTTCTGATTTTTGATTTAGATAGAAGATCTGTGTTATTTTTATTCTAGTTGTGTAGCACCGTTTCGGTAAATATTTTTGTTCGTGATGTATTCCGTAGCCGAGTGCCATCTCTATGACACTTTGTGTCGATACATTGACGTCATGGTTGTTATGAATGCCGAGCATAGTATTAGGTGTTTGCTATGTCAAGGGGTAGGACACATGGTGAAGGATTCCCCTCGCTTGTACGAGCCTTCTCCCTTTGAGGGCATGTGCGCATCAACCTCCCGTTCGCGGAAGACTGTTGTGGTAGGCCTACCAGGGTGTTGCCTGGCCTATATACTGACATCGATCATCGGTCTCGTTCTTTACCCGTTGAGATTATCGAAGAATCTCTCGCTGCATACAGATCCTTCATGGGTCCCTCACTCCCTTTTTACGAGCTTCCCTTGAGTGATGACGATCACTCTAGTGTTAGCCAACAAAACGAGGATCAGGAATCCATGGGCGCTCCTTTATAGGACGCAGAGATTTTTCCTGTCGACGGTGTGGCGCCTGCGAATGATTTTGCGATGGGGCCGGCTCATTCTATGCCTGATTTCGAGTGCAGTTTCGCCCCTCCTCAATTTTTGCCTGATCGTGCTACTCCCTTTTCTTATGAGTCGGCTGATGATGCGGTATTTTTGCACGATTCGGTGCCTGAGGTTGCGCCGAAGTGGGATGATGACTCTATTATATCTGACGGAGAAGGTGGATCTTCAGAACACTTTTACGCACGCCGTGGGATGAGGAATATCCTTTTTATGATGTGAAGGTTTGCACCTCCTTATTGGACGAGGCCGTCCCCCTTACAACCGTGGACCTCGAGTTCTCGGATTCCCCACGATACGACTCATATGACACCGATTGTGATCTATGCTTGGATCCTGCTAGGAGTGAGACCAGGACCACTCCCCCTATCTCTGATTATTTTAGTTTTTCATCTCCTTTATTTCTTGATCCCCTTTCTGTATCTGAGCCTGTACGGGTTTAATCTTCATAGGTGCTTCAGGAGGAATTGGAGCTTCCAATTATTGCTCCATTTATTGCTATCTCCTCCTGTCGTCTCCATGTACACGATACCTTGCTGGGCAAGGATTTATTTTGTGGTTAGATGAGTGAGGACCAGTGCTCCTCCTCTTCTTACTTCCTATTTCCTCTACCTGTGTTAGGCAGCTATTATTATTTAGGTAGAGGGGTAACTGCTTTATCGTCGTATCGGTACCCGTTACCTAAACGGCTAATGGAATAGTTACTTGTGGACTTTTCTTTTCATAGGCCAATTAGCTAGAACCTTTTCCTTAGCCGAATAAGTCATGATGGGATGACAATAACCCCAGTACTTATGTAGGAGTAGGATTAGTTAGTTAACTTTTACTGTTTTAGAAATAATTTTGCATGTTGTTTATTTTATTTTTGCCTTAATGCACGCTTGCGCGATTTTTGTGTGCTTGCAACTAATTCGGGAAGATTGCCTAGTCGCTTAGGAGGTTCTTTGCTGCATTTGCTTTTGTTTTTCTCGATGTTGTTGCAGGAGGAGACTTCCTGGAGAAAATGAGTTGAATCGGGTTGTTTTTGCAACACGCACGGTTTGGAGAAAACGTGCGCAGCAAAAACGCACGACCGTGCGTTTTTTATTTATAAAAACGCCGGCCGAGCAATTTTGACGCATGCTGGCCCAAATTCCCGTGTGTCTGCTGCAATCGCCCGCTTCTCCTCCATTTTCTCCGGCGAGATCTCCATCACCTCCTCCAAATCCTCCCACATTCCTCATCTCTCTCGCTTTCTCTCTCTCTCTCTCTCTCCTCATTGTCATGGGTTATAAGAAGGTGATTAGCATGTTGCGCAGCTTCGGTGGTGCCTCCTCCTCCTCTATGCAAACTGCGGTTCCGGCAAAGCCGGATGATGCTCCGGATGCTCCAGTGAATACTGAAGATGCAGAGCAGATGCTTCGTTTTTGGCGACCTGAGATGATCACGAGGTTTGATCGTTGGGTCCAAAAACCATTTTTAGATTTTCGTTTCGTTTCGGACGAGGAGATCGCGGCCATTGGTCTAAAGCTGGAGGTGGACCATTTACTCGATGTGGGTTCGTGGCGTCGTCTCTTCTCCATTATGGAGACCGGATTTCACGAACTCACGCACATATTCATCTCCACCTTTCGCATTTTGGAACTACGTGACGCAGCCACCGGTGAGTCCACTGCGATGACATTCCGGTTGAACTTATGTCCTTACACTTTTAGTGTGGGTATGCTTGCTGTTTATGCGGGGGTATACACGATTGACGAACTCACGAAGTCGGACGTTATTTCCCGACCATTTGACTTCCCAACTGGTGCTTCTCCCCACACATTCTGGCAGGAGATCACTGGGCTATCACAGCAGTACGAGGCGTGGTCAGCCAAGTCGTCCCATATCATCTCGCTCGCACTCCACTATGTTCAGCACTTGATCGGGTTGTCACAGCATCAACGCTGGCTCGATGAGTCAGAAAGCAGGGTGGTCGGATCTTCTCTACCTCTATAGCATGCATAATGGCGTCCCTCTCCACCTCGGCCGGGTTCTTGCGGATTTCTTCCTTCACCAGGCCACATACGTGCCTTTGAAGGCCATCCGTGTTTCGCACTTTATTATGCAAATCGCTAAGGGATTAGTAGTTTTTGACACAATGCCATCCATGACTCCCGTTTCCATGGCGATTTTATTTCGGCCACCATGATGACTGCCTTCAGATTGGTACGTCGCATTTCCTCTAGTGGTACGTGGCACTACGTTATTCATACTGTGGAGCGTATGCAACTAGCTAGGGCTTCTTCTGCAGATGCGGGATCATCTTCGGAGTCCCATCGGCCCGACGATGCCGGGCCGGTCCATCCCGTGCCCCTGGCCCCAGCGCCTTCTTTTATTCATGCCTCGCATCGTAGGAGTTTCGCGAAGGATTATCCCGACTTCTACGCACGGCATATGAAGATGGAGGAGCTGTTGCGCGAGCAGCACGACATGATGACGGGCATTATTGACTTTCTTCAGGTGCCCCCTGCTGCCCCTGCTCGAGCTTCTATTTCCCGTGCTCGTACTCCGCCTCCACCTCCATCTTTTCCTGATCAGCCTGAGTGACTGCTGCTTTTTTACTCGGTTGGGGTTATTTGTTGATTTTCTTCATTTTTTGTGTTTTTGTTGATTCGACTGATTATGTATTATACTTTATTCAGCTGGGGCTTCGTCCCCAGGGTGGTTAGTAGATTTATTGTTTGCAGTGACTTTCATTCTTGTGTTACTGTGTTTAGTTTAGTTTTATATATGAGATGATTGTGTTTATTTTAATAACTCTCAAGCAATGCTTAGATTAAATTTGTTATGGCTTTGTGTATACATTTTTTTCTTGAGCTATTTTGTAGGGAACTTTTTCCTTGTGCGGCGGAGAAGTATATTTGTTGTAGGTTTGGCTTCATGCTTTATTGCAAGCTTCTGGTATGCTCATTTGCTGAGCATGGGGTAACCTCTCCCTCAACTTGTATTTCTCTATTTTTATTGCAAATCCTGGATAGATTGTTTAGTTTAAGTCTGGTGGGGGGAGAGTTATGCGGGTTATCTATGCACATGCACTATTAGAACTTTCATACCAAAAGCATATTTTCATTTTCTGTTTCTATATTATCAATTCCGCCTCGTGCACCTACACCCACATGAGCCCGATCTTAAGCACGCGCTCGGCTCAAGGCAAATTTATTTCTTTTGTGTTCACTTTAAAATAGTGGTGCTGTCTTAGGATTTCAGGATAGAGTAGTTCAAAACTCGTGCAATGCTCCTAATCGAGTACTCATGGTGTATAGAAATAGTATAGATTTAATTTTTCTTTATACTCGTAGATTTATACTTTTCTGCATTTATAAATATTATTTGTACTACTCAAAAGTATCGAATCTTGAGTAATAAAATGGTAGTGTAGCAATGTGTGTAGTCGTCACTAGCCTCGTATTGCTCGGGTCAGGAGGAAGGATTACCTTTCTCGGTGGCTAAGAACTTGGCCCAAACTACTCTCGAAGCATTGGTGCATGGTTAGTCTAGCGTGAGCGTGATGTAGTCCATCATTTTGGCCTGGTTGAGTCTTGTACCTGTCCTAACGATAATCCTTGCTAGCCTATTTTGAGCCTACCCCTCCTGTTGATTTAGCCCCACTTCGTGATCACCAGATCCTAAAAGCATTTCCCACTTGCACACCCAAAGCTCGATGTATTAGTATGTTAATTCTTATGTTGGTGTTGTTGCTGTGGTGTTGATATGTGGTTGTACGTTGAAATTTTCTTAAAGATTTGGCTAAAAGTGTGTTATAAAATTCTGGAAAAAGAAAAGAAAAGAAAAAATATATGTTCTGATATTTATGGAATAATAAAGTGAAAATGAAGAATTTGTTTGTGTTATTGTTGTGGTGTAGGCATTGCACACACCCGTGTTATCAAGTTCAAGTCTAGTAGTGTGGTGCACCTATTTTTTATTGTTGGCAAGAGGATATCTTTTTGTTGAGCTCATTTGGGTTAGGTGCGTTGCCCTCATTTTTATCTTTGTTTACCTCACCGAAACCTAAGCCCCTTTTCTACCCTAAAGTCCTACAGATTCACGCTTCAATCAAACTAGCGTCGTGGAGAGAGTGTGAACGGGCAAGCGTATGGTCCCCGACATTGATGGATTTCTTTGGAGGTGATCCCGAGCCTCGGTCTTGTGCAATGCTCAACTGAGTGTCCTGCCTACTTTCTTCCTACGCATGACCGAACGATTCTCCAAGATTCCATTTTTGAGTAGTTACAATACTTATTTACGTCTGTAGAAATTTAAAAACTTCATAGCATAATTACAAATTGTATCTATTATATTTTCTATGCCCATGAAAGTATTTGATTTCTCTCTTTACTTTATTTAGAAATTTGTAAGCCAGCTAGCTGTTTTCTAGTTCATGGAGAAATGATTTGCTCGGGACAAGTGTGCGAACAGGAAAAAGCAGACCGAAAATTTAGAGTAATGCAAACTTTATTATCCAAAAATATACCAATTACAATGGTATAGCCTCCTTTTTATAGAATGGAGGAGATGAGAGAGATTACAATTAAGCAATGTGAGACTAAAAATTTACAAGTATATGCGGCTTTACAAAAAGGCAAACCGGACAAGTCGTACGGTTAGACAAGCCGGCTAACCGCCCTACAATCAATAGTAGGAGAGAACAAGCGCCACATAGAGCAAGCCTCCACAGGAGACCGCTAGACCGCCCGGTCTCCAAGTCGTCTGAGACAAACCGCCAGACCGCTGGATACCAAACAGCAACATCCCGACAGACAGACCGGCCAGGATAAACCGCCAGACCGCCCAGTCTCCGAACAGCAATAGACCGCCCGACCTCCATACTACAACACTCCCACTCAAACTGGAGCATAGATATTAACCATGCCCAGCTTGTCGCAAATGTGGAAAAAGGAAGCGGACATCAGCTTGGTGAAGATGTCCACCAACTCGTTGTCTAGAGTGACGAACGGAGTATAAATCTATTTCTTTAAGATCTCCTCCCGGATAAAATGACAGTTGACTTCTATGTGCTTCGTTCTCTCATGAAAGATCGAATTTTTGTAGATGTATGTCGTGGCCTTATTGTCACAGAACATAGGAAAATGATAGTTGTAGACCTCTCCTAAATCAAGCATGAGAGCCCGTAACCATTTCAACTCACACGTGGTCGATGTCATACTGTGATATTCCGCCTCTGTACTAGACCTGGAGACCACAGATTGTTTCTTGCTCTTCCAACTCACAAGATTGCCTCCAACAAATGTGCATAAACCTGATGTCTACTTGCGGTCCTCTTTGTCATCAGCATAACTCGAATCAGAGTACGCGTCAACCCTTAGGTGACCATTCTTATAAAAAAGGAGTCCTTTCCCTAGTGCTGCTTTAATATACTCCAATATCCTTAGGGCATACTATAGATGACACTATATAGGAGCATGCATGAACTGGCTCACCTTACCAACAACATAAGAGATGTCGGGTCTGGTTTCCATGAGATAAATGAGTTTGCCCACCAGATGCCGGTACCTCGTAAGATGGGATAGAAGAGGCGAGTCATCTGTCCAAGTTTTGTCTTCTCTAGTAGCCATTGGAGAACGGGTAGGTTTAGCACCAGTCAATCTTGCCTCCTTTAGAAGATCAAGAGCATATTTCCATTGGGAAAGGACCATGGAGTTTGGCTTCCTAGAGATTTCAATCCCCAGAAAGTATTTCGGGCAGCCCATATACTTTCTGACTAGATGTTGACGGAGGTGTTTCTTTGTCAACGTTACCTCATCCTGGTCATCGCCAGTAAGAAGAATGCCATCAACATAAACCATAAGAACTACCAGACTAGATGCGGTTTTCTGAACGAACAAGGAGTGATTGGCTGAGCTTCTTGTAAAACTAAAGGCCACAACAATGCCGCTAAATTTGTAAAACCAGGCACGAGGACTCTACTTGAGTCCATAGATAGCCTTCTTTAGTCGGCATACTCGTGTATCCCCCTGAGAAACATACCCAGGAGGTTGCTCCATGTAAACATCTTCCTGCAAATCACCATAGAGGAAAGCATTCTTAACATCTAGCAGCGAAATGGGCCAATCCCTGTTGACAGTGACAGAGAGAAGGACCCGAATGGTGCTGAGGCGAGCAACGGGAGAGAAGGTGTCGAAGTAATCAACACCATAGGTCTGAGTGAATCCTTTAGCCACCAGGCGGGCCTTGTAGCGATCCACGCTACCATCGGGATGGAATTTGACAACAAAGACCCAGTGGCAGCCAACGATATTCGTGCCCAAAGGTGGAGGAACCAGGGTCCGGGTGCCCCGTTCAGTAAGGGTAGCAATTTCCTCATCCCTGACAGCCTTCCAATGAGGAATAGTGAGAGCCTCCTGGTAGGTGCGGGGAGTGGCAGTCACTGAGATAGCCAATGCAAACACCCTGCGAGAAGGAGTGAGACGAGCATATGAAACAACAGCAGCCAGCGGGTGTTGGGTACACGTCTACACCCCTTTGCGAAGAGCAATTTGAAGATCCAGGTCGGCGTGTTCCTCAGTAACCAGAGCATCCGTGGCAGAGAGAGCTGGCCCGGGAGAGGAGAGAGATGGCCGCAGAGATAATTGAGATGGCGATGGTGATGAGGAAAAGAGGGAAGGAGGAGACGGTGGAGGTGAAGGTGGGAAAATCTCGACGAGAGTAGACAGGGTGGAGGGGATTGTGGGAGAAGGAGGTGGAGGTGGGTCGGAGGAGAAATTTGACACATTCTCGAAGAATGTCACATCTGCGGAGATATATTGTTTTCAAAGAATAGGATCAAAACAACAGTAGCCTTTTTGAGTAGTTGAGTAACCCAAAAAGATACATTTGATGACACGTGAGTCAAGTTTATCATATGTTGCGGAAGGATTGTGCACAAAGGCAGTGCACCCAAAGATACGCAGAGGAAAAGGTAACGCATCCATGCCAGGATAGAGAAGAGAGAAGGGAGTTTGTCCGTGGAGAACCGTGGACGGAATGCGATTAATGAGGTAACAGGAGTGGAGAACAGTGTAGCCCCAATAGGAGCGAGGAACGTGCATTTATGTCATCAGAGTGCGGGCGACATCAAGAAGGTGATGGTTCTTGTATTCCGCCACCCGCATTTTGTTGCGAGGTATAAACACAGGTAGTTTGATGAAGAATATCATTTTGCACACAAAAAGAAGTGAAAGCATTGCTAAGATATTCCTTATCGTTGTCAAAACGAAAAATTTTAATAGACGTATCAAACTGAGTTTTAATCATATGATAAAAAGATGTTTGTATAGAAAATAGTTCTGAGCGATCCTTTAAAAGATACACCCATGTACATCTAGAGAAATCATCAATAGATGTTACAAAATGAGAACTACCCCGACCAACGGTGAGGGTAGGAGCAGGACCCCAGATGTCGGAGTGAACAAGTTCAAACGGCCGGGAAGATCCATGACCTTGCTTTGGTGGGAAGGAGGAGCGGTGATGCTTGCAAAGTTGGCAGGCTTCACAGTTGAGCAGTGGGCCTTGCGGAGGAAGATGTGGTAAAAGCTGACGAAGAAGATGGGGAGGAGCATGACCAAGACAAAGGTGCCACTGGAGTAGATCAGTAGAAGATGCGGAGAAGGTGGAGAGTGCAGATACGTTATCAAGAAAGTAGAGGTCGCCACTCTTAGTCCCAGTAGCAATCGTCCGCTTGGTGCCTGGATGTTGAAAAGGACAAGTAGTAGACGTGAATGTGACAGAGCATTGTAGTTCTTTGCAAAGGAAAGTAACAGATAACAAGTTATAAGGGAACTTGGGCACATAGAGGGTGTCCACCAAAGCGAAGAGACAGAGTTACTTGAACAACCCCCGTTCCATTGACCGGTGAGGAAGAGCCGCCCGCAACAAGGACCGGGGGTAACCGGTCAAGCTATTGTATGAGAGAAAAACAGTGCGGATTGCCGCTCATATGATTGGTCGCCCTAGAGTAGATCAACCATTTACCTTGAGTAGCGATGTGGGCACTACCTGAAGACGTGACCACATAGGCAGATGGCTTCGAATAGGAAGTGGAGGCGTCACCATATAGTCGAAGATGAGGATGCTTCTTCCAATATTGATAAACCGTGTGGCCGGTGCGGCCACAGTGACAGCAAAGAAAGCGGGAAGCACCACAGTCGCTGGAGGGGAAGTGTCGGCCACCAGAGCCACTGCGCTGAGTATGGTGAGCGGAGTTGCCCGATGGAGGAGGGGAGGATAAGAGCGGACGTTGGAGCAATGAAGTAACAGCGGCGATGCGGGCAGCGGTGGCATCCAGGGTGGGAGACTCTGCCTCACTAAGGATCTGTTGACGGATCATGTCATATGACTCTGGAAGGCGTAGAAGATAACACACAACCAGAAGCTCCTGAACTTGATGGTAAGCAGCTGCTGGAGACATGGAGGGACGGGCAAAGAGGTCTGCATATAAAGTATAGATGCGAGACGTCTGAGCCCCCTTTGAGTAGAGAGCGGCAAGATGTAGCCAAGAGGCCTTGAAGGTTTCATCATGACAGATGACAGGGAGGCCATCAGAGAGGCTATTAGCCAGCCATGTGCGGACAAGAGCATCGATGGCATCCCAGTCGTCAAAGAGAGGGGAATCATGCGGAGGAGGGTCATCGGTGAGACGATGATGTTTGCGTTGTGAGTGGAGAAGGAAGGTGAAGGAGACACCCCAATCTGGATAGTTGGGACCAATAACCTTGGAGGCGGTACCAAGATTACCAGAAGGACTGGGAGGTGTAGGAGGATGAGTGGCAATGGGAGTAGTGGTGGTGGAGATATCAGAGTTGGCAATAGAAGAAAGCAGCGAGAGAAACAAGCCGCGGCTAGAAGGAGAAGTCGCTAGAATGAGAGTGGCTAACAAGGTCGCGGCGACTTAAGGACAGGTCGCGGCGACAAAGAAGAGGAGAGCGGCTAGAACAGGTCGCAGCGACTTAAAGACGGGTCACAGCGACAAAGAAGCGCAGAGCAGCTAGAACAGGTTGGAGCATCTTAAGGACATGTCGCGGCGACAAAGAAGAGGAGAGCGGCTTGAACAGGTCGCGATGACTTAAGTACAGGTCACGGCGACAAAGAAGAGGAGGCAAGAGGCCTCAAAGAGAAAGAGCAGTAACAGGGAGAAACAAGCCGCCCGAACAGGGCAACGATCAGAAGAGGAATCAAGCCACAAAGACAGGTCGCGAAAAGAAGAAACAAGTCGCGAAGACAGAGAGCGCTCAGATAATCAGGAGGAAAGGACTGAGTGCTCTGATACCATGTGCGAATAGGAAAAAGCAGACCAAAAATTTGGAGTATTGCAAACTTTATTATCCAAAAAATGTATCAATTACAATGGTATAGCCTCCCTTTTATAGAATGGAGGAGATGAGAGAGATTACAATTAAGCATTGTGGGACTAAAAATTTACAAGTATATGCGGCTTTACAAAAAGGCAAACCGGACAGGTCATGCGGTTACACAAGTCGGCTAACCGCCCGATAACAAACAGTAGGAGAGAACAAGCGCCACATAGAGCAAGTTGCCACAGGAGACCACTAGACCGCCCGGTATCCAAGTTATCTGAGACAAACCGCCAGACTGCTGGGATACCAAATAGCAATAGCTCAGCAGACAGACCGACCATGATAAATCGCCAGACAGCACGGTCTCCGAACAACAACAGACCGCCCGACCTCCATACTACAACAACGATCAAATGTTTAATTCTAGTCGTCTGATGATCCCGATATTTATAAGGTTTTTTGGACTCATTTGGGTTCATTTTCTCACTCCTGCACCACATTTCAGCCAGTATGCGGTTATATTTGCATCGTCCGGTCTATGACCATTTTGTGCACTATTTTGGCCCAAGGGTGTGCAATTGTACATTCTGTTGTTGGTGGTAAACACATGGTGCTCCCCAGGGGCTCTTTCCAGTTGCTTTTATTGCATTTCTGCATTGTTGGAGGGTCCTCTTTGGATTTATTTATTTGTATGCAGGTGGTGCGTTTTCCCCAAGTATGGAATTCAGGTTTGTGGAAAACGCACAGTCGTGCGTTTCTTTCACGCACGATTTCTGCCTGATCGTGCATTTTGATGAGTTGGAGAATCGTCGAGCTCATTTCGTCGAGCTGAGTTCTATTCCTTAGTTCTTAGTCACCGGCCAAGTGTCCTTGCTCGGGAGAAGTAGGTGTGGGCTACACCCCTTGGGTACAAACTCTTTTTAAGACCAAACTTTAGTTTCAACATATATTTCTCTAAGTAGCATTGAGTTTTCCAAGCAGTGATGTACTCATTAAAGCTGTGTAAAAATCTTTCAAGTAGCATTGAATTTCTTAAAGTAGAGTCAAAATCTCAAAACAACATCAAATTAGCCAAAGTAGAGTCAAAATCTCTGAGCTGCGCTAGAGCATTCAAACAATGCTGAAATCACAAACTAGTGTGGAGTTCTTATAAGTCATCCAACGATCATCTCTCTTAGAACTTGTCACGTACGGATGAGATTTTGGAAAAAATACAGTCATTAAATCTCTATTTTTAGCAAGTTATAAAGGCATATGAATGTAGTATTTAGAGAATTTAAAGACATCAAGAAATATATTAAAAAAAGACATATATAAACAATGTCAGCAGGAAAAGAAAAGAGGGAGGTTAGTCAAAACAGAAAGAGAAGAAGACCCCCTTTTCGATTATTGAGCATGGCCTGGGGGAAGTCTTTTTCCTAAAACAGCCGCCTTACGGTGGTATCAGCACACGGGCTAACATCTACTCCTCTCTTTGTGGGCTAGATCCTTAGATTGTTTATGAGAGAAATTGGGCTCAATTGATCCCAATTGGGTAAGAAAATGTTTAGAATTTTCATGGATTTTCAATCTTGCGGGATCGCTGGAAACCGCCCCTCCGGCGGTCGTGCCGCCGACCGGCGATAGCCCCCACCTCAACGAATGTGGTGGCGGTGGTGGCCAGCCAGGGAGGTGGATGGGTGGCCGGGAAAATGGCTTGAGAGATGCTCCAGGTCAGGCAAATCTCAACCCTTGGATGGAGGAAGAAGAAAGCCAGCAGCCCTTGGATATGCTTTAAGATCTGTGCTAGATCTAGGATTTTAAATTTCATTTTTGTATTTTTCTATAAATGTTATTAGGCTGTTTCAAATTAATTATTAAAAATACCGAGGTTTCCCTACAGTAAACATGGTCTACATGAAAGTTTTAGCCCTAAGGGTCTAGTTTAATATAAAATTAATATGAACCAATTTGGAGTTCAGGTCAGACTACAACACTCATTTTGGTGAGGTCTATACCTAGGCTAGATTAGCGATTATTTTGTGTGCCCCCATCAATCCAGCCATACAAATGACTTAAACTTTTGGATGGGGACTACTCTTACCTATACCTAGAACATATCCAAAAATGGGAAGTTTTAGAAAATACTTACTTAAAGTTTTTATAGAAATTTAATAATTCATGTATGAATTATTTAAAGGGTCTAATGACCTCCAAATCCTCCCAAAATTTGGTGAGTTGTCCTTTGGGTTAATATAGGACTCTGTATAAAATTTTATTTAGTTTGGATAAGAATTCGTATGGAATTTGGTCAACCATAGCTTAGACCAAAAAGGGGTAATTAGGTCAAAGTGTCCCTTGTGGGCTTAAGGGGTCAAATCACCACAACAGAGGTTGATACTTGGTCCCCTGATGTGTTATGTCATTAAACACCCTCTCATGGATTATGGGTGGATTAGGGTGGATTTGACCTAGGACCCTAATTCAAACCCTAAGGTTGAACTTTGGGGGTTTGTGAAGGACATAGGGTGTTATGTCCTTGTACGGGCTTGGTGTTTAGTCCATGTGATTCTAGGGTGCTGAAATGCCCTAAGGAGGAATTTGATGACATTTAGAACTAAATATATAACTTAAACCAACTAGGGTTAGTTTAGGCTTATACCTTTTAGGAAAACATTGATGGGTCATATGACCTTGGATTTTGGTGGTATTGTGGTAGGAGTATTTTCATAGTGATATATACCTCTGGAATTTATTATAGGGTGTCTAGATAACAGTAACTCACCCTTGTAGTTATAAACTTCATCTTTCCCTTTTGATGATATTGATGTAATTATGATTTTTATTTCATAGAATGATTTCAAACTCTAGAAAAGCTGATCAAATAGCATGTAGATGCACTAGTGAATTATTTAGTATAGATGAACATTTCCTTTTAGTACATCATGTGTAAATTAAACTAGTGCACCTTACTTTGATAAATAGAAAATAAATACTATAGCTTGCTGGAAAATTATGTCACTTAGCCAGAGTACTTTTTAGGGCATAAAGAAGCTTGGAAAAATATTTACATGTTGTTTAGTTGAGATTACAAAGATGTTTCTTCACAAAGTGTCTCATGATGGATTTGATTGAGATATTTTTATATATAGTTTACTGACCCTGTAATTGCATGAAATTTAGTCAGTAAGGTTTTATAATCATAATAAAGCTCTGTTAGTTTTTGTATAATTTTTGGACTAGTATTTATGGTACTTCCTTCATTACCCCTAATTAGTTGAATTATCTTGGCTTAATTATTTACAGAATAATTCCTTTATGAAAATCTATGGAATTTGATATTCACTGATCTCTTGTAGTCTTATAGTGTTCATAATTTTTGTATGGTCATATCTTAAGTAAATCTAGTGCTTCATGTTCACAATCACTCATGGCCATATTTTTGGGAAACTTTAATAAATGCCAATTTATTTAGGAAAATTCCAAGTTTCTGAATTTAGGCTAAATATATCATGATAGGCCCCCAATAAATATTTTAGGGATTTTGGATAAATATTTGGAGTACCTCCTATCGTATGTATCATATAGCTTAGATTAGTCTACATATAGTAAAACTGTAGAAATCGTGATAGAATGTGAAATGGACACAGGGAGATGGGGTTATTAGCTTACTGGTTATGGTGAAGTGAAAATGAGTTCATTGTTAGGAATCATCATGGGGAGAAGTGATGGGTTGACTAGTGTAAGTCGTCCTCGGGATCGACGAAAGATCATCTTTCATGTGGAGAGAGAGAGAGTGTGTGAGAGAGTCAAAACACACTAGGGTTAGATACAGAGAAATATTAAAAGGGATCGGGAATTGGGTATTAACCAATAATAGTAAGTGTCTTGCAAAAGGGAACGATGGGCTTCAGCTACCATCATAGTTCCTAGTGCCCTTTGAGAACCCTTCACCGGGTATGCCGGGGGCAGTCCTGGGCTAACCTAAACCGTAAGAAATATCAATGTTTAAGAGTAACTAGTATAACTAGGATTACACTTACACTCACACTCACTGGTGTTGTGGGGGTTAGGTTAGGTCTTACGAGCGGTAGGCTCGTTGGTTTTGGTGATGTGCAGGTTAGCCCGGCGAGTCGATTGCTCGGATGGTTTTGAGACGGACTGGTTAGTCCAGGGAGCTTCGGCTCGGTGGAAAAATTCATTAATGTTGCATGTGAATAAGATATAAGGTGGTGGTTCATCAGTATTGGAGAGTCGTCACACCGACCCATACGTTGGCTCGACAGGTGTGGTTTTGCACTTGGCCAAATAAAGTCCGGCAGTCCAGTCGGCAAGAGTACGCAGGAGCTCCGCTTAGTGCACCAACGTTGAGGCGTATGAGAGGTCTGACTGGTAGTGTGATACCGGTTTAAAGGTGGGCGAGGCCCAACCCACCGATTCCGTTTACCACTACACTGGTATCATGGGAGGTTAGGCTCCAGAAAGGGGGAATGATGGGCCCGCGAACAGACTCTTACTGTGGTTGGTTCGGTGAGTCGATCACCGCGGGCTCGCTCGGGTAGGCAAGTGCACCTATCGCAAGTAGTACTCGAAATTCGGGGGAATACCGAGGTCGTATTGTTCTCGGGGTCGTGTTGACTATTCTTACTCCTCCGGGAGGACTATTATTTTACTGAAAGTAAGGTGGATTTTTTTTACTTAATAAAAGATGGAAAAGCAAAGGAGCGAAAGAAAAAAAAACGATTTAGAAAATATTCGATGAAGGGTTAACGCTCGGCATCGAATCGGATTAAGACTAAAACAATTTTTAATAATAAAAAGACTTAGTTTTCAAATTAATAATAAGGCAACTTGGTCGTGGAGGTTCCACAAATGTGAGCTCACCTAGCTATAGGGATATCGCTCACCTAAACGTTAAGACTATTCGACCGAACGTTAGTCCGACGAAGGATTCCTCTTAACACCCGCTATACGCTAAGAACCCCGCTATTGGGTGGGGAACCCAATCCGGTAGAATTACGCTTGTCCTCTCTCGAGGGTATGCACGCAACTCTATTTACCCAGGGGTGATCGGTCCATATGCACGGCCTCTCGGCTAGCTAGCATATGGACTACGGAAATAGGGCCCACACATCGATATGTGGTCCTACGCGTCGTAAACCCGGGGTAAACCTTAAGTGCTTAAATTAAAATGAAAATAAAGAGCTTCAATTATTATAAATCATTTTAAATGTCCCAATGCTCTTCGATGCCGAGGCTAATAGCGATTAGCCACACATCGGTATGGGGACGGCTTATAATTTAGTGAGGCGCGAGTTCGAAATTAAACACTAATGATTATAAGAAGGGGACATAAAAACAAAAGAATCATTTAGAAAGCTAAAAAGTTAACTAAAACGAGAACTCACGCACATTCCAAATTATAAATTAAACAGAAACTAAGTTACACATAAAAGAAAATTGCATTTTTCAAATTTGCGAGTCCCACTCAAACGAGTGGGGGCGGTAAATAAAAGCTGAAAATTGCAAGTCCTACTCAAACGAGTAGGACTGAAATGAAAGCGAGTCCTACTCAAATGAGTAGGAGAAAATAAATGCGATTACAGGGCGATAAAAGGTCCGTCCATTAAACTCAAGTGAGTAGGCGGAAAAATAAAGAAAGAAAAATTACAAATCCTACTCAAACGAGTAGGCGGGAAATAAAGTCCGGCCATTAAACTCAAGTGAGTAGGCGGAAAAATAAAGCAAGAAAAATTACAAGTCCTACTCGAACGAGTAGGACTGAAAATGAAAACGATGCGCCATTTAACTCTTAACGAGTAGGCGGAAATAAATGCACACAAACACACACACTCCATATGAATTTCAAGAAAGCAATAAAGCTAACACCTACACTCACACACTCTACAAAATTGAACAAAGCATTAAAAGAAAGCAATTAAAAGAAAGCATTAAAATTTAACACCTACACTCACACACTCTACACAATTTGAATCAAAGCATAAAAGTTATACACCTACACTCACACACACTCTATATGAAGATTAAGAAGAACAAAAGAAAATTTAGGCTCATACACTCACACACACAAATAAAAAGCAAAATGAAAGTTACCTAAAAATTAAAATTTTACCTTTTTCATGCTTAGGTTTTGCCAAAAACAAATAAAAAGAGGAAATTTAAATTTTTAGAAGACAAAAGTTTTTCAAAACAAATTAAAAACCAAAGTTTTTGGAAAATTAAAATGCCAACATTTTCATTCTTATGATGTTATGAAAGTGATAAAAAAGGTGAAAAAGAAGATGAAAGGAACAAAAGAGTTTTTACAATCCTAAAAGAAAACTAAGTAAAAAAAGAACAAAATCACTTTTTAAATCTCTTTTATAAAATCATAAGAATGAAATCAAAATTCTTTCAAGAAAAAGACAAGGAGAAAAAGAGGAAAACCTAGCATACCTAAGCATGAAAACAAGTTAAAAAAAATATGTAAAGTAAATAAGTTACACTCATACACACACACACATTTCATAAAAGAAGAACTAAATGAAGAACAAAGATAAAACCAAGGATAAAAAGGAGAAGGAAAGTGGGCACAAGTGTTTATTCCAAAGCTAAATATGAAGAGAAAATCTAACATTTTATTGATTTTTAGGAACTATTACAAGCTATTACAAGGGCTAAAGCTAAAGCAAAACAAGACATGAAATAAAAAAGGGAGAAATCTCCTTACATAGATTTAGAAATCACGGATGCAGCCCACAAAAAGACACTAAATTGGCCCAAAAATCTGAACCCTTGGACCTTACAGAACTGGGCAATTTATAGGCAAAAAATTCTAAGTACACGCCCTCGGTCACGGGCGTGTAGGGGGGGCGTGACAGTACTATTCATGAAGGCGGCCGGCGATTGGACAGGAAAGTTGACTTCGGGCTGAGTTCGTAGCAGTCACGCCCCCGGTCACGGGCGTGACTCTGGGCGTGTCGGGGAGGTAGAACCGGGGGCGGGTTGCGCCGAAAGTCTTCGGCAGCATCTTGTCGGGCTAGTTGGAAAGGTCACGCCCCAGGTCACGGGCGTGACGCTGGGCGTGTCAGTTGATGTCGACACTCGACGAATGTCGAGTGGAAAGTGTCGAGTCGAAATCATCGAGAGGAAATTGAGTCACGCCCCATGTCACGGGCGTGACGCTGGGCGTGACTGTTGGTGTCGACACTCGACGATCGTCGAGATGAATTCGTCGAGAGGAGAGGACACGGGCTTGGGTCACGCCCCGTGTTGGGTGACACGGGCGTGACCCCAGGCGTGTCAAGCTTTTACTTCAGAAATTTTGCAATTTCACGGGAAATGCAATGTCACGGCCCAGTCACGGGCGTGACTAAATTGTCACGGGCGTGTACTGCCCAATTTTGGCAGATTTTGGCATTTTTCTGAAAAATAAAATAAAGCAAGTTAGTAATAAATTTACAAGAATAGAAGCATTTTATTGAACAAAAATAAGTAAAAACGACGAAAATAAATGAAAATGACTAAATTAATGTGCATAAAAATACGTATATTTACAATACATCAAATACCCCCATACTTAGGCTTTTGCTATTCCAGAGCAAAAGTTTGAGGTGAATCTATAAGGAATAAAAAAAACTCTAAGTTTTGGCTATCGCTTAATCAATTATAAGAGAGATCAAAATAAATATACGGGGTGTAAGAGTTAAGTCCTAAAATTATGTAGATGATTTAAATAGCGCAAAAGTTTTGGCCAAAAGACTTCTTGATGTAATCACATAGAAGGCAACATTTGTAATGGTTAGATTAACGAAAATAGTTTGGAATTATAAGAACTCTAGCTTATACGAGTGCTACTGGAAATAATACAATTTACTAATTATGCTCTCAAAAAGATTTTTGAATTAATTCTAGAATCGTGTAATTGGCTAAGGGGGTAGTGGGTTTATGAAGAGGGTTTTGATATGTGAGGTGAGGTAATTTTTTCTCGAACCTCCATTTTTTTCTTTTGGATTATTAGGAAAACGTAATCTTATTTTCCTAATATGATTTCTGTTTTTCAACTTCATAAGAATAAAATTAACTCAATGTATATTTGTAGGAGTAATGAATTTTATCCTCTTACTCCTTATATAATCTTTTTAAATTATTGGGTGCCTATGTTTACAGAACGAAATCTTATTTCCATTGACATATGATTTTTTAAGGATAAAATTTTTCATGCTAAGTAGGTCATGAAAAGTGAGGGGAGAAAGGAAAACTAGATTGTAATCCTAAAAATTTTTGAGAGCAACCTTAATAATTTGTACGTTCCAATTTTTTTTCAAAAAGCTAAAAGTAAGTATAATTGAATTCTATAGTCGTTATTTCCTAACATAATATACGTGCTCCTATCAATGAAAAATTAGAAGTAGTGCCTAAAACGAGTTCGCTAGTTTTAACAAAGCAAAAAAATTCTTTAAAACTTAACCCCGGCTATTTAAATTTTTCAATCAATAATTAATAAACGGGTAGCAAACAGAGAATTAATCAAATTCACATATAAATAAATTCAAAACTGAATTTTTGGATAGCAGAAAAGTTAAGTATGGAATATGTAATTTATTTATTTCAAAACATTTTTTTTTATTTTTATAGTTTTTGTTATCATTTTTTTCTTCATTTATTATCTTTTTTTGTATTTTTGTTTTTCTCAATTTTTTTTCTCAATTTTTTTGTTTGAACTAATATCTTTTTTTTTTGTATTTTTTTTAAGAGAATTTTCATTTATGTACAAAAATATGGGAGAAAAAGAGAGGTTTTTACAAGAATGAGTAAGGGGGAGAGAGAAAAAAGGAAGTACAAAAAATATTTACAAAGTGAAAATAAATATATTTTTGTTGTTTTCTCTTTTTTTTTAATTGTTTTTGAGTTTTGTTTTTGGAAAAAAAAAGAAAGAGAACAAAACAAAAAATTTTTTGTTTGGATTTTTTCATTTAAAACTTTTTTGTTTCATTTTAAGATGTTTTTTAATTTTTTTTGTTTTTTTTTTGTTTTGTTGTTATATGTATTTTTTGTATTTTTTTTTTTGAAATGCAGAGAAAGAAAAAAAAATGAAGTGCAGAAAGTAAAGCACGAAAATAACCCCATACTTAAGTCCAACATTGTCCCCAATGTTGTATCGTAAGTATGCGGAATAGAAAGGAAAGACAATATGTACAAAGAAAAGAAAGGGAAGGGGGTAGAAGCTTCCCTGAAACGCGTAGGGGGAGGGCGATCAGAAACCCTGTGTTTATTAGAAAAAGCAGCAAAGATAATGAGGAAGGAGCAAAAAAGATAAGCGAGGGGTGCCTCCTAGGAGCGCTTTGTTTATAGTCGTGTAGCTTGACTATTTTGGCGGGTTTATAATGTGGAGGAAAGTTATGGTTTCGCTAAAACCGATCACTGGGTCGCCTGCTATATAAGACTTTAACCGATGACCGTTTACTTTAAAAGAGCCTTTGTCCGGGTGAGAATCCATCGAAGAAGGCGGGGCTTCGCATCATTTTTAGCTAATAAATACTTAAGCGCGGAGTGATCGGTAAAAACGATAACTTTAGATAGTGTTATATACGAGCGAAACTTATCAAAAGCGAAAACGACGGCTAAGAGTTCCTTTTCCGTTGTCGTGTAATTTACTTGTGCGGAAGTGAGCGTCTTGCTAGCGTAATAAGTAGGATGAAAATGTTTTTCTACGCGTTGGCCAAGAACGGCACCTAAGGCAATATCACTAGCGTCGCACATTATTTCGAACGGAAGGGACCAATTAGGGGCCACTAAAATTGGTGAAGAGATAAGTTTTTATTTTATCAAATTAAAGGCGGACTCGCATTCGCTACTAAAGATGAAACGTGATTCCTTTTCCAAGAGGTGAGTAAGCGGCTTGGTTATTTTTGAAAAGTCTTGAATGAAGCGTCGATAAAAGCCCGCATGGCCTAAGAAACTCCTAATAGATTTTACGTTTGTTGGATGCGGAAGTTTTTCTATAATTTCTATCTTGGCCTTATCCACCTCTATCCCCTTAGACGAAATCATATGGCCGATGACCAAACCTCCTCGAACCATAAAGTTGCATTTTTTCCAATTTAAAACAAGACTTGTGTCCTCGCACCGTTGAAGGACACGATCTAAATTATGAAGGCAATCGGGAAAAGAGCGTCCGAAAACAGAAAAGTCATCCATAAAGACTTCCATAATGTCTTCTACTAGCTCGCCAAAGATCGCTAGCATACATCTTTGGAATGTAGCTGGCGCGTTGTAGAGTCCAAATGGCATTCTTCGATAGGCGAAGGTGCCAAACGGGCAAGTAAAAGTTGTTTTCTCTTGATCATCGGGGGAAATGGGGATTTGGAAAAACTCCGATAAACCATCAAGAAAACAATAATACGGATGACCGGATAAACGCTCTAAAATCTGGTATAGAAATGACAGAGGGAAATGGTCCTTGCGGGTGGCGTCATTAAGTTTTCTATAATCGATGCACACTCGCCAACCCGTAACAGTACGAGTTGGGACAAGCTCGTTATGCTCATTCGCCACTACGGTAAGACCGCCCTTCTTGGGTACGACATGCACGGGACTAACCCATGCACTGTCCGAAATAGGGTAGATAATCCCTGCATCTAATAACATAATGATTTCGGCTTTAACGACGTCTTTCATGTTTGGGTTAAGACGACGCTGCGGCTGAAACGTTTTGCGGCAATTATCGTTAAGGAAAATCTTATGGGTGCAAAAGGAGGGGCTAATCCCCTTTAAGTCAGAGATTTGCCACGCAATTGCGTGGTGATGTTTAAATAAAACTTCCAATAAATCGGAAGTCTCTGAATCACTCAAGTCCGAAGAAATGATAATGGGAAGCGTATCGCCTTTTCCCAAAAAAGCGTATTTGAGCGATGCGGGTAAGGGTTTGAGGTCTAGGATGGGCGGTTCTTCTAGGGAGGTCTTAATTCCTATGTCTTTCTTACCAATTGGTTTGAAAGGCAAGTCTAAAGAAGTAGCCTCATCGCATTTAAAATTTTCGAGCACATAAATATCGTCGTTTAAAAATACCGACTCGAAAACGGGAGAAGAACGATCTCCGAAAAAGGTATCTAAAGAGTAGTAGAAATCGTCGCTCGATGACAAATTGTCCATCGAGGGATTAATAGAGAAAGTAACTTGGTCATCGCCTACTCGGAGGAGAAGGCTACCATTACTAACATCTATTAGTGCGCGGGAGGTGGCGAGAAAAGGGCGACCGAGTATTATTGGTACCTCGGCGTCCTCCTCGATATCTAAGATGACGAAATCTACCGGGAAGGTAAACTTGTCGACTCGGACAAGGACGTCCTCCACTGCCCCGATAGGGAACTTAACCGAGCGATCCGCTAATTGGATGCGCATATTCGTAGGACTAGGAGTACCCAAACCTAAACGCGAAAAGAGCGAGAACGGCATCAGATTAATGCTAGCCCCTAAATCAGCTAAGGCGTACTTTACTAATATATCGCCAAAAAGGCACGGGATGGAAAACCGTCCCGGGTCGTTTTGTTTTGTGGGCAATTTATTAGTAAGGGCCGCCGAGCAGACAGCGTTGAGAGATACATGCAAAATATCCTCTAATTTGCGTTTATTAGAAAGTAATTCTTTTAAAAATTTCGCATATTTGGGCATTTGCGAGATAGCCTCGCAAAAAGGAACATTAATGTGAATTTGTTTTAATAATAAAATAAATTTTTCATATTGCGTGTCCTTACGCTCGTTATCTAATTTATGCGGATACGGAAGAGCCTTGTTTAAAATAATTTTTTCTTTTATAATAGGTAAAGGCGGTGTAAGCGAAGAAAGGGGAAGACGGGTCGGAGGTGAAATATGTACCTGAGGGTCGGTCCGTTTTGGATCGACCACCTCCTTTCCCCTACGGAGGGTTATAGCGTTGGCGTTCTCCCGCGGATTGGGCTCTGTGTTTCCCGGCAGTGCCCCGAGCGCGCGCTCGGACATCATCCTTGCCAGCTGTCCAACCTGTTGTTCGAGTGTTTTTAGCGATCCGGTGATGTTCCGGATATTTGACTCGTTGGATGCAATATACTTCGAAAAATTTTCCTCCATCGGGGAGGGTTTCGGAAGAGGAGGAGGAAGAAATCCGGGCGCAAAAGAAATAGGGGGACGCTGAGCATTATTCGGGTTGCTCCACGAGAAGTTGGGGTGATTCCTCCAACCCGGATTATAGTTATTACTATAAGGGTTGTTGTTGGGGTTGAAGGGAGGATGACCCGAATTTCCCATGAAGTCCACGAACTCTTCAGCCACGCAGACGTTAGGGGGAATAAAACAAGGTGGAGTGGAGGAGGCATTAGACATCTCCGCCACCTGCTTTGTTAACCTTTCAACTTGAAGGGTCAAGAGAGCAGTGGCATCCACTTCAAAAAGACCAGCCGCCGGCTTTGGCCGTCCCCGCGGGACGTTCCATTGATAGGCGTTCATAGCCATCTCTTCGAATAAAGCCTGGGCGGCCTCGGGGGTTTTGTTGTTAAGCGTACCCCCGGCAGCCGCGTCAATCATTTGACGCGTCTAAAAATTCAGCCCATTATAAAAAATTTGAACTTGCAACCACGTTGGCAGCGCGTGGTGCGGGCAACGGCGGAGGAATTCCTTAAACCGTTCCCAAGTCTCGTATAGAGACTCAGGATCGTTCTGCACAAACGAAGAAATGTCCGCCCGCAACTTTGCAGTTTTGGCGGGCGGAAAGTACTTCGTTAGGAACCGTTACGTCAACTCAGCCCACGTGGTGATACATCCTCGCGGGAGGGCATTCAACCACGCCTTGGCTTTGGACTTAAGGGAAAAAGGAAATAAGCGCAAATGAATGGCATCATCAGTGACGCGATTAATCTTGAAGGTGTCGCATATCTCCAAGAAATTGGACAAGTGGACATTCGGGTCCTCATCCGGCAGTCCATCAAACTGCACGGCGTTTTGGAACATTTGAATGACACTCGACTTTATTTCAAAATTATTATTGTCCACCGCAGGGCGAACAATACTCGACCCAGAATCATCCAGGTTAGGCCGGGCGTAATAAGACATAGTACGGTCGGCCGCCGGGGGAGGGTTAGGCGCGGCCATAACTACAACAGTGGGTTCTCCGATAGATTCCTTGGGATCTAAAGAAGGATTTCGGCGTTGAGATCGAATACGCGCAAGAGAGCGTTCGATCTCAGGGTCGAAGTCAAAATCTTCAGACTCTGAGGGTTGTCCACGGGTCATACACCCAAACAAAAATAAAACAAAATAAACTTCTTTTTTTTGTTTTAAAATAAAGTTTTTAGTTAGTTTTTTTTTATAGAAAATAAGTAAAATTAATAGACTCCGGAATTCGAAATAGCAACTCGAAAAGAGATTCCCCGGCAACGGCGCCAAAAACTTGATGGGCCCGCGAACAGACTCTTACTGTGGTTGGTTCGGTGAGTCGATCGCCGCGGGCTCGCTCCGGTAGGCAAGTGCACCTATCGCAAGTAGTACTCGATATTCGGGGGAATACCGAGGTCGTATTGTTCTCGGGGTCGTGTTGACTATTCTTACTCCTCCAGGAGGACTATTATTTTACTGAAAGTAAGGTGAATTTTTTTTACTTAATAAAAGACGGAAAAGCAAAGGAGCGAAAGAAAAAAAAATGATTTAGAAAATATTCGATGAAGGGTTAACGCTCGGCATCGAATCGGATTAAGACTAAAACAATTTTTAATAATAAAAAGACTTAGTTTTCAAATTAATAATAAGGCAACTTGACCGTGGAGGTTCCACAAATGTGAGCTCACCTAGCTATAGGGATATCGCTCACCTAAATGTTAAGACTATTCGACCGAATGTTAGTCCGACGAAGGATTCCTCTTAACGCCCGCTATACGCTAAGAAACCCGCTATTGGGTGGGGAACCCAATCCGGTAGAATTACGCTTGTCCTCTCTCGAGGGTATGCACGCAACTCTATTTACCCAGGGGTGATCGGTCCATATGCACGGCCTCTCGGCTAGCTAGCATATGGACTACGGAAATAGGGCCCACACATCGATATGTGGTCCTACGCGTCGTAAACCCGGGGTAAATCTTAAGTGCTTAAATTAAAATGAAAATAAAGAGCTTCAATTATTATAAATCATTTTAAATGTCCCAATGCTCTTCGATGCCGAGGCTAATAGCGATTAGCCACACATCGGTATGGGGACGACTTATAATTTAGTGAGGCGCGAGTTCGAAATTAAACACTAATGATTATAAGAAGGGTACATAAAAACAAAACAATCATTTAGAAAGCTAAAAAGTTAACTAAAACGAGAACTCACGCACATTCCAAATTATAAATTAAACAGAAACTAAGTTACACATAAAAGAAAATTGCATTTTTCAAATTTGTGAGTCCCACTCAAACGAGTGGGGGCGGTAAATAAAAGCTGAAAATTGCAAGTCCTACTCAAACGAGTAGGACTGAAATGAAAGCGAGTCCTACTCAAATGAGTAGGAGAAAATAAATGCGATTACAGGGCGATAAAAGGTCCGTCCATTAAACTCAAGTGAGTAGGCGGAAAAATAAAGAAAGAAAAATTACAAATCCTACTCAAACGAGTAGGCGGGAAATAAAGTCCGGCCATTAAACTCAAGTGAGTAGGCGGAAAAATAAAGCAAGAAAAATTACAAGTCCTACTCGAACGAGTAGGACTGAAAATGAAAACGATGCGCCATTTAACTCTTAACGAGTAGGCGGAAATAAATGCACACAAACACACACACTCCATATGAATTTCAAGAAAGCAATAAAGCTAACACCTACACTCACACACTCTACAAAATTGAACAAAGCATTAAAAGAAAGCAATTAAAAGAAAGCATTAAAATTTAACACCTACACTCACACACTCTACACAATTTGAATCAAAGCATAAAAGTTATACACCTACACTCACACACACTCTATATGAAGATTAAGAAGAACAAAAGGAAATTTAGGCTCATACACTCACACACACAAATAAAAAGCAAAATGAAAGTTACATAAAAATTAAAATTTTAACTTTTTCATGCTTAGGTTTTGCCAAAAACAAATAAAAAGAGAAATTTCAATTTTTAGAAGACAAAAGTTTTTCAAAACAAATTAAAAACCAAAGTTTTTGGAAAATTAAAATGTCAACATTTTCATTCTTATGATGTTATGAAAGTGATAAAAAAGGTGAAAAAGAAGATGAAAAGAACAAAAGAGTTTTTACAATCCTAAAAGAAAACTAAGTAAAAAAAAGAACAAAATCACTTTTTAAATCTCTTTTATAAAATCATAAGAATGAAATCAAAATTCTTTCAAGAAAAAGACAAGGAGAAAAAGAGGAAAACCTAGCATACCTAAGCATGAAAACAAGTTAAAAAAATATGTAAAGTAAATAAGTTACACTCATACACACACACACATTTCATAAAAGAAGAACTAAATGAAGAACAAAGATAAAACCAAGGATAAAAAGGAGAAGGAAAGTGGGCACAAGTGTTCATTCCAAAGCTAAATATGAAGAGAAAATCTAACATTTTATTGATTTTTAGGAACTATTACAAGCTATTACAAGGACTAAAGCTAAAGCAAAACAAGACATGAAATAAAAAAGGGAGAAATCTCCTTACATAGCTTTAGAAATCACGGATGCAGCCCACAAAAAGACACTAAATTGGCCCAAAAATCTGAACCCTTGGACCTTACAGAACTGGGCAATTTATAGGCAAAAAATTCTAAGTACACGCCCTCGGTCACGGGCGTGTAGGGGGGGCGTGACAGTACTATTCATGAAGGCGGCCGACGATTGGACAGGAAAGTTGACTTCGGGCTGAGTTCGCAGCAGTCACGCCCCCGGTCACGGGCGTGACTCTGGGCGTGTCGGGGAGGTAGAACCGGGGGCGGGTTGCGCCGAAAGTCTTCGGCAGCATCTTGTCGGGCTAGCTGGAAAGGTCACGCCCCAGGTCACGGGCGTGACGCTGGGCGTGTCAGTTGGTGTCGACACTCGACGAATGTCGAGTGGAAAGTGTCGAGTCGAAATCGTCGAGCGAAAATTGAGTCAAGCCCCATGTCACGGGCGTGACGCTGGGCGTGACTGTTGGTGTCGACACTCGACGATCGTCGAGATGAATTCGTCGAGAGGAGAGGACACGGGCTTGGGTCACGCCCCGTGTCGGGTGACACGGGCGTGACCCCAGGCGTGTTAAGCTTTTACTTCAGAAATTTTGCAATTTCACGGGAAATGCAATGTCACGGCCCAGTCACGGGCGTGACCAAATTGTCACGGGCGTGTACTGCCCAATTTTGGCAGATTTTGTCATTTTTCTGAAAAATAAAATAAAGCAAGTTAGTAATAAATTTACAAGAATAGAAGCATTTTATTGAACAAAAATAAGTAAAAACGACGAAAATAAATGAAAATGACTAAATTAATGTGCATAAAAATACGTATATTTACAATACATCAGGGAACTAAAGGTCTGTGTGCACAGAGTCGAGTGGGTGTGTTGCACTTGCATGTTCACAACATGGCATACTTTAATGACATAGCATCGTTATTATATATAACCCGTGTCACCTATTGAATAAAGTGGTATGGGACGCTTTATACAATAGGTCTTGCAAAATGACCCCTTAGCTTATAAGTTTGTGTAACATGCTTATAAGTTATGGTTATTTTCCTTTGGATATTTACCACTTACGTATAATCGACACCCCATCGTATAAATTGGTATGGTACTATATACGATGGGAACCTTACAGAAAACCCCTTAACTTATAAGTTTGTATGGACATTCATATAAGTTAAGGTTACATGTTTCTTTGTTTACCTTTCTCATACTTACATCTTTACTCTAACTGTTTATATAGAACTGTTAGACTAGTTCCGCCGTCACCTGCTACTTTATTACTCTCCACCTTCATTACCTTACCTTTCCTTTTCCTCGCTCAGTGCCTAGGAGCCATTGGGGGAGGGTGAGGGATGATAGGACTTAGTCTTTTAAAGTAACGGTCGTTGACCAAATCGTTTTAGGGGATCATGGAGCAGCACCAGGATATGCAGACCCGGAGGTCAGTGTGCATGGAGACGGGGCAGTCTAGCACTGGAGTCCCTCCAGCAGGGACTGTTAGTCCCGATCCTTAGTAGTTATTATAAATTTGCTTCCGCATTGAGTGACATGTAGTGAGGATATTGATGTATCGGGAAGGAGCCCTATTTAGTACCTCGTTTATTCTTTACCGTGGACTCTCCATTCATGGATATTTATATTATATATGTGATTCTGGTGGACTAGTTTGATTGAATTCTTTATACTTATTCTACCTTTTGTGATCAGTATGGCCGGCAGGATCGGCATTTTGTAATGACGACCTTCCCGGGTGTGTTGGTGCCTCCGCAAAGCGGCGGTTCTGGGCATAAGACCCTGGTGGTTTAAAAGAAAAAATGGGGTCTTATACCTGTTACCATCTAGGATGGTCTTGACCTCCATCTTTTATAGAATCATGAAGGGAGATAATGATGTATCTGTTGGACCTTTATGCGCCCTTAGAGGGGGGGGGGGGTGAATAAAGTCTTTATAGAATTTAATTTTTAGTAAGAAATAACAGAGATTATCATTGAAGTTGTCAATAACACTAGCAATATTGTTCCACTATGTTGATATTGTGTGTTATAGTGATACATTTCACCTGGATTGTGCTGATCATGATAGATCGTGGTCTTAATGCTATATATTAGTAATAATGCCTAGAACGACACATATCACTTAAATAAACTGCTTGTCATCAGTCTACTGCATGACTGTCGTATGCACCTCTACCGCCAGTGATAGTGATATCGCCCTGCGATAGCCCACAAAGTTGAGCTTTGTCCATCAGCTTGTCTCCTCGTTCAATTTATGCTTGTACCTTTACGACATGCACACTATAAACATAAAATACAAGATCAAATACACCACAATATAAAAATTAGTGAATTTACGTGTGTTTATAGATATGCACAATAAAATGTATGCATGAATAACAGGTGTATGGCGTGATAGATTTAAATATTATAAAGCATACTCTTCCAATATTAAGGCCCCCCTATGTAAGTGTTCCCTATAAATTTTACTCCCCTTAAATATCTATTCCACTAGATTTCTCAATTTTCCCCCCTATTGTTATTTGCAAAAGTGGATAGGAATGAGTGTAGAATTTCTAGATTAAGTGGGGTCCACTTAGTGAAGTTATTTCATGATTGAGCAAAGAGTGAAATATGCGCCTCATATGATTACTCCTCCTAGATAGTTGCTTTCTATGAAATTTTCAATGTACTCCCCCTAAATTTTTGGATCTAAGCAAGATATTCTCCCCCTTTTTGATAGAATCAAAATAAGGAAGAGAAGAGAGTATGCAATATGAATTAATGAGAACTATGAAGGGAAGATAATAAAATTCAATGTGCAAGATCATAGATACCACTCTAGCACTTATTTAGAAAATGTATGCATGATTGGATATAGTAGTATAGTGATAAAAATAGGGTAAGCGCACAAAATACCCTTTATTAAGCATATTATGCCACTGGTTTAGAAAATAAAAAATCACGTTGAAGCATAAGTATTAAGCATAAGAATATGATATGCACTATTACAATAAACAAGTTTTTGAAGACAGAGTTTTAAGCATAATAAGATGTCTTTAATTGAAATCTAAGAGATGTTATTTCATCGTAATTTTAGAAGTAAAAAATGCAAGCATAATCTCTAAACTTCAAAAAAAAATAAGAACTACAATATAAACTAATTTGCAATTCAAGTAAAATTAAACATTGTAAATGTCATGCTTAGCTATCTAATACATTTACCAAGTTTGTAGAGAGTATTGCTAATATGCAATCATGTCTAATTCTCATGAGTAGAAATTTTATATAAGATAATGATGTGTACATAAAGTATACAAGTTTATAAATCAAACCACAAGAAAGAATGTAATCTGAGAATACAACATTAAAGGACCTAAATAATATTACTTCCATAACTAGACAATGCAAAAAGTGATATTTTTTTTAAGAGAAGTGGAATAATATTTGTTTATACAATAAACTTTACAATTCCTTCAATAGTGTTAAACCTCGCAATGCTCATTAAGATTTTTCAGGAGGGTGAGTAGTGATTTGTGGAGTTATCCTTGACAATATTTTTATTTTATTATTAAATATTTTCATATAAATTCGCCAAAAAAACGCTTAACATGCAGTAAATAAAGCAAGAAGTCAAGCTTATGAAGAATTTTATAAGTGACTAGATACCAAAGATGGAGAGTGTGACATATATAATATTACTCGAGCTAAAGAAAGGAAGACAAGAGATTTAAGTTAAGTAAAATGCATTAAGGATGAGACAGATACAATTTTGACAGATGATGTGGATTTTAAAGAGCGATGGAAAAGATAATTTTATCAACTCTAAAATGAAATAAAAGAAAATGAATTGAACTTATAGTTAAGTAAATCAGAGAAGTATAAGAACATAATGTTTTATCGTAAAATTCAAGTATCAGAGGTAAATGATGTTCTAAAGAATACGAAAAATGGAAAGTCAGTTAGGTCAGACGATATGGAAATGTTTAAGAAATGATAGAATTTTGTGGCTTTTTTTTCCAATATGACACTGAAGTCAAAGAAGATGCTAGACTAATAGAGAGAATGTATCTTGGTACCTTTGTATAAGAACAAAAAAGATATACAAAAATGTGTTACTTATAGAGGAATTAAGTTGACAAGTCACACCATAAAGCTGTGGGAACGAGTAATAGAAAAAAGAACAAGGCGGGAGACTAACATCTCAGAAAACCAATTTGGTTTCATGTCAAGGCGGTCGACCATGGAAGCTATACATCTCTTGTGGAGACTCATTGACTACCACCGAGAAAGAAAAAAAGATTTGCATATGCAGTTTATTGATCTTGAGAAGGCTTATGATAGAGTTCCAAGAGAGATCTTATGGAGAGTCTTAGAAAAGAAAGGTGTAACTATATCATATATTGATATAAACAAAGATATGTATGCAAATTCAGTGACACGGGTGAGGATAATTAGAGGATTAGCATAGAAATTACCTATCAGAGTTGCCTTACATCAAGGTTCATCTTTAAGCCCTTATCTCTTGTTTGTTATCTTAGATGAGCTCATCAGACATATTGTTGAAGCCAAATATGACCCCAACTGAAGTTCGAAGAAAAAGGGGTGCAGCCAAAACCTACTTCTCTCAAGTCTCACCCCTTGGCTGGATTCTAAGGACCTAAGACTGACCCAAAAGCCTCAGCAGGGAGGTCCCACCTCACACCCGGAAGATCTCTGAGAGCTTCCCCTCCAAAGCCAAAGCTGGGCTAGGAGCTCCTCAGAAAGCACTGGAATTTGGGAGACGATGATAGCTTGCTTTCTAAGGAGCCCTTATGGGTCTATTTATAGCATTTTGCTGTCCTGAATTTACTGAAAAGCCCCTGGTTGGTCTGCCAATAGCCAAAACCCGCTGTTTTTCTGAGGGTACTGAAGTAATTTCTCCTGAGGGCAATCAGGACATTCTTCCAAAGACCCTGGGCCCCACTCGGCGAGAGCTGGTGCCGAGACCTTTCGGCCCAGGGCGTGGCGCGAACGTTCTCGCCCAGCGCAAGCGAGAACTTCTTCGGGATTGAGGCTTGGTTTGGGCGAGAGCGCTTCCGCGCAGTCCGCGCTTGGCGCTCTCGGCCCATGGTTTCTCTTTTATAGCATCCGGCGAGAGCGTTTCCGCCTTCTGTGGGCGAGATCCTCCTTAGGGCGGGACCACTTTGGCTAACCCTCCTGTGACCATTGTTCCTCCTTGTCTGGGCTCAGCGAATATGGGGTTGTACACAATCCCCGCTCTTTTTGAGCTAGCGCCGCGCTCGAAAAGACATGTTCAACCCAAAATATTCGCTGAGCACGTGTCAACGTCAGGGAATCTTTCGGTGGGCCGTACGGCGCCTATAAATATGAGTGCTGATAGATGGTCATAACACTTCCCTCGAGCCGTCATTCTCCCACCGAGCTCTCGCCATCTCCCTCGCTATGCCTTCCAAGCGTGCCGATAAACCGCTTCCGCAGGATTTGCAGGATCGCATTAACGCGGCGCAGGCGCGAGCTAGGGCTAATAGTGCCCTGATCGCCCCATGGCTAGCGAGACAGTCGTCAGTTGCTGAGCCTTCTCTGCCTAAGAAGAAGAAGAAGAAGGCGAAGGTGGTTCAGCGGGACCTATCCCGCGAGAACAGGAGCCCGCCCACCCCGACCCCTAGTTGTGCGGACGGCACCTCGCCGCGGAAGGTAAGCTTGATATACCAATTAACAACCAGTTGCTCAATTGTTTAACTTGATACCTCTCGCAGGAGACGGTTCCTGACGCTGCTGCGTCCCCGCGAGAACGTTTGGATCCACCCTCTAGCCATCACGATGATCAACCACAGGTTCCCGAGGCGCCTCCTCCACCAGACCCGAACACCGCTGGTAAAGGTTCCCTTCTTGCCTTCGCCTAGTATTTTTTAAATGCTGACCTGATTCCTCGCAGCGTCAGTTTCCGCACCTCCAGATCTCGCCACCCGGGATGGTGGGGCGAGAACTGCGAATCAGTCTGCTCATGCGGTTGACTCCTCCCTACCGGCGAGACGAAAGAATGCCGAGATCCCTGCGCCACCGCTAGACGCTAGCCCTCCAGCGGCTGAGGAGACCCGCTCCCCTGCTCTCGATCAGGCCGGGATCACCATCCGCAAAGTTTACCCCCCCCCCCCCGGCAAAGGAAAGCCAATCCACCTCCTCTTTGGAGCTGAGGGGGGGGGGGGGGGGGCTGGGCCTTCTCGCCTGCCGTCGACCGGGGGGCCTCGTCACTCTGAAGGTATACGACAATTTTATCGCTGCTATCCTTCAGCTTCCGCTAAAATGGGGATTCTTTCGACAGGGGACATGGACTCGCGGCCTGGCGCTGAGGTAGAGGAAGAAGAAGAAGAAGAAGAAAGAGAGGGAGAAGACGGTGAGAGCTCTCCCTTCCCTTCATCTGACGAGATGGAGGAGATCCTGACCGGTGCCGGGAGCGCGAAAAGACGAGGGAAGAAGGTTGCCGCCATTCTGTCGAAACTCATCCGGCGAGATCGGGTCCGCGACCTTGCGGCCCGAGAGTTTTGCCAGTCAGTGGAGAAGAGGCTGGAGTCCCTGGAGCGAGACTTCCTTCTAGGCGAGATGGACCGGCCCGGGGGAGCTACCTTCGGGTCCTCACCTGAGAGATGCATCGAGAGAATCCGGGATCTGTCTCGCCGGGTTGACCTGGGATGCAGTGTTCTGTCATCCTACTTCAACCCGCAGTCGCCCCCCCGGACCAAGCTGCGGGACCGAGGCAAGTGGCGTTGGGAGCAAGGGAAATGGCGCTGGGAGCCGTACTGAAGCGCGAGACCTCCCCTCCTCTTCCCCTGGCCTTCCCTTCTCTAATGTACCCTTATTATTTTTTTTTTCGCTTGGAGTTGTAACTAATGTTCCCGCACTTTATTCGCTTATTATTTTATCGCGTTCCCGCTCAGCGAGAGCAATAGCTCTGTCTGTAATATTTTTGTATGCGTATGAGTTACCTTCCCAGGCCTTTGGGGTGGCGAGAGCCACCTTGCTTCCGCCTACCTTACCGGCCATATGACATTTCGCAACGTTAGCGCCAGCTGCTTAATCGGTCGCTGCCAGATTTGGGCGGGAAAAACGAAGCGCCGCTGACCTAGGACGCGGCGGCTGTATCCTCGCCGCCTTTCTGAAAACAGCCATCATTACCACGATTTTCTATAAATAGGAGGCTCACCTACCACATTCATTCCTCTGATTCCAGTCTCTCTCCTCTTTGCTGTTGTTCTCGCGATCTTCGCAAAGCTCTCGCCCGTTTCTGTCTTCCACTTCCGTTCTCGCCCCATTCTCGCTCTCGCCTTCTCCCCGTTGGTCTCGCCTTCAAACCCTATTGCGATGCCGGGTGGTGGTGAAGGACGATCCAACTGCGCGGAAGCCTTCCAAAAGCATCTCTTCCCTTCCTGTACTCTCACTCTGGACGAGTTCAATCTGATCAAGACCCAGCACGTTCCCGCTGGCTTCGTCGCGCGGCCCCCGGGCAGTCATGACAAAGTCAACACTGCAGGGGAGGGGGAACTCGCCATCCCTATCGAACACTTCGAGGTGGGCTTCCGCCTTCCACTGTGGCCTGAGATGCGGCAGGCTCTCCGGTACTACGGGGTGGTTCCCGCGCAGCTGAACCCTAACTCCGTGGCCATTCTCATGGCCTTCATATGCTATATGCGGTCGGAGAGGATTGAGTTTAGCTTGCCGATTTTCCGCAAGTTATTTACTTTTCGCGCGAAGGGAGGCGTGGTGTTCTTCTCTGGGCAACTACTGAAAACGATCGGTCTCGCCAACAAGCACCATCACTGGGGCAAGAGGTTCATCTACGTTTCCGGCGACTTCGGGAACGTACCCCTCGCCCCCATCCAATACGAGGATGCCGCCTACAAGCCTCCGTCCTTGGGCTCCCGCGAGAGCGCCCTCCTTGAGTTCTTCGGAACCAAGGATTTCGACGTCCTCTACCTCCGGCGAGACGTCGATTCTCTTCATCCTGTACTTCCGGGAGAAGGTAAGATCTCGCCCGTATTTGCCTTCTTGCTTTTTTCAAGGTTGGAATTGATCGCTATTGTTTTCGCAGGAGAGCGCGAGATTCCTCTCCGCCAGCCTTTCGACGAGGCTCGCGCCAGAGAGAGCCAACCTCCTAAGGACCCGCTGGCCCTTGCGAAAGCCGCCGCGCAAGCCTGCCGAAAAGAGTCGGGCCTTCCCCCCTCAAGCGGTGTTGTGAAGCGAAAGCCGGGTGCTTCCGCACCTCAGCCAATCAAGAGGCCCAAGACCACGGATATCGAGAAGGGCAAGGCTGTTGTTGTACCGCCCGTCCAACCTCTCCCCACCGGCCGCTCCTTCGAGGAGGTCCTGGAGGCAGTAAGCAGGATCGCGGCCACCAGGGGCGGCCCCGGGACTCCTGCCGAGAACCCTCGGACCCTTGGCACCGCCGAGAGCGAGGGTGCGGCCGCCGGGACCTCCGGCCAACCCCTGTCTGATGAGGTGCCGCGGGGTCATCGTAACTTTGGTCTCGGCGTGAGGTGCCTGGACGCGGAGAACAAGCCACTGCTGCAATGGGACCCTGACGCCAACAAGGTCACTGTCTCGTCCCTCTTGCCGAGCTGGGCGGAGCGAGACGAGGTCAACGGCAAAGCTTTCGCCTTAGGCTATGGTCTCTACAGCCGGGACGACGCTAGCGTCTACGACAGGATGTCTACCCGGCTGTTGGCGTACGACTCCACTCGCGCTTTAATGCGTGGGCTGGAGCTTGCGCACATGTGCGCCCGGCGGAGCATTACGATAGACCGCAACTTCCAAGACATGTTCAAGGCCAGGGACGATGCGGTGGCCCAGGCGGCCTCTCTGGCCAAGGAGCTGGCCGAGACCCAGCAATTGTTATCCTCGCGCCAAGCGGAAGGGGTAAGCGAGACCTTTCATAATCATTTGTTCTCGCAATCCTAACCCTTCTCTGATGCTAACCTTCCGCTGTTCAGGATTCCGCTCAGGCCGCACTTCGTGAGGAGCTGTCCCAGGCCCGATATGACAACGTTCTCCTGCGAGAGCAGATCGCGCGCCTCGAGGCGAGTGCAGCCCCTCCGCTGGACGAGAGATTGAAGAGCCAGTATTACTCGGCTTATGATATTGACAAGATGATCCAGGGGAATGCGCAAGCCACCGTAAAGTTGACACTGGAGACTCTGCGCGACATCAACTGCTGGGACGGGAGGGGCAAAGACATTACCGCTCCACAACTTGTCCCATGGCTCTTCGAGCCCATTCCAAAGCCCCTGGGCGCCCCCGATACCCCTCCCTCGGATGTCTCAAAGTCCCCCGCAGCGGGTGGCGAGACCTCGGGGGGGAGCTCTGGCGGAAGCTCTAGCGGGAGCTCCAGCGAGACTTCCGAGGGGTACATTTTGTCCCGTTGAGGGTCCCCTTCTCGCTTCTGTTCTTCACCTCTCTGTAAAGCGCGAGACGCTATCATTTTGTACCCACACATTATATTATTAATGTAAATGCTTTTCTTGCGAACATTTCTTGTTATTTGCGAATGTGTTTGATGTAATTGTCGTGGTTGAACGCTTTCGGCGTAGGCTTCCGCCAAGGCCCTTGGCCTTCTTAGGAAATCCTTAGCGATGAATCAGCAAGAACCCGCGGTAACCGGCCAGCCGGAAGCGTGATTCTTGAATCCTTAGGACGGGACCGTCCCCTCTAGACTGCGCGAGTCCCCACTAGCCCATCGTATAACGATCTCGCCTATTTGTTCGAGAACTCTGAGAGGAACCTTTTTGGCGAAAGCCTCCCTACCTTGAGATCCCTTTGATGGGGAGTCTCCTGCCGCGATCTATCTCTGCCGAGACCTGTCCCTACCGAGACCTATCTCTGCCGAAATCTATCTCTGCCGAGATCCATCTCTGCCGAGATCTATCTCTTCGTTTTCACTTTTCATTTGGTATTCCCAACGTGCTTCCTGCCTTATATTAACCAAGCCAACCAGACCAAACCTATCCCCCACAGGCGAGCCTCCGGACCTGCCAGCTAGATGAGAGCCTGGGCAGCGGGTCTACCTGGGGCCGAGCCGGGCTCGGGGTGCCGATGAAGATCTCAAACCAACCAAACCTATCCCCCATAGGCGAGCCTTCGAACCTGCCAGCTAGTTGAGAGCCTGCGCAGCGGGTCTACCTGGGGCCGAGCCGAGCTCGGGGTGCCGATGAAGATCTCAAACCAACCAAACCTATCCCCCACAGGCGAGCCTTCGGACCTGCCAGCTAGATGAGAGCCTGCGCAGCGGGTCTACCTGGGGCCGAGCCGAGCTCGGGGTGCCGATGAAGATCTCAAACCAACTAAACATATCTCCCACAGGCGAGCCTTCGGACCTGCCAGCTAGATGAGAGCCTACGCAGCGGGTCTACCTGGGGCCGAGCCGAGCTCGGGGTGCCGATGAAGATCTCAAACCAACCAAACCTATCCCCCACAGGCGAGCCTTCGGACCTGCCAGCTAGATGAGAACCTGCGCAGCGGGTCTACCTGGGGCCGAGCCGAGCTCGGGGTGCCGATGAAGATCTCAAACCAAAACCTATCCACGACAGGCAAGCCTACGGACCTGCCAGCTAGATGAGAGCCTGCGCAGCAGGTCTACCTGGGGCCGAGCCGAGCTCGGGGTGCCGATGAAGATCTCAAACCAACCAAACCTATCCCGCACAGGCGAGCCTTCGGACCTGCCAGCTAGATGAGAGCCTGCGCAGTGGGTCTACCTGGGGCCGAGCCGAGCTCGGGGTGCCGATGAAGATCTCAAACCAAAACCTATCCCCCACAGGCGAGCCTACGGACCTGCCAGCTAGATGAGAGCCTGCGCAGCGGGTCTACCTGGGGCCGAGCCGAGCTCGGGGTGCCGATGAAGATCTCAAACCAACCAAACCTATCCCCCACAGGCGAGCCTTCGGACCTGCCAGCTAGATGAGAGCCTGCGCAGCGGGTCTACCTGGTGCCGAGCCGAGCTCGGGGTGCCTATGAAGATCTCAAACCAACCAAACCTATCCCCCACAGGCGAGCCTTCGGACCTGCCAGCTAGATGAGAGCCTGTGCAGCGGGTCTACCTGGGGCCGAGCCGAGCTCGGGGTGCCGATGAAGATCTCAAACCAAAACCTATCCCCCACAGGCGAGCCTACGGACCTGCCAGCTAGATGAGAGCCTGCGCAGCGGGTCTACCTGGGGCCGAGCCGAGCTCGGGGTGCCGATGAAGATCTCAAACCAACCAAACCTATCCCCCACAGGTGAGCCTTCGGACCTGCCAGCTAGATGAGAGCCTGCGCAGCGGGTCTACCTGGGGCCGAGCCGAGCTCGGGGTGCCGATGAAGATCTCAAACCAACCAAACCTATCCCCCACAGGCGAGCCTTCGGACCTGCCAGCTAGATGAGAGCCTGCGCAGCGGGTCTACCTGGGGCCGAGCCGAGCTCGGGGTATCATAAAACATTCAACTATGTTATGTCATGAAAAATTCGACACTAGTTAAAGGAGAATCAATCGGTATAATATAACAAGTTCATTTTTGAGATACATGATTACATCCTTCTCCCTTCAGGGGTAGAAGCGCTTTAGATCATCACCACTCCAAGTGTGGCTTAGGGCTCTTCCCTCCACGTCCTGGAGGTAGTATCCCCCTGTTCCGAGGACTTCCTTTACAATGTATGGACCTTCCCAGTTCTGGTGGAGCTTACCCACGGGAGCCGATCTTCCCGCCGCGTCGACCTTTCTCAACACCAGATCCCCCTTAGCAAACTGTTTGATCCTGACATGCTTATCAAAATGCTTGGCCATCCGTCGCTTGATCTCTTCTTGCCTGATAGCTGCCACATCTCGCAGTTCATCCACCATATCTAACGAGAGGCGTTGCCCCTCCTCGTTCTCCACCCTACATGCCTCGTCTCCTTCGCCCGCGGCTGTGACTCGCGGGGACCGGACCTCAAACTCCACCGGTAGGACGGCTTCACACCCATGAGAGAGCTTGAAGGGGGTCTCACCGGTGGCCGTGTTCGGAGTCGTTCGTAGTGCCCATAGGACCGATGGGAGCTGTTCCACCCAATTTCCCTTCAAGTTTTCCACCTTCTTCTTTAGTAGATTTACAATGATTTTGTTTGCTGCTTCCACTTGGCCGTTACTCCGGGGGTGATGGACGGAGGCAAACCGGAGATCTATCCCGAGTTGAGCGCAGAAGCTGATGAACTCCTCGCTGGCAAACTGGGGGCCGTTATCGGTCACTATTGCTTGGGGAAATCCATGCCTACAAATGATTTCCCCCCAGATGAAATTCCTTATGACCTGCGAGGTGACCTTGGCCAAGGCTTTGACCTCTAGCCACTTTGAGAAATAATCAACCATGACCAAGAGGAACCTCCTCTGCCCACTAGCCGGAGGAAAGGGCCCAACTAAGTCCATTCCCCAGATGGAAAATGGTCATGGTGTCGTGATACTCCGTAGTCTTTGAGCTGCCAAGAGTTGGAGGGGGGCGTAGAGTTGACATTTTTGACACCTCCTTGCAAACTCCATGGCATCCTTCCTTAGGGTGGGCCAGAAGTAGCCCTGTCTGACCACCCTGGCCTCCAGCGTCCTTCCTCCCGAGTGGCTGCCGCACTCGCCCGAATGCACTTCCCTTAAAATCTTCGGGATTTCTTCTTTGGTTGCACATCTGACTAGAAGCCCTGACAACATTTTGCGATGCAGTCCTCCCTCCATCATCAAGTAGTGAGCCGTCTTGCGCTTGAAGCTTCTCCCCACCTTGGTTCCCTCAGGCAGTTCACCGGTGGTTAGGAAGGCCACAAATGGATCTACCCACGAGGGTTGCCGATCCACAAGCATCAACTCTCCTTCCTCGATAGCTGGTCGGAACAGCTCCGTCAAGGTCCCTCCTACCTGAGGCCCGAACTTGGCCAGTCGATCGACGGCTACACTTTCTTCCCTTGGAACATGTTGAATTGAGAAAGACCGGAATCCTCCGATGATCGCCCTTACCTTGGAGAGGTATCTGATGAGGGTGGGTTCCCGAGCTTCAAACTCTCCCCGGATCTGCGATGTCACTGCCTTTGAATCAGTGACAACTTCCACCTCCTGAATCCCCAGCTCCTTTGCCAGGCGAAGGCCAGCAATAACGGCCTCATACTCTGCTTGATTGTTGGTCACTGGGAAATGTAAAATGACTGCTTGCTCTATGGTTACCCCCTGGGGACTTGTCAACACCACCCCTGCCCCTAGGGAGTGCCTTCCTGAGGCCCCATCAACCATTAACTTCCATGCTTCTTGCGGTTGTTGCTCTTCCCCCCCGACCTCAACAACGTAGTCTGCTAGAAAGTCTGCCACTGCCTGTGCCTTGATGGAGAGCCTTGGTACAAAGGAGATGTCGAACTCGCTTAGCTCAATGGACCACTTAGCCAGCCTCCCCGAGTGATCCACTCCTTCGAAGACCTTGCGAAGAGGGTGGTCGGTCACCACCTTAATCGAATGCGCTTGAAAGTACGGCCGGAGCTTTCTGGCCGAGATGACCAAGGCATAAGCGAGCTTTTCCAGGATAGGGTAGCGAAGCTCTGCTTTTTTCAATATCCGGCTGACGTAATAGATGGGAAGCTGCTTCTTACCTTCTTCCCTTACTAGGACGGAGCTCACCGCCTCCGCCCCTACTCCGAGGTACAAGGTCAGGTCCTCCCCACCCTTTGGGCTCTGAAGGAGGGGAGCCTGAGAGAGTTGCATTTTCATCCCTTGGAAGGCCTCTTCGCACTCGGCCGTCCATTCGAACCTTTGATTCCCCTGCAACACTTTAAAGAATGAAGAACACTTGTCTCCTGCCCGGGAGAGGAACCTGCTTAGCCCAGCCAGCTTGCCTGTCAAGCGCTGGACCTCCTTGACGTCGCGAGGTGACTCCAAATCCAGGATGGCCTTGACTTTGTCCGGGTTGGGTTCCACTCCTTCCGGAGTCAGGAGATGCCCGAGGAACTTCCCGCGGCTTGCCCCGAAGACACACTTTAAGGGATTCAACCTCATTTTAAACCTTCTCAGGGTGGCGAATGTTTCCTCGAGGTCTTGTAGGTGTGAAGCTATGCTCTTGCTTTTGATCATTAGGTCGTCAACGTAGACCTCCAAGTTCCTCCCCCTCTGGTCCCGGAAGACCCGATCCATCATGCGCTGATAGGTAGCCCCTGCGTTCTTTAACCCAAAGGGCATCATCTTGTAACTGAATCATCCATCCCTTGTGATGAAGGAAACATCCTTGGTGTCAGGAGGGTGCATCCAGATCTGGTGATAACCTGAAAAAGCATCTAAAAAACTCATGACAGAAAAACCGACGGCTGAATCAACCAGCACGTCGATCCGAGGCAGGGGATAGCAATCCTTGGGGCATGATTTATTCAACAAAGAAAAGTCAACACATATCCTCCATTTACCACATCCCTTCTTCACCATTACCACATTGGAGATCCAGCCTGGATACTGGATCTCTGAGATGAAGCCCGCCTCCAGGAGCTTCTTGACCTCCTCGCGAATGGGCTCCTCCAGCTTTGTAGCTATGGCTCTCATCTTCTGACGGATGGGGCGGGCGCGGGGATCCAGGTTCAGTCGGTGGCAAGCTATATCGGCGTCGATGCCCGGCATGTCCACCGCGCTCCAAGCGAAGACGTCAACGTTGCTTTGAATGCAGGCTCGCACCTGCTCCCGGGCCTCGAGACTCAACCCCCCGCTGACCCGCACCCTTTGCACCTCTCCTGCTTTGGTGAAGACCTCCATCTCCACCACTTCTTCAGCCGGTTCCAGCCGCGACTGCTCCCAATCGGTTCTTGCCTCTTCCTCCAGCTCCAGCTCTCCTTTTTCCTCCTCAATCTCCATCGCTTCTATCCCCCTCTGCTGCTGCTGCTGCTCGGCTCCTACGCCTCCTGGGACCTCTCCCTCGACTTCTCCCGCTGCCTGCTCTTCTACTTCCACTGCCCTTTCTGGGCTTTCCTGCCCATCGCTCCTCCGTATCACCTGCACATCCCCTCGCATCTTCTCTGTCTCTTCCTCTCCGGCTTCCTCTCCAGCTTCCTTCCTTACCTCCTCAAGAACCATCTCCTCTTCCTCCACAACTTCCTCTAGGGCCGCCATCTCTATTTCCAACTCTTCCGCCTCCGCCATCCACGAAATGGTGTTGACTGCCGTAACGTAACATTGCCTTGCCACCTTCGGGTCTCCTCTGACCCTGACCTGCACCCCCCCATTGTTGAACTTGAGGCACTGATGGAACGAGGAGGGGACGCAGCGAAAGGCGCTGATGAGGGGACGCCCAAAGATGGCATTATAGCTGCTCGGGGCGTCCACGATCACGAACCTGCAGTTCCGCGACACGCCCCCCAACCTAACGTGTAACCCTACTCCTCCTTCTACCTCCTTCCTTTCCCCGGAGAACCCGAACAGAGGTCCATCCGATGCCAAGACCCTCTTTCCTTCAACCCTCATCTCATCAAAAGCTTTCTTGAAGATGACATTAACCGAGCTCCCGTATCTACCAGTATCCTTGAAACGGTATAGTTCTCCACCGCCGTCTGGATCACCAGGGCATCACAGAATGGATCTTCATAGTCTGGCATATCCGCTGATGAGAAAGTAATCTTTTCTTCTGGTGGAGGAACCTGGGAGGTTGAGGCCACCCCTCTCCGGTACATGGTTTGAAGACTCCCCTTACGGGTTGCCTCAATCCCCACTCCTCCATGAATCACCCCGATTCCTCCCCGGGTCCCTACATCCACCCAGTCTTCGCACCTGTCCTCCGCTTCGCCCTGCTGCACCTCCACTATCCTCATCGGTGGATCCTGCCTCCCTGCTCCTCTGGCCTCCCTCAGCTCTAAGAACTCTGGGCAGGTGGCCGTCGTGTGACCCTCCTCCTGGTAGAAGTCACAAAAGAGCAATGCCTCCCCGCCCCTTCTTCCGTCTCCCCTTCCTCTTCTTCCTCCTCAAGCTCCCCTGGCTGCACCTCTCCCTCTTCCTACTTCCATTGCCTCCTGCGGTGGTGGGGGACGATCCGTCGGCTCCTGCCTCCATGCCGGTCGATCGAACCTCCGGGGCTCCCGCAGGTTATCTCTCCCCCGATAGCCTTCTCCTGGGCCTTGGGGGCGACCCTCCTGGGGCCTCCAACCCAACCGGTTGACTGGCTCCCGGGCCCCCCAACCCTGCTGCTGCCCAAACCTTCGGGGCTCCTCCCTTCTCCTTTCTTCCCTCAGCTCCTTCTGCTCTCTCGACTCCTTCTGTCTTCCCGCTGCTGGTTCCTTCCCGTCATCCTCTGCTAGCTTGGCCAACTTCCTGGCGAATGCTCGGTTTGCTCTCTCGAAATCAATCTCCTTTGCCGCCCTCTCCATGAGCTCCTCAAAGGAGAGGGGGGGCATCCTCTTCAATTCCATGCTAAAAAATCCCAGTCTCAGCCCCAGGGTGAAGGCCAGCATCAGTGCGTACCCTGGAACCTCCTGGACCAGAAGGATCTCCTCCTGAAACCGGTCGACATAGTGACCCAACGGCTCATCCGGCCTCTGCCTCACCGCAAACAGACACTCCGCTTCCTTCTTCCGCTTCTTTGAGGTTGAGAATCTTAACAGGAAACTTCTCCGCAGATCTTCAAAACAGTATATTGACCTTGCTGGCAACTGGTGGAACCAGTCCCGAGCCTTCTCTTTCAACGTGATGGCAAACAGCCGGCACTTGAAGGCATCTGTCATCTGTCTTATTGACACAACGTCTTCAAACCACTGTACGTGCTGCACCGGGTCATCCTTCCCTGAATAGTAGGACATGTCGGGCTCCCGGAACCCCTCCGGTACCGGAGCCGAGATGATGAGCTCGCTAAATGGGGTCTCGCCTCCTGCCTGGCGAGAAGGCACGTCTCGCGGCCTCGGCTGGCTCGCCCGATCCGCGAGACCGTGCCCCGGGAAGAGTTCCCGCACCGCCGCCTCCTTCTCGCCTGGCTCTATCAATGCCTCCTTGCCCGTGCGCTGGCTCTGGCCTGGGAATAGCTCCCGCGCCGCCATATCTCTCTCGCCAGCCTCGCCCGGGACCTCCTTTCCTGGGCGCTGCCCTGGGGCGTTCTCGCCCAAGAGCGGAACCTCTTCTATAGGGACCTGAGGGGTGGCCCACTCGCCTCTCGCCGAGAAGGCCAAGCTGATCGTCTGCAGAACCTCTCGCCTGAACTCATCCAGCATCCTCTTCGTCGCTTCCTCTCCCCGGGTGGGGGAGCCTCCAGAACCTGACCCTTCTCCTTCCCCTCCTGCCATGGGACAAAACTTAAGGCTTTCTTGAATCGGCTGCCTTCCACGCTCACCGCACCAGAACTGTTGAAGCCAAATATGACCCCAACTGAAGTTCGAAGAAAAAGGGGTGCAGCCAAAACCTACTTCTCTCAAGTCTCACCCCTTGGCTGGATTCTAAGGACCTAAGACTGACCCAAAAGCCTCAGCAGGGAGGTCCCACCTCACACCCGGAAGATCTCTGAGAGCTTCCCCTCCAAAGCCAAAGCTGGGCTAGGAGCTCCTCAGAAAGCACTGGAATTTGGGAGACGATGATAGCTTGCTTTCTATGGAGCCCTTATGGGTCTATTTATAGCATTTTGCTGTCCTGAATTTACTGAAAAGCCCCTGGTTGGTCTGTCAATAGCCAAAACCCGCTGTTTTTCTGAGGGTACTGAAGTAATTTCTCCTAAGGGCAATCAGGACATTCTTCCAAAGACCCTGGGCCCCACTCGGCGAGAGCTGGTGCCGAGACCTTTCGGCCCAGGGCGTGGCGCGAACGTTCTCGCCCAGCGCAAGCGAGAACTTCTTCGGGATTGAGGCTTGGTTTGGGCGAGAGCGCTTCCGCGCAGTCCGCGCTTGGCGCTCTCGGCCCATGGTTTCTCTTTTATAGCATCCGGCGAGAGCGTTTCCGCCTTCTGTGGGCGAGATCCTCCTTAGGGCGGGACCACTTTGGCTAACCCTCCTGTGACCATTGTTCCTCCTTGTCTGGGCTCAGTGAATATGGGGTTGTACACATATCTAACAAGCAATACCTTAGTGTTTATTATTTCGCGGATAATATCATTTTAGTTAAGGAGGCCTGCAAGGGTGTAAACGCAAAATATGAATCTTAGGGAGCCACTTTAGAAAAGAAAGATTTTAGGTTGAGCAGGGCAAAAACACAGTATATGGAGCTTAAATTTAGTAGTAAATGAAGGACTGATGACCATTAAAACTTAAGGGAAAGTTTTACTGTACTAGAATTAGACTAGAAATGCTCTATGGATCTGATTATTGGGTAGTGAATTGGGTACATGATTGTACAACCCCATGACCAACGAGTAGGATCAGCAGGAGCAGTCCCAGCCAAGTAATACGTGGTCTAGGACTCGGGCGAGTCGGAGAAGTGAGTGTCATAGAGTTTGCTCGACGCGCCCGGGCAGGGGGAAGAAAAATGCGGGGTGAGTGGATCACCTGAGATCACAATCACCCCTGGACCTTGGTAGGTAATGGGCGAGTGGGATAGTCGGATCTGCACTCGCCCTAGACCACGGTAGGGGGAGCGAGTGCCAACCCCATCGAGCACTCACAGCCCCAAGCGAGTCGTCTTTTCAGGGACCATCGGCCCGATAGTGCCTTTTACTATTTTTCCCCGTTGGCCTGTCAGTAGTCATTCAGAACATCGGAGTTGAACTGTTAGCAGACCGGCTCGGTCTGCATATAGCCTGATAGAACATCGGAGTTACGTTGTTGGCAGACCAGGTTTGGAATCCTATAAATAGACCCACAGGGGTATCTCAGAAGACAAGCTCTCTCATCTTCCTGGTCTTATAGCGCTTTATAAGGTACCCTTAGATCAGCACTGGCTAAGGAGGGGAAGCGCTCTAAGATCTTTCAGGTATGTGGTGGGACCTCTGTGCGCAGTCGTGGATCATTTTCTAATCCTAAATTTTCGGTTGAGTGAGCTCACTTGGAGAAGTAGGTGTGCGGTCACCCCTTCTTAAGGGCCTTAATTACAGAGAAGTCGGTTTCTGATTTCAACAATGATCAAAAAATAGGAGTTACAGATATGAGAATGCTTTTGTGGATGTGTAGACACATAATATTGGATAAAATTAGGAATGAATGTATTAAGGATAAGATAGGAGTAACACCAATTGAATAGAAGATGCGAGAAACTCGACTAAGATGGTTTGGACACACACAAAGGAGACCATTAGAGGCACATGTTAGGCATTGTTAGAGTCTAGTCATTAGGCACGTTAAACGAATGAGGGGTAGACTAATAAAGATTTGGAATGAAACTATAAGGATAGATATGATGTACATAGGTAATAGTGAGATTATGACAAAAGATATGGCACAATGGAGATAAAGTATCCCCATAGCCGGCCACATTATAGCGGGATAAACGCTTGAGTGTTGTTGTTGTTGCTGTTATTTTTATTTATATAAATTTTTTTTATCAAGCACTCTGAATACACTTGTTTTACAAACATAAATATTTTATTTTTAAACCACTTTTTTTCTAATAACACGTGCATGAGTACAAAAAATTGGTAGAAATAATTTAATGTTATGTTGGTAATTTATTTATGCAATTTAAGAGGTTATACTAGTACACTACACATTCATGTTAGAATAAGATTGAAAACACAAGTAGGTTATTAATAAGAGGATTTTCAATGGGTGCCTTTAATCTTCTGGCCGTCTAATTTGGGCGTGGAGACATTTCTTCAAGGCCCCGTAACCTCCTCGCTCCGGCCTTGCCAAACTTTCACATCCCATCATCATCGTCGATGTTTGCTCCCCATCACAATGCATCTGTTGTTCACTCTAGTTATTTTTCATGACAAAAGGAGAATCTCTTCTACGCTCATCATCTACCATTACTTGCAAGACAAGCAAACAACTCCTTCATTATCCATCCTGAAGTGAAGTCCAGCGCCGCCAAGTAGAGCTTTCATCTTGTGACGCCATCGAAGGAATTAAGTTCTTCCCCAAGGAAGTTTTCTGGTTACATTCATTTCATATTTCTTTTATATTCTCACACCTTGTTGGTAGTTTTACTGTGTTCACACCAACAAACTATTGTGACAATGATGCATACTGAAATTTAAAATTGATTTTAAAATAAATAATTTAGTGTGCATACTAAAGTTGGCAATGAAATCATGACAACACGAGCTTCGACATGTGAAAATTAAATCAAAAAGTTTTGCAAACCCGCATAAAATGACCAACATTGGTGTGCATTCTACAATATAATTATTTTATTCGCAAGATTTTCAAAACGGAAGAGCGGAGACAATGAAAACAAATTAACAACAAAAAGAACTAAAATTATTTCAAGTCAAGTAAGCTTTGAAATTATTAACGTTCTCATGCATTCCGGAATTAAGGGATAAAAGTAGTCAAGACGTGAAATCGGGGTTGAGGATTGTTAGGCTGGTTCTGGAAGGAGGTTCAGCTCTGGATGAGTGGACAAAACACTTGTAGATCTCAGCTTTGCCAAAATGTCGAGGGGAGAAGACCTGGATCCGTCTGCCAGGAGAGTTTAATGGCCCGAGACCACCTAGAAAGAGATCTCGTGGCGGTTGAGTTAATTCAGAATTTATAAATTTGAGAATACTAAATGGGAGTCTTTTAAAGTTGCTAGCCTTTTGAAAACTTCTATTAAATTCAGGCATCTTTTTGGACCTTTGAAATCTCCTCTTAATTAATATCTTATTGATATAAATTTGAAACAGCCAACTTTTTGACCTTCAAAATCCCTAGCTGAATTCAATTTCCTCTTTTATAAAGGTGATTGTTATTAGCACTACAGTTTTGATTAGTCGCACCATCTTTTCTCATAATTTCTCGCTTTTTTGTAAATACATTTTGTAAATTTATTTTTAGGAAAAGTGTTCAACACGAAAGTTGTAGATCTCAACGAGATTTACAAATTTCGTGTTGAACATTTTTCCTAAAAATGCATGTACAACACGTATTTGTAAAAAGAAGCCAAATTTAGCGTCGTTTTTAAAATATGTCTTGTTCATATATATTTAGGAAAAATGTTCAAAACGAAGTTGTAGATCTTGTCGAGATATACAACTTTCGTGTTGAACACTTTTTCTAAAAAAGAATAAACAAGTCGTATTTCCAAAAAACACGAGAAATTAAAAAAAAATGTAGTACGACTAGGCAAAACTACAGTGCTAATAACAATCACCTTTATAAAACATGCTTCCCGTACCAGTTAACGGACAGCCTGAACCGAAGCTTTTGAAGACGAGACTTTTTGTCTTTGGAATTTGGAAGGTAGTCTCAGCCCCATCCCCCGGTTTGACCCTTTAGCTTCCTTCCGCCGCCGTCTGGTTGTGTTTCCTACCCCGCCGCCACCGTCGGAGATCCGTCCCAGCCAGACCCGGAGCCCGCTTCTCCACCAAATCCCTTAACGGGCAACCGCCCCTTGCGGTATTTTCTCGCCGGAGTTGGCAATTTCTACGCAAGACCTAGGTAACTGTTAGGATTTGAGAATAGAGCTATACACATAGATAAAGAAAACTAACACATATTATCTTCCAGATTTCTCCTTGAACAATCTCGGTTACAGCTTGAAGGAACACAAAGAGAAGGAAGACTTGGATAAACTCTCCAAGCACCAGATACACTTAAATAACACCCCACTCCACTACAAAACAAAAAACACATACCAAGGCAAAACACACAAACCAAGGCACCAAAACCCAGCACCCGAGACAAAGGGAAAAAATAGAGTAAAGCTAAATTAGGATGCTTCTTCTTCTTCAGCAGGTGGTTTGGGAAGAGATTCTTTCTTATTTGATGGCTCTGCGGGTTCCTTCAGTAAAGTGCTTTTTCCTTTGCAATCTTCATTACTTTGTTTTTCTTCTAAACTGCATGGATTATATTCTAACACCCCCTCATAATCCATACACTTTGTTACGTTGATTCCTCTTCGCAGTTCCACGAAAATGGGAGCCGACAATGGCTTTGTAAATATGTCTGCTAATTGATCCTGGGATTTGCAGTATTTTAGCTTGATTTCTTGTTGAGTTACAAGATCCCGAGTGTAATGTAACTTGATCTCCAGATGCTTTGTTTTCTTGTGAAATACAGGATTCTTTGCTAGGGCAATGGCAGAGGTGTTGTCGATGAGGATTTCCGTTGGTCCAGGTTCTTTAATAAGCAGTTCTGCACTTAGCCTTCTTAGCCACATCACTTCCCTAGCCGCATCACTTAGCGCAGTGTACTCCGCCTCAGTAGAGGAGAGGGATATGGTCTTTTGCTTCATGGAACACCAGGAAATAAGCATGGTGCCCATGAAGAAGATGAACCTAGACGTGCTCCTCCTGTCATCGGCTCACAATGCCCAGTCACTATCGCAGAAACCCGTGAGCTTGCTGTTTTCATCCTTTGTGTAATTCAATCCAAGAGATCTAGTGCCGTTTATATATCTTAATATTTGTTTGGCTGCTGTAAGATGCTTGATGCTAGGAGAATGGATGAAATGGGAGAAGATGCTGATAGCAAACTCAATGTCTGGCCGGGTATTTGTTAAATAAATCAATGATCCAACTATGCTCCTATAATGCTCGACATTTACCTTTTATTCTCCATCTTTCTTTCTCATTTTTTTCTCCAACTACAATCGGTGTGGGCGCGGGATTAGAGTTTTCCATACCAAACTGAAGAAGGATTTCCACTGCATACCTTCTTTGTGACACAGAAATTACTCTCGGGTTTTGACTGATTTGTAGACCGAGGAAATATCGAGTGAGACGCAAATCCGTCATTTCAAATACAGACTTGATGTAATCTTTAACAGTTGATATAACAGATGGTGATGAACCAGTGATTTGTAAGTCATCCACATAAAGACAGATGATAACTATACTTTCCTCTCCTTTCTTAACATACATTTGATAATACGGTTTGCAGTCAATTTTATTAGGATATTTTCGGGGTTTTAAAGCAAATCATGTCTTGTAAAGTACTTATTTTGATTCCCCTTTGTATATATTTTTGCCGCTAATGCGTTTTTTCTGCTTTTTGCAAGTTTTCACGGCTTTCAGCCGAATTTTGCTGTGACACGCACCAAGGTCACGCCCTACCCAGGTGTGTACCTAGGGCGTGTAACCCAGAGGAATGAAGCAATTGGTCCGAAACTACATTCCATGGAAACTTAGTGTACACGCCCTCTGTCACGCCCGTGTCACATCTGACACGGGCGTGTTCTAGAGGCTTGTCCCCAGGTTCCGAGGAATCACCGCAACGCGCTCGTTTTTCCCGCTCCACCGTCGCACCGAAAGTGTCACGCCCCAGGGTCACGCCTGAACCGGGCGTGACATATGGGCGTGTACTTCAGCAATTCCGCCCGTCACCTCCAGCATTCAATTTCCGCTCAACAAAGTCACGCCGCAAAGAACACGCCCCAGGTACACGCCCTATCAGGGCGTGACTTGTGGGCGTGTACTTCAGCTACTTCCCCAGAATTAAATTCCAGCCCGAAAAAGTCGCACCAAATGTGTCACGCCCCAGGGTCACGCCCGACCCGGGCGTGACAGGGGGCGTGACCCGACCCGAAAAAATCTATAAATAGAGCCCAACTCTTAGGGTTCATGGACAAATTTTGAATTGAGAGGGGAGGTTCTGTCCTTTGTATTTTTGAACTTTTTTAAGCATGTCTCTTCATTTTTAGTTCTTTGCTCTAGCTTTATGCTTTCCCTGTATTAGCTCCTAGCTTCTTTTTGTAGTATAATGTTAATGATATTGTAGTTTACTTTCCATGCACTTGTAATCTCTAGTTTTCAAGTTGTAAGATCCCTGTTTCCATTAATAAAAAGTGTTGTTTTCTTTTTCGTTTCTGCTCTGTTTTCAATATATTTCTTCTACTCATCCCCCCTTTTCCACCTCACCATGATTAACTAATCCTCCATGTAATCGATCTTGATGATCCGAGGTTCGAGTGATTAGGTTATGATGCTTTGAATCTTATCTTTTCTTTTTAGGGTTTAGCCTTGAATTACTCTTGATTTATCACGTGTTAGAGGTATATCATCGATATATACTCTCCACTTTGCTTTCATTCTGGGCTAGCCGAGAGGCCGAAAGTTTGAAATGAGCACTCAAGAGTAAAGGGAGTTGTTTGTACCCCTCGAGAGAGGCGGACGTTCAAATCTCCCGGATTGGAGTAAAATCCAATAGTGGGGTTCACCGTGTAAAGCGAGTTTTAGGCCTCCGATTTAGGCGAGATTCAGTCGGACCTTCCTAAACTCAGTTAGGCACGACCTTCGAGAGAAGCGTGTCAATATTCATGGAACCTCTATGGTCAAGGACCTTACCCTAATTAGCTCAGGTTTATTTATCGTATTTTTCTAACCACCCTTGCCGAGGTGATTTCTGATCGAGTGCATTTTCCCCTCATCGTTACTAAGCTTTAGTATAATTGCTCTTTTAACTCCCTTTATCTTTTCATGCAAGTAGCTCTCTTTCATTGCAACTAGTTCTCTTCCTTTAATACACTTAGCTTTCTTCTAAACCCTAATTTTTCCGTCGATAAAATAATAGATTTCGTGTGAGTAAGCTTACTCAACTGTTCCCGGATTTTAATACGACACTTGTGTCCCCTGGCTGCATTTCGATAGGTATACTTGCCTTGTTGGATTGTTAGTTTGGTTTTTTTTTCTCCTTGCAGATATCTTAAGAGACAATCAACATTCCTGAGTCGCTTATAGTTCTGAAGAAGCCCATTTCTAATAAATTCTCATCGAGCTTGCTGTTCCAGGCTCTGGGAGACTGCTTTAGACCATATAATGACTTCCTAAGTCGAAGAACTTTGCTCTCTTCTCCAAGAGATATAAAACAAGGGGGTTGACTAACGTATATTTCCTCCTGCATTTCTCCATTTAGGAATGCAGAGACAATATCCATTTGATAGACTGGATAGTTATTTTGTGCAGCAATAGCCAGCAGCAATCTTATTGATTCAAACCTGACCACGAGAGCAAAAGATTCTACATAATCTATGCCTTCTTTTTGTGAAAAACCCCTATCCACAAGTCTAGCTTTGTACTTCTGTATACTTACTTCCTGATTATATTTGACTTTGAATATCCACTTGAGTCCGATGGCCTTTTTTCCGGGAGGCAGTTCCGCAATTTTCCAAGTTTGATTTTTTTCAATCATGTGAAGTTCTTCATTCATAGCTTGTATCCATTTCGGGTCATTGATAGCTTCTTGATAATAGGAGGGTTCCTGAACAAACATGGCAAGCTCACAGTGCTCATATATATCTGAGATAGACCTGTACCTGGTTGGCAATGATGGAGATGATGGATCCAGAGATGGACAATTTTCTTCAGAGATGATGTCTTCAGATAAATCTGCATTGATGAGACGCTGTAAATTAGTCTCAGGAGCTGAAATGGATGGCTGCGACTCTGTTTCAGGAATATCAGAACAGGTCTCATCAACCGTCGGCTGATGGAGCTGATCCGGAGCCACATCCCAGGTCCAAGCTTTTGATTCATCAACAATGACATTTCTTGTGATCAAGAACTGTTTGGTGGCTGGGTTGTATACTCTGTAACCTTTAGAATTTACACTATATCCTAATAGGATTCCCTTAATTCCTTTTTCAGATAGCTTGTCTTTAGACCTTGAATTATCCAGACTGTACACTAAACTTCCAAACACCCTTAATTGGGCTATGTTTGGCTTCTGCCCAGTCCAGGCTGCATAGGGAGTGGTAAGCTCTAAAGCATGACACCGAGCCTGGTTTAACAAATAAACAACCGTATTAACAGCTTCACACCAAAAACCCTTTGGTAGTTGCTTGTTATGCGTCATGCACTTTGCAATTTCAACTATTGTTCTACTCCTTCTCTCAGATTTTCCATTTTGTTCAGGAGTGGCAGCAACAGTTAGCTCTTGTGCAATACCAAAATCCTTACAAAAACTAACGAAAAACTTACTAGTGAATTCACCCCCCCTGTCAGTTCTTAATGTCTTTATTTTCAAGTTGGATTGATTTTCAACTAAGGCTTTAAACTCTTGGAATTTTTTAAGGGCTGCTGATTTGCTCTCTATGATATAGATCCACATTATTCTAGTAAAATCATCAACAAACAAGATATAGTAATGCTTACCTGAGATGGTGGCCACCCTAGAAGGTCCCCAGATATCCGCATGCACAAGTTCAAGAGGTGAACCAGTTTTCCTGGTTGACACATGGGGCAAAGGAAGCTTGTGTATTTTGTTCATAGCACAAGGTTCACATACACCTACCTTGTCTTGAATCTTGGGTAGCCCGTGTACCAACTGCTTTTCATACATTTTCTTTAGATCATTATGGTTTAAATGCCCATAATGATTGTGCCACTTGACAGTTTCTGAATGAACATCAACAAAGTTTCCTATTTCTCCATGTGGTAAAGTAAGAGGAAATACTTTGTTTTGAGACATCTTGATTTTTGCCACAATTTGAGATGTGTTCTTGTCAATAATAGTACAATTGGAATCATCAAAGATGAGCTGATATCCCTTCCTCATGAGTTGACCGACACTCAACAAATTCTGAGCTAAGTCAGGCATGAACTGAACATCAGTAATTTTTTTGATTTGGGCATTTTTTGTTCTTACAGCAATGGTTCCTTTTCCAATTATATGTTTGGAAGATCCATCACCCAGAATGACTTGAGATGAAGCTCGCTCATCAAGATGTATAAAAGCACTTTTATTGTGAGACATGTGGTTTGAACATCCACTGTCGAGATACCACACATCTTCACCCTTCCTTACTTCTTCATCACAAGTGTAAAAACATAATCTTCATCTTGTTCTTGTTCACCAAAATTTGCTTCCTCAGTTTGGTGTATTGCAGTTTTTTGAAATGGGCAGTCTTTGTTGAAGTGTGTGGGCTTGGGGCATTTTCTACACTTGTAGAAACAATCTATAGCATCATGATTTGTTCTCCTACACAGAGCGCAAAAACGAGAAGGTCTCTGTATAGGTCTACTTGACTGTCCCTCCTTGATATTAAGATATTTTGGTTTTTCTAGTTGGAGAACCACCTTGCTCTGAAAAGCTTGTTCAAGATTCTGTGTTTCAAACCTCTTCATTCTCTCCTCATGAGCTTGCAAGGACCCCATGAGGTCAGTCATATTAAGGTAATTGACATCTTTTGCCTCCTCTATGGCCGTGATAACATAGGCATACTTATGGGTAAGTGTCTTCAAAATTTTCAACACAACTTTCCTTTCATCAACTGTGTCTCCATAACTTTTTATTTGATTAATAAGATTGGTAATCCTTGAGAAGTAACACAGTGTGCTGTCCTCTTCCTTCATACTCAAGGTATCAAATTCTTGCCACAGGTTTTGAAGTTTAAATGAAATGACCTTGGAGGAACCTTGAAAATAATTTTTTAAGATGGTTCATGCTTCCCTGGCCGTCTGAGCACCCATAATCCTTGGGAAAATACTCCTTCCTATTCCTTTTTGGATATAGAGAAGGGCTTTTGCATCCTGTTTTAGATTTTCTGTGAGCTCTTTCACCTTGGAAACATCCCATGCACTAAGTGGACTTTCATCGGTTGGCTGAGGAAAACCATCTTCAATAAGATCCCAAAGACCTTGCGATACAAAGAGGGTGCGCATTTGAACATGCCAGAAATCATAAGCTTCACCCTCAAAAATAGGAACACCACTCGGAGAATATACCAAGCCCTGGACCACACTGCTAAAGGAAGCCATGGGAAGAAAAAACAAAGAAGCACACAAGCGGGAGGTGGTGCAGAATCAGCAAGATACTACACACGATGTGATGGCCATTCCACAAAGAATCTGATGACGGATAGCAAGCACACACACACCCAACCTCCCTCTGATACCATGTTAGGATTTGAGAATAGAGCTATACATACAGATAAAGAAAACTAACACATATTATCTTCCAGATTTCTCCTTGAACAATCTCGGTTATAGCTTGAAGGAACACAAAGAGAAGGAAGACTTGGATAAACTCTCCAAGCACCAGATACACTTAAATAACACCCCACTCCACTACAAAACAAAAAACACATACCAAGCCAAAACACACAAACCAAGGCACCAAAACCCAGCACCCGAGACAAAGGGAAAAAACATAGTAAAGCTAAATTAGGATGCTTCTTCTTCTTCAGCAGGTGGTTTGGGAAGAGATTCTTTCTTATTTGATGCCTCTGCGGGTTCCTTCAGGAAAGTGCTTTTTCCTTTGCAATCTTCATTACTTTGTTTTTCTTCTAAACTGGATGGATTATATTCTAACAGTAACTTCCTCCAAGCCGACGATCTTCCACCTTTGAAGAGCTCGCTCGACCAGTCTTCATCTCCGCTGCCCCTCGTCCTACTAGATCCCAACATTTGGCCTACCATTTTGCACTCCTGAGTCAGGATTGAACCCTTAGCCCCACTTCAGCAATGCTTGGCATGAAGGAACAACTCTTCCACCTCTGCTGCTCTCATTGGGTTAGGATAATTAATATGCTTATTTAGCATTTGATTATAAAATCAGAGCTTGCCTAAGATCATACCTCCAATTTGTCGTTAGTTCTGAAAGAAAATCCATCCGTGTTTATTGCCTTATGCTTGGGGAAGATATTTTTAATATGCTGATTGCGCTCGACTAACAGATATTGTACGCGCAGCTGGATATTCCCCGTTCGATTATAGCATGTTCTTGCCCCACAAATTCGCTAACGTCTCAAATTTTAAAAAAAAAAACACATTTTAACATTTAAAATATAAAGTCGAGAATATTGGAATGCACCAGACAATCTTTATTATTGCAACTTTTTTGTGGAGTGTCTTGTGTAATTTCTCTCTTTGAAATATGTGATAGCTCCTTGTGAATTCGATTATTTCTTGCCTCTAAGAATGAGCATGGTTTATTTTTGACGAACGCAATGATATGATCAACTAACATATGGCAAATGCATCTTTAGTCAAACAATGGGATATTTGTGATTGATTACAAAGATGGCATTGTCATAGATCCACACATAATATTGGGGCACGTGAGAGGATGCAATGTAGGAATAGAAAGGGAGTTGAAAGGACTGACGTCTTCCCCTTGATCCTTAGTGGCGACCTATATCGAAATAGGAGATTTTAACCTTTTGTTGCAAGTCCACGTAGGAAATCGAGGTTGACTTGCAGTGACAGAGGGTTTGGGGGATCTCAAACCTAGAAGGGAGCGTCCAGGAGATGATGAAGGTGGATGATAAGTGTTTGCCTGGGAGCCCACAACCAATGTCAGACCATCTCAGGTCACGCGGTCAGGACTTACGAGACCGTATAGGCTACTCAGTTCGCAACCAGCAATCTCTTGGCAGTGAAGGCCCGGACTGTAGGGGCTAACTGCCCATTCTGGTGGTATGGCAGTTTAGCCTTTTTCCTTCTGCTTTGTTTCCCGTCACCTCTGCTCAGTTCTCATGTATGTCGGGCAGACGGTTATTTTAGCCATGCCCATTCGGGCAGAACCCCGAGCTTATAAATAGGTGGAGCAGTACTCCCAAAGCATGTTGACTCAAATCTAGTAGCTCGTTTGTTAAGAGTTGCGGTCTCGTTTCTCGGGCTTTATGTTCTCCTGCACGCAGAGCTTTCCTTTTCCATGTAACCACAACTTTTCAATCAATAGAAAGCCCGCTCCAAGAGAGGCATTCGCCGCGGAGGGCCAAGTCTGGTGTTGCAACTTGGCGGATTTTTCGCTCCTTTATTGATCGCGGGTGGGGTGTTTTCAGTTCCGCTCTTCCATTCTTCCGCCATCCGGCCCTTCTCGCGGTAGTGCGTGGAGAGTTGGTATCAATCTTGATACCAACAAGAAGGATTTCAGAGATAATTCAAAGACTTTATGTGACTGGCAAGGTGGGGGCGTCGGGGAGAGGGGGATGCAAGGCAGAAATTGGGATAAGATTCTTGACCGATGTAGGGGGATCCAAAGTGGTTCGTGACAGCATAATAGAGGTCGCTAGCCGCATGGAATATGGGCGCATGTGTTACTGTAAGGAATTGGAGAACGTCTACTGGTGGGACGCTCATATGCGTTATTGCGCGAAGGAGAGATCGGCCCGGCTACTCATCATGCATGTGCATGCTTCCTTAGCTGCGAACAAGGGGCTAGGGTTCCTATAGCCACTCGCGACTAAACAAGCAAGGAATGTCGGCGTGTGAGAAAAGGTGGTGTATCTTGTTACCTCACATTAATTCTAGAATTGTAGATTTAGGAGCTACTATCCATATGACAACACAAGCTCAACTAAAATATACAAAGTGGTATATTACTATTGCCAATGGCACGACGCCCTTGACTTTGATTCTAGACTAGTGTCTCTGCCTCCTATCCAAATTCAATATGTTCTACATGTACCTAGTTCCTAATTAATATGTTATTTATTCGTAGTCTTTCTTAGGCAAATTTCTTCGATATAACCCTTTTCTCTTTTTGTTTCTGATGTCCAACCTTTGGATTATGCCTTTGGGAACACTTGTTCTCTGGTCACACATTTTGGGCCCACATCATTAGCTTTTAGGTCTATAGTCATCAAGACTTGAAGCTATGATCCTTTTTTTTCAACCTTCTGATTACGTTAATTCCACATCATGGGTCCTTAGCAAGACTTAAAGCAATGATCCTTTTTTCCTCGTTGAGAATACCTCTTCTCTCTGACATTCCTCATTGTTGGATGTTGTTATGCCTAACTGTGACTCCTCAACAAGACTCACAAATAACTCTTATTACAACCTCCCTTTCTAATCGAGAGCTTCAACGAAAACCCGTCGTGATCATGGGTGACTGAAATAGCAAGCATCAAATCAAGGGAAAATAATACTTCTACACAAAATGGCTGAACATAATATGTTTTGTTAATTAACGGCTGAAAATCATGACTCTCCTCTTCCATTTATTGTACCCAACCAAAAGCTACTCGTGTGACCATCAACAATCATCCTTGCTCTCTCAGACAACAATATCTAATGAAGGCATGAGCAAGAAATATATGAAACAAAACATTTGCGAAGACTATAAACTATCTCGATGACAAAATAGGTTTTTCTAAAACATATACAAAAAATGTTTGAGGAGAAATTTGGTACTATAATATGAAAATATTATCATGAAGAATTATGAATTGGTTAGATATGCCATATGCCAGAATAAACCATCTTTTGTGTACTAGGAACAAATAGACGAAATACCATGGCTATTTGACCCTTCAACATAGTTGGTATGCCTTCACAAAGTCCAAGTAACATCTTGCTCTTGCCCAAAATGTACCTCCTAGAATATCCCTTGCCTGTTGCATAAAAATTATAAGTAAATATAAGGTGGCAAGCAAAAAAAGACTATTACCAATTGGCACAACTATTGATTACCAAATAATACAAGTAAAATAACTACTTAAAAAGAATGTAAAACACAAATGCATAGTGGCCTTTCCATTTATCTAAAAAAGGAACAGCTTAAATTTTTTATAATATTAATTTAGTCTTTAAGCTGATGTTTACAAGTGATGTACTTAAAGTAGTAAGGGAAGCAATCATGGAAGAGGAATGTAAAATAAATGAGTTTTCATTCAAGATTTTTTTAAGAAAAAATATGGAAGAACCAAATAGCAATGTACTAAAACCAAAACACTAGCCTCTTTTCTTTTTCTATCATTCATTAGAGACCAAATATAAATTAATACTCCAAAAAACTTAAATCATCCTGATATGTACGTGTCTTTACGTATCTTGTTATGTATGTGCTTGTAAGTGTTTTGTCTTGTAGTGAGGGCTTCCATCTATATAAGAAGCCCTAGTGGTGGAGTCTTGCATATATTTGGAGTTTTAGTGTTTGAGCTCTCTTGGAGAGTGGAGTGTAAAGTAGGACCCAAACTCCGGATTCTTGGAATAAGTTATATCCCTATTGTATCTTCATGTTTGTTTAAAACAATGCAAGTTTCGTGTTCTCATTCTTGATACGACTACAACGTATCAATTAGTCCGACCTACCCCACTGTTATGGTTTCAGCTGAAACCCTAATTGGATCTCACAGTTCCATCCAGCACCGCCAATTTCAATCTCCATTGTTCGGCTGCATAGCGTCATCACAACTGTGCATGTTTGTGCGTCCGCTGCTGCCATTTCGCTCTCTGATTTTGTCCGTCGACCTCCTACTTCTTGTACAATGGCGCTCGTCCTCGCTCGACACAATTTCGCTAATGCCACCTACAAGCAGCGATGTTATAGTCCCGCCTTGGTCGAGAATGTCGCGGTCATTTTATCTACTTCTATTTTTATGCTTATTAGTATACACGCATTTTGATCATCCATGTCTAAGCCCAAGGAGGGGGCATTTGACTATTAATACCCGATGGGGTGAACCTTGGAAAGGGGCAAGCAAGAGTATTTTCATTTTATCCTTTTATAAACTCTCTCTAGTTCTCTCTCTCTCTACCCTTCTCTAACTCCACAGAAACAAAGCCCAAGCCGTTGCCACCTACATCGCGACTCGCGTGATTCCCTCCTGTTGCGCTGCACCTCCGATCTCACCGTAGGACCACCGCAGTCGCCATAGCTCGCCGGTCTCTCCTTTCCTCCTCTCTTGAGGACTTCCATCCTCTTTCCTGACGCACACGCTCGCAATCTCGAGCCCACAAAAACTTGATATCAGAGGGAGCGCTCCTCCCCACAGCCAAACCACTGGATCTGCCCTGACAGAGCTCCTCCCCGTCCGACAATGGCCAGACAGCGCAGCTCCGATCTCATCCAGCCACCATGACTCCTCCCCGACCTGCTGCGGCACCCAAAACGCCATTCCGACATTCTCCGGCCTGCACTCCCCGCTCTCTGATCCGTTTCGGCCTGTGTGGTCCCTTTCCAACCTCCTACGGCCTGCACTACCCCTTCGTGCAGTCAAACATTCAGCACCTGGCTTCGCACCGACCGCTCATCGCCGGCTCCTCTTCCCCGTGCATCCTTCTCGGCTCCTCCCTCGATGGGGCCTCCTTGCTCGCTGCTTATACCGGGCTACTTCCGCTGCCGGACCCTTCTTCCTCCCCTCTCTCCGGCGCCGACAACCCACGATTTTCATCCTACGCAATGGCCGACCAGCCCTCCCTCTCGCAAGTTTTTGAGTCTCTCGCCAAACTCCTCACGGATAACAACAATTCCGTCATTGCAGCTGTCACCAACCAACTCGTGGCTAACCGATCGGCCCAATTGTCAGTGGGATCCTCTAGTGAAGTGCCGATTCCGCCAACTCTGCCGGAAGTTTTCCCCCACGACACGAGGGCAACGGGGCGCCACGATACTTACGGCTGGATTTTCCAATATTCGACGGCCACGAAGTCCCCTTAGCATGGCTCTCTCGTTGCGAGCAGTTCTTTGTCCACTAGCGCACCCCTTGGGAAGAATGGCTCAATATTGCGGCCTTCCACCTGATGGGACCCTCACAACTTTGGTTTTCCCAACTGCAACGAGAGAAACCACTACTATCTTGGGAAGATTTCAAGGTCAATTGCACCTTCTGCTTCGGCAATCCTTTCATGGATCTCATTTCTTTCCGCCAGATCGGTTCGATCGACGAGTTACTTGAAAAGTTTCAAGTCCTCTTGGCCCGCACTACCACCGCCATGTAGACACGGCAGGTGTCCATCTTCACGGCGGGTCTCTATGAGCGCCTCCGCATGGACATCGAATTTCAAGCACCCGCAGATCTGACACTGCAATGAGTTTGGCTCACATTTGCGAGAAGTGCCTTCTTTTGGACCGCCCTCATCTACATCACCAGGACACCGAGGGATCCAAGCATCCTCTACGGCCTCCGGCATCAACCACAACCAGTCTCCTCTCCCCAGACTGCGACTCCGACCGCCCAGCTACCATTCGACGACAGTCGCCATAGGAAATGAATGACCGTCATGCCAAGGGTGCCTGTGATAACTGCAATGAGCCATTTTTCCGCGGACATCACTGCAAACGCCTATTCTGGTTGGAGGTCGACGATTCGGATTCTGAACAGGATGATGACACCGCCACGGGAGATCCGACGTCCACCTTCATTACAGACCAAGCTTGAGGGCAAGCTTGTCGCAGGGTAGGGTGGGGATGTTACAGTCCCGCCTTGGTCGAGCATCTAACAGACATTTTATCTACTTCTATTTTTATGCTTATTACTATGCGCATTTTGATCCTCCATATCTAAGCCCAAGAAGGGGATATTTGACAATTAATACCCGGTGGGGTGAACCTTGAAAAGGGGCAAGTAAGAGTTTTTATTTTATCTTTTTCTAAACTCTCTCTAGTTCTCTCTCTACCCTTCTCTAACTCCACGAAAACAAAGCCCTAGCCGCTGCTGCCTACATCGCGACTCACGCGATTCCCGCTGTTGAAACCGAAAACTCAGTCTCTTGTGGACTTCACCCATAGGGGAAAGGGTGATCGTGCTCCTACTTCTCTCCTATAAGCAAAATGACAAAGGGAACAAAGGAGACCAGACCAAAGGGCTCGACGAGGAGGATACACCACACACCTGGAAGATCTTAGAGCGCTTCCCCTCCTTAGCCAATGGATGAGCTAAGGCTACCTCAGAAAGTGCTAAAAGAATAAGGAGCAAGTGAGTATGAAAGCATGCTTTCTGAGGTGCCCCTTGGTCCTATTTATAGATTTCTGAAAACGGCCTGCAAAGAGCCAACCTCCGATGTTTTGAACAGCAATGTGCAGCCCAACTTGGTCTGCTAACAGCGCAACTCTGCTATTCTAACAAGCTATTCGCACCCATGGGAGGGGAAACCAGGTAATTATTACATCTGGGCCCCACTAGGCAGGTTCCAAGGACATGGAGGTCAGCTCGCCACTACTCTCCACACCCACAGCGCAGGTGCGACCTAACTCCCGCAGCTTGCCTTCTCTTCTTGGGCAAGCGCAAGTCAGGCCACCGCAACCCGCCAATGCCGGCTCCGAGGCGGGCTGGCGGCCAGGTCGCCTATAGGAGGGCGGGCTGGCGGGTCCCAAACTATCGTTATGGAATGCTCCAGAGGAGCTCGCTGTTTGGGCTCGAGGAGTTCAGCCCTGTATGATTGTTCGAAGCATGTCATGCTCTGTACTCTGTTCGATGAATGCCGAGCCCAAACTCTGCTCGACAAATGCCGAACCCGAACTCTGCTCGACGAATGCCGAGCTCAAACGTCTGCTCAACGAATTCTGAGCTCAACTCTCTTCTCGACGAATGTCGAGCTCAAGTTCTGCTCGACGAATGCCTAGCTCAACTTCTGCTCGACAAATGCCGAGCTCTTCTGCTCGACGAACTTAAGGCGAGTGCAAGGGGAGGGGCCAGCTCGTGCGGATCTCCTGTCTAGCATTGGCGATAGCGAGCTGGCTACCCGGTGCCTGTCCGCATGCTATTCTGGTGCGGGCAGGGTGTCTTGGCTTGCTCATCTGGCCTGGCGGGCCCACTCGACGAACACGAGGTTATACATAATCCCCGCTCTTTCTGAGCTTGACCAAGCTCGGAAAGAATCATCCAACTCGTGTGTTCGATGAGTGCTGTGCTGAGTTGTCAAGGAAACTTCTAGTGGGTCCCACTCCCTAACTATAAATACACCACCGAGCCTTCAGGGAAATCCCTACCCATGCCTTTCTCAGTGAACTGTAGCTGCACCATGCCTGTTAGTGAGGAAGTGTGAGCCCGGCTGGCAGCTGCGAGTCAAAAGACCAGGGAAGAGGCCCTCGAGGCTACCCCGTGGATGGTGCGTGGGTCTCCTAGCCCCCTCTTCAGGCCGGTAAAAGGAAAGATCATAAGGCAGTCCCCGACAAATGACTTCCCGGGCTCCAGCTCGACAGTAGGCAACGAGGTTATTCCTGAGGTATGTGCGCATCCCCGCCTGACTTATCGCTTCATTTCTGACTTTCCTCCACACAGGTGTCGCCTCGCGAGAGCGGAGATGGTGGAGGGGAAGGGGTTCACTCCCTCCCGCTGTCAACCGATCGGGTCGCCAGCCCCTCGGGCCTGGGACGTCCACCTCCAGAGACCTCTCGATCGCCGATCCCCCCGGGTTAGGGAAGTCCATCGCAGCTTTCGAAGGGGAACTCTTCCAGGGACGGATGGGTTCTTCTCGACCATCCACCGGTGCGGGCGACTAGTAAACCCCTTGTAAGCTCGTACTCGGCTTGTCTTGTTCTCGCTCGTCCCCTCTGACTCTTTTTTTTGCAGGTTACAATGCGATCTCCTCTGAAACCATGATGACCGAGGGATATTTGCCTCCCCCTGATGCGGAGGGGGTTTCAGATTATCTGGGCGACCCAGCGTACATGGAGGTGATGAAGAGATAAGTGACGCGGCTATTTAAGAAGCATACACTGATACTACATGAGATCTTCAACAGGGTTGACCGGGACAAAACTGTGACGGTGGCGTGGCTCGCGGCTCTGGAGGGAGCGCAGTGCCCAGCTGAAGGAGAGGAAGTTACTTCTCCTGGCATGCATATTACGCGGGCTGAGGAGCGTCTCAGGCACGCCATGGAGCAAGTCGGCCTGGCCCAGCAGGAGCTAGTGGTGGTTCGCGATTACAACTATCCTCGCGTGCCTCCCCGGACCGGGACCCGAGGGCGGGGCAAATGGAAATGGATCCAGTAAGTGACATCTGGAACACCCTCAACGCAATAGTTGTTGGATATGTTGATGAGAGAAAGAATAGAAGATCCAACTTGATCTCTCAGTATGAGAACTTCAAAAAGGGAGAATCTGAATCCGTGGCTGAGATGTACACAAGGCTCAGTCTCATCATTAATGAACTGAAGACTTTGGAAAAGGATATCATATTGACAAAGGTAAATAATAAGATCCTCATGTATTTCCCTAGCACATAGGATTCAAGGATCTGGCCAATCAAAGAAGCCAGAAGTTTAAATGAAATTTCTACTGAGACCTTGTTGGGCAAACTCAAATCTTATGAGTAGCTCATCAGAACCAGAGAAACTGAAAAAAGTCTTCACTCCCAGTAAGGAAAGAGAAAAGTAATTCTTTTCAAGGAACAAAAGAAGCAAAAGTTCTTCCACAGAATGAAGATCTTATAGGTCTCTTGCCCAAGAGATTTTACAAAATGGCTTGAAAGGACTTTAGAAGAAGATCTTCCAGAGACAATGACAAACCAAGGTAAGAAGTTGTGTGTTATGGGAGCAGGAAACCTGGACATATTCTCTTAGAATGTCCTGAGAATCAGAAGAAGGATAAGAAGAAAGAAAAGGACTACAAGAAACACTCTAATAAACCTTCCTCCAGGAAACACAAAAGGAAGGAGAGGGGCTTTGTAGTTGAAACTTGGAGTGAAACAAAATCTGAAACTTCATCCAGCTCAAGTGAAGATAGAGAAGAAGCAAGTGCTAAGGAAGCCTTCTTGATGGCAATCAATGCATCATGTAGTAACTCTGATGCTGAATCAAAATCTAAAGAAGATCAGGTAATCTCTTCACTTGATTTTACTTCAGATCAGTTTAAATTAGATTTCAAATTATTATGTAAAGATTTAATAAAATTTTAGAGGAAATAAAACTTCTCAGAGAGAAACTAACTGAATTAGATAATCTTTCTTAAGAAAACCTTGAACTTAAAGAAAATTTAAGAATTGCTACTGAACAAATAGGCTCTTTAGTAAACAAGTTAAATGATGCTAAAAAGTTTGAAGAACCCATTCCTTAATGGGAGAAGCATCAAACTGATGGATATCACAAGCACAGTTAATGTCAGGCTCAATGACAAACTGGGCTTGGGGGCTTCATCTAGTCAGCCTATTCCTTTACAGAAAATATATTATCTACACCTATAATTTTTTTTTTGCTAAAGGAAAAGAAGTCTTACAAATTACATATAAAGACACTGAAATTTTACAAAAAGAATAAACAAAATCAAATTGAAAATTTTCATAAAAATTATGTTCAAAATAATTCGTCGAACCGAGCTCGATGAAATAATCATTTTTCGTCGAATAGAGAATGACGAACAATGAATAGAGAATTTGAATATAATAATCATTCAAATGGCGCTCGACGAAAACAATTTGATTTGTCGAACTGCGATAGATGAATGTGGAACACAGAACATCAACAATATTATTCTATGAATGGAGTTCGACGAACTCATTTCCATTCGTCTAACTCAGATCGACAAACTCATCTTAATTCGTCGAACCCAAATTTTTATAACAGAAATTTTAAATCTTTTCAACAATATAATCAAAAATAAGAACTTATAAATTATTTTACACAGTGGATTATTCCTCCTAGGAGATATCATCCACTGGGTTACAAGAATCAACCTGAGTATTCTTACATTTCTGATTATCTTTATGTCAAGAAAATAGGACCCAAGGTAACCTGATTCAAAATCATCTAATTTGTATTGATGCAGGAAAAGAACTATCCTACCATAGAGGAATAGTGGTATTTGGATAGTGGTTGCTCAAAACATATGACAGGAACAAAAGAGAACTTAAGTGACTACAAAGCTAAGCTTGAACCTAATGTCATTTTTGGAGACTCCAACTATGGCCAGGCAAAGGGCTATGAGAATGTCAAAGTTGGAGAAGTTACCTTCTGGTAGGTAGCATATGTGAAAGGTCTCGAGCATAACCTTATATCCATAAGTCAATTATGTGATGAAGGTTATCAGCTAACTTTTAATAATTCATTATGTTCTTTCACATCTAGTTCTAACAAAATTATTTTAACAGGAATTAGACAATGTAACATATACTTAGTTAATTTCAACCGTGCCAAATCTGAAATTTCAACCGTGACAATAAATGAACTATGGTATAAGAGATTAGGACATGTAAAGCTTTGGACAATTGCTAAATTATCTAGAGACAACCTTGTTAGAGGACTGACTTCTGGTTCTTACAAGAAGGAAGGAATTTGCAGGGCTTTTCAATTAGGCAAACAAACAAAAAATAGTTTTAAATCCTTTTTTAAAAGCGATTCACCCAGGATTTTTTATTTGCTACATATGAACCTTTTTGGACCTATTGCAATACAAAGTTTGGGAGGAAAGTCTTATACTTTAGTAATTATTCATGATTTCTCTAGATTCACCTGGGTGTTCTTTCTAAGAAATAAGTCAGATAACTTTAAAGTTCTTACAGACTGTCTTAAGAGCATCAAGATTGAGTACTCTACTCAGATTGCATTGATCAGAAGTGATCATGACAAAGAGTTTGAATCTCTTTAGATGCAAGAATTCTGTGAGAAGGAAGGTATCAGACATTATTGTTCTGCTCCTACAACTACTCAACAAAATTAGGTAGCTGAAAGGAAAAAATAGAATCTTAATTAAATCTGCTGGAATATTACTTGCAGATGCTCACTTACCCCTATCCTTTTGGGCATACGTAGTAAGCATAACAAACTATGTTCTTAACAAGGGTTTGATTCATAAACTAAAGGATAAGACTCCCTATAAATTAATTAAGAATAAGAAACCTAAAGTTGATTATTTCAAAGTTTTTGATTGTAAATATTATATACGTAATAATGAAAAGAAATATTTAAGAAAATTCGAAGCCAAAGCTGCTGAAGGAATTTTCCTTGGATATTCTCAAGTCAGCAAGGCTTATAGAGTATTTAATAAATCAACCCTTAAAATGGAAGAATCTGTACATGTTTCATTTGATGAGACTAATATGTTTTACAAGGAGAGAAATATCTCTACCATAGAATCTTTTCAGGTACCAAATCTATGTGAGAAAATAAAAGAATTAATCCTAACATAAGAGGATACAGTACATCCTTCTCAACGAATTTCTGAGGAAAACAGTGATGAAGAAAATTCAGAAATTTATGTTGAAGACAATGTGGCTAATGAAATTCCATAAGAGGAATTAGTACAAGTATTTGAACAACCAACTATACATGTTGATCTTGTCACACTAAGAGATCACCCTAGATCTCAAGTGATTGGAGACATATCAGCTGGTGTTCAAACATGGCATCAATTGAATCAAGATCAGTTACATATTTATTTTATCTCTCATATTGAACCTCAATCCATCAAAGATGCACAGCAAGATCCCCACTGGATCATTGCTATGCAAGAGGAACTCAATCAGTTTGAGGGATGTAGAGTTTGGGACTTGGTTCCTAAACCCAAAGACTATCCAGTCATTGGAACCAAGTGGGTCTTTAGGAATAAGTTGGATGCTCAAGAAATCATTGTAAGAAATAAAGTAAGACAGGTAGCTCAAGAATACTTATAGGAGTAAGTCATAGACTATGACCAGACATTTGCTCCTGTTGCAAGATTGGAGGCTATCAGGATCTTTCTTGCATATGCAACATTCAAGAAATTCACAGTATATTAGATGGATGTCAAGAATGCCTTTCTGAATGGAGAGCTCAAAGAGGAAGTTTTTGTAGAACAACCACTAGGTTTTATCTCTCTTACTCATTCTGATTATGTTTTTAGACTCAACAAAGCCCTTTATGATTTTAACAAGCTCCAAGAGCTTGGTATGAGACTCTTGCTAGTTTTCTTTTAGAAAATAAATTTAGTAGGGGCATAGTAGATAAAATATTATTTATTAGAAATCACAAATCTAAAATTTTGCTAGTTCAAATATATGTAGATTATAAATATTTGGCTCTACTGATTCCAAACTATGCAAAAGATTTTCTAACCTAATGCATTCCAAGTTTGAAATGAGTAGTATGGGTGAGCTATCCTACTTTCTTAGTTTACAAGTGAAGCAAACCCATGATGGCATTTTCATATCCCAATCCAAGTATACTAAAGAGCTTATTAAAAGATTTGGGATTGTAGATGCCTCAACCATAAAAAAACATATGCCTACAAATGCTGTTGTTGATACTGATGAATATGACAAGCCTGTTGATCAAAAAATATATAGTACTATCACTGGGTCCTTACAATACTTAATAGCTAGTAGACCAGACATAATGTTTGCTACCTGTATTTGTGTTAGGTTCCAAGTAAATCCTAAAGAATCTCATCTAATTTTGGTAAAAAGAATTTTAAGATATATAAAAAGTTGCCAAAATCTAGGACTTTGGTATCCAACAGAGTCAGAATTTGAATTAACAGAATTCTCAGATGCTGAATATGCTGGATGCAGAGTTGACAAAAAGAGATCATCAGGAACTTGTCAGTTCCTTGGTGATAAGCTTGTTTCATGGTTTTGTAAGAAGCAATCCTCTGTGTCTACTTCAACTATTGAGCCTGAATACATTGCAACTGACAGCTGTAGTTCATAGATTTTGTGGATTCAAAATCGGCTAATAGATTTTGGTCTCAACTTAAATAATTCAACCATATCCTGTGATAATACCAGTGTAATTTCTATTGCACAAACTCTAGTCCATCATAATAGAACTAAACATATTGAAATAAGACATCATTTTCTAAGAGGTAATGTAGACAAAAACAAAATTAAATTAGAATTTATTCCTACTGACTTTCAAAAGGCAGATATATTTACTAAACCTTTATATGCAAAGAAACACATTTTATTCTTAAATCAGTTAGTAATGATAGATGAAGAATCACTAAATTAACTTTTAATTCCGAGATCGACAAACTGTCCACCTTTCTTCGAATGGAGCTCGACAAACTATGAACTCTTCATGAAATCTTCGTCGAACGGAGATCGACGAACTTTCTGTATAAACTATTTTGTCGAACTGAGATCGACGAATTACTTTCAAGTATTTTTTTGTCGAACGGAGCTCGACGATGTACAACCCCGTATTCACAGAGTAGGGTCCCCTCGGTAGGAGTAAGATCAGCATTGTATTTTTATGCTTTTGGAGTGGTTTGCACTCTTGGTGGACAATTTAGGCCTAGCCCTTGGAATATACTAATAGGTGGTGGAAAAAATCTGCCTCCCCCCTGTAAGACCGCCTTTTTTTTTAAATACCGGGGTCATAGGCCCAGAACCGTCGCTTTACGGTGACACCTTCACGCCCTGAAGGGTCATCACCGAAAATCATCGATTCTGCCGGTCGATTTGATAGCAGAAAAGTAACAAAATTAGAGTAAACACAAGTGAGGTAAAAACTCTAAACAGATGTCCACAATAATATAATCACATCAGAGTAACATAATCTCCACAAAGGGAGAGTCCACAAAATATAATGTACTGAAAATAAGGGCTTAAGCCCGCTACATCAAATCCTCACTACAAATCACTCATGCAGAAGCAAAAATGGAACATCTACTCGAGGTCGAGACTCACGGTCCAGGCTATATGAACAACAGAGCAATACTGCCCCATCTCCAAGCGTGCCGACCTGCGGGGCTGCTCCTCCATGCTGGACTCCACGATCCCCTAAATGATGAGGTTCGAAAACCGTTAGTCTAAAAGACTAAGTCCTATCATCCCCAACCCCTTCCCCCATGGCCCCTAGGCACCGAGCAGAGAGGAAGAAAGGGGAGGACTTGAAGGTGGAGAGTAATCAAAAAACAGATGACAGTGGACCTATACTAGTAATTTTATAGAACATGTGGCAGTAAAGTAAAGTATGAAAAGTAACCTTAACTTATATGGAGACATATAAGCAAGGGATCTTTTACAGAGCTCCCATCGTATAAAGTGTCCCATACCAATTTATACGTTGGGGTGTCGGTTATTATCAACAGTATATATATAAAGAATTTAACCTTAATTTATAAACTTGCCCACACAAGCTTATATACCAAGGGGTCATTTTGTAGGGTCTATTGTATAAGCGTCCCATACCACTTATACAATAGGTGACAAGGGTTTTATGCTATGGTTATGCTATGATATGCAAGTGGGTTATGATGTTATCATGCAAGTGCAACTCACCCACCCGACTATGTGTACACAGACCTTTAGTTCCCCCTTTCTGGAGGCTCACCTCCCAGGATACCTCCGTAGTGGCAGACGGAAGCGGTGGGTTGGGCCTCGCCCACCTCTAAACCAGTGAAGCACTACCGGTCAGACCTATTCTACGCCTCAACACTGATGCACAAAGCGGACTCCTGCGTACTCTTGCCGGCTGGCGCACCGGACTTCTGTTAGCGAAGTGCTAGCCACACTTACCGAGTCGACGTATTGGCGTCGGTGCATCGACACTCCAATACCGAAGACCCACAACCTTAAGTTTATGCACATGCAACCTTATGTAATAGCACTGAGCCGAAGCTCCCCGGACAATCCCGTCCGTCACAAACACCAACCGAGCCAAAGCTCGCTAGGCCATTCAGCCCCTTTCCACAACCACCGAGCCTACCGCTCGGACATCCTAGTCAAAATAATTTCCCGAGACACCGGGGTGTGTGAAAGTGAACTCGTAGTTGTTCTAGTTGCTCTTAAGATTTATTACTCCTGTAGTTTACGTTAGCCCAGGACTGCCCAAGGTATACCCCGTGAAGGGCTCTCGAAGGCACTAGGAACTACGATGAGATTACGCCCAAAGTTCCCTCTCGCAAGGCACTTATTAATATTATTGGTTGATTCCATTACCCATTACCTTCTCATATTACAATAGGCTAATCCTAGGGTGATTTGACTCTACCTCACCTCGGGAAAGACGATCTTTCGTCGAACCTGAGCGCCTCTAAACTCTAGCCAAACCAATTTCTCACCACTCTTCCAATCCTTCTATGATGAACTCATCCACATCTATTCAAAATGACTAACTCCTACACCAAGTCCCATCGTACTTTATTGCAATTTACCCATCTTTCCAAATACAGACCATCCTAGGCTATATGTCGGACCGGACAGGAGATAATCCAAATACTCATCCAAATGGCCTACCTTATTTACTGGAGACTTATCATGACACAAATAGACTAAATCCAGGAAATTATAATTTTCCTAATTTATCTGGCATTTAATTAATTTCCTTAAAGCTTCCAAAGGCTACCAGTTTGAACATGAACTTCCCTAAGTACTCTTGCAAGATGCTTAACAAAATTATGATAAATATTAGGTTATCTCAATATGGTAAATCTAAAGTATCACAATTTTTATATCATAAAAAGGACACTAAAACTATTTTAGCAAAATTTACTATCTTCCGTTGTTTATGAATCAAGTATAGAAAATATTCATCCAAAAATTAATTATACTATGCAGATACAACCTTAAAAGTAGCATTGGCCAAGTTTCATAATTGTTTAGCAAGTATTAATCTCTGAATAAATTAATTACCAAAAATCTCCATATTATGGACTTGTAAAGAAGGTACAGAAATAAACCCTCTAAAAATTATGAATAAATTCATACAAGCATATTTTGGCCTGAAATCATCAGTACCGAAGTCTCATGATTTTCAACAGATATATCATCTCTAAATAATTTTATACCACCAAAGCCCAGTTTTGAAACTAGTGAAGGAAGTACTAAATATCTTCAACTAAAATTATTACAAAATTCAGCGATATTCACTTAGACCTAGATCATCTACTGACCAAGTTTCATCAGTTTTAAATGAACAGAATAATCAAATTAATCAAAACACCATTTTGGGCCTATTGATATTTAACAAATAAAGTTCTAGAAATATAATTCATAAAATTCTAAAAAAATTACTATGGGTTCTAGATGGTCTAAGCCTTACTCTACCCAAGTTTCACAACCTTTAAATAAGGTTTAGTGGCTGTATTTACAAAATTGTGCTTCTACCCTAAAACTAGGGTTAGGGTTTTGAGGTGTCTATCTTCCTCCAAGTCCTCTAAGATTCCTTCCAGAGAACTTAGGTTACACTACCTTCAATTCTACTAAGTTTTCAAGGTCATACAAAGGCATTAGCCCATATGTCCTTCACTACCCCCAAAAGTCCTTCCTTAGGGTTTGAGGTTGAACCCTAGTGTAAATCAAGCCTATATCACCCCATTTTCCTTAAGAGGGTGGCATTGGCCATACTAAGTCAGTGTCCAAAACCTCAGCCTCTGTTGAGTGGAGGTGGCCACCCTAAGCCCATGGTGCACTTTAAATCAAAAATTCCACCTTAAGGACAAACTAGGGTTAGGTGATTCCCTAACCAAAACCCATCCAAATGAGTTAAACCTTTGTACAGAGCTAGGTATTGATGCCAAGGACCACTCACCAAAATTTGGGAGGGTTTGGAGGTAATTATACCACTTAATTAAAATACCCTATCATTATTAAATAAAAGTAAACACTTTAAGCAAAGTGTCTCCAAAAAAATCCCAACTTTGGACAGACCCTATGTATATTTAAGAGTAATCCCCTGTCCAAATTGCAACCCCTTTCGACAAGGGATGAAGGGTGGGCATCCATTTGAATCTCAGGACAGCCCTATGTATAGGTCCCACCAAAATGGGTGCCTTGGTCCAACCAGAGGGCCAAATTGTCCACATCAATTTTGAATTAAAGTAGACCCATAGGGCTACAACTTTCATATTGAAAGTTTTCCCACCAGGTGGACCTAAGTATTTTTAAAAAGTAAAACCAATAAATATAAAATCTGTGACAGAAATTGAAATAATCAAGAAATTAAATCCTATAATTTAATATTTGATGAAGCACGAATCTTGGCGCAAATGAACGGGATCCGTTCATCTCCTTCCTTGAGCCGACGGCTACGATGTCCCCATCCTTGGCCGCCTTGCGGGATGGTTTCCCGACCACCAGTCCACTTCCCCGGCCGGCCACCGCCACCACCACCTCTGTTGAGGTGGTGGCTGTCGCCAGGCGGCGGCACAGCCGCCGGAGAGCCACATTCTGGCAAACCCGAGCATTGGCTTTTTTGCTGAAAATTCCAGAAATTTTGGGCTTGGTGTTGGATCCCTAGTTGATTTGGGCTAGGTCCACTGACTTAGGATATGACCCATCATGTATAGTCTGGGTCAAGTTTATGTCTTAGAGTCTAGGACAGTCCACTATCTCAACTTCAGATGGACCATCATTCCTCAAGACCATCAGGAACTCCAGATCTATCAGTTTTTCAGACTAAGTGAAATGAGTTCGACGTTCGTCGAACTCAGCTCGACAAAGGGAGTTCTGCGCTCGACGATCGTGAGACAATTCGTAGTGCTGAGCTCGACGAACTATGTTCTTTGTTCGACGAACACCGGGATTCTACTTCAAGAATTATCAGGACTACTTCAGAATTTCTCTAAGTCCAACTTCAAGCTTTGGTCGACAAATTACTTTCTGAGCTCGACGAACTTGGACCTCAAGTTCTCAGATTCTCAGGTCGACGACTTCAATTCTCAGATCGACGAATTTAGTTCTCTGCTCAACAAATAAAGATTGTTTGATATTGAAGATTGTATGTTCAATGAATGAAGACTGTCAGCTCGACGAACTCAGCTCAGGTCGATGAACTCAGCTTAGCTCGACGAACTCAGGCTCAGCTCGACGAACTCAAAACTCAGTTCGACAAATTATGTTCTTCGGTCGACGATTCCAGACTAGGTCTTCTTCCGTTCCCGTCTCATTCCATGGCGCTGATTCCTGAACATTTAATGGCAGTTCTTCCCAGAATACTACCGTTAGAATGCGAAGTTAATCCCAGATTATTACATGCCATTTTCCATGGAAACAGTTGATGAAATAATTAATTGCTGCTTCCTTTCCAGGCGGCCTGCCATTACTGCTCTATATTCAAAATTCGAATGTTTCTTATGAGACATTGAGATATACAGAAAGAGTCAGTAATACAGTGATATACAACAAAAAGACAGACAGTGATTCAGACAACACAAAAAAAGGAATTCATTCTTGGCCCAGAGAGAAACTGATCAAGAAGAAGAAGAAGAAGAACACTACATCAATATCAAGAGTCTTCTTCATCATCTTTTACTCAGGATAACTTCAAAGACAATACATTCATATCAGTCACAAGAAGTTCCTGGAGACTTTCTCTGGACCAGGAAATCTAGGTCTTTGAAGACCCATCACCCTGAAGCAGTGCTCCAGCATTCTTCCTGATTCATTCTACATCTCAGGGGGAGCAAAGCTGCTAAACAACAATCCACAAGTCTTCTCATTTGACTTGAGAAAGAGAAGACCTCATCACCCTCTCACTCCACCTCTGTACGGGGTTTTAATTCCCTTCAAAATTATTCTGGTTGCAAGTCTCCCTCCAAAAGACTTGAGGGTTTAGTTTTTGGGAACCTGATCAAAACACCATTGGTGTCAGGACACCTGATCAACCCCTTCCTGCAGTGGATTCCTACCAGGGTGGTAGAAGAGTGGACTACCCAGATTTGGGGAACCACTATAAAATTCTTGTGTCGTCTGGTTGCTTTCTTTTCGTTTTGTTTTCTGGGCTTGCTCTGTGAATGTGCTGTGATTAGATAGTTACTGCATCTTGGTTTATTGTATTTGCTTCCCTGCACACACACCTAAAATACAACAACAGTTGTAATAGTTTTAAAATCACCAACATACTCTATTCACCCCCCCCCCCTCTAGGGTATATCTGTTCTAACTAACACCTTCAGGTGGTATCAAGCATACCTCCTGAACTTTCAATTGGTATCAGAGCGAGGTTGGTTAAATTACCAGACCTTACAGGTTGGTTGCTATTCAACTAATTCAGTCCTCCAGGTTGGTTTACTTACCACACCTGATTGGTTGTACATGATAACACCTGAACCCAAAGATCCCTTAGTTAGATCTGTTTGTTTTTATTATGTTATTGGACTTATCCTTCTCACAGACATGGCACAAAATAAGGATTATACAAGCATCAGACCTCCAGTGTGCAATCTTAATAAGTTTGCCATCTGGAAGGCAAGAATTAGATTATATATGAACTCCATTGATGAGGATATTTTTTCTGTCATTTCAACAGGTGTTCCTCCAGCTCCTGCAACTTTTGCCAGCACATCAACTAATCTGAGTGCAATACCACCTCCAAACAATACTGAAGCCTATAAGAAAGCCAAGATGGCTGATGCAAAGGCTATGAATATTCCGGCCCAAACAATGTCAGATGATATATTTCAGAAGATGGCTGAGTGCACCTCAGCCAAGGCCATTTGGGACTCTCTCAACCAAATGGTAGCAGGCTCAGCTGATGAAAGAAAGGATAGGAGATCCAGTCTCATTTCTCTCTATGAGAATTTCAAAAAGGATGAGACAGAATCTGTGGCTGAGATGTACAATAGATTAAGTTCAATCATCAGTGAACTCAAGACTCTTGACAAGGACATCACCTTAACTGAGGTGAATGACAAGATACTGATGTGTTTCCCCAGTTCATGGGATTCCAGAATCTGTCCAATCAAAGAAGCCAGAAGCCTCAATGAGATTTCAACAGAATCTCTGTTAGGCAAGCTAAAGTCATATGAGCAGCTTGTCAAATCAAGAGAGGCAGCAGAACAGAAGGCAACTACCCCAGTTTGGAAGGAGCACAGCTTGGCCTTCAAAGCTTCTGAAGACAATGAAACATCTACATCCAATGAAGAGTTAATGACTCTTTTTGCCAAAAGATTCTACAAAATGGTAAGAAAGGACTTTAGAAGAAAATCATCCAGACAGGATGATAAGCCCAAATATGACAAGACACCAACTAAGGAGGTTGTGTGTTTTGGATGCAGAAAGCCTGGGCACTATATTTCAGAATGCCCGGAGAATCAGAAAAAGGACAAGGGCAGGGACAAGGATTCCAGAAGAAAACAAAGTAGCAGACCCTCCTCCAACAAATATAAAAGGAAAGACAAAGGATTTGTTGCTGAGTCCTGGAGTGACACAGAAGAGGAAACATCCTCCTCCAGCTCCAGTGAAGAAGAGGAAGAAGCCAGATCCAAGGAGGTGTGCCTAATGGCAATAGATGCCTCCAGAAGCAATTGTGGATCAGAAGAGGATTCTGAAGATGAAGGTGCCTCAGACTCAGAGGCTGATCAGGTGATTTCTAGTTTTGATTTCAATTCTGACTTATTTAAAGTAGAATTTAAAACTATGTGCATGGATCTAATAAACTCATAGAAAGAAACAAAAACCTTGAGGACTAGACTAGAAAACCTTGAATCTGTCAGCACAGAAAATAGAAACTAACTGATCAATTGACACTAGCTAATGAACAGATAATCAAGTTAAAATCTGAATTATGTGAGGCAAAACAACTTGAGCAATCTCTCAATAGGAGAAGCCTCAAGCTTATGGATATCACAAGCACAGTAAATACCAGATTAAATGGCAGGCTGGGCTTGGGTGCTTCATCAAGTTTACCCCCCATAATAAAGAAGAATATACTTTCTACTCCCATAAAGTTTATCACTGCTAAGGGTAAAGAGAAACTAATTGAAAAACCCATGTCAGAAAACAAGTCAAATCCCCTAGACAATAGAAACAGAAAATAGAAGAAAGCTGTTAAAAACCAAGTTCAGCAGAATTCGTCGAACTCAGATTGATGAAATCCTGCAAGTTCGTCGAACCCCGATCGACGAATGCTGAACGCAAACTTCAAAAATAATTATTCGTCCAACTGCGATCGACGAACTGTGTATGGTTCGTCGAGCAGAGGTCGACGAACGTGGGACGCAGAAAATGACCATGGTCATTCTCTGAGTGGAGGTCGACGATCTCATCCCCATTCGTCGAACTCTGGTCGACGAACTCATAATAATTCGTCAATCCCAGAACGACCAAATATAAATCATTTCTCCTATAGAAATTTTAAAGCAGCTAACAAGACATTTAATCCAGTAGCTGATTGGATAATCCCACCTAGGATATATCACCCTCTAGGGTATAAGTCTCAACCTGCCTTATTAGTTATTTCTAGTTTTACTTTTCAGCCAAACCAAGGACCCAAGGTAACCTGGGTCAAGAACAATTGAGCTTTATTTTTTAATGTAGGTATAGGTGAAGAGCTGTCCAAGGTTAAGTCAGACCTGGTACCTGGACAGTGGCTGCTCCAAGCACATGACTGGCAGCAAAGCAAATCTCTCCAGCTATAAGTCCAAGCTAGGACCAAAGGTGATATTTGGAGACTCAAAGAGTGGTCAGTCAGAAGGATATGGAAGAGTAAGCATTGGAGCAGTGACCTTCAAAAAGGTGACATATGTAAGAGGACTTAAACATAACCTTATATCCATAAGTCAATTATGTGATGAAGGTTATCAGGTTTCACCACTGTGTGAGTCTATGGATGGACTAAACCTTACACAAGATGTTCCAACTCATCCCACTCCACAGGCTGTTGAAGATAGTGAAGAAGAAGTCCAAGAGGAAGTAACTGAACTTCCATCAACAGCCAGTACCATTCCTCAAGAGGAATTATTTACAGAAGCTGTTACTCAACCAACTCCACCAACTGATCTTGTCACACTTAAAGATCACCCCAGATCTCAAGTGATTGGAGACATTTCAGTTGGTGTACAGACAAGACATCAGCTCAAACAAGACTTGATGCATGCATGTTTTCTCTCTCAAATTGAACCTCTCACCATCCATGAAGCTGAGCAAGATGCCCACTGGATTCTTGCAATGTAAGAGGAACTAAATCAAATTGAGAGATGTAGAGTTTGGGATTTGGTTCCATGAACCCATAACTACCCAGTTATTTGAACCAAATGGGTCTATAGGAACAAATTGGATGCACAAGGGAACATAGTAAGAAACAAGGCTAGACTTGTTGCTCAAGGCTATAGGCAAGAGGAAGGAATAGACTATGACCAAACCTTTGCCCCTGTTGCAAGGTTGGAGGCCATTAGAATATTCCTAGCCAATGCAGCCTACAAAAAGTTCAAAGTATTCCAGATGGATGTTAAGAGTGTCTTTCTGAATGGTGTACTTCAAGAAGAGGTTTATGTAGAACAACCTCCAGGTTTTATCTCTCTAACTCAACCCTCTTATGTTTACAAATTGCATAAACCTCTCTATGGTTTAAAGCAAGCTCTAAGAGCTTGGTATGAGACCCTAGCTAGCTTTCTCTTAGAGCATAAATTTACTAGAGAAAACATTGATAGAACCCTTTTCACTAGACATCATAAGGACCAAATCTTATTGGTACAAATATATGTGGATGACATTATTTTTGGGTCTACTGATCCCAAATTGTGCAAGAGGTTTGCTGACCTCATGCATTCCAAATTTGAGATGAATAGCATGGGTGAGCTTTCCTACTTCCTTGGTCTCCAAGTGAAGCAGCTCCCTGATGGTATCTTCCTCTCCCAATCTAAGTATGCTAAAGAGCTTATTAAAAAGTTTGGGATGGGTGATGCTTCAGGAATGAAAACACCTATGGCTACCAATGCTGTTGCGGATTCTGATGCAGCAGGGAAACCTGTAGATCAGAAACATTATAGGGCAATTGTTGGATCCCTATTATACTTAACAGCTAGCAGGCCTGACATAATGTTTGCCACATGCCTTTGTGCTAGATTCCAAGTGAATCCTAAAGAATCTCGTCTTATTTTTATAAAAAGGATTTTGAGAAATATAAAGAGTTGTCCTAGTTTAGGACTCTGGTATCCTGCAGAGTCCGAATTTGAGTTAACTGGATACTCAGATGCTGACTATGCTGGATGTAGAGTGGACAGGAAAAGTACCTCTGGAACTTGCCAGTTCCTGGGTATGAGACTTGTCTCTTGGTTTTGCAAAAAGCAGACATCTGTGTCTACATCAACTGCTGAGGCAGAGTATATGGCTGCTGGCAGCTGCTGTTCACAGATGCTATGGATACAAAACCAGCTCCTAGATTATGGTATCAACTTAAATAATTCAACCTTATTTTGTGATAATACAAGTGCTATTGCCATAGCTCAGAATCCAGTTCATCATTCTAGGACTAAATATATTGAAATAATACATCATTTCATTAGAGATAATGTAGACAAAAAGGAGATTAACTTGATTCATATTCCTACTGATTTACAGAGAGCAGATATTTTCACTAAACCTTTAGATGAGAAAACCCATCTGTTCTTTATAAATCAACTGGGAATGATTAATGGAGAAGAGTTAAATTAATTTCTGTCTGCATTCGACGAATTTTCCAGAGTTCGTCGAACGGAGTTCGACGAATTAGGGAAAGTTTGAGAGATTCTCGTCGAACGGAGATCGACGAATTCTTTGTGTGGAAACATTTTCGTCGACCGGAGATCGACGAACCTTGCTTCAGAAACCATTTCGTCGAACGGAGTTCGACGAACTGTTTTCAATTCTTCTAAATGAGTTCGACGAACTACTCACCTCTAACTTATTTCGTCGACCTCAGTTCGAAGAACTGTCTCTTTTCGTGGAACGGAGCTTGTCGATTCATATTCCGAAAATCTTATATCTAGATTTTCTTCGACCTCCGTCCCGCGCTTTCAGTTCCTTTGCTCTTTATCGCCATTTTCTCTGTGATTTTCTTTGCAGGTCATCAATGGCGATTCCTTCAGGAGCACTTGCGGCGATGAAGTTTGATGCAGCATTCTCCATGGATTTTGAGTCTTTCCAACATTCAGATCCAATCTTTCTTTATATCCTGGAATCACTTGAAGAATTGCATCTCAAGGATTTCATGACTCGCAGCATCAAGCTACACTCAACCGAGATAAGAGAATGAGTGTACACTGCAACCGTTTCTGAAGACGGAGATCTGACAGGACATATTGGAAACACTGTCGTTTCCCTATCTCCAGCAGTACTTTCTGAAATTTTTGGACTGATCAATGGTGAAGACAAATTTGAAATGGACGCTGAAGAATATTCTGATATGTTGAAGGTAATGGGTTTCTCCGGCAGCAACCCTAAAAATCTTCTGAAGAAGCAACTGTCTGCCTCCTATCAATTTTTGGCCGACATTGTAGGAAAAATTCTGATGGGAAAGCACTCGGCACATGACTATATCACTCGCCATCAATTCCTTATTATGTCCGCAGTGCTCAACAAACGACAGGTCGACTGGGGCATGGTCTTCTTTGACCTAATCAAGAAGAAAACAAGCAAGAAGGAAGTCTTCTACGGCAGAATCCTGGGGATTTTCCTCCAGGAAAAGGCCAGTGAATGTTTGGTCTCCCCGACCACATTCATCATTGCGCCTCACCTGCGCCTTGTTTGGCTGATGGGAGAGGACAATCCCCAAACCCTCCAAGGGTTCCTCCTCCTCCATCAACGCTTCTGAGAGAACAAGGACCGTCGAGGTCACTCCCCACCCTGACACTGTAGAGTCCATTCCACCTACCCAATCTCTTCCCACTCCTCCTGCACCTCAATTGACTCCACCTCAACATCAATCTCCACCGCTTGATCTTGCACATATCCCTACACCTCCAGTTTCCCCCACTGAAACACATATTCCCTCACCTCCTCAATCCCCTCTTCCCCCACACCTATCAACTATTCCATCCTACACTATACCCACTGAACCACAAACTGTTCTCCCTCCATTATCCCCTCCTACACCAAACCCACATATTCTTCCTTCCTCCTCTGCTTCTATCCCCTCCACCATTCTTTCTCAACTTCTGGACTCTTCCACCATTCCCTCCATCATCTCTCTTCTGACTCCTCTCATTCAATCACTCATCACAGAGGCCATTACACCTCTGGTGAATTCCATTAATTCTTTCTCTGCACAAATCACAGCCCTTTCTGCTGCCCCCTCTTCATTCAGGGGCCTGGCTCCAGATTCTCCTGAACCCAGGCAGGGGGAGATGCTCCATGATGAAGCTGGTGCAGCAGCTGCAGAGGTTGATACAGTTTTTGACAATACAGTTGATACAGATAAAGTTGATACTGCAGATACAGTTTTTGATAATACAGATACAGTTGATACAGTGCTGGATAATGCAGTTGCAGTTACAGATACAACTATAGATTTTGATTATGAAATAATTGATTTTATTCAATTTATGGACACTGACATTAGCTTTGATGAATCAGTAGATACAATAACAACTGCTGGTGATTTCCTTATAAATCTCACAGTTAATTTATCTGAGATACTTCATACCTTTGATTCTGTATATATGAAGCTTCCTTCAGCAGAGGTTGCTAAGCCATATTTGGCTATTGTCCAGTATACCTCTCCAGCTAGTCCAGCAGTTGCCAAGCAACTCTGTGACACCTTTGCTGCTCCTACTGCTGTTTCAATTCCTGTGTCTATTCCAGAAATCTGCTCTGTCCCAGATTTTGTCATGGATGATTCTCCCATTCCTGATCTGGATGAGCTCATTCTGGCAGACATTGAAGAAGAGAACAAGGCAGCGGCTGAAAGCTCTGTCTCTACTGTTGTTGAACCCTCACCCTCTTAACCTTCTATCCCCCCTCAAGAAAAACCTCTTATCATTTCTGATGAAACTCTGAGGAAGTTGAATGCTCTGTATGACAATCCTCAGAGTTCAGGTTCTGATGATGATGATGATGATGAATCAGATGAGGAGGCTGCTAAAAAGAAAAAGAAGTTGCTTTCTAAGAAAAGGAAGGCTCCTCCTCCTCCTGCTCCCAAGCCTAATCCCACTGCAGACACTCCATACTATATTCTGCACAATGTTGCTCCTTACAAAGGGATGCCTGCATGGATGTGTCTATCAAAGAACCAACAAAGAGAGAAGAAGAGGAGTAGGAGATACTCTCCTCCCCCAGTTCATAGATACAGAAAAGATCCTCCTCCTCCTCCTCCTCCAGCAGCAGGTGCCTCTGGATCTGGCTCTCAGAGATCTGCCCATATTCAAACTTATCAGAGACAAACAGGGAGATCTTCTAGTGATAGTCAGCCAAGGCCACCATCTTCAGGCAGACAACACCATCAACAACAACAGCAGCAGCAGCACCAGGAATATAAGGAACATGAAGCTGAAAGGCCCTATTCTCCTCCTGAAGATCCAGAAACAGCCAACACAGCCAGAATGGCAAGGTTCCAAGAGCTCATTGGCTTATCTCTAATCAACAAATCTAAAGCTGAAGGAAAGGACACAACAGGCTTAACCACTATGTCTCAGTATAGGAGAGATGAGCTAAAGAGATTTGGGAAAGGAAACAAGCTACTCAATGTTGATGAGTACATGCATCTTCAACCAGAAGCAGTTGTCCCCAGAGCCACTTCACTGAAAATCATAGGGGCAGCTGACATGACTATGACCAGGGCTCAAGCTTCAGATCCCAATAGGGAAATCATTTTCAAAAAGCCAGGAGATAAAGCACCAGGAGACAAGCTAAAACAGAAGAAGATAGGAAGTAATTTTGTGGTTATTTCATTTCTGCTTCTATTTCAGACTATATCTTGTACTAAAACAAAGCCTGTATGTATATATATATCTGATGCATGTGTTGTAAATTCTCTGCCAAATATATTTCTTAATTTTGCTTTGTTCTTTGCTTGGAGTCTCTGTTAGTGACCTCACCCAAATAGGGGGAGATTGTTGGATCCCTAGTTGATTTGGGCTAGGTACACTGACTTAGGATGTGACCCATCATGTATAGTCTGGGTCAAGTTTATGTCTTAGAGTCTAGGACAGTCCTCTATCTCAACTTCAGATGGACTAGCCTTCCTCAAGACCATCAGGAACTCCAGATCTATCAGTTTTTCAGACTAAGTGAAATGAGTTCGACGTTCGTCAAACTCAGCTCGACAAAGGGAGTTCTGCGCTCGACGAACGTGAGACAATTCGTAGTGCTGAGCTCGACGAACTATGTTCTTTGTTCGACGAACACCAGGATTCTACTTCAAGCATTATCAAGACTACTTCAGAATTTCTCTAAGTCCAACTTCAAGCTTTGGTCGACGAATTACTTTCCGAGCTCGACGAACTTGGACCTCAAGTTCTCAGATTCTCAGGTCGACGACTTCCGTTCTCAGATCGACAAATTTAGTTCTCTGCTCAACGAATAAAGATTGTCTGATATTGAAGATTGTCTGTTCAATGAATGAAGACTGTCAGCTCGACGAACTCAGCTTAGCTCGACGAACTAAGCTTAGCTCGACGAACTCAGGCTCAGCTCGACGAACTCAAAACTCAGTTCGATGAATTATGTTCTTTGGTCGACGATTCCAGCCTAGTTCTTCTTCCGTTCCCGTCTCATTCCATGGCGCTGATTCCTGAACATTTAATGGCAGTTCTTCCCAGAATACTACCGTTAGAATGCGAAGTTAATCCTGGATTATTATATGTCAATTTCCCATGGAAACAGTTGGGGAAATAATTAATTGTTGCTTCCTTTCCAGGCCATCTGTCATTACTGCTCTATATTCAAAATTCGAATGTTTCTTATGAGACATTGAGATATACAGAAAGAGTCAGTAATACAGTGATATACAACAAAAAGACAGACAGTGATTCAGACAACACAGAAAAAAGAATTCATTCTTGGCCCAGAGAGAAACTGATCAAGAAGAAGAAGAAGAAGAACACTACATCAATATCAAGAGTCTTCTTCATCTGCTTTTACTCAGGATAACTTCAAAGACAATACATTCATATCAGTCACAAGAAGTTCCTGGAGACTTTCTCTAGACTAGGAAATCTAGGTCTTTAAAGACCTATCACCCTGAAGTAGTGCTCCAGCATTCTTCCTGATTCATTCTACATCTCAGGGGGAGCAAAGCTGCTAAACAACAATCCACAAGTCTTCTCATTTCACTTGAGAAAGAGAAGACCTCATCACCCTCTCACTCCACCTCTGTACAGGGTTTTAATTCCCTTCAAAATTATTCTGGTTGCAAGTCTCCCTCCAAAAGACTTGAGGGTTTGGTTTTTGGGAACCTGATCAAAACCCCATTGGTGTCAGGACACCTGATCAACCCCTTCCTGCAGTGGATTCCTACCAGGGTGGTAGAAGAGTGGACTACCCAGATTTGGGAAACCACTATAAAATTCTTGTGTCGTCTGGTTGCTTTCTTTTCTTTTTGTTTTCTGGTCTTGCTCTGTGAATGTGCTGTGATTAGATAGTTGCTGCATCGTGGTTTATTGTATTTGCTTCCCTGCACACACACCTAAAATACAACAGTTGTAAAAGTTTTAAAATCACCAACATACTCTATTCACCCCCCCCTCCAGAGTATATCTGTTCTAACCAACACTTTCAGGTGGTATCAAGCATACCTCCTGAACTTTCACTTGGATCGGGCTCAATTGAGCCCGAACCTTGGACCTAAGAAATTCTATGATCTAACCATGAGACAAGGAGAGGAGGAGGACTTGAATCGCGTCCTGGGAGCTGGTGTTGTGCCTCCTCGCCATTTCCGACCACCAAGCTTGAGCTCCTCTGCAACATCTACACCAACCCCTCTGGAACTGAGATCTGATCGGGGGAAACGTTTCCCCTTGCCCTGGTGAAGGTGTGTAATAAAGGAATTGGGGAGAGGAGGTATGTAGCTCCCCAATTCCTCAAGACACCATTAAGGCCATTTATGGGGGAATTTCGGTTTCACTGAATTTGGATGGCTGAGCTCCTCCACTGGCTGGCCACCACTTGATAACTCCTCCCCTACCTCCAAGGAGTTAAAGCCCCATCAAAGGAGGGGTTTATGGAGCCTCCATGGCCATGATGGCCATTAAGCTCCTTCTTCTCTCTCTTCCAAATGTATGTAACTCCCTTTTTCTCTCTCCTAGTCACCCATTTCTGAATTTGATGGGCCCAAAATATGTCTCACCACCTCCTAGACCTATGAGCCACACTTGCCTAGACATAGCCCACTTGAATTGGGCTTGAGTTAGCCATTTAGGCTAGTTTGACCATCTTGACCCAAAAGTTGACTTTGGTCAAATTAGCCACTAGGGCTAACCACAATGGATCCTTGGTGACCCATGGGACTCCCCTAAAGTCTACAAGCTCTTGGGTAGGGTCCACTTGCACATTGTAGTTCACTTGACCCTTGGTAAGGGCACTTTGACCACTTTGGGACTTGATTTGACTCGGGTCAACTTAGCTATTTGGGTTGACCCCAAGGAGTTCTTGGTGACCCATTGACACCATTTTAGGTGTAAGAAGACCTGGGCAAGGTTGGTTGGGCACATTAGAGGCCAACTTCCCTTTGTTTGGGCACCTTGTCCAATTTAGGCCTATGGTGGCCCTAGGTCAAATTGGCCACTTTGGGTTGACTCCAATGGACCCTTAAGGCTCTTTTGGACCCTCTGATATGTTAGTGATGTTGTGCTGGGGTCAATTAATCAAGATGAGACCCTAAAATCAAACACTAGGTTGGGTGATGAGGTTGTGCCATAGGTAGACCATGGTGATCCGCACCTTGGACTTCTATCTCTTGGCCCATTTCTGGCTTCCTAGGGTTTTGTCATGACCTAGTCATGGCCAAAACCACTCTTAGGGGTCTAGTTGGAAATGGGATGTTATAAATCCCAATAAACAAAACAAAGATTTCGTCCCCGAAATCAAGGTTAAGCTTACGGGAATTTCTACCGAAGAAAAGAAACTTGTAACATCCCATCACGACGCCATGTTTGCTAAATTAGGTTTAACGGGAAACCTAAATCTATGACCAATTCGCCCAATTGACAAAGCCAAAATCCCAATAAACAAAAGATTAGCCTCTACTCTTCCTAGAGCAGCCCTACTAGTTTAAAGCAGGAAAATAAATTAAAAATCTTGAGGGGTTGTGAGGTATACCTGACTGAACAACTCTGGATACTTTTGTCGCATCAGGTCCTGCAGTTCCCAGGTATGCTCCTCCTGGCCGTGGCTTCTCCACAGGACTTTGGCTAACGGAACCTTCTTGCGACGAATGTCCGTACTCCTCTGTCATCGATCCTAACTAGCTCCAAGTGAACTGACCGGTATGAAGGTACCGGTTCATCTGTGGTCGAAATCTGCTACTCCGGGCGTAGTAGAGCCTCCTAAGTGAAGATATATGGAACACGCCGTGTAAACCTGTCAGTTTCGGTGGCAACTCCAGCCTGTAAGCTAGGGGCCCGATCCGCTCCAGGATCCTGTAAGGGCCCATATACCTAGGGCTGAGCTTCTTCTTCCGACCACACACCCGTGAAACTCCGTGCATGGGTCGGATCTTTAAGAAATCCCGGTCTCCCACCTAAAACTCTACCTGACGGTGTTGGGTGTCATAGTACTTAGCCTCTCGGCTCTGGGCTTCCAGCATTCTGTCCCGTATCAGTCTCACCTGAGCTTCGGTGTCTTCGACAAAATCCGATCCCAAAGCCTTCAGATCCTTGTCCTGAATCCATGAAAGCGGAGTCCTACATCTTCTTCCGTACAAGGGTGGAGAGTTGTGTTGAATGTCGACCGAGAGCCCAAATAAGCCTGGACTGATCTTCTCTCCTTGGACGTACACTATCCATCCTGATTCAACACGATCATCTTGAGCACACCATGATAATGAACAACTACTCACAAAACCTATGAAACACCTACGAGAGTTTTCTTTCGGGTCAGGGTGACCCTAGATATCTCGGCCAGTCTATCGTTGATGTTCCAATTATAATTATGCCCAGAGTGAGGATGAGCAATCATGTGTATGAAAATCCCTAATTATATCTGTTGGAACACCCTATTACTAATTTGGGTCAGGATCACTATGTCTCTAGGAAACAAATGTTTGACCTCCTGTATAGGTCAAAAGGTCAATTAGAATTGAGTATAAGGGTTATAAGTCTAGGTTTGGAAGCTGCCCTCAAGACCAGGATTTTCTGTTTGGAAACTAAGTCATATAGTCGAGCTCAGCACGACGATTCGTCGAACTCCGATCGACGATCGTATAGCTCAACTTTGACAGATCGTCGAACTCCATTCGACGATCGCTGAGCTCAACATCATCATATCGTCGAACTCCATTCGACGATCGGTGAGCTCGGGTCGACAATCTTGACTCAGCTTTGGATCTCTATCTCTGAGCTCAGTTCGACGATCTTTGAGCTCAGATCGACGATATTTTGCTGCTGTATAAGTCCATATCTCTGAGCTCAGTCCGACGATAGTAGAGCTCAGTTCGACGTTTTCAGATAACTTCAAGGATGCTTTTAGATTCAAATTCAAATCAGTTAAGGAGTTATTCTGCAATTAATTCTGAAGATTTCCTAGCCGTTTTCATTTATTTCTGGACCAAGTTTCAAGGGATTTTCAAGGAATATTTCTGTGGACTTTCCTCTAGAAGTGTTTTTGCAATTAAGGATGCAATTAATGCAGACCAACGGCTATTCTTCTCAGAGAGTGTTTTTTCATTCAGTACCAGAGAATAAAAGAGAAGAATTTTTGAATCTCTGGGAGAGATACACAGATTACAGAGATACATAGACATACATCAGTATTCTTCAGAACAAGAACAAAATATTCTGTCTCAAAGAATTCTCAAGAACACAAATCCAAGGAGATCAATCTTCAGATCTCTTTAGTTTTCAAGTGTTCAAGGCCAACATATTTCAAGACTCCAGACATCCAACATTTCAGCTGTTGCTGAAATCATCTTTTGCTGGAGCTCAACTTTTGAAGGCCTATCACCCTACAGCAAAGCTTCTTTTACTGAAGATCTCAAGGACTCAGGGGGAGCTTTGAGACCATCAATCCACATAGTCTTCTCAGCTGATCTGAGAAAGAGAAGACTGCCATCACTCTCTCACCCCCTCTCTGTAAAGGGTTTCTCAAACTCCCTTCAAAAGTTTGAACTTGGTTTTTGAGCACCTTGTCAAAAGCTCATTGGCAAGACACCTGATCAAAAAATCTGATTTGGTTTTTGAGCACCTTATCAAAAGCTCATTGGTGCCCAGGACACCTGATCAACTCATCCTGCAGTGGATTCCTACCTAGGGTGGTAGAAGAGTGGATGTACCCAAGTTTAGGGGAACCACTATATTTCCTTGTGTCGTCTGGTTTTGCTTGTCTTTATTTTTATTTCTGGCCTTGATTATTCTGTGATTAGTTTTTGATTAGTTTAGTTCTGTAATCAGATTTTTAATTGCTTTCCTGCTCACTCACATTACAACCATTGTTGTAAAAAGTTTTTAAACACCATATACTCTATTCACCCCCCTCTAGAGTATATCAGATCTAGCTGCACTTTCAATTGGTATCAGAGGGAGGTTGGTTAAACATACCACACCTTGGTGATTGCACAGGCTAACACCTGAACCCAAAGATCCCTAGTTAGATCTGCTTTTCTTCTGTATTTTATTATTAGATTTTGTTTTCACAAATCATGGCACAAAACAAAGATTATGCTAGCACCAGACCTCCAGTGTGCAATCTATCCAAGTTTGCACTTTGGAAAGCACGGATCAGACTGTATATGAATTCTATTGACGAAGATATTTTTAACTCTGTTTTGACAGTATGTCCAAGACCTCTAGAGAACTCCAGTACAAATGCTGTTCCACCTCCATCAGAAACAGATGCTGACATCAAGAGCTGGAAGGTAGCTGATGCCAAGGATATGAACATCTTAGCCCAGACAATGTCTGATGACATATTTCAAAAGGTGGCTGAATGCAATTCAGCAAAGGAAATTTGGGACAAACTTTCTGAACTAGTCTCAGGCTCAGCTGATGAGAGAAAGGATAGGAGATCCCACCTCATATCTCAATATGAGAATTTCAAGAGGTGAGAAACTGAGTCAGTGGGAGATATGTACAACAGGCTCAGTCTAATTGTCAGTGAACTCAGGACATTGGATAAGGAGATCTCACTAACTGAACTCAATGACAAAATTCTAATGTGCTTCCCCAGCACTTGGGATTCAAGAATCTGGCGAATTAAGGATGCCAGAAGTCTGAATGAGATCACCACTGAAGCTCTATTGTGTAAGCTCAAATCTTATGAGCTACTCATCAAGAATAGAGAAGAAGAACAGAAGGCTGCCTCACCAGCCACAAGAAAAGAGAAGACCATAACCTTCAAGGCAACTGAAGATCAGCCTGAAGACAAAGTCACAGGTAATGATGAACTGCTCAGTCTGTTGGCCAAAAGATTTTACAAGATGGACAGAAAGGACTTCAGAAGGAGATCATACAAGGAGCATGATAAGCCAAGGTATGACAAGTCCATTAATAATAATAAAGAAATTGTTTGCTTTGGTTTCAGGAAACTAGGGCACATAGTTCCTCACTGTCCAGAAAACAAAAACAAGGATAGAAGGGACAAGAAAGAAAGAAGAAAGGAGAAAGACTCTAAGAGGAATGGCAATGGCAAACCTTCATCAAGCAAAAACAAGCATACAAGAAAGGGGTTTGTTGCTGAATCCTGGAGTGAGACTGAAGAGGAGTCAGAAGCCTCATCTAGCTCCAGTGATGATGAATATGATGCAGAAGAAAAAGAGTTATGCATGATGGCAATCAATGCCTCACAACATAATTCAGAAGAAGAGGAGTCAGAGTCAGATTCAGAGACTCAACCTGAAGAAGATCAGGGAATCAGTTCTTTTGATTTTAATTCAGAGGACTTTAAATCTGAATTTAAAGCATTGTGTTTAGACCTGCTAAAATCTGAGAAAGAAATTATCTCTCTCAGAAATCATTTATCTGAACATAATACTTTAAAATCAGAAAACCTCAAACTCTCTCAGGAGTTGGAGTGCTGTAGGGAGCAGATAGCTTCACTAAAAAGTGAGCTGTCTGAGGCCAAGAAGCTTGAAGAATCCCTTAATGGGAGAAGCATCAAGCTGATGGACATCACAAGCACAGTGAACTCCAGATTTAATAGTATACTGGGCTTGGATGCTTCATCCAGCCAACCCATAGTTCTAACAACTCCAATCAAATTCATTTCTAACAAAGGAAAGGGAGTTGTAGAGGTAGCTAGGAAAAATTCTGATCTGCCCCAGAAAACTAAGTCCCAGTAGAAATCGTCGAAAGGAGATCGACGATCGCCAAACGGAAATCGACGATCGCCGAACGCAGTTCGACGATCTCAGGCAAAATCATCGAACGCAGGTCGACAATCTCAAGTACCTGAACTCAGCCATAGTCGACCGTCGAACGGAGCTTATGTGGAAGGACTGAAGCACAACTTAATAAGCATCAGTCAGCTGTGTGATGAAGGCTATCAGGTGACCTTCAGCAAAGCATTATGCAAAATCAAGTCAGAGGACAACACAACAGTGTTGACAGGTAAAAGGAAATGTAACATCTATCTAGTAGATTTTCTTTCAACTGATGTAGATATTTGCCTGTTTAATTCTGTCTGTAGACCAAATATCTTATGACATAAGAGACTAGGACTCCTAAACCTTAGAACTATTGCTAGGCTATCCAAGGACAACCTTGTTAGAGGACTACCTTCTGGCCCCTACAAGAAGGAAGGACTCTGCAGGGCTTGTCAACTAGGCAAGCAAACTAAAAACAACTATTAGTCACTTAATAAGAGTTATTCACCTAGGATATTGTATCTGTTACACATGGATCTTTTTGGACCCATCACAGTACAAAGCCTAGGAGGGAAATCTTATACCTTATTAGTTGTAGATGACTTCTCTAGATTCACTTGGGTGTTCTTTCTAAGGAAGAAGTCTGATAACTTTAAGTGTCTGACAGAGTTTCTCAAATGTATACAGATTGAGTTCAATACTTACATTGTCCTGATCAGAAGTGATCATGGGACAGAGTTTGATTCTCTTCTTATGCAAGAGTTCTGTTAGAGTGAAGGGATCAGGCAAACTTTCTCAGCTCCTAGAACTCCTCAACAAAATGGGGTAGCTGAAATGAAAAATAGAACCCTTATTGAATCTGCCACTATATTGTTGTCAGATGCTCATCTACCTCTATCCTTTTGGGCAGAGGCAGTGAATACCTCCAACTATATGCTGAATAGAAGTTTGATACATAAACTAAAGGGAAACACTCCTTATGAATTACTCAAAGGGAAGAAACCTAAAGTTGATTATTTTAGAGTCTTTGGTTGTATTTGCTACATACATAACAATGACAAAAAATATTTAGCAAAATTTCAAGCCAAAGCTGATGAAGGAGTGTTTTTGGGATACTCCATGATCAGCAAGGCTTATAGGGTTTATAATAAATCATCTTTAAAAATTGAGGAATCTGTTCATATATCATTTGATGAATCTAACATGTCTTTCAAGGAGAAGATCCCTTCTACCATAGAATCCTTGCAGGAACATTCTCTAGTTGAAGACTTGAACAAGTTACAGGTTACACAAAGGGATGAAAGCAGTGAAGATGAAGAAAGTGCTCAACATATTGAAGAACAACTTGAAGAGCCAGTTGTTGTACCACAAGAGGAAACAACAACACAGGTTGGTGAACAATCAACAGCCCCTGTTGATTTAGTAACATCAAGAGACCATCCAATTTCCCAAATAATTGGAGACATCTCAGCTGGTGTGCAAACAAGAAATCAGGTCAACCAAAACCTGTTGCACACCTGCTTCCTATCTCAAATTGAACCTCAGTCCATTCAAGATGCAGAGCAAGATCCACACTGGATCATTGCAATGCAAGAAGAGTTGCATCAATTTGAGAGGAACAAAGTATGGGAAATAGTGCCAAAGCCTAAGGATCACTCCATTGTTGGAACAAAGTGGGTATTCAGAAACAAATTGGATGATCAAGGAGTAATTGTAAGAAACAAGGCAAGGCTAGTTGCTCAGGGATACTCTCAAGAAGAAGGAATAGACTACGACCAGACTTTTGCACCAGTTGCAAGATTGGAAGCCATCAGAATATTTTTAGCTTATGCAGCACACAAAGGCTTCAAGGTATATCAGATGGATGTCAAAAGCGCATTTCTAAATGGAGATATCAGAGAAGAAGTATATGTCAGACAAACTCCAGGTTTTATCTCTTCAACTTATCCTGATTATGTTTTTAGATTGAATAAAGCATTATATGGTCTCAAGCAAGCTCCTAGAGCATGGTATGAGACCCTAGCATGCTTTCTCTTGGAAAATGGTTTTATAAGGGGTAGAGTAGACCAAACTCTTTTCATTAGAACCCATAAGTCCCATACCCTACTAGTACAGATTTATGTAGACGATATTATTTTTCGTTCTACTGACTCCAAATTGTGCAGAAGGTTTTCCAACCTAATGCATTCTAAATTTGAAATGAGTAGCATGGGTGAGCTATCCTTCTTCCTAGGCTTGCAAGTCAAGCAGCATGCTGAAGGCATCTTTATTTCTCAAACCAAATATGCAAATGAATTGGTTAAGAAATTTGGTATGTCTGAAGCATCTTGTATGAAAACACCCATGCCTACTAATGCTGTATTGGATGCTGATAAACATGGGAAACCTGTTGATCAGACAACATATAGAGCAATGATTGGCTCTTTACTGTATCTTACAGCTAGTAGACCAGATATAATGTTTGCTACATGTATATGTGCTAGGTTCCAAGTAAGCCCTAGAGAGTCACACCTAACATTAGTAAAGAGGATTCTCAAGTATGTTAAAAGTTGTCCAAATCTAGGTCTCTGGTATCCAAAAGATTCAGCATTTGATTTAACTGGATATTCTGATGCTGATTATGCTGGATGCAGAATTGACAGGAAAAGCACCAGTGGAACTTGTCAGTTCCTTGGTGACAGACTTGTCTCTTGGTTTTGTAAAAAACAAACTTCTGTGTCAACTTCAACTGCTGAAGCTGAATATATGGCTGCAGGCAGTTGTTGTTCACAAATCTTGTGGATTCAAAACCAACTCCTAGACTATGGCTACAACTTAGAGAAGTCTAAAATCTTTTGTGATAACACCAGTGCTATTTCTATAGCTCAAAATCCAGTCCTCCAGAGTAGGACAAAACACATAGAGATTAGGCATCATTTCTTAAGGGATAATGTTGAAAAGAATAAAATTGAACTACAATATATCCCAACTGATTTACAAAGGGGAGATATTTTCACCAAGCCCTTGGATGAAAAGAAACACACCTTCTTCCTAAATCAGTTAGGAATGTTAGATGGAGGAAGTCTTAAATAATATCCAAGATTTTGAAAGCTTAAAAAATGACCAAGACTAGGCAAACATCCTGACTTTTCTTAGTGTCTAGAGTTTTTCTGATCTCTGAACTGCGCTGGACGATTTTCCCCCAGATCATCGAACGGAGATCGACGATATCTGAAATCGTCGACCTGAGTTCAGCGTTTCTCAGATAGAATGAACTATCTCTTCCGGTCAAAGATCGTCGAACGGCGCTCGACGATTTTGTTCTTTGAACGATCGTCGAACAGAGCTCGACGCTCTCCAATATCGTCGAACGGAGATCGACGATGTTGAAGACTCTTCAGATTCCTTTAGAAGCATCGATTGTCAAACTGAGTTCAACGATCTTTCCAATTCTGCGTCGAACCCTAATATAAAATTCATTTTTCGCCGTCGTTCTCCTTTGCGCTTTCGATTTCTCTGCAAGAACTTTCTTTCCCTCCAAACAGTTCTGCACTTGGTCATTTTGTTTGTTGAATTTTTGCAGGTACCCATGGCTGTGTCTGTTGCTGTTCTCGCCGCCATGAAGTTTGATGCTGGCTTCGACATCGACATGGAATCCTTCAGCACAACCGACCAGGCTTTTCAGGATATTTTGGGGTTATTCAAAGAGCAGAACCTGACTGCAATTATGACCACAAGGATTAAGCTTCCATCTGATGAGATTAAGGAATGAGTCTACACTGCCCACAATCAAGACAACTCCACCATTATTGGATCAATATCTGGCACACAGGTACCTCTAACCCCAGCAATTTTATCAGAGGTTTTAGAGTTGAGAAATGGTGGAGATACTGCTGACTTGTCTGGAGAAGAGTATACTGACCTGCTTGCCAGAATGGGTCATTCTGAGGCCAACCCTAGCAAGCTCTTGAAAAAGAACCTTTCTGTGGAATACAGATTCCTGGCAGATGTAGTTGGGAAAGTGCTACTGGCTAAGCACTCTGCTCATGATACAATCTCTAGATATCAGGTCTGCCTCATGGGTGCCCTAGTAGACAGGAAGAATCTGAATTGGGGAGAAGTATTCTTTGACCTTATTAAGAAGAAGATAAACAAAAGTTTTGTAAACTTTGAAAGAATCTTAGGGGTGTTTCTGCAGCATAGGTGCCCTGCCCTGCTGGTCTCTTTTGGAATCCACATCAATGCATCCAAGAGACTGTCTTGTGCCCTGTTTGGTAAATGGGACAGACAAATAAGGAAGCCCAGCAGACCCTCCTCCAGCACTCCTTCAGGCACCAGGACTCTCAGAGTCACTTCCCCACAGGTCTCTGCCCCTGCAGATGACCTGCCTGCTGATGTTTCCTCTCCTCCTCCTCCTCCAATTCCCTCTCTTCCCATACCATCTACCATTCCAACTCCATCCACCATCATAATTTCCAGCCCCTCTCCAACATCTACACCATCTCCAGTACCTATTCTACCAACAACAGAAGACCAATTCCATCCATTATTCTCCTACCCTCAACCAGATGCTACTTCATCACCCTCTCATCCATCCTTCACCCTCATTGATGATTCCTTTATGGATGACTCTCCATCCTCTCCTCCTGAGCTACCCTCATCCTCAACTTCCTATCAAGATCTTCTACAACAAATCATTGACCAACCCACATTCACCCCATCTATCTCCATCCTACTGTCCTCCATATCCATCTTACCCACACCTCAGCCATCTCTTCCCCCATTCACCAGCTCTCTACTACCATCACCAACAGCTGCTCCTCCATCTTCTACATCTGCTCCAGTCACCCTTGAGCAAGTAGACATTCCAGCCCTTGCTGACAGGCTGTATGAATTGCTAGACCCCAGGCTATCTCTTCTTTTGGAGACCTCCTTGGCTCCATTACACCTGTCAGTGGCAGCCCCCTCTGTCAGGCTCTCTTCTCTATTCCCTCAGGCAGCCCCTACAGCAGTGTGCCTTGATCCAGCCTTGTCTGAATCAAGGCAGGGGGAGATGCCCTATGAAGTGAGTCTTCCTGCTGCTGCTGTTGCTGCTGTTTCTGTGAGCCTGTCTGCTGCTGCTGCTGTTGCTGCTGTTTCTTCATCTCCTGTTCTTGCTGCTGCTGCTGCTATGTCTCAAGATCCTGCTGCAGTCTTTGCAATAGACCTCAGGTCTTTGCTTTCAAACTTTGATCAGTTATATTTCAGCTGTCTGCCAGAGATAATTGTTGTCCAGCCCCCAGAGGATTTGTTCAAGGCCCTTGTGCCATTCTCTTGCTATGACCCCAGCATCATCACATCTTTTGTCAACTCAGTGTATGCTACTGATTCTTCTGCTGAAAGCATTGCTGTGGTTTCTGATGTTGCTGCCTCTCCTGCTGCTGAAAATTTTGATACTGCTGCTGATATTTCTGTTACTGCTGATGAACCAACTTCTAAGGAAATCCTTATGACAGAGGCACCTGAGTTTGAGCCTTCTGCATTTTCTGATGATACTTCTACTGTTGATGTTGTTGTTAGTGAAACTGTTGCTGCTGCTGTTGTCACTTCTCCAGAATCTGTTGCTGCTATTGCTGTTACTGAACCTGCAATATCTGCTGTTGTTGTTATTGCTTCTACTTCAATTGAAACACCTTCTATATCTGCTACTGTCACTGCTGTTACTGCTTCAACCACTGCTGCTACACCCTCTGTTGCCTCATCTGCTTCTGTACAGCTCAAGAAGGATTTGATAAAGAAAATTGATGCCCTGTATGATGACTAGAGTTCTGAAAGTGATGAGTACAGAACAGACTCTGATGATTCTTCTGCTACCATTGCCAGGAAAAGAAAGGCAAGGAGCAAAGCCATGAAGAGAGTACCTCCTGCCAAGGTCAAAGATAACAATGATATTCCATACTACATTCTTCATGATTGCCCTATCACTGAGCACTGGATGCAGTACTCTAAGAACCAACTGAAAGCAATGAAAAAGAAGAGGAAATATGAAAAGGGTTCTTCACAATTCCAACACTCTCATCCTCCTCCACCACCTCCTCCTGATGCAGGTGCAGTGGAAGTTCTGCAGCTCAACCCCCTGTCAGAAGTCAGGCCCCCTATCAGCCTCATGCTAGATCCTACCATAGGGGAAGCCAATCCAGGGGTTCTCAATCTAGGAGAGGAGGATACAGAGGAAACCAAAGAGATTTTCAGGTCTACTCCAAAGGATACTCAAGGGAACACCCATACTCCAGGGGAGGAAAAATTTCTTCTGACACCACATCTGGTCCTTTTCCCTATAAATTAAAGGAACTGTGTCTTCCAGGCCTCCTCATGACAATCCTTCTAACAGATATGAGCCACCAGTACCTTTTGAGGACCCTGAGAACAATTCAGCTGCTTGGGCTGCAAGGATGAAAGAAATTGCTGCACTGGATCAGATCAAAAAGGCTAAAGAGCAAGGAAGAGATTCCTCTAATATCTCAACAATGTCTGAATAGAGAAAGAAAGAGCTAGAAAGATATGCATCAAGCAAATTTTTTGATTCTGACAGGTACATGGAACTGCATCCTGAAGCTGTGGTTCCCAGGCCTAAACAACAAACGTCTTTAGGTGCAGCAGATGATACCAGATCAAAGAAGGAAGCCCTCAATCCCATCAGAGAAATCAAACTTGTTAAGGGCAAGGAAAAGAAATGACAATGTAAGGTGACAATCTCTGTGATTTCTGATTATTATCCGGGATGATATATATATATATATATATCTGTGGTTTTGCTTGTCCAGCTTTTCTTTTTGTCTTTCTGTATTGCTGCTTGTATGTTGTTAATTAAATTTTCCCAAAGTCTGTAAATAGTAATCCTAACCCAAATAGGGGGAGATTGTTGGAACACCCTATTACTAATTTGGGTCAGGATCACTATGTCTCTAGGAAACAAATGTTTGACCTCCTGTATAGCTCAAAAGGTCAATTAGAATTGAGTCTAAGATTTAGAAGTCTAGGTTTGGAAGCTGCCCTCAAGACCAGGATTTTCTGTTTGGAAACTAAGTCATATCGTCGAGCTCAGCACGACGATTCGTCGAACTCCGATCGACGATCGTCTAGCTCAACTTCGACAGATCGTCGAACTTCATTCGACGATCGCTGAGCTCAACTTCATCATATCGTCAAACTCCATTCGACGATCGGTGAGCTCATGTCGACGATCTTGACTCAGCTTTGGATCTCTATCTCTGAGCTCAGTTCGACGATCTTTGAGCTCAGATCGACGATATTTTGCTGCTGTATAAGTCTATATCTCTGAGCTTAGTCCGACGATAGCAGAGCTCAGTTCGACGTTTTCAGATAACTTCAAGGATGTTTCTAGATTCAAATTCAAATTAGTTAAGAAGTTATTCTGCAATTAATTCTGAAGATTTCCTAGCCGTTTTCATTTATTTCTGTACCAAGTTTCAAGGGATTTTCAAGGAATATTTCTGTGGACTTTCCTCCAGAAGAGTTTTTGCAATTAAGGATGCAATTAATGCAGACCAACGACTATTCTTCTCAGAGAATGTTTTTCCATTCAATACCAGAGAATAAAAGAGAAGAATTTTTGAATCTCTGGGAGAGATACACAGATTACAGAGATACATAGACAGACATCAGTATTCTTCAGAACAAGAACAAAATATTATGTCTCAAAGAATTCTCAAGAACATACATCCAAGGAGATCAATCTTCAGATCTCTCTAGTTTTCAAGTGTTCAAGGCCAACATATTTCAAGACTCCAGACATCCAACATTTCAGCTGTTGCTGAAATCATCTTTTGCTGGAGCTCAACTTTTGAAGGCCTATCACCCTACAGCAAAGCTTTTTTTCCTGAAGATCTCAAGGACTCAGGGGGAGCTTTGACACCATCAATCCACATAGTCTTCTCAGCTGATCTGAGAAAGAGAAGACTGTCATCACTCTCTCACCCCCTCTCTGTAAAGGGTTTCTCAAACTCCCGTCAAAAGTTTGAACTTGGTTTTTGAGCACCTTGTCAAAAGCTCATTGGTGGCAAGACACCTGATCAAAAAATCTGATTTGGTTTTTGAGCACCTTATCAAAAGCTCATTGGTGCCCAGGACACCTGATCAACTCATCCTGTAGTGGATTCCTACCTAGGGTGGTAGAAGAGTGGATGTACCCAAGTTTAGGGGAACCACTATATTTCCTTGTTTCTTTTGGTTTTGCTTGTCTTTATTTTTATTTCTGGCCTTGATTATTCTGTGATTAGTTTTTGATTAGTTTAGTTCTGTAATCAGATTTTTAATTGCTTCCCTGCTCACTCACATTACAACCATTGTTGTAAAAAGTTTTTAAACACCATATACTCTATTCACCCCCCTCTAGAGTTTATCAGATCTAGCTGCACTTTCAATATCCTCGAACTTCCACTCTAACCTGGCAGTGACTGTAATAGTTTCCCAAAAGTTCTCGCACTTAACCTTCATCGGGCGACGGACCTCACCGTGCATCACAAAATCCATGACGCCCTTCTTCACTCCTGGGAGATACACGTTACGAGATACACCAAACTTCCGATGATAAAATTTCTCGTTTGTACAGGTAGACAATGACTCTATAAAATCTCCACTTCGCAATCAGATTCTTATCCCTACAAATACGCCCGATTAGCACCGAATACGGTTTACGTACATTTCACTATATTTACGACGCAAACTTTTCTAGATGAGATCTAAGGGAAACCCAAGTCAGTAACTAATTTGCCCAATAAACAAAAAACATGCCCCCAATAAACAAAAGATAAGCCCCCAATAAACAAAAGATAAGCATCTACCTGCCTTGGGCTGAGTATCTTTGATATTACCATGTTATACCCATCCTAGCTGGGTGAACAATCCCTAGAGCATCAAACTTTGACTTGGGGTTCCAACCTGAATCTGTTGATATACTCCATACTTTAAACCCTCCGAGTCAAAATGTTCCCAATCCCAACTAGGTCTCTTCCAAACTTGAATTCCAATCCGACCTTCGGTGCTTGTCATGGTGGTTGTCTCCAGGTAATCTTGTTACTGGTACGAGGGTTGAGACTATGTGTCTTCTACCATTCTGCTAATGAATTTTTGGTCTCAATTCTCCTTAAAGCAGTCCTTCCGGTTTGAGTAATCCTTGATAGGGACCGTAGGGATACCTGGGTTTATGGCTTAGGTAGCCATTCTCGTGTTATACTCCTCCTTTATTCTCTTTAGGTTTCTCCTTATCTTAACCATGTTCATACCTAAGGTCTATTTATGACTAGGGCAAACTATAAGTTATCGTGATTAGTCATGTCTCCTAGTGGGTTGTGTCTAACTCTTTGACTAGAGAATTATAAGATGGGATATTTGCAGTTGGAGGTGCTACCTGCTGGGGGCAGGGTTTGCCGCAGGCTATAAAGAAGAATTTCAATTGTTAGCTGATGAAAAAGTGGAACTAATGAAAAGGTGGACTTTACATGTGATTCCCCTTATGGGCACATCACTGCTTCTGCTGCTTAGTTTGTCCCCAAACTAAACTCGCGCGGGGGTGACCCAGGGGTTGTGGACTGTTACTTTTCGATTGAGTTTTGCTTTGATAGCACTTGTAAGACCCACTTTGTTTTTGAAATATCGGGGTCTTAGGCCCAGAACCGCCGCTTTACAGTGACATCTTCACGCCCTGAAGGGTCATCACCGCAAATCGCTGATTCTGCCGGCCGATTTGATCGCAGAAAAGTAACAAAATTAGAGTAAACACATGTGAGGTAAAACTCTAATCAGATGACCACAATAATATAATCACATCAGAGTAATATAATCTCCACGAAGAGAGAGTCCACAAAATATAATGTACTGAAAATAAGGTCTTAAGCCCGCTACATCAAATCCTCACTACAAATAACTCATGCGGAAGCAAAAATAGAACATCTACTCAAGGTCGATACTCACGGTCCTGGCTATATGAACTCCGGAGCTAGACTGCCCCATCTCCAAGTGTGCCGACCTGCGGGGCTCCTCCTCCATGCTAGGCTCCATGATCCCCTAAATGATGTGGTTCGAAAACCGTTAGTCTAAAAGACTAAGACATATCATCCCCCACCCCTTCCCCCATGGCCCCTAGGCACCGAGCGGAGAGGAAGAAACGGGAGGACTTGAAGGTGGAGAGTAATCAAGAAACAGATGACAGCGGACCTATACTAACAATTTTATAGAACATGTGGCAGTAAAGTAAAGTATGAAAAGTAACCTTAACTTATATGGAGACATATAAGCAAAAGATCTTTTACAGAGCTCCCATCGTATAAAGAGTCTCATACCAATTTATACGTTGGGTGTTGGTTATTATCAGCAGTATATATATAAAGAATTTAACCTTAATTTATAAACTTGCCCACACAAGCTTATAGACCAAGGGGTCGTTTTGTAGGGCCTATTGTATAAGCGTCCCATACCACTTATATAATAGGTGACAAGGGTTTTATGCTATGGTTATGCTATGATATGCAAGTGGGTTATGATGATATCATGCAAGTGCAACTCACCCACCTGACTCTGTGTACACAGACCTTTAGTTCCCCCTTTCTGGAGCCTCACCTCCCAGGATACCTCCGTAGTGGCAGACGGAAGCGGTGGGTTGGGCCTCGCCCACCTCTAAACCAGTAAAGCACTACCGGTCAAACCTATCGTACGCCTCAATGCTGGTGCACAAAGCGGACTCCTGCGTACTCTTTCCGGCTGGCGCACTAGACTTCTATTGGCGAAGTGCTAGCCACACTTGCCGAGTCGACGTATTGTCATTGGTGCATCGACACTCCAATACCGAAGACCCACCAACTTAAGTTTATGCACATGCAACCTTATGTAATAGCACCGAGCCGAAGCTCCCCAGACCATCTCGTCCGTCACAAACACCAACCGAGCCAAAGCTCACTAGGCCATTCTGCCCCTTTCCACAACCACCGAGCCTACCGCTCGGACATCCTAGTCAAACTAATTTCCTGAGACACCAGGGTGTGTGAAAGTGGACTCCTAATTCTTCTAGTTGCTCTTAAGATTTATTACTCCTACAGTTTACATTAGCCCAGGACTGCCCAAGGTATACCCCGTGAAGGGCTCTCGAAGGCACTAGGAAATACGATGGGATTAAGCCCAAAGTTTCCTTTTGCAAGGCACTTATTAATATTATTGGTTGATTCCCTTACCCATTACCTTCTCATATTACAATAGGCTAATCCTACGGTGATTTGACACTTCCTCATCTCGGGAAAGACGATCTTTCGTCGAACCCGAGCGCCTCTAAACTCTAGCCAAACCAATTTCTCACCACTCTTCCTATACTTCTACGATGAACTCATCCACATCTATTCAAAATGACTAACTCCTACATCAAGTCCCATCATACCTTATTGCAATTTACCCATCTTGTCAAATGCACACCATCCTAGGCTATATGTCGGACCGGACAGGAGATAGTCCAAATACTCATCCAAATGGCCTACCTTATTTACTGGAGACTTATCATGACATAAGTAGACTAAAGCCAGGAAATTATAATTTTCCTAATTTATCTGGCATTTAATTAATTTCCTTAAAGCTTCCAAAGGCTACCAGTTTGAACAAGAACTTCCCTAAGTACTCATGTAAGATGCCTAACAAAATTATGATAAATATTAGGTTATCTCAATATGGTAAATCCAAAGTATCACAATTTTTCTATCATAAAAGGGCACTAAAACTATTTTAGCAATATTTACTATCTTCCATTGTTTATGAATAAAGTACAGAAAATATCCATCCAAAAATTATAAATTAATTATACGACGCAGATACTACCTTGAAAGTAGCATTGGCCAAGTTTCATAATTTTTCAGCAAGTATTAATCTCTGAATAAATTAATTGTCAAAAATCTCCATATTATGGACTTGTAAAGAAGGTACTGAAATAAACCCTCTAAAAATTATAAATAAATTCATACAAGCTTATTTTGGCCGGAAATCATCAGTACCTAAGACTCATGATTTTTCAACAGATATATAATCTATAAATAATTTTATACCACCGTAGCTACTTTTTGAAACTAGTGAAGGAAGTACTAAATATCTTCAATTAAAAATTGTAACAAAATTCAGGGATATTCACTTAGACCTAGGTCATCTACTGACCAAGTTTCATCAGTTTCAAATGAACAGAATAATCAAATTAATTAAAACATCATTTTGGGACTATTGATATTTTACAAATAAAGTACTAGAAATATAATTCATAAAATTCTAATAAAATTACTAGATGGTATAAACCTTACTCTACCCAAGTTTCACAACCTTTAAATAAGGTTTAGTGGCTGCATTTACAAAATTGTGCTTCTACCCTAAAACTAGGGTTAGGGTTTTGAGGTGTCTACCTTCCTCCAAGTCCTCTAATATTCCTTCCAGAGAACTTAGTTTACACTCCCTTCAATTCTACTGAGTTTTCAAGGTCATACAAATACATTAGCCCCCATGTCCTTCACTACCCCCAAAAGTCCTTCCTTAGGGTTTGAGGTTGAACCCTAGGGTAAATCAATCCTATATCACCCCATTTTCCTTAAGAGAGTGGAATTGGACATACTAAGTCAGTGTCTAAAACCTCAGCCTCTGTTGAGGGGAGGTGGCCACCCTAAGCCCATGGTGCACTTTTAATCAAAAACACCTCCTTAAGGCCAAACTAGGTTAGGTGTTTCCCTAACCAAAACCCATCCAAATGAGTTGCAATTTTGTACAGAGCTAGGTATTTATTCCAGGGACCACTCACCAAAATTTTGGAGGGTTTGGAGGTAATAGGCCACTTAATTAAAATACCATAGAATTATTAAATAAAATTAAAAACTTTAGGCAACGTGTCTCCAAAAAATCCAAACTTTTGACAGACCCTATGTATAGTTAAGAGTGATCCCCTGTCCAAATTACAACACATTTGGACAAGGGATGAAGGGTGGGCATCCATTTGAATCTCAGGACAACGCTAAGTACAGGTCCCGCCAAAATGGGTGCCCTGGTCCAACCTTACGGCCAAATTAATTTTGAATTAAAGTAGGCCCATAGGGCTACAACTTTCATATTGAAAGTTTTCATACCCGGTGGGCTAAGTATTTTTAAAAATTAAAACCAATAAATATAAAATCTGTAACAGAAATTGAAATAATCATGAAATTAAATCCTATAGTTTAATATTTGATGAAGCATGAATCTTGGCGCAAATGAACGGGATCAGTTCATCTCTTTCCTTGAGTCGACGACCACGACATACCCGCCCTGGGCCGCCTTGCGGGCTGATTTCCTGACCACCCGTCCACTTCCCCAACCGGCCACTGCCACCACCACATCCGTTGACGTGGTGGCCGTCGCCAGGTGGCGGCACAGCCGCTGGAGAGCCACATTCTGGCGAACCCGAGCATTGGATTTTTGCAGAAAATTCCAGAAATTTTGGGCTTGGATCGGGCTCAATTGATCCCGAACCTTGGACCTAAGAACTTCTATGATCTAACCATGAAACAAGGAGAGGAGGAGGACCTGAATCACGGCCTTGGAGCGGGTGTTGTGCCTCCTCGCCATTGCCGGCAACCAAGCTTGAGCTCCTCTGCAACTTCTACACCAACCCCTTTGGAACTGAGATCTAATCAGGGGAAATGTTTCCCCTTGCCCTGGTGAAGGTGTTTAATAAAGGAATTTGGGAGAGGAGGTTTGTAACTCCCCAATTCTTCAAGACACCATTAAGGCCATTAATGGGGGAATTTTGGTTTCACTGAAGTTGGATGGCTGAGCTCCTCCACTGGCCGGCCACCACTTGTGAACTCCTCCCCTACCTCCAAGTAGTTAAAGCCCCATCAAAGGAGGGGGTTATGGAGCCTCCATGGCCATGATGGCCATTAAGATCCTTCTTCTCTCTCTTCCAAATGTGGGTAACTCCCTCTTTCTCTCTCCTAGTCACCCATTTCTAAATTTGATGGGCTCAAAATATGTCTCACCACCTCCTAGACCAATGAGCCACACTTTCCTAGGCCTAGCCGACTTGAATTGGGCTTGAGTTAGTCATTTAGGCTAGTTTGACCATCTTGACCCAAAAGTTGACTTTGGTCAAATTAGCCACTGGGGCTGACCACAATGGTTCCTGGGTGACCAATGGGACTCCCCTAAAGTCTACAAACACTTGGGTAGGGTCCACTTGCACACTGTAGATCACTTGACCCTTGGTAAGGGCACTTTGACCACTTTGGGACTTCAGTTGACTCTGGTCAACTTAGCTATTTGGGTTGACCCCAAGGACCTTGGTGACCCATTGACACCATTTTAGTTCTAAGAAAACCTGGGTAAGGTTGGTTGGGCATATTAGAGGACAACTTCCCTTTGTTAGGGCACCTTGCCCAATTTAGGCCTATGGTCATCATAGGTCAAATTGGCCACTTTGGGTTGACTCCAATGGACCCTTAAGTCTCTAGTGGACCCTCTGATAGGTTAGTGATGTTGTGGCGGGGTCAATTAGTCAAGATGAGACCCTAAAATCAAACCCTGGGTTGGGTGATGAGGTTGTGTCATAGGCAGACCATGGTGATCCTCACCTTGGCCTTCTATCTCTTGGCCCATTTCTGGCTTCCTAGGGTTTTGTCGTGACCTAGTCATGGCCAAAACCACTCTTAGGGGTCTAGTTGGAAATGGGATGTTACACCCCCTCCCCTCTTTTTTAGGGGGCGGGTGCGACAAGTTGGACGGCACCCGCCCTGGCTTGGTAAGTGTACAACCGCGTAGCCGGGCGAGTGGGACCCTCCCCAAATATCAGCCTAGGGGAGTGTTATGGGCGACGATTTGGTGCGACCCCGTTCGAAGACGTCTGGGTCCTCGTGCGTGCATGCGAAGGTCTTATGTTCCTAGACTTAGAATTTATATATATATATATATTATATAATATATATATTATATATATATATATTATGTGTATATGATAGGGGGATTAAAGAGGGGGAGGGGGGAATATAGGAGGGGCGGGGTACAACTGGAAAGGGGGGGAAGAGAAATGAGATGAAAAAGAAAAAGAAAGAAGATAAAAATGGGTGGGGCTCGGGTACAGGAGGAGGAGGGTAGAAGGAAAATAGGAGAAGGGGAGAAATTGGGGGCGGGAACCCTAGCCCGGTCGATCCGGAGCCCAGCCGCCGCCACCCTCCCCCACTCTCTCTCCGGCCACCGCCCAGGCTAGGGCACGGCCTCCTTCCCCTCTCTCTCTTGTCGCCGGCAAAGCAGCGCAGCCGCCGCCCCCTCCCTCTCTCTCTCGGCCAACAACAGAGCCCCTCCCCCTACCTCTCTCTCTCTCGGCCAACAACAGAGCCCCGCCCCCTCCCTCTCTCTCTCTCGGCCAACAACAGAACCCCGCCCCTCTCCCTCTTTTTCCCGACCTGGAGCAGCAACCACAACCCCGACCTCCCTCTTTTTCCAGCTGCCTGGAGCAATCCGGCCCCATCCCTTTTTCCCGGCCTAGAGCAGCACACCTCGACCTCCCCCTCTCCCGGCAGTAAGCTCGGCCTAGAGCGAGGCTCGGCCTGGAGCGTGGCTCGACCTGGAGCGAGGCTCGGCCTGGAGCGAGGCTCGGCCGAGAGCGAGGCTCGGCCTAGAGTGGAGATCGACCGCCGACGCGGCCGCATGCAGTAGGATCGACTCGGAGCTCCTCTCCCGTCCCCGCTGCCAAGCACGCGACAAGGGTAACGCTGTTTCTACTTGGGTAGGTGAAGCCCTCAGTTTACATACTTGCATGGAATCCCCTCTCCACCAACGGGTGGGGGGAAGGGAGCTTTCCGACGGGTTGACGTGTACGTCCCCGCAGTTTATTGCATTAGTACCCGGAAGCAAGAGTACGGGTTTAGGCATGCTGTGTGAAGCCCATCCGTACGTGCGAGCCGGATTGGTGATGTTCTGGGGTTCCCGGAGAAGACTCCGAGGAAGTTGTTTATTAGCCGCTTGCAGGGAATGTGCTCCGTATCCCCCAAAGAGGGGGTGTGCGCAATATGTTTGGCCCGCTTATGTTACCCGACTGATGCCTAGTTGGCCGCCGCTTGTCGAGATATTGGTGTACGGGTGTTGCAGTACCAGGCGGGGAGTAGCGGGCTTAATCCCAAGCTTGTGTCGGCCCTCGAAGGCCTTTTTTGTTTATATTGCCGGCCTGCGTGCTGAGTGTGGAATTCATATTCCTGTAATATTTTTTCATATCTGTGATGCTTTGTGAATATGTAGTTTACTCCTGTATTAGGCGAGCGGCGTGTTCGTGAACCGCTCCCCCATGTGGGCCCCGAGGAATAGATGTCGGGAAGCCCCTAATGGCCTGTTGTCATCCTTTCAGAATAGCGGAGTTCCGCTGTTAGCGGCCCAATTGGGGCTACGTAGAGTAGGGCTGCTGGGCGGTTTTGCGCCAATAGTAAGGCTGGCGGGGAACATTTTGCATAGACCCGAGGTGGCACCTCTAGTTAAGGAGTGGATCTTGAGATCCTCCTCAGATGTTCCGGTCGGCCAAGAGAGCCCTCTGAAGGATCCTTAGCTCAGCCCTTGGCTTGGGAGGGGAAGAGTTTGTTAGTCTTCCGGGTATGCGGCGGGTCCTCCACGCTGAGACCTTGGGTCTGTCCCTCGTGTTCCTAGTCTTATGCCTAGATCGTTCGCTTGAGGGTAGTAGGTGCGCGGTCACCCCTTCCCCAAGGGTCGAACTCCACAGGAGACCAATTTTCGGTTTCAACATTTTGGTGCGGTGAGCATGGAGTGTGACCAGCACAGAAGAACTCTGGCGAGCGTCATGGCTATAGAAGTGGAACCAGGTGACGACCAGGGTCATGCGTTGATACTTTGTATGTAAGGTCCTCATACTCAGAGTTGTCTCCTCTCATAGCTGTCGTTTGAATCCCATAACATTTGGAGTAAGATTTGCACATATTTGAAGCGCTTCTACCTATGAAAACCCATGTATCCCCACTTGTTACATCAACGAGAAATCTGGAGGTTATTATCCTCAGGATCAAGTAAGAGAGCACCTAAGAGGTATTAGGAGCCGGGGTAACCTGAAAGGGTTACCCCCTAGCAGTATTTTGTTATCTCTTCCTTGTAATTCAACAGCGGTCGAGTTTTATCTTTATTACCGATTCGCCTCGAGCTTCTGAGGGCTTCAAGGGTTAGCCTCGCGATCGACTCCATAATCCAAACGTCCAACCCGCTCCTTTTAAACAGCCTAGTTCGGACGATGGGACGGTACCGCGGGACTTTAAGCGCTATTGTAAGACCGAGCCTCTGCACTGACGACCGAGATCAGCTCCCCCCTTGCACGTTGGCCTATGTCCTCCCGATCGCACCTCTCCTCCGACTAGGGGAATTATCAGGAACGAGCCTAGACGCTAACCTCCCAGATTTGATAAAGAGCTGATCTCTCCAAGCAATCACGAGTGACATGGCGGAAAGTGATCTTTGTCATTAGATCAGGATACGAGCCGTCGACCTGTTCCTTCTAAATAGCCCAGTTCGGATGACGGGATGATGCCTTGGGACTCTAAGCGCTATTGTAAGACCGAGCCTTTGCACTGATGACCGAGATCAGCTCCCCCCTTGCATGTAAGCCTATGTCCCCCCGATTGCATCTCTCTTCCGATTAAGGGAATTATTAGGAACAGGCTCGGACGCCAGCTTCCCGATTTGACGACTTCCAGATCATCTCTCTTATGAAAAGAATGTGTCCTCCATTTGTAAAAGCATCGGTGCAATTAACTCTCCAACACCTCTTAAGTAAACAGGACGTCTCCACCTCGAGCAAAGTCAAGTCCTCGAGTAGTAGTGGACCTAGAGCAGATCCCGCTGTCAGGCTCTCACCTAGCTGGCAGGGCTGGAAGTCACTCGGTGTAATCCGTTGGCCTCGAGCAGAACCCGCTGTCAGGCTCTCACCTAGCTGGCAGGGCCGGAAGTCACTCGATGGCGGTAGTAGTAGACCCCGAGCAGATCCCCCTGTCAGGCTCTCACCTAGCTGGCAGGGCCGGAAGTCACTCGCTGTCATCCATGGTCCTCGAGCAGATCCTGCTGTCAGTCTCTCACCTAGCTGGCAGGGCCAGAAGTCACTCGATGGCGGTATTAGTGGACTCCGAGCAGATCCCGCTGTCAGGCTCTCACCTAGCTGGCAGGGCCAGAAGTCACTCGGTGTCATCCGTGGGCCTCGAGCAGATCCCGATGTCAGGCTCTCACCTAGCTGGCAGGGCCGGAAGTCACTCGATGGCGGTAGTAGTGGAGCCCGAGCAGATCCCGCTGTCAGGCTCTCACCTAGCTGGCAGGGCCGGAAGTCACTCGGTGTCATCCGTGGGCCTCGAGAAGATCCCGATGTCAGGCTCTCACCTAGCTAGCAGGGCTGTAAGTCACTCGATGGCGGTAGTAGTGGACCTCGAGCAGATCCCGCTGTCAGGATCTCACCTAGCTGGCAGGGTCGGAAGTCACTCGGTGTCATCCGCGGGGATCGAGCAGATCCCGCTGTCAGGCTCTCACCTAGCTGGCAGGGCCGGAAGTCACTCGATGGCGGTAGTAGTGGACCGCGAGCAGATCCCTCTGTCAGGCTCTCACCTAGCTGGCAGGGCCGGAAGTCACTCGGTGTCATCCGTGGGCCTCGGGCAGACCCCGCAGTAAGGCTCTCACCTAGCTGGCAGGGCCGGAAGTCACTCGATGGCGGTAGTAGTGGACCCCGAGCAGATCCCGCTGTCAGGCTCTCAACTAGCTGGCAGGGCTGGAAGTCACTCGGTGTCATCCGTGGGCCTCAATAAGATCTCGCTGTCAGGCTCTCACCTAGCTGGCAGGGCCGGAATTCAATCGATGGCGGTAGTAGTGGACCCCAAGCAGATCCCGCTGTCAGGCTCTCACCTAGCTGGCAGGACCGGAAGTCACTCGGTGTCATCCGTGGGCCTCGAGCAGATCCCGCTGTCAGGCTCTCACCAAGATGGCAGGGACGGAAGTCACTCGATGGCGGTAGTAGTGGACCCCGAGCAGATCCCGCTGTCAGGCTCTCACCAAGCTGGCAGGGCCAGAAGTCACTCGGTGTCATCCATGGGCCTCGAGCAGATCCCGCTGTCAGGCTCTCACCTAGCTGGCAGGGCCGGAATTCACTCGATGGCGGTAGTAGTGGACCCAGAGCAGATCCCGCTGTCAGGCTCTCACCTAGATGGCAGGGCCGGAAGTCACTCGGTGTCATCCGTGGGCCTCGAGCAGATCCCGCTGTCAGGCTCTCACCTAGCAGGCAGGGCCGGAAGTCACTCGATGACGGTAGTAGTGGACCCCGAGCAGATCCCGCTGTCAGGCTCTCACCTAGCTGGCAGGGCCGGATGTCACTCGGTGTCATCCATGGGCCTCGAGCAGATCCCGTTGTCAGGCTCTCACCTAGCTGGCAGGGCCGGAAGTCACTCGATGGCGATAGTAGTGGACCCTGAGCAGATCCCGCTGTCAGGCTCTCACATAGCTGGCAGGGCCGGAAGTCACTCGGTGTCATCCGTGGGCCTCGAGCAGATCCCGCTGTCAGGCTCTCACCTAGCTGGCAGAGCCGGAAGTCACTCGATGACGGTAGTAGTGGTCCCCAGGTAGACTCGCTGTCAGGCTCCCATTAGCTGGCAGGGCTGTAGGCACACCTGGGGGGAAAGGATTGGTTCTTGGAGAGTTTTTGCAGGACCCCGGGTGATGCTCGGCCCCGGGTAGACCCGCTGCCTGGCTCCTACTAGCTGGCAGGCTCGTAGGCTCGCCTAGGGGGTAAGGGACTCCGAGTGCTGCTCGGCCCCGGGTAGACTCGCTGTCAGGCTCTCATTAGCTGGCAGGGCTGTAGGCACACCTGGGGGGAAAGGATTAGCTCCGCGTGTACAAGAGGATACAAAATATACGACTTTGTTGTTTCACAATATCACGAGAAATTATATACTTGTTGTAAGTAATGGTATAAGGTCAATTCAATAGCAGTGAGCCAAAGGGTATCGAGTGATTCAAAAAGTTCAGAAAGGGCATGGGAAGATTGATGTTCCAAATGCAAATTTTAGTTTCACTCAAAATTTTTTTGGGTCAGCTCCCACTCGCCGGATACGTTGGGTTGGATGATTCTTTCTGAGCTTGTACCAATCTCGAAAAGAGCGGGGATTGTGTACAACCCCGTAGCCGGGCGAGTGGGACCCTCCCCAAATATCAGCCTAGGGGCGCATTATGGCGACAAGTTGGTGCGACCTCGTTCGAAGACGTGTGGGTCCTCGTGCGTGCGTGCGGAGGTCTTATGTTCCTAGACTTAGAATATATATATATATATATATATATATATATATATATATATATATATATATATATATTATGTGTATATGATAGGGGGATTAAAGAGGGGGAGGGGGGAATATAGGAGGGGTGGGGTACAGCTGGAAAGGGCGGAAGAGAAATGAGATGAAAAAGAAAAAGAAAGAAGATAAAAACGGGTGGTGCTCGGGTACAGGAGGAGGAGGGCAGAAGGAAAATAGGAGCCGGGGAGAAATCGGGGGCGGGAACCCTAGCCCGGCTGATCCGGAGCCCAGCCGTCGCCGCCCGCCCCCACTCTCTCTCCGTCCACCGCCCAGGCTAGGGCACGGCCTCCTTCCCCGCTCTCTCCCGTCGCCGGCAAAGCAGTGCAGCCGCCGCCCCCTCCCTCTCTCGGCCAACAACAGAGCACCGACCCCTCCCTCTCTCTCTATCTCGGCCAACAATAGAGCCCCGCCCCCTCCCTCTCTCTCTCTCTCTCTCTCAGCCAACAACAGAACCCCGCCCCGCTCCCTCTTTTTCCCGACCTGGAGTAACAACCACAACCCCGACCTCCCTTTTTTCCAGCCGCCTGGAGAAACCCGGCCCCCCTCCCTTTTTCCCGGCCTGGAGCAGCACACCTCGACCTCCCCCTCTCCCGCCAGCAAGCTCGGCCTGGAGCGAGGCTCGGCCTGGAGCGAGGCTCGGCCTGGAGCGAGGCTCGGCCTGGAGCAAGGCTCAGCCTAGAGTGGAGATCGACCGCCGACGCGGCCGCATGCAGTAGGATCAACTCGGAGCTCCTCTCCCGTCCCCTCCGCCAAGCACGCAACAAGGGTAATGCTGTTTCGACTTGTGCAGGTGAAGCCCTCAGTTTACATACTTGCATGGAATCCACTCTCCACCAACGGGTGGGGGGAAGCCCTGTACGTCCCCGCAGTTAATTGCATTAGTACCCGAAAGCATGAGTACAGGTTTAGGCATGCTGTGTGAAGCCCATCTGGACATGCGAGCCGGATTGGTGATGTTCTAGGGTTCCCGAAGAAGACTCTGAGGAAGTTATTTATTAGCCGCTTGCAGGGAATGCGCTCCATAGCCCCCAAAGAGGGGGTGTGCGCAATATGTTTGGCCCGCTTATGTTAGCCGACCGATGCCTAGTTGGCCGCCGCTCGTCGAGACATTGGCGTACAGGTGTTGGAGTACCAGGCGGGGAGTAGCGGGCTTAAGCCCAAGCTTGTGCCGGCCCTCGAAGGCCTTTTTTATTTATATTGCCAGCCTGCGAGCTGAGTATGAAATTCATATTCCTGTAATATTTTTTCATATCTGTGATGCTCTGTGAATATGTAGTTTACTCCTATCTTGGTCGAGCGGCGTGTTCATGAACCGCAACCCCCGTGTGGGCCCCGAGGAATAGATGCCGGGAAGCCCCTGATGGCCTGTTGTCATCCTTTCAGAATAGCGGAGTTCCGCTGTTAGCGGCCCAATTGGGGCTGCGTAGAGTAGGGCTGCTGGGCAGTTTTGCGCCCATAGTAAGGCGGGCGGGGAACATTTTGCATAGACCCGAGGTGGCACCTCTAGTTAAGGAGTGGATCTTGAGATCCTCCTCAGATGTTCCGGTCGGCCAAGAGAGCCCTCCGAAGGTGCCTTAGCTCAGCCCTTAGCTTGGGAGGGGAAGAGTTTGTTAGTCTTCCGGGTATGCGGCGGGTCCTCCACGCTGAGACCTTGGGTCTGTCCCTCATGTTCCTAGTCTTATGCCTAGATCGTTTGCTTGAGGGTAGTAGGTGCGCGGTCACCCCTTCGCCAAGGGTCGAACTCCACAGGAGACCGATTTTCTGTTTCAACAGTAAGCACGAGGTAGGGGCAGCAACACCGACCTGCGGGATGGGTCTCGCCCAGGAGGCCTGCCTCGCGGGCGAGACGGTCGGCGGCTTGGTCTCGCTCGGGCGGACTGCGTGGTGGGCGAGACGGCCGGCGGCCTGCTCTCGCCCGGGCGGTCGGCCCGGTGGGCAAGACGGCCGGCGGCCTGGTCTCACCCGGGCGGCCTGCACGACGGGCTAGACGGCCGGCGGCCTGGTCTCGCCCGAGCAGCCTGCCCGGCGGGCGAGACGGTCGGCGGCCTCGTCTCGCCCGGGCGGCCTTCCCGGCGGGCGAGATGGCCGGCGTCCTCGTCTCGCCCAAGCGGCCTGCCTGGCGGGCGGGACCGGCTGGCAGCCTGGTCTCTCCCGGGCGGCCTTCCTGGTCTCGCCCGGGCGGCCTTCCTGGTCTTGCCCCCAACTTTTGGTTCCCCCGCGGGATTTCCCCGTTCGCCTCAGGTGTCCGTGGGGTAGGGGGATGCTTTTACCATTATACCCCCAAGGGTGGAATTACCTTTTTACCCCCCCCCCCCCGGTGTGGATGTTTTCTATTGGCTCGGGACCTATTTGTCCTAGGGGTATTTTTGACTTTTTGGTCCCTAGGATTGGGAAAACAATAAATAGACACTTGAGGGTGCCTTAGAGAGCATTGCATTTCTGCCACAAAAATCACTTTGCTTTCTTCCTCCGAGGCACATAGCTCATCATTGGCTAGGGAGGGGGAGACTTCAAAGGTCTTCTGGGTTTGAGGTGGGACCTCCGCACAAGTGTCGATGGTTAGTTCCTAGCTTCTCGATCTTTTGGTCTGTGACGTTCTCCTGAGTGTAGTAAGTGTGAGGTCACCCCTCCTTTGGGATCCCGAACTCCACAGAGGTCAATTTTTGGCTTCAACACTTTTGTTGCGTTGAGCGTGGAAAGTGACCAGCACAGAAGATCTTGGGAGAGTGTCATGGCTGGAGGTCAGGGAGGTAGTGATGATCTCAGCGAGCTCCCCAATCCAGGAACCTTTGTGGGTAGGCAAGAGTTCATGGCCTCCATCGAAGACATCATGGAGATGCTGCGAAGTATTGCTCCTCGTGGTGGCAGCTCCGCTCTAACCCCCCATGAGCTAACTCCCCGCTCTCTCGACGAGCTGAATCCCAGATGTCTAGGTGAGGTGACCCCAGTAGGGGGAGAAGGGAGTATGCTTGGAAGAAGGCCAGAGAAGGAGAGGATGGGAGATGGGGCCGAGTGAGACCTCACTGGCCGAGAGTTATTCTCCAACCCGGCGAGTGCCAGCTTTCCAAGTGAGCAGGTCGTGCGAGTAGATGCTGCGAGACAACCCCTCAGGGGGTCATCCTTCAGCGAGCTAATCATCTCAGCTCCCATTCCCGAGGGGTTCAGAGAGCCAGACATGGCTTACTATACTGGGAAGTATGACCCCGTCCAGCACCTGTAGTGGTTTGAGGATGTCATCTCCATCAGGCCAATGACGGATGCCTTCAAGTGTCGCCTCTTCGCGATCACATTGGTGGACAAGGCAAGGGACTGGTTCCACCAACTCCCTCCAAGATCGATCTATGGGTTCTAGAACTTGAGTCGGAGCTTTCAGCTTCGCTTCTCCACCTCCAAGAAGAGGAAGAAGAGTCCTGAGTCCATCTTACTGATAAGGCAGGGTGCCGAGAAGTCGCTGGCCCGTTATGTTGATAGGTTCCAAGAAGAATTCCTGGAGGTCCAAAAGATGTCGGGGTATTCCCTCCAGATGGCGTTCACAGTGGGGTTGCGCGAGGAGTTCTTCAAGATAAGCCTGACCCGAAAGGCCCTCCTTTCCTTCGAGGAGCTGATGGAAAGGGCGGTAGAGGAGATAGCCACTGAGGCGGCCAACCCGGCGTTCGTCAAGAAGTTGGCAAGATTGACAGAGGCAAAGTTGAAGGAGAAAGGAGGCTTGAGGCATCAGGAGGAAAGAAGGAGAGAGCAGCAGAGAGCTCAGGGGCACCAGGGACCTCAAGAAGGTCCGAAGCCAGGTTGGAGGCAACGGAGGGGACCCGTTCAGGGTCTAGGAAGAGGTCTCATCCAAGGTGGGGGGATCTTCAGAGAGGCCAAGGGAGGTTCAACTTCAAAAGGCAAGCCCCTAGGAAGCTCCTACCCCCACCAATGCAAGCGATGAAGATTGGTTGAAGGGAGAGGAGGAACAGTCAGGGAAGGAGAAGAGTCAGGGTAGAGTTACCCTACTGTGACTTCCACCAGTTGTAGGGTCACGCCACGACTATTTGCCCCGAATTTATGGAGCTGAAAAGGACAAGAACTCCGACACAACAACCTCATCAGCCTCAACAAGCGCAATATCCGGTGCGGATTGAAGAATTCCAACCCGAGGTGGCAGAGGAGAGATGTGAGGACAGGGTTGATCTGGGCACCCAGGGAGGGATCCGATGATTCACGAGGGAAGAGGGAGGTAGGAAAGAAGTGAATCATCTCTTTGTAATGAATTTTACTTGCATTGTATTAACTATGATTAATGACAGGAACCACCGAAAAATATTTGTGATCCATAAAAGGTCTCACCTCGAGATGGATTCCGCTACCAGGCTCTCACTAGTTGGCAGGACAGGTTGATCTCTCGGAGGGTGGGGTAGGTCTCACCTCGAGATGGATTCTGTTGCCAGGCTCTCACTAGCTGGAAGGGCAAGTTGATCTCTCGGAGGGTGGGATAGGTCTCACCTTGAGATGGATTCCACTGTCAGGCTCTCACTAGCTGGCAGGGCAGGTTGATCTCTCGGAGGGTGGGGTAGGTCTCACCTCGAGATAGATTCCGCTGTCAGGCTCTCACTAGCTGGCAGGGCAGGTTGATCTCTCGGAGGGGGGAGTAGTTCTCACCTCGAGATGGATTCCGCTGCCAGGCCCTCACTAGCTTGCAGGGCAGGTTGATCTCTTAGAGGGTGGGGTAGGTTTCACCTTGAGATAGATTCCGCTGCCAGGCTCTTACTAGCTGGCAGGGCAGGTTGATCTCTGGGAGGGGGGGAGTAGGACTTACCTCGATATGGATTCTGCTGTCAGGCTCTTACTAGCTGGCAGGGTAGGTTGATCTCTCGGAAGGGGGAGTATGTCTCACCTCGAGATTGATTCCGCTGATAGGCTCTCACTAGCTGGAAAGGAAGGTTGATCTCTCAGAGGGTGGGGTAGGTCTCACCTCGAGATGGATTTCGCTGCCAGGCTCTCACTAGCTGGCAGGTCAGGTTGATCTCTCGGAGGGGGGAGTAAGTCTCACCTCAAGATGCATTCCGCTGTCAGGCTCTCACTAGCTGACAAGGCAGGTTGATCTCTCAGAGGGGGGAGTAGGCCTCACCTCGAGATGGATTTCGCTGCCAGGCTCTCACTAGCTGGCAGGGCAGGTTGATCTCTTGGAGGGGGGAGTAGGTCTCACCTCGAGATAGATTCCGCTGCCTGGCTCTTACTAGTTGGCAGGGCAGGTTGATCTCTCGGAGGGTGGGGTAGGTCTCACCTCGAGATGGATTATGATGCCAGGCTCACACTAGCTGGCAGGGCAGGTTGATCTCTTGGAGGTGGGAGTAGGTCTCACCTCGAGATGGATTCTGCTGCCAGACTCTCACTAGCTGGCAGGGCAGGTTGATCTCCCGGACGGTGGGGTAGGACTCACCTCGAGATAAATTCCGCTGTCAGGCTCTCACTAGCCGGCAGGTCAGGTTGATCTGTCGGTGGGTGGGGTAGGTCTCACCTCGAGATTGATTCCGCTGCCAGGCTCTCACTAGCTGGCAGGGCAGGTTGATCTCTCAGAGGGTGGAGTATGTCTCACCTCGAGATGGATTCCGATGTCAGGCTCTCACTAGCTGGCAAGGCAGGTTGATCTCTCGGAGGGTGGGTTAGTTCTCACCTCGAGATGGATTCCACTGTCAGGCTCTTACTAGCTAGCAGGGCAGGTTGATCTCTTGGAGGGGGGAATAGGTATCACCTCGAGATGGATTCCGCTGCCAGGCTCTCACTAGCTGGCAGGGCAGGTTGATCTTTCGGAGGGTGGGTAGGTCTCACATCGAGATGGATTCTGCAGCCAGGCTCTCAGTAGCTGGCAGGGCAGGTTGATCTCTCAGAGTGGGGGGGGGGGGGGGGGTAGGTCTCACCTCGAGATGGATTCCGCTGTCAGGCTCTCACTATCTGGCAGGGCAGGTTGATCTCTCGGAGGGTGTGGTAGGTCTCACCTTGAGTGGGATTCTACTACCAGGCTCTAGCCAGCTGACAGGGCAGGTTGATCTCTCGGAGGGTGGGATAGGTCTCATCTCGAGATGGATTCTGCTATCAGGCTCTCACTAGATGGCAGGGCAGGTTGATCTATCGGAGGGTGGGGTAGGTCTCAACTCGAGATAGATTCTGCTGTCAGGCTCTCACTAGCTAGCAGGGCAGGTTGATCTCTCGGAGGTGAGAGTAGGTCTCACCTCGAGATGGATTCCTTTTTATAGCGGATTAAAATAGGTTATATATATAAAAAGAGAAATAAAATCACAGCACACAAAATAAAAACAAGTAAAGGCAATCCAGATGACACAAGGAATTTATAGTGGTTCCCCAATAAACCTGGGTACATCCTCTCTTCTACCACCCTGGAAGGAATCCACTATAGGTTTTTGATCAGGTGTCCTGCCACCACAGGTTTTTGATCAGGTTCCCTGTCACCAGAAGATCAATTTTTCTATGGGAGATCTAGCAACCCATTGAACTTTTGATCAGGTGCCCAAAAACCAAACCCAAGTCTTTTGATCAGGTGACTTGTGAACCAAAAGGTTAACTTTTGAAGGGAGTTATAACCATATACACAGTGATAGAAAGATGAAAATGATGTTGTCTTATCTGTCTCAAATCTCTGAGAGGACTAGTGGATTGTTGATGATGTCAAAGCTCCCCCTGAGTTTTATGGATCTGATCAGGAGTGGAAGTTTTACTTCAGGGTGTATGCCTTCAAAGTGATGTTGCTCTTCAGCAAGCTTTTAGACTGATTTTGATTTGTTGTCTCTTGAAAGCCTGGAGCAGATGATGAAGAACTCTATTCTATATTCCTTAGCTTTATGTATATCTTTTTCTTGTTCTCTACTCTGCAAATTTTTAGAAGGAGTATATATCTCCTAGCAGATTTCAAAACCTCTGAATATTTTTAAAATCTTTCCTTGAAATCCTCTACATAAACTCTGGGAATTGGAATGGCACAATTTATCTTGAATGTATTTCCCTAACTATCCCAATAAATACGGTAGAATAATAACTTTGTGAAACCCATAATTAATGCTGTTAGGTAACATCTACATTCTTGAGAATATTGAGCATTAATTATCAGAGTATTACTGTCTTATTATAATATAATTTGAAATCAAACTATTATAGTCAAACTGAGAAACTGCAGAGAAGATTAGTCAAACAGAACCTGTAAGGAGTTAGTCGAACTCAGCAAGAATTTCATCGATCTGAGCTCCAAGTTCATCGAACTGAGATAGTCCTTCATCGAGCTGAACATCTGATATGAGATCACAGTTCGTTGATCTCAGCTAGACTTTCTTCTAGCTCAACTCAGAGAAGGAACTCTGAGTTCATCAATCTGAGATCGACTATCATCGAGCTGAGTTCAGCTATCGTCGAACGTCTTTTCTGCATTCTTTTTAACTGCTTTTCCTCTGAAGTTTTCTGTCTCTAAAGTCTTCTGAAGGAGGGTACTGACAATCTAAGTATATGCTGCTGACCTTGACCCTGGAAATAACCTATGACCCTACATTATATATGTTGGGCCATCTAATCAATCCTAATAGTGAATCTAGCTCAAATCACAATTAGGGTTCAACAACCGGCACTTCTCCAATTGATAGATTGGAAAGTTGAACTTCCCACAATGCTATGAAAGCTACTTCTCCCTAGTTAACTGTCTGCACCAACTACATGGCCAAAATTAGGGAACATGTCACTCCACTAAGGCCCTCAAATTTGACTTCTTTCTTTCCTTCACTTCTCAGGGTCACCACCTTAGATAGACAGTTAATACTGGCATGCTGCTCTGTCAGCCAGTCCATCCCCAAGATCACATCAATCTTGGCTAATGGTAGAACCGTTGCTACCAACATGAATTCAAATTCATCTAAACTCCAACCAATGCGCCCTTTCATCCTGGTGGTCATGAAAGACCCATTGGGCATGCAAACTTTAAGTTCTACGTCTGCTGAAAAGGGCTAGACTCCAATTCTCCGGATAAAGCTTTCCGTAAGAAAGGGGTGAGATGCTCCCGTATCGAACAATACCCTAGCGGGGTAACTAGAAACTAGCACAAAGCCTAAGATACATGTGACACACTTAAAAGTCTCAAAAGTCTAAAGCAAATAAATGAACTTAAATTTTCACATACCTGTCACCACATAGAGTTGTCGAATCGCTTTCGGTTTCCCAAGGTTGTAAGCCCTTGGCTGTATGGGTTGGAACCCTGAAGCGCTCGACTCTATCATCTTCCCTTTCTCCGCAGCGCTGGGACCGAAACGTACTGAGTGTTCCTGCTTTGGCTCTTGCTCAGCATCATCCTCAGTACAAAAACGGTCTATGTGGACCGAATTGCCACACTTATAGCACGTTGGTGGTCCCTTGAAGCGAGATCCCCCAGACGTCGTACTGCTCTTCTCACCTAGCCTGAAGGGATAAGGCTTCTTCTTCCATTTACTCCCTTTAGACTTCCCTTACGATTGAGAAGGATTTAGTTCTCCCTGCTTGACCGCCAGTCTATTTTGATGCTGGGTTCGTTCCATATCACTTTCCAACATCCTAGCAACCTCAATCAACTCGTTAAAGCCCGCATTCTTCATAGCTATCATGAGTTGTCTTAGATTCTCTCTCAACCCATGGTAGACGAGATTATCCCACCCCTCATCGTCAGCCATGGTCATTCCAGGATATTGATTAAACTCCTGAACATACTCATCTACAGTCTTATCCCGCTGCACCAAGTACAAAAATTGCCTTTGAAGGGATAACCTTATTGACAAAGGGATATACTTCTTTAGGAAGGCATTCCTAAACTCTCCTATTGACGGGATGCGTCCATTAAACTGGCGGCCACTATGGCTCACCCACCATAACTTAGCATCACCTTCTAACATAAAGGTTGCAAACCGAGACTGCTAATCCTCTGGGGTCTCTGTCTCCCTCAGAAGTTCCTGAATCCTCGCCCATCAGTCCTCTGCATCGGTCGGCGTGTCGATTCTCTTGAATGTTGGAGGATGGAAACTTAGAAAATACTTAATTTCTCGGTCTAGAAAGTCTTGCTTTCAAGGCTAGCTAAATACCTATAGGGGGGGAGTGAATAGGTTTTTGTCTCTATTTAAATTTTCTAACTTGTTATCAGATTTCTATTCCTGGTGATTGATGCGTCGGCAAGTGTATCGATCGTAGTCAAGTAATAATGTGAGGAGTTGAATCCTCGGATATCGATCTATTGAGGAGTGCAAGTAGGGAGTGTGATTTCGCTATTGAAAAGGTGATTGCAAGTGTTAATGTAAACCAAGTGGGTTTTGGTTTGGATTCCTAAGTTAACAACAATAAGAAAACTATTTCGGGTCACCGTCACCACATCTCTTTGGTGGATTACTCAAGAGAGTAATACGGAAGATGGATGAGCTAATGAGGGTCGCGATCACATCTTCGCAACGCACGTTTCTTGCAATCGCTAGAACGACAAAATCACAACTTGAACAAGAGAAAATCTGAAGTTCAACAACAATATCCAGAACTAAAATATATCAACACTTAGACATGTTGAAATATTCAAGCTATCAGTGTTCTTACACATCATTCCAACACACAAATATGCAAAAAAAGAAATACTACAAGTGAAGGGGAAGAGAAACAACCAAACGCACGAAGGCTTTCCAAGATTCGCGGCCAGAGTCAAGGGTTGTCGGGCCTTGTCCGGGCTCGGTCTACCGATGACGTCTGGGGTCCAGAAGGGCTATCACTTCCTTCCAATAACCTGTCTTCTTCGTGAAAAATCTCTGGGCCGGATCTATCCAGAGAACTCCACAGATGCAGCAACCTATGAGCTTGAAACGGAGCTTGGAGCTTGGAGATGATAATGATGACCGGAGATGAAGCTTTTGCAAGCTCTTGGAGGAGAAATGGTGGCCAGATCAACTCTCAAAGAAGGAGAGAAAAAAAGGTGGCTGGTGGGAAGATTTCCCAGCTCAAAAGAGAAGAAAAGGGTGGATGGGTCAGACTGGATCGAAATATCCCAGAAGAAGAAGAAATCTGCGCTTTAAATAGAAGTAGGTCAGAAAAATAGGCACGCACGATTTTGCGCACGACCGTGCGCAAACCATGCGATATTAACTTCTAGAACAAGCCTGCAGAAGGTGAAGCGTTGACCCATGCATTTTACTCGCGCACGAACGTTTCCGCCCAAGAAGGAAATCGCAAGGGTAGCGACAAAGTAGGAATTCAGGACACTACAGGGAAACCGTGCATTTTACTCGCGCACGGGCGCTGCCACCCATACGTGAACAAAGCGCACGATTAACCACAGAAAGGAACAAACTAGAAAGCTACAGGAAAACCGTGTGTTTCCATCATGCAAGGTTACGATGAAACTGTGCGTCAACCGTGCGTGAGGATCGTCGAACTCAGCTCGACGGAATTCGCCGAGCTTAACTCGACGTTCTTCCAGATGAAAAAAACACACGATCTGGCACAAACTGTGCTCGAATAAAATGCATGAAGGCTTTTTTTCCTCAAAACAGAATTCCTGACTTGGGGAAAACGCACCACCTGCACAACAAAACCAAAACTGGAGCACAAGCTCCGAGCAACAAATATACAGCAAAGAAATCAGCAGGAAAGAGCCATGGGGAGAACCATGTGCTTACCCCCAATAATAGAATGCGCAAATGCACACCCTTGAGCCAAAACAGTGCACCAAATGGTCAAGTGAAGATCTAAACAAAAATATAACTTTCCAATTGAAAAAGTAGTACACATGCAAGAAAATAAGACCAGGTGAGTCTAAAAAACCCTATAAATATCGGACTCATCACACCACCAGACTTAAATATTTGCTCGTCCCGAGCAAATCATCTCTTCGTGAACTAGAAAATAGCAAGCTGGATTAGTAATTTCTAAATACAGTAATGCGAGAAATCGAAAACAGCATGTGCATAAAAATATAACAGATATAATTTTTAATTATGCTACGAAGTTTATATATTTCAACAAGTGTAAATAAGTATTGTAACTACTCAAGAATAGAATATCGGAGAATCATTCGGTCATGTGTAGGAAGAAAGTAGGCAGACCACTCAATTGAGCATTGCCCAAGACCGAGGCTCGGGATCACCTCCAAAGAAATCCATCAATGTCAGGGACCAAACGCTTGTCCGTTCACACTCTCTCCACAGCACTAGTTTAACTCAAGCGTGAATCCATATGACTTTAGGAAAAATAATGAGGCTTGGGTATATACGTAGGTAAGGATGTAAAAGGCGTAAGAATGATGGCTACGCACATCCCCATATGAGCTTATACAAAAGAAATCCCCTCGCCAACCAAACACGCATGTGCACCGCACCACCAGACTTGAACTTGACAACACAGGTGTGCGCACCGCCTAACACCACACTAATACTATAAATAAACTCGGTATTTTCACACTCTTCTTTTATATCATCAGCACGTATATATGTTTTTCCAAATTTTCTATTTTTTTACAATGCACATTCAGCCAAATTTTCAAAATAACTTCACCGCACAACCACATAATAACATCACAGCCACAACACCAATGGAAGAAGTATCATATTACTACAGAAAAATAGGGGTGTGTAACTGGGTAAAGCTTTAAGGCCTTGGTGACCGCATAGTGGGGATAATACAATAGGATGGGTAGGCACAAAATGATCTAGTAAGGATTATCGTTAGGATAGGTCTAAGGCTCAACCGGGCCAAAAAGATGTCCTACATAACGCTCACGCTATACTAACCGTGCACTAATACTTCGAGAGTAGCTTGGGGCAATTTCTTAGCCACCGAGAAAGATGATCCATCCTCTCGACTCGAGCAATACGAGGCTAGTGGCGGCTACACACATTCCTACACTACCATTCGATTGCTCCAGATTCCACAGTTTTGAGTAGTACAAGCATTATTTACAAATCCAGAAAAGCATAAATCTACGAGCATAAAGATAAATTTAATCTATACTATTTCTACACACCATGAGTACTCGATTAGGAGCACTGCATGAGTTTTACACTACTCTATCCTAAACTCCTAAGCCAGCGCCACTATCTTAAAGTTAACACAAAAAAATAAATTAAAGTCGGGCCGAGAGCATGCTTAAGTGCGCGCTCATGCGGTGTTGGTGCACAATGTTGTCATGATAAAATATAAACTGAAAATGAAAATACTCTTGGGGTATGCAAGTGCATGTGCAAAGGTAACTCGCGAAACGTTCCCCCACCAGACTTATACTAAGCAATTTATCCATGATTTGCAATAAAAACAAAAAAATAAAAGTTGAGGGAAGAGGTTACCCCATGCTCAGCAGATGAGCATACCAGAAGATTGGCGTTAATTTCAGCAGACTGTCCATGGCCCAAACAAACTCCACCTGCATAAGAGAATATCTCCAACCACGCATACTATAGGCATATAATAACAGTAGCAAAATTGAGCAAATTAAAAGAGGCAAAATTGGGTTGTCTCCCATAAGCCCTTTTCTTTACTGTCCTTAAGGTGGACCAAATACCTGTATTAGCAGTTATATAAATATTGTTCAGGGAATAAGTTCAAAACATAATGATAAAGGTCTACAAATACACACAGTAGTAAGCAATAAATGAAACTAGAAAAAGCAGCAAAGGAAAACCCCAAGTATCCTTCACTCCTTAGCTGAACGCTGACTTGTGATAGATCCCCCCAGTCATGCGAGATGAGGGCGAGGCAAAGGCTTTAGGGCCCAGGGAAGACGAGTCTCCCCTGCCCCTAACCTCGTCCTTCTCACGCCGGCGGGCAAAATTCTACGCCTTACGCAGGAGCAGCTCCTTTCATTTCAGATCCACAGAAGGGGATCGCCAGGGTGGTATGATCACACCCACCAATTCAGCAGCAAGTTTATCTTTTGAATCTGGGGGCATCCTTTCCTCACCCACAGTGGGTGAAATATCAGCCCAAGTTACCTGTTTAATAGTTTTACAAACTTTGTTCAACAAAATAGAAGTTTTTAATTCAGTTTTCTGCACGATATCAACGGGCATGCTCAGCTCATGTTTCTTCTCAACAAAATCTTGTTTCACGTTAAGTGACTGCATCTCTATCTCTCCCTCAGCTACCATCAGCTGTTCTATCACTTTCTTAACCTGCTCTTGCTCCTTCAGTAGAAGACCTATCTCAGCAGCACTAGATACATCATTAGATAACAAATCATTTAATTGTAAAAATTCTCCATGTTCATTTAAACTAATATGGCGAGGTGAAGATGGTAGAGTTAGATCGACCTTAGGAGCCAAAGTGGCACCACTCGCATTAAATTGCAGTGTAGCTTCATTGGCTTTTAGGAATGGGACCCCTAAGTTGTGTTTTGACGTATTTCCCAAGGGCCCTAACACCTGAAAGTCGGTGACTACAGTAGCCCCATTCAGAATCACTTCCACATCTTTAATCTCTCCATCGGTCTTAACTACCAATCCATCAGCTAGCACTAGTGATTTCTGGACATCAGATTCAATATTCAAATTAAGTTTTTCAACATCTTGCAAAGCAAGAATGTTGCAGGATGATCGAGAATCACATAAGTCTATTATTTCTACTGCATTAATCTCACATTTAACGGCTAGTTCATTTTTCTCGCACTCTTCCACATCCCCAGCACTCTTCCCTTGCTCATGGAGATTTTTCTACGTATCACTTGGGAGGGTGCCGCGAGTACGCTCGGAGAACACGTGGGCCAATTGCCCCATCTGTGTCTCCAAGTTCCTCATGGAAGTAGTTTGAGTGGTCATATTAGCTTGGGCCATCTCAACAAACTTCTCCATCATTTTTCCAGGGCACTTTTATGCATACCTTGCACGTTTGGATTATAACCCGTATGCAGCGATCACGGCTGGCTACTAGAGGCTTGAGCATCAAATTGATGCTGGCCTCCTTGCCATCTTTGACCGGGAGCATTCTGATTCCATGAGAAATTAGTATGATTTCTCACATTGGGGTTATACACATTATTAAAAGGAACATTACGATTTTGACTATTTATAAAATTCACATTTTCATTAGACATTATACCCAATGGCTCAACAATGCTTTCTCTAGCGGTGCACTGGTAGGCATGATGGCCAGGGTTACCACAACCCTGATAAGATATGTCCATATACCGAGCTGGAGGAGAGGTCGATCTGGTCAACATATTCCTTCCATCTAAATTGTGATGGCTCGCCTCCGATTGCTGCACCACAACGTTAACTTCAAACAAAGTCCGCACCCCTCTAGGGGCATTTCTCCTAGCGGTCCAATAAGTGCTATGGGAGGCGACATCTCGAAGTAGCCTCAATGCGTCTTCCGGAGATAAGTTCATTATCGTGCCACCAGCAACTGCATCGATCACAAAAATTAGGCTCAATACCAAAATAAAATATTTCAACTAGATTCCACGGCTCACAGCCTTGCTCTGGGCATCGACGCTGCAGTTTCGAGAATCTCTCACATGCCTTGAATAACATCTCATGGTCTAGTTGCCGGAAGGTCGTAATATCCCTCCGAGCATTCACTATCTTATCCCCGGGTGGAACTTCGCCAAGAACATAGAGGACAATGCCTCCCAAGTAGTAGCGGTGCCTGGAACAATGGTATGTAGCCATGTCTTTGCCTTGTCCCTCAGCAAGAACGGGAACAACCTCAGCTTCACAACATTGTCAGAAGTTCCAGCATACCGGAATGTGCCACAAATCTCCGAGAACTCCACCAGATGGAGCTGCGGGTCGTCACTCGGCAATCCCGAGAACTGCCTATTATTCCTGATCATATTAAGGATGGCGGGTTTTATCTCAAAGTGGTTATTTACGATGGTAGGCCCGAAGGAAGGGTAAACACTTTCTACAGTCGGGGTTGTGAAATCACGCATTGTCCTAACGTGTGGCTGGAACACCTCTTGGCCAGTAACAACCCGTTCTCCTTGGCCATTTCCTCCTAGGCCATTATACTCAATTCTTTCTTCAGCAGCAGCAGCACGCAGGCGAGCTTGCCTCGCACGTGCAGTTTCTAGCTCAACCAGAAGATCTTCAACCCTTTCATCAGAGTTGGGATCTGTCATACAACACAAAAACAATTCTTTCAAAAATACCAACAGTACTTGCAAACTTTTTCGAAAGAAAATTACACACAACAGTTGTACTCCCCGGCAACGGCACCAAAAACTTGATGCATCGACAAGTGTACCGATCGTAGTCAAGTAATAATGTGAGGAGTTGAATCCCCAGATATCGATATCTCGAGGTGTGCAAGTAGGGAGTGTGATTTCGCTATTGAAAAAGTGATTACAAGTGTTAACGTAAACCAAGGGGGTTTTGGTTTGGATTCCTAAGTTAACAACAATAAGAAAATTATTGCTGGTCGCCGTCACCACGTCTCTTTGATGGATTACTCAAGAGAGTAATACGGAAGATGGATGAGCTAATGAGGGTCGCGATCACCTCTTCGCAATGCACGCTTCTAACAATCACTAGAACGACACAATCACAACTTGAATAAGAGAAAATCTGAAGTTCAACAACAATATCCAGAACTAAAATATATCAACACTTAGACATGCTGAAATATTCAAACTATCTGTATTCTTACACATCATTCCAACACCCAAGTATGCAGAAAAAGAAATACTACAAGTGAAGTGGAAGAGAAACAACCAAACACACGAAGGATTTCCGAGATTCGCGGCTGGAGTCAAGGGTTGTCGGGCCTTGTCCGGGCTCAGTCTACGGATGAAGATCGGTGTCCAGAAGGGTTGCCACTTCCTTCCAATAACCCATCTTCTTTGTGAATAATTGCTGGGTCGAATCTATCCGGAGAACTCCACAGATGCAGCAACCTGATCTTGAAACGGAGCTTGGAGCTTGGAGATGACAATGATGGCCGGAAATGAAGCTTTTGCAAGCTCTTGGAGGAGAAATGGTGGCCGGATCAACTCTCCAAGGAGTAGAGAGAAAAAGGTAGCTGGAGGGAAAATTTTCCCGCTCAAAAGAGCAGAAAAGGGTGGCTGGGTCGAACTGGATCGGAATCTCCCCGAAGAAGAAGAAATAAGTGCTTTAAATAGAAGCAGGTCAAAAAAATAGGCTCGCATGGTTTTGCGCACGGCCGTGTGCAAATCGTGCGATATTAACTTCCAGAACAAGCCTGAGGAATGAGAAGAGTTGACCCGTGCATTTTACTCGCGCACGGATGTTTCCGCTCGTATGAGAAGGAAATCACACGGGTAGTGACGGAGCAGGAATTCCGGACACTACATGGGAACTTTGTATTTTACTCGCACACGGGAGCTGCCGCCCGTGCGTGAACAAAGCACATGATTAACCACAGAAAGGAACAAACTAGAAAGCTACAGGAAAACTGTGTGTTTCCTTTGCGCATGGTTATAATGAAACCGTGCGTCAACCGTGCGTGGGGATCGTCGAACTCAGCTCGATGAAATTCATCGACCTCAACTCGACGTTCTTCTAGCTGAACAAAACACACAATCAGGCACAAACCATGCGCGAATATAATGCACGACCGTGTGTTTTCCTCAAAACAGAATTCCTGCCTTGGGGAAAACGCACCACCTGCATAACAAAACCAAAACTGGAGTACATGCTCCCAGCAACAAATATACATCAAAGAAATCAGCTGGAAAGAGCCATGGGGAGCACCTTGTGCTTACCCCCAACAACAGAATGTGCAAATGCACACCTTTGGGCCAAAATAGTGCACAAAATGGTCAAGTGAAGATCTAAACAAAAATATAACTTTTCCAATTGGAAAAGTAGTGCACATGTAAGAAAATTAGCCTAGATGAGTCCGAAAATTCCTATAAATATCGGACTCATCAGTGATTAGGTTAGTTATCTGCTTTTAAGAACATTCACAGATGACACAATAATTTTATAGTGGTTCCCCAATCTTGGGTACATCCACTGTCCCTCTACGCCTATCTAACAATGTGTTAGATTCGGCTCTCCCTCCAGAACTCAGCTCCTTAAGAGATTACAGCACAGATCCTGAAGGACCACACAGGTCACACAGACCTAACACTTAGGCACTTAGCCAAACCCTAGTCACAAAGATCTTCCACCCGACACAAATCCAAACATAGGTCATAAAAATCTCAGCCTTTATAATACATGCTAACCACTTCAGATTCACCAAGAATCTTTACATAAGATGAAATAAAGAGTGAGATGAATAGACACCAGAGCAAGATATCTGTGTCTTCTTCTTCTTGTACTGAGCAGATATCAGTACAAGCTATTGATGTTGAAGACAATAAGTAGGCAGTAGAATTTTTTTTCAACCAGCTTTCTTTTCTCTGTAGAACTTGTAGATCTGCTTCCTTAGAATAGCTTCTGATCCTACTATTGTAGATGGAGATTGCTTCAGCTATCTCTTTCCCAAGCAAAGTTCCCAGTGCTGAACAACTTCTTCAGGCTCGACGAAAATGGTAAGGAAGAAGATGAAGTTTGACCGCACTTTCGTTTTCAGAAAACCTAGATAAGGAATTGATTTATTGCTCTGGCCGATTTGATTGTTTTTATTATCTGAAGTCCAATTGAGCAGTGGGTCCCACCACCAGGATTGATGGCTGAGATTGATCCATTCAGAGCATGATTTCCATTTTTATTCTCTGAAGTCCAATTGAGCAGTGGGTCCCACCACCAGGATTGATGGCTGAGATTGATCCAATTGAGCAGTGGGTCCCACCACCAGGATTGATGGTTGAGATCGATCCATTCAGAGGATGTATGTGGGCCCCAGCACTTAATGATAAAAATACTTCTTGAAAAGTACAGAAGATGATAACAGCTGGTCGTCAACGTCTCTGGCAGCATTTCTGCAACATTTGAATTTTGGTTAACTTTTTGACTTTGCTGACATCAGCATGACTCAGCATCTGTGGACTTAGACCTAACACTTAAGCACTAAGCCAAACCCAGGTCACAAAGATCTTCCACCCGACACAAAGGCAAACACAGGTCACAAAAACCTCAGCCTTTATAATACATTCTAACAAGTACAGATTCACCAAGAATCTTTACAAAAGAAGAAATAATGAGTGAGATGAATAGACACCAGAGCAAGATCTCTATGTCTTCTTCTGGTACACCAACTGGCATTGAAGCTACTGCATAAATTGGTGTTGCACATGCCTTCCGGGTTGGGTATTGATCATTGCGAAGACAACATTAGCTATCGTTCGAACCATTTCCGCAAACGGAGGTGTAGACACCTAAGTTGGTGCACTACTCTGCCGAGTGCTGGGGCTGAGACTGCCCTGCACCGCTTCTAGTCGCTTATAATCGTGAAACACACAATTAAGCGACTAAACATTTTGCAAAACAGTAATCACAGAAACACACAAGTTCCGCAAACATGTTTATTTTCATTCATAAGTGGACATTCTTGGGTTCTTCATGTTATAACAATAATGCACAGACACGTGCTCACCACCCATTAAAAGAATTTGACCACAAATTTGAAGAAGGAAGACCGACACCAGAAGCTGATATCAAATTGTAACACCTCCATCCATCACGCATAATATAACAAAAGGACCGGCCAGGGACCTACGCCATTTGTCACGGATAGTCAGTGAAGTTACGCATTGAAACTAAATCATTAACGCACCATAACTCAAAGTTGCATTCTAGCGGAATCATTTAAAATTGCTTAGAACCCAACACATGAATGTCCACTAACCAACTGAGGAATTATATATAATACAGAAAGTGTTTTGGCCTTAAAGCCTTAAACATTTCCTTCACAAAATTATTTTACATACATTGGCATACAGGTCGACCACACATGATAATAAGTAAACACTTCACTTGTCCTTCAAGGGCCAACATAGCGCAAAGGGACTTCAGCCAACTACTTCTCATTTGGCTTTCTGGCATCTGCATAGGAAAAATCCGCAAAGGTGTGGCAAATAAGGGAACGGTCAGCTTTAGTTGACTAAATTATACTGACACCACCCCCACTCGGGCAGTGGTGCTCCTTCCCTACAAGTACGCAACATGTATATATATTGGCATAAAAATGTGAAATTTAAGCGTCATTCTCCACAGACATTGGCACGCACGACCACATGCTCCGTGCACTCAGGGTATATTTTTGGTGTACTAGATTCCTAGTCCCACCACCATACTCGGTGATACTTCAACACTTGAGCATTATAGGTATTTCCGGCCCGTAGCCTAAGACCCTCTATCCTATGATACAACAAAGTTAAAGGCGCTTTATTAGCTTGAGATGCAAGTCAATGACTCACTCCAAGTCGATCCCATAAGACATATACAGTTACTAGTATTTTCGGCCCGTAGCCTTAGACTTTCTCCTATGCTGCGACAAATTCAAAGATTCTCTATTACCTTAAGATACAAGTCAGTTACAAACTCTAAGTCGATCTCCATAGGGTGGGTATAGGTTAGATATAACTCATTGCTCAAACCATCAGGCTCACAAGCCATGACGCGGGTCAGCCTCCCCTTGCGCATTCATATATACATTACCGCGTTATGTTCTAAGACTGGAACTAATGGACACCACAGCTGGGCACTCTAAGATCACAACACAATATATTGGCACTCTAGTATCCAAGAGACATGCATCACAAACATAGCTCCTTGGGAGTGTTGGGTACATTGGTTCTAATGTACCTGATTTGAAGAAGCCTCACCCTACTCAATGATATACATCAAAATGTATTTGATGTACTTTTGAGTTGCCTTGTGCAAGTTAAGTATTTGCAGGGAAAGATGAAAAGATTCTAAGTCCATGTGTCGACACCCAGAATAAATGTGTCGACACTTAAGAAGACTTGTGTCGACACCCAGGCAAGCAGTGTTGACACTTGGAGTACTTGTGTCGACATCAGGGATGCAGAGTCGACACCAGATAAAAAGTGTCGACACAAGGAGCTGTGTCGACACTCAATGAAGAAAAGTCCAGTGAAGCTGTGTCGACACTTAGCAGTTGTGTCGACACCCAGAGGAACCGTGTCTACATCAGAAAGTGTCGACACTCAGCAAAAGTCAGCAGAGTCTAAGTATATGTGTCGACATAATAAAGAATGTGTCGACACTCAGCAGAAGACTCAACACTTGAAGAAAGTGTCGACACAAGAAAGAATGTGTCGACACTCAGCAGAAGACTCAACACAAGAAAGAAAGTGTCGACACAAGGAGCTGTGTCGACACTTAGCAAAGTTCAACAAAATTCTAAGTACAAGTGTCGACACAAAGGAGATGTGTCAACACTCAGCAAAAGTCTCAACATAAGAAGATGTGTCGACACAAGGAGCTGTGCCGACACTCAGCAAGTATCAACACAGAAGGCATGTGTCGACAACAAGAAGATGTGTCGACACTGAACAAGTTCAACACATGAAGATGTGTCGACACAAAGGAGTTGTGTCGACACTTACAAGAATTCAACAAAGAACTGAAGAACAAGGAGTTGTGTCGACACACAATATCAGTGTCGACACATGATGAAGAAGCTGTGTCGAGAAGTGAATTCTACAACACAAGGAGTTGTGTCGACATCTTAAAGGCTAGTGTCGACACTTAGTCAACTTGTGTCGACACTTGGTCTATAAGTGTCGACACTTAAAGACAGACTGTCTCGACACTTTCAGACAGTTACAGTTATTTCAAGAACTGACTGGATGACTTGACAGCTGCCATTCTAGCCGGTCTACTGCACCTGTTAGAGTTGTCAGAAAGCTGTTAGGAATCGGATCAGTCAGTCACCATGAAGAAGGCCTATAAATAGGCTTATACTGTCAACAGAAAGAGATGATCAACACGTCAAAAAGATTCAACACAGATTAACACAAATCTGTTGAAGTGATCTGAAGATCTAAGTAGTTGGAGAGAGAGAGCTCCATCCAAGAAGACAGCCGTTGGAACCAGGCTATGAAGAAGGATTCAGACCTAGTTCTGAATCTTAAGTTGCAGAGATCAAAGATCACCTGTAGAGAAGATCAACCCTATTGTGTTCTACATTCAAGAAGCTTTGAAGAAAAGCCAAGTGAGGTTGATCTCAGCAGAATTCTTCCAAGAACTCATCAAGAACCTGTCAACTCATCTCTCATTTTCTGAGTTGTAGGTATACAATTTGTATTCTTATTTTCTTGTAGGATCCTCAGGGATCTGAGTTGTAAGCCTGCAATTATAAAGGCTGAGTGGTAGGGCCTGTGTGCCTGGGTGCCTGAGTGTAGGAGATCTAATTCTCTGAGTGTAGCCCTGTTGTGGCTGAGTGTAGGCTTTGTGAAGAAGCTAAGTGTAGGCTTTGTGAAGAAGCTGAGTTGTAGGGCCTTGGGCCTGAGCTGTAGGAACCTGTTTTGGGGTTCTGAGTGTAAGATCTGAGAATCTGAGATAGTGGAGGAGTTTGGCTGAATCTAGTACACTACTAGATAGGCGAAGGGGGAAAGTGGATGTACCCAAACCTTGGGGAACCACTATAAATTTGTGTGATCACTGTGTGCTTGATTGATTGCTGTGTTTGCTGATTGACTGCTGTGTAGAATTAGTTATAAATCTGTGATATAACCTGCAGTCTGCCTAAAAGGTTTTAAAAAGATTAAGTCACCTATTCACCCCCCTCCCCCTCTAGGTGATTAGGTACAATTTCTTTCAAGTGGTATCAAAGAGAGGTTACTCGAAAAGGGAGATAACTGTCTGAGTAGATCCTGTTGGCAGATTAAGTGAAATCAAGAAAATCAAGAAACATGGGTTCAACAGAGAATCATAAGGAACTTGGATCCATGAAGCTACCCATTTGTAGAAAAGAAATTTTTGGCATCTGGAAGGAAAGGGTGAGACTATTTATGGAAGCCTCAGACCCTAGAATATATATCACAGTTAAAGAAGGGTCATATGTGCCTATGAATGTTTCAGTCCTAGATGCAAATCAGAGAACACCTAAGGACTTCTCTGAAATGACAAAAGATGAGATAATTCTAGCCACAATGGACAAGAGGGCTCAGAATATCATTGTGAGTGACATAGATGATTCTACCTTTCAGAATTTAATACACTGTAAGACATCTAAGGAGATGTGGGATACCTTGATAGTGTATATGGAGGGTTTTGAAGAAGTGAGGCAAGACAGAAATTCTTTGCTAAACCAAGAATATGAAAGTTTCAGGCAAGGTTGGACTGATAGCATAACAGAATGCTATAAGAAATTCTATAGGATTGTGAATGAGCTAATGTCCTATGGAAGAGATTTCAGTAATTATGAGCTAAATGATAAGTTCTTGAGGTCTCTAACAAAGGATTGGGACACCAAGATCTGTGCCATTAGGGAAATGACCAAGTTAGCAGATATTCCCCCTCCAACTTTGTTTGGAAAACTGTTGTCCTATGAGATGCAGTTGATGGTGAGGAAAGAAGAGGAGAAGTCTACCAGAATTGAGAATAAAGAAAGAATAGTGGCTTTTAAGACAGAAGCCACCAGAAAATACAGAAGTAAGTCTCCATCTCCACCACCAAAGGTTGCTGAGACTGAGTCAGATGATTCAGAAAGCAGAAAGTCTGAAAGCAGTGAAAGTGATGAGGACTTTGCAGCTTTCACAAGACACTTTCAGAAGTTCTTAAAGAAGAAACAGTGGAGGACAAAGCCATCTACTTCACAGGGTAAAGATGACTATTATCAGAACAAAAAGTCATCAAAGAAAGACAGGAGAAAGCCCAAGTCAAGCAAAGCAACTCTATCAAAAATTGTATGTTATTGCTGTAACAGACAAGGACATGTTATTGCAGACTGTCCAGAGAAAAGAAAAGAGTCTAATGATAAGAAGAAGACTCAATTCAAGGGCAAGAAGGAAAGGTCCTTTGTTTCCAAGAAGGACAAAAGCCTGTCAGACATATCTTCATCAGAAACTGAGTCAGAAGCTGAAGCATACATAAGACTGTTTGCTGAAGAAGAGGAAGAAGAGTTCATCCAGATAATGAACTCTATATATGAGCAAGAGGACACCCAGTGCCAAGGACTGATGGCCTTAACTGAAGGTGACAAAATCCAGGAGCAGTCTGGACCCAGTAAGGTACAAAATTGTTCTTTAAGTTCAATTTCTAGTACTAGTTCAGATTCAGTTACATCTGCATCAAGTGATGGCAGTGGATCTGAATCTGAAGGGGATGTTAATCAATTGATTGATGAATATAGAGTTCTGTTACAAGCATATAAGAAAAGCAAATCCTTGGCCAAGAGTCAGACTAAGGAGATTGCAAGTCTCAAAGTGGCTGCAACTGATTTTGATAAACTGATTGATCAAAAGTTGATTGAAATAGCCAGACTGAAGAACATAACTGTTATTCAGATGGGGACTATAACATTCAAGAATGATCAAATCAAGAGTCTGGAGATTAGTCTTCAGAAGGAGAGAGACATTATTGCTAGGTTTTCTAAACCTAAGTCTGTTCTACCCTTAATTGATGAATTTGTTCATCATAAAGGTAAAACTGGATTAGGGTTTACTAAACCTGCTAGGACTGTTCAGTCCAAGTCTAAGGGAAAAGCCCCAGCTCTCAACAAGCCAACTGTAGATAAAACAGCTAGGGATGTACCTAAGCAAAGGTACAATAGGTTTGAGTGCTGGTGCTGTGGCAAGGTATGCCACTATGCCATAGACTGCTGGCACAATTCTAGTGCCAAAGTGAGTAGCAAACTGCTTGTTGGAAGATCTGCAGGTAGCTTTGTTAAGAGGAAAACTTACCGTCACCAAGGACCCAAGAATTCTTTGGGTTCTAAGGTCAACTAATCTGTTTTGCAGGTGAGTCCAAGTGGTCATGCCCCAATATGGTACTTGGACAGTGGATGTTCCAGACACATGACTGGAACTAGGGGATTGCTAAAGTACTACACACCAATCAAGGATGGTCCTAAACTCACCTTTGGTCGTTCTGAAAAAGGAATCATCAAGGGTTTTGGTAACATTTCTAGCTCCCATATAACTATTACTCAAGTGGCTTATGTTAAAGGTTTGAAAAATAACCTTATTAGTATAAGTCAACTGAGTGATTTAGGATATGACATCTCATTTGTTAAAGATGGTTGTCATATCAGGAGGTCAAATGATCAAGAGATCATTTTGACAGGTTATAGAAAGAAGAATGTCTATTGCCTAGACATTATGGTTGAGAACAATGGTTCTCCAGTGTGTCTTGTAGCTGATGAGAAAGTCTCTCATTGTGTCAAATGGCACAAGAGGCTAGCCCATCTCAACTACAATACAATTGGCCAACTCTATAGCAAAGCGTTAGTGAGGAATGGTCCTCAAGTTAAGTGTATTAAAGATGGAATATGCTCAGCTTGTCAAAAGGGCAAGCAGACTAGATCCACCTTTAGTAGCATTGAAAACAAAGATGATGTGAGGTGTTTATACCTCTTGCATATGGATCTCTTTGGTCCTATGCCAGTTTACAGCCTAGGTAGGAAGGTCTATACCTTTGTGGTTGTAGATGACTACTCAAGGTTTTCCTGGGTGTTCTTCCTTAGACAGAAATCTGAAACACCTAGTATCTTCTATAACTTTGTCAAATAAATTCAGAATGAACTAGACAGTACAGTGGTCAAGATAAGAAGTGACCATGGTACTGAATTCCAGTCTGATAGCATGACAAAAATATGTGAAGAATTTGGGATATTTCAGGAATTTTCTTCACCAAGAACACATCAGCAAAATGGCATTGCTGAGAGGAAAAATAGAACCTTGATTGAGGCTGGTAGAACCCTATTAAGTGATACATCTCTACCAGAATATTTCTGGGCTGAGGCAGTGAATACTGCATGCCATGTAATTAATAGGGCTACCATTACTAAAAGCCACAATAAGACCCCCTATGAGATTGTGAAAGGCAGAAAACCAAACATATCCTATTTCAGGATCTTTGGTTGTAAGTGCTTTATACTTAACAATGGTAAGTCTTACTTGACTAAGTTTGCTACCAAGTCCCAAGAGGGGATTTTTGTTGGGTACAACAACAATAGTAAGGCTTATAAAGTCTATAACTTATCTACTCAAGTTATAGAAGAGTCAGTACATGTAGTATTTGATGAAACTAGACTTATTAATCATGAGTTGTCTAGTAGTATTTGTAGCTCCACAGGTGTAACTAAGAAGATGGACAAGCTCACTATTGAAGAAGAACCTACTGCAAGTCAGCATGTAGATGATAGTGGCTATTGTCCAGGGGGAGTACTACATGTACCTAATGCAGAAGAAGATCAAGGAGTGCAGCAAGTTGAAGAAGCTGAAGGAGTTCAACCTGAAGTCAGGATGCCTCCAGCTAATAGACATCTAAGAGATCATCCAGCAGAACAAATCATTGGTGATCTAAGACAAGAGGTACAAACAAGGAGCAGAAATCTGAGTGCAGCACTCTACTCCAGTTTTCTATCCCAAGTAGAGCCAAAGAAGTTTGAAGAAGCCATCCTAGACCCTCATTGGATTGAGGCAATGCAAGAGGAGCTGAATCAGTTCAAGAGATGCAAAGTCTGGGAGCTTGTTCCTAAACCAAAAGACCACAACATAATTGGAACCAAGTGGATCTTTAGGAATAAGATGGATGAACATGGAGTGATTGTCAAGAACAAAGCAAGACTGGTTGCTAAGGGATATAGACAGGAAGAAGGTATTGACTTTGATCAAACCTTTGCTCTAGTAGCTAGACTGGAAGCCATAAGAATGTTCCTGGCCTATGCAACCTTTCAAGGATTTAAAGTTTACCAAATGGATGTTAAGTCAGCCTTTCTGAATGGTAATCTGAAAGAAGAGGTCTATGTGGAACAACCATCAGGTTTTGTTGATTCAACTCAACCTAATTATGTCTATAGACTTAGGAAAGCTTTGTATGGGTTAAAACAAGCCCCTAGGGCTTGGTATGAAACCCTGTCTAGTTTCCTCATTGGGAAAAAATTCACAAGGGGGAAAATAGACAAGACTCTATTCCTTAGTGAATCCAGAGGCAAGATCATACTAGTCCAAATATATGTAGATGACATCATATTTGGGTCTACTGAAAGTAGTCTTTGCAAAAAGTTTGCAAAACTAATGCAAGGACAATTTGAGATGAGCAGTATGGGGGAACTTAAGTTCTTCTTGGGTCTCCAAGTTAGACAGACTGAGAATGGTTTATCCATATGCCAGTCTAAGTTCACCCCAGAACTAATAAGGAAGTATGGTATGGATTCATCCACTACCATGAAGACTCCTATGGGGTCAAGTATGTCTCTTAGCAAAGATGATGCAGGGAATGTTAAAATTCAACAAACCGCAGACGCCCCCTTGGATACCCTGTTGAAAGCTCAACAAACCGAAGGAGAATACGCCCACTTATAATGTTGAAAGTTTTCCCAGATCGTGGAGTTAGCAGGGGTTATCTCAACAAAGCAGTAACAACCAGCAACACATGCAGCACAAGCTTCTTTATTGATCAAGAGAAAACTTCTTTACAAGGCGAGACATACATGGCGAGACATGCTTCACCAAAACCCAACACCGGGAGAGCAGAGACAGTTACAAAGACAAGAACAAAAAACAAACCGCGCGGACTCAATCAACAAGCCGCCGACCTACTGCTGTGGAGTCCGCTCAGTCCGCCAGGTCGCTAGACCGCAACCCAAGCCGCGCGGACTCACCCCTTATTCCAATGCTTAGCTCTTCACCACCGATTTGCACGCCGCCAGACCGCACAAGCTGCGTCACCGAATGGAACAGTCCGCCTGAAGCAGGCGACTTCCTGAACCCCGAACCAAGTCGCCAAAGAGAAGACCGCCTGGTCGCTATACGCGACCTGCTGTTTACCGCTTGTTGCTTAACCGCAGAGTCCGCACTGTCCCTGACCGCAATCAGATCCAAGTCCTGGCTTTCCAGCGCTATCCGCACAACCTGCACAGCACAACCGGGTCAACTCTCTATCCGCGCGGACACCAAAGTCCAGACTGCAGCAACTTACGCGAGCTCAATTACTGTTCACTTACTTCGGTCTAGGTTCCTCTTCTTCTTTTTTCCTGATGTGACATGGGTCCTATTTATAGGCACGACGATGAGTATGGTCACCGCCCTAGCCGATAGGATCACCGCCACATCCCGCAGCTAGAACAAGTGTGTCCGCCAGCCCGCGGACACACATTCCAGTTCACCGCTCCTGTGCAGATAGTCAGTCCGCCCCAGCTTCTCCAAGGCCGGACTCCAATATCCAGCGCGCCTTGCCGCCAGAGACCAAGCCAGGACCACCACATTCGGACTCCACAACAGCCGTGTCCGCCATTCTGCGGACAAGGAATCAGCCCGCAAAACCCGAGCCCGCGGCCTCGCCATCAAGGCACCTGCCAGACTCAGCGGACACCCGGCTTCTGTCCGCATATCCCAAGTCCATTGCCTCATTGCCAAGGCACCTACGGACTTAGCGGACATGCCAATCCAGTCCGCTAACAGCAGACTCCAGTCCGCAACTCCTGAGTCCATAACCTCGTCACAAGGCTAAACCGGACTCAGCGGACTCTGGCTCCAGTCCGCACGCTCCTGCACAAGCAATTCTCCAGTCCGCATTTCCCCAAGCTAGCAAACAAGGCAACAACACTTCTACTACGCTTGGCGGACTGAGAAACCAGCCCGCGCTCCACTCCGCGATCTCCCCGGACTGAGCCATACTGGACTTGGTTCAGATCACACCAAGTCCAGTCCACTGGCCATAAGGGCCAGTCCGCACTTACTGGCAGACACTGGATCTAGCCCGCCATACCGGGCGACCTCCAGTTTCTGTCCCCGCTGACCGGCGGTCTCCGCGGCTTCCACTTGCCGCTTCACTAGAGCAAGACCAAGGCAACTGCCAAACCGGTCTGCCGAGCTCCAGTTCTTCAGTCTGCTTCATGCCGGACTCCGCGGATAACATTTCTATCCGCCCGGTTACTTCCTGGGAGTCAACCGCCTGCTAAGCATACACTGGCCTGTCAAACCACCGCTGCTGTCCGCGTAGTCCGCGCGAACAGACCTCCCAGGCCGCCATAGAGCAAACCGCCTGCAACATCCCTGCCGACCTAGCAGTCCGCCAACCCTGTCCGCGTAGTCCGCGCGGATAGGTTTCCCAAGCCTTCCATTCACCCACTTTCACTTCACAGAATTCAACACTCCCCCTTGAAGTGAGAAGTGGTGAATAACTCTAGCAGCTCCCGTAACCTTGCACCTGGTCCCTCCGATAGCATCTACGAAGAGATGTCAAAGACATAGTCCTCGCCCCGCATATCATGGACCATGAGGGAGCCCTCCAGCATCTCCAAAAAGGAGTCATGCTTCCCTCTGCCTTCTTCAGCATCAACCTCCACTCTTGTATCACAGGAGTATCACCAACTTCCTTGGATACTAAAGTCCAAGCCTCGTTGCCTCTGAGAGAAGTCACCTCTTCAGCCTTGGTGTCAACCACCTCCTTGATTCTAGTGGGGTCATCACAGCCAGAAGAACCTTGCTCGACCTGAGGGCTAACAAGGAAACATGGAACCAAGTCCTCCATGTTCCCTTCACAATATCGAGCTGGTGGCTTACTGATCCTCTTCGATCTCTGAAGAACCTGATCATGGCTAACCACCTCCGCTGCTATTGAACCAGCTCCGTTCCCGGGCAAACCCGGAACAATGCTCCCTTTGCTCCCTGAACAAGACGCCTCCTTACTAGAACCAAAAGCATCTGGAGCAATGCTCCCCCTGCTACCTGAACCAGAAGACTCCCCTCTTGAACAAGAACTGCCTGGAACATCGCTCCCCTTGCTTCCTGAACCGGAAGCCTCCGCCTTCAAGCCAGACGATCCTGGAGCATCGCTCCCCCTTCTTCCCGACTCTGACGCCTTTGCACCGGAGCTAGAACAACCTGGAGCACCTGGTGACTCAGGCAACTCCACTTCCTTAGCAGCAGCCTCCTTCAGCCCACCATCTGACCTGCTTATCTCTAGCTCCACATAAGAGCTACCCCAATACAGCGTCAACTCATCGAAAACAATGTCTCACGACACTATGAGTTTCTTCATCGCAGGATCCATACACCTCCATCTTCTTCTCTGCTCATCATACCCAACAAAGACTAGCTTTGTCTTGAGAGCACCCAGAGAGTGTATATAGCAGGTAGATCCAAACACCCGAAGGTGCTTCACTGAGGGCTTCACTCCGAACATCAGCTCATAAGGAGTCTTCATTATGATCGGACTAAGAGGCATCTGGTTGATGACATGAGCAGCGCAGGCAATTCCCTCCACCCAAAGAGCCTTCAGAATGCCTTTACTCTGAAGCCAACACTTGCAGGTCTCTGTTAACCAACGGATCATCCGAGCTGCAATACTACCCTGTTGTGAAGTATGTCCACAAGAAAGCTCCATCCGGATCCCTTGCTTCCTGCAAAAGCGTGAGAACTCGGTTGAGCCAAACTCACCACCGATACATGTCCTCAACACCTAGATCCTCCGGCCAAGCTGGCCTTCCACAAGCTTCTTGAACTCCACAAACAAACGTACCATGTTGGACTTCTTCTTCATAAAGTATACCCAAGTATACCCAGAATAGTCATCAACCAATATCAACATGAACCTGCTGCCTCCAAGACTGGCCGTGATAGTCGGTCCCACCAGAGCACAATGGACAACCGCCAATGGTGCATTACATCTAGATTGTGCTTTGTCAACCATGAAGCGATAGGCTCCACTTTCCTGACATCCCGCACACCCCCGACCATCGCCATAGGATGACAATCTAGGTAAGCCTCTTACGAGTCTTCTTTCCGCCATTGCTTTCAGCTTGTCCATCCCTACATGCCCCAGTCTTTCATACCAGATAGCAGCACTATCACTGGCATTCCTCCGATCAACTCCAGAACTAGTTAAAATCCCAACCACGTTCTTCTCCTTCCTCCCTACCTGAGCAACGTTCGCCGAGAGCAAGGTAACCTTGCACTCCTTCCGAAGATGACCTTGTTGCTTGCATTTATAGCACCGCGGTCCTTCCTTCCTCTTCCTATCACGCCTAGGAGAAACACTCCTTTCTTCCTGATATGAAGTAGAGGGACCATCTTCAGCAACAACCTTCACCTCCTTCCTGAACAACCCATCAAGGGAAGTCCAGACCTCCGTAGCTGACCGACATCCACTGATGTGGTCCAAGAGCTCCGATGAGATCACCTGCTTGAGAATAGACTCCGCTTTCGCATTTGCCTCCTTCCAAGCTCTCATCGCCTCAGCATTGCCAGCAGTATCCTCTTGTCTTCCTGCTCCGCATACAACCTCCCAAAGGTACTCGCCAAGAAGAAAGCTCTTCATACAGGACTTCCACCGTTCACAGTTCATCTCTGTAAGAAGATCAATTCCAAGACCACTTGCATCCTCCACTGCCATGGTTCTACCACTGGTTTCCTCTACAGAACAGCAACTACTTCCATTGAGCACTGCTTGACCACTCCAACAACCTCCCTCTGATACCATGTTAAAATTCAACAAACCGCAGACGCCCCCTTGGATACCCTGTTGAATGCTCAACAAACCGAAGGAGAATACGCCCACTTATAATGTTGAAAGTTTTCCCGGATCGTGGAGTTAGCAGGGGTTATCTCAACAAAGCAGTAACAACCAGCAACACATGCAGCACAAGCTTCTTTATTGATCAAGAGCAAACTTCTTTACAAGGCGAGACATACATGGCGAGACATGCTTCACCAAAACCCAACACCGGGAGAGCAGAGACAGTTACAAAGACAAGAACAAAAAACAAGCCGTGCGGACTCAATCAACAAGCCGCCGACCTACTGCTGTGGAGTCCGCTCAGTCCGCCAGGTCGCCAGACCGCAACCCAAGACGCGCGGACTCACCCCTTATTCCAATGCTTAGCTCTTCACCGCCTATCTGCACGCCGCCAGACCGCACAAGCTGCGTCACCGAATGGAACAGTCCGCCTGAAGCAGGCGACTTCCTGAACCCCGAACCAAGTCGCCAAAGAGAAGACCGCCTGGTCGCTATCCGCGACCTGCTGTTTACCGCCTGTTGCTTAACCGCAGAGTCCGCACTGTCCCTGACCGCAATCAGAGCCAAGTCCTGGCTTTGCAGCGCTATCCGCACAACCTGCACAGCACAACCGGGTCAACTCTCTATCCGCGCGGACACCAAAGTCCAGACCGCAGCAACTTACGCGAGCTCAATTACTGTTCACTTACTTCGGTCTAGGTTCCTCTTCTTCTTTTTTCCTGATGTGACATGGGTCCTATTTATAGGCACGACGATGAGTATGGTCACCGCCCTAGCCGATAGGATCACCGCCACATCCAGCAGCTAGAACAAGTGTGTCCGCCAGCCCGCGGACACACATTCCAGTTCGACGCTCCTGTGCAGATAGCCAGTCCGCCCCAGCTTCTCCAAGGCCGGACTCCAATATCCAGCCCGCCTTGCCGCCAGAGACCAAGCCAGGACCACCACAGCCGGACTCCACAACAGCCGTGTCCGCCATTCTGCGGACAAGGCATCAGCCCGCAAAACCCGAGCCCGCAGCCTCGCCATCAAGGCACCTGCCCGACTCAGCGGACGCCCGGCTTCCGTCCGCATATCCCAAGTCCATTGCCTCATTGCCAAGGCACCTCCGGACTTAGCGGACACGCCAATCCAGTCCGCTAACAGCAGACTCCAGTCCGCAACTCCTGAGTCCATAACCTCGTCACAAGGCTAAACCGGACTCAGCGGACTCTGGCTCCAGTCCGCACGCTCCTGCACAAGCAATTCTCCAGTCTGCATTTCCCCAAGCTAGCAAACAAGGCAACAACACTTCTACTATGCTTGGCGGACTGAGAAACCAGCCCGCGCTCCACTGCGCGATCTCCCCGGACTGAGCCATACTGGACTTGGTTCAAATCACACCAAGTCCAGTCCGCTGGCCACAAGGGCCAGTCCGCACTTACTGGCGGACACTGGATCTAGACTGCCATACCGGGCGACCTCCAGTTTCTGTCCGCACTGACCGGCGGTCTCCGCGGCTTCCACTTGCCACTTCACTAGAGCAAGACCAAGGCAACTGCCAAACCGGTCTGCCGAGCTCCAGTTCTTCAGTCCGCTTCATGCCGGACTCCGCGGATAACATTTCTATCCGCCCGGTTACTTCCTGGGAGTCAACCGCCTGCTGAGCATACACTGGCCTGTCAGACCGCCGCTGCTGTCCGCGTAGTCCGCGCGAACAGACCGCCCAGGCCGCCACAGAGCAAACCGCCTGCAACATCCCTGCCGACCTAGCAGTCCGCCAACCTTGTCCGCGTAGTCTGCGTGGATAGGTTTCCCAAGCCTTCCATTCACCCACTTTCACTTCACAGAATTCAACAGGGAAACATGTAGATGAGACTTTGTATAGAGGGATAGTTGGCTCCCTATTGTATTTCACTGCAAGTAGACCAGATATCATGTATGCTACATGTGTCTGTGCTAGGTACCAAGCATGCCCTAAAGAATCTCATTTGACAGCAGTCAAAAGGATTCTGAGATATCTAAAGGGCACACCTTATCTAGGCCTTTGGTACCCTAGGAATGGAGACTTTGAACTAACAGGTTATTCAGATGCAGACTTTGCAGGCTACAAAGAAGACAGAAAAAGTACAACTGGAACCTGTCAATTCCTAGGTGGAAGACTAATATCTTGGAGTAGCAAGAAGCAAACAAGTGTGGCTATCTCCACAGCAGAATCAGAATATGTGGCTGCAGGAAGTTGTTGTGCTCAACTTCTATGGATACAACATCAGCTTGAGGATTATGGTATTCAAGTAAGTAGAACACCACTGTTTTGTGATTCTACCAGTGCTATATCTATTGCTAACAATCCTGTTTCCCATAGTAGAACTAAACATATTGAGATAAAATATCATTTTCTAAGGGAACATGTAGAAAAAGAAGATATATCACTAGAGTATGTAAATATAGATAATCAACTAGCTGACATGTATACTAAGCCCCTAGAAGAAACCAAATTCAATAGGTTCAAAATTAAATTAAGTATGATGAACATAGAATAAGTTTACAGAAATGGCTAAGTAAAAAGGTGTCGACACACAGAGTTATCTGTGTCGACACAGAATAGTGGTGTCGACACTTCAGGGAAAAGGTGTCGACACATCTAGAAAGTTGGTGTCGACACTTCAGAAAATTAGTGTCGACATATACAGAGTAGTTGTCGACACAACCAAGGTGGTGTCGACACTTAGAATTTACTCAGAATTATCTAAGTAAATTCTCGACTAAGTGTCGAGTTGAGTGGTGTCGACACATAAACAAGTGTCGACACATATATTCTGTCGACTATACTTTTGTCAACCAATAGTTGTCGAGACATTATAAGTTTGTGTCAACACTTTTCAACAGTGTCGACACAATTTAAGTTAGTTGACGCGCCCTTTCATCTTCAATACTAGAAAGGTATAAATAGGATTTCGCCATTGACTGTCGACACGCTCACCAAAGTTTCGAGACCAAACTTGTGTGTTGACACCTCTCTTCTCTCAATTCAAATTTCTCAAACCCTAATGGCTCCCAAGCTCGAAGAGAATGTAAATGAAGGCTATGAACTGGTGCGGCATGCATTTGATGACGCAAAATCGGAGATCAAGAATGTGGTAACCCTAGTCGCAAACTCAGGGTTAGATTTTCTTGTTTCAGAGCCAACCAAAATATGGAAGAAGGAAGTACTGGAATTTCTAAATGGAGCAACCCTAGACGACTCCGGACTCAAGATAAAGTCAAGGGTTCATGGAGAAAAGGTGAAGGTATCACCTAAGAGTTTGAGAAAGGTACTAAACCTACCAAGAACTAAGGAAGAAGATGAAGTTACTGCTTCTAAGAACAGAGAAGCTTTAACATGGTGTGGAATGGATTCCAAGCTGAAAATTGGATCAGTATTCAATAGAAAGGGCATGAACAGCCAGGGGAAATTTCTCTCTGAAATTGTTGGAAAGGTGATCTTGAGTAAGCCTGGAGGGCATGACAGGGTATCAGTCCATATGTTCAATCTTATGACAAGGATTATCTTCACATTGAAAACTGATTGGTCTGTAGTAGTCTTTGATAAGATTAAGGAGAGTCTGAAGAAACCCAATTTGGGTAGGATACTCAGTCTTTACTTGGCTGGTAGTATACCAGAAGTAATGAGTCAAGCTGCTGGCTCTAAAATCAATCATATGCGGAAGATGGACATGAGACTCTTCACAAGATGGGATAGGGTCTTGACAAAGAAATTACCTACTCCAGAGAAAATAACTTCCCAAAAGAAGAAGAAGAAGATAGCCCCTGTGGCTCAAGATTCTTCTAGTAGCTCTGAGGAACAAGTTGTCTTCACACCTGATGAAGAAGACACTGGAACTGTTAGGAAGTCTCCAGTTCAACAAGATGATGCAGATAGGCAGGGGGAGCTACCTTAAGCTAGCCCCATACACCAGGATTCTGTCCAGGGGGAGTCCCTAGTAGTGGAAGAACCACCTCCACTAGAAAGTGACCAAGCTACCCATATCATTCTTGAGGTACTCACTGAAATCAATAACTTAGTTTTCCCTATAGAGGATAATGTTTTATCTGATTCATTACATAATGATAATCAGTAACCTCAGATTGATAGTCAACCCCCAGATGTTATCATGGAGGACACATCTGTTGCAACTCAAGTTGTATCTGATCAAGTTGTTGATGAGCCAAGAGAATCTCCATCACTCCCTCAACAAGAGTTTACAATGGAAGATCTCTTCCTTAATCTGGACCAAACAGACTTTGAAAAGGAAAGTGCTGCTGCTGAGGGGGAGAAGTCCCAAGTTGAGGGGGAGAAAGTAATACTTGTTGAAGAACCTCCAAGGAAAGAGCTAGAGAAGCAAAAAGTTGTTGAGAAGCTACCTAGGGAGAGGGTAGAAATATCCAGCACATCTGCTTCTGAAGATGAGGAGACTGCAAGAGCAAAGAAAAGAAAATTCCAAGTATTCAAGAGGAGAAGCCAGACTTATAAGAAAACTCTGCAAACTATAGTACCACAGCCAACACCACAGCCAGCACCATCAACAGATTTCAGTTCCTGGATGGTTGCTATGCAAATCAAGCTTGATGAGCAAAGAAAAGCTCTTGAAAAATATGTGGATGAAGGGAAAAAATCTCTACAGTTTGATCTGGCCCAGGACATTAAGTCCATAAGATTTTAGATGAATCTAAATAAAAAGGAAATGACTGACTGCTTCCACATGGGAGGGAATGCAGTGGTATACTTAGCTACACATCAAGAGAAGATAAAAGCTCAAGTAGATGACATTGCACTGAAGCAAGGATATGTTCTTGAGAACCAGATCAGAATGAATGATAACTTAACTGCTTCACACAATGCAATTGTCACAGAGATGAAGAATATAACTGCTGGACTGACTACTTCTAATACTACTGCTAAGGCAGAATTTGATAAAGCTTTACAAGAGGGCATCACTGATGTTACTTCTGCTATAGAAAACTCTCAGAAGCTGATCCTTGAAAAACTCCAAAGGTTGAAACCTTTTTACAAGGATGGAGTTAATTATCTCAATGCCCAAATCAGATTTCAGAAGGATGATCTAAGAGATCACATAGAAAGAGAAGTCATAAAGGGGGAGAGGGTGTTAGTCAAAGCAGGCTCTGACCATGCAAAATGGATTTCCAATTCCATCAGAGCCACTCTTGGTTATCCTCCTTTATGTGATGATGACAATGTAGTAGAATCAGGGATTAATCCTGCCTATCTTGGAGGTGAGCAAGCTGAAGTAGCTCAGGTGATCTATCCTCCACCAGATTTTGATATGATACAAGCAGATATACAGTCAATGTACAGCCCACCTGAGGGACAACAAAATGTCATCATAGAGAAGGTGGTTCAGCCAGTCTCTGAGGCTTTACAGGAAGCTATACTGAAAGAACAAGCTGAACAAGAAGCCAGATTATCTAAGAAGAGGTTCAGAGAGCAGACTGAACAACAGCCTGATTTTGAACAGTGGAGTCCCACTTCAAGGAATATCATTCTAACTGCATGGAAGGCTGTCAAAGACAATATTCAAGATAGAAACAAATGGTTTTCTGAACTGGAGTGGAGGAAGCATGAGAGCAGACAAGAAGCCATAGTGCAATATAGAAGAAAGGCAAAGATGGGAAAGCTACCTCCTACTGCCCAGGAGCCTAGCAAGTACTTTCCCAAGCCTTATCATTACTTTGAGAGGTAGAAGATTAAAGCTGAAGAGCTAAAGAAGAAGGAGCTGAAAGGGAAAAAGCCTGCTGATACTGAAGATGCTGAAGCCCCTGTACAAGCCAAGATACAGTCTAGAAAGGGAATAGTGATCAAGGATGCTGAGCAAAAATAGAATAGAATTTTTTTCAGTTTACAATTGTAATCTTTTGATTTTAAACACTTTGTAAACTTTTGGAAAATGAATATGACAAAGCTGTTAGAACAATATGTTGTGTGATAAATCTATTTCATAATTGTTCTGAGATGATATCTATGTATGCATGTTTGTTTAATACATGTTTATGTTTGCCCTGTTATATAATCCTGCTTTACATCATGCTATGATTTTATTCTGTATGGTGTATATCATTGACTAAGGGTTATAACTTCTCCAAATAGGGGGAGATTGTTGGGTACATTGGTTCTAATGTACCTGATTTGAAGAAGCCTCACCCTACTCAATGATATACATCAAAATATATTTGATGTATTTTTGAGTTGCCTTGTGCAGGTTAAGTATTTGCAGGGAAAGATGAAAAGATTCTAAGTCCATGTGTCGACACCTAGAAGAAATGTGTCGACACTTAAGAAGACTTGTGTCGACACCCAAGCAAGCAGTGTCGACACTTGGAGTACTTGTGTCGACACCAGGGATGCAGAGTCGACACCAGACAGAAAGTGTCAACACAAGGAGCTGTGTCGACACTCAATGAAGAAAAGTCCAGTGAAGCTGTGTCGACACTTAGCAGTTGTGTCGACACCCAGAGGAACTGTGTCTACATCAGAAAGTGTCGACACTTGGAGACTGTGTCGACACTCAGCAAAAGTCAGCAGAGTCTAAGTATATGTGTCGACATAATAAAGAATGTGTCGACACTCAGCAGAAGACTCAACACTTGAAGAAAGTGTCGACACAAGAAAGAATGTGTCGACACTCAGCATAAGACTCAACACAAGAAAGAAAGTGTTGACACAAGGAGCTGTGTCGACACTTAGCAAAGTTCAACAAAATTCTAAGTACAAGTGTCGACACAAAGGAGATGTGTCAACACTCAGCAAAAGTCTCAACATAAGAAGATGTGTCGACATAAGGAGCTGTGTCGACACTCAGCAAGTATCAACACAGAAGGCATGTGTCGACAACAAGAAGATGTGTCGACACTGAACAAGTTCAACACATGAAGATGTGTCGACACAAATGAGTTGTGTCGACACTTACAAGAATTCAACAAAGAACTGAAGAACAAGGAGTTGTGTCGACACATGATGAAGAAGCTGTGTCGAGAAGTGAATTCTACAACACAAGGAGTTGTGTCGACACCTTGAAGGCTAGTGTCGACACTTAGTCAACTTGTGTCGACACTTGGTCTATAAGTGTCGACACTTAAAGACAGACTGTCTCGACACTTTCAGACAGTTACAGTTATTTCAAGAACTGACTGGATGACTTGACAGCTGCCATTCCAGCCGGTCTACTGCACCTGTCAGAGTTGTCAGAAAGCTGTTAGGAACCGGATCAGCCGATCACCATGAAGAAGGCCTATAAATAGGCTTATACTGTCAACAAAAAGAGATGATCAACACATCAAAAAGATTCAACACAGATTAACACAAATCTGTTGAAGTGATCTGAAGATCTAAGTAGTTGGAGAGAGAGAGCTCCATCCAAGAAGACAGCCGTTGGAACTAGGCTGTGAAGAAGGATTCAGACCTAGTTCTGAATCGTAAGTTGCAGAGATCAAAGATCAGCTGCAGAGAAGATCAACCCTATTGTGTTCTACATTCAAGAAGCTTTGAAGAAAAGCCAAGTGAGGTTGATCTCAGCAGAGTTCTTCCAAGAACTCATCAAGAACCTGTCAACTCATCTCTCATTTTCTGAGTTGTAGGTATACAATTTGTATTCTTATTTTCTTGTAGGATCCTCAGGGATCTGAGTTGTAAGGCTGCAATTATAAAGGCTGAGTGGTAGGGCCTGTGTCCCTGAGTGCCTGAGTGTAGGAGATCTAATTCTCTGAGTGTAGGCCTGTTGTAGCTGAGTGTAGGCTTTGTGAAGAAGCTGAGTGTAGGCTTTGTGAAGAAGCTGAGTTGTAGGGCCTTGGGCCTGAGCTGTAGGAACCTGTTTTGGGGTTCTCAGTGTAAGATCTGAGGATCTGAGATAGTGGAGGAGTTTGGCTGAATCTAGTACACTACTAGATAGGCGAAGGGGGAAAGTGGATGTACCCAAACCTTGGGGAACCACTATAAATTTGTGTGTTCACTGTGTGCTTGATTGATTGCTGTGTTTGCTGATTGACTGCTGTGTAGAATTAGTTATAAATCTGTGATATAACCTGCAATCTGCATAAAAGGTTTTAAAAAGATTAAGTCACCTATTCACCCCCCCCCCCCCCTCTAGGTGATTAGGTACAATTTCTTTCAGGGAGCTACCACCAGTTGTAGTACTACCGTCGGGCGGTATCTAATAGAACTATAATCCTGCCCTAAATCTGGGTGTTTTCCATGAGCACGCCTCCAGTACTACCTGCAGCAAGCTGCACACCCCAAAACTGCGTAAAACTACACGTTTAATCATCAGAGTCTTCTCTGGAATGCAAATCAATCATCATCAATCCATATCAACCTGTCTAGATGAGCTTCACACAACATGTCTATGTCTGTACTTTGATTCTGAATCTATATGCAATTTCTACCGGGGATATAACCGATTGACCCGTCAGAAGAGTTGCCCCCACTAGTTCGTGGAGTATCTTCTCTAATATGCTAAAACAAAGGACTAAAATGTCCAAGATTTTTAAGAGGAGAATTGTTACCCTTATAGATCGCGTAGGAGTCATGAAATTACAAGAGATCCAGATAGAAGAATTTGCAACACCTTCCACTCCACAGATCCAACTTCGGCTCACAAATCTGATCACAAGAACGCCTTCACAGCTTTCCTAGAGGGTTGGATCAGCCATCTCCTTCCTCTCATATCCTTCTTCTTCTTCTTTCTCAAGGTCCAAGGGAGAGACAGAAAAAGAGAAGTGAGAAGAATTTTCCTCTCTACCCTCTTATCAATCACGGGCCAAACCCCAGCCATTTGATCTCCAGGACAAAATGAAAGGATGGCCATGATTTATCTGACCATTCTGTTTAAATTCTCTACCGTCGAGCGGTAGCTCGCTATCGCCGGGCAGTAGCTTAGGTGATGGCCGCTTGACCCAGTCAGCACCGCTTTGCCTCTTAACAACCGTGTGAACCTTTTCCGACACGTGGCATGTTATCGCCAGTGGTACTGCTATCACCTGGTGGTAGTAACTCAACGCCACACTTTTTCGATGACAACAACTTGATGTGCTATCTGTTCTCGACGTCCGCCACTCGACGCCCGCTACCTCCAACGATAGCTAGCTATCGTCGGGCAGTAGCTTCCAACTAGAAAAATTGTTGTTTTCAATATGTGAAACCTGTTGTGTTACACCGTGCATGCAGGTTTGCTGTGTATGCTTGCATGCGCGGAGCAGGGGCACACGCTGAGCAACACAATCATGTGAATCGGGACACACTTGGGCTTGCTCACCCTCCCATGGTACACTTACAATTTTTTATTGTAGTGTAACTTTCGTGACAGGCTAGACTGTCATGATGAGCCAGTTAGGGTGTTGAAAAAGAACTTATTGCTCGATTTCCATAGTATTTTTAGGAAACCCTATCAATTACCCCAAATTTTTTGTAGGTTGTTACTTGGAGACCTTGCCAATAAATTATTCTTGATTATCATATATTTCCTAATGCACGATATTACTTATTTTATTTGGATGATTTAATCGTTCTCTCATGTTACCTCTTTGCGTGTTTGATTGGGAAAATTATTTATGTCCCTTGCAATCACGAGCTCGATGCTCACCGTTGGTACCAGATGTCGTTGTTCCACTCATGTTGATTATGAGCTCGCTACTTGGTGTAAGCACGGTAAGTCATTGCTCTATGGGGAACCTTGTTCCCTACCGGTTGCGGAGGGGGCAAGCCTTCCATGGCCGTAGGGCGTAGACTCATTGCTTGGTGTGGTGAGACCGGCCCCTTTCTTTTCCGAGGTCGTGACCTTTACCTACAAAGATTCTTTGATGGGGTATATAGTTCCCGCCCAGTCGCGGAGGGGGAGGGGGGTGGCCCTTCACGGCCGTAATGCGCATACTCCCTGCTTAGTGTGTTGAAGTATTAGACCGGGCGGCTTAGCGGTCTGATCCAACGGTTTGTTGACCGAGCGGCTTAGCGGTCTGATCCAGCGGTTTGCAGACCGGGCGGTCTATCGGTCTACCTCTGCGGCCTGTTTCATCATGCTGAAGTTGCCGAGCGGTTATCCTGTCTATCTAACCGCGCGGCCTATGCGGTCTCCATTATTCTAGCCGCTCAGTATTGTAAATGTTTAGTCCCACATTGTTTGTATACTCTCTTTCTCTTCCCCTCCATTCTATATAAGGGAGGTCATACCTTTGTAAATGATATCTTTTTTGGATAATAAAATTTCAATTATTCAAAAGTTTATTCGCTTGTTCTCTACTTTTCGCCTCTTTTCGCTACTTTCTAACATGGTATCAGAGGACACGGTCATTTCCTCCTGATTCTGTGCGCTCTCTGTTGCTCGCGGCTTGTTTTCCGCGTTCTGCGCCTTGATTCGCGACTTGCCTTCTCTTCTGTCCGCGCGGCTTGTTTCTATCCGCGCGGCTTGTTTCTGTCTGCTGCCCTGTTCGCGCGGCTTGCTTCTTCTTGATTCTCTTCTCCTACTGCTCTTTGTCGCCGCGACCTGTTTCCTTGTCACCGCGCCCCTTGGTCTTTCCTACCGCTCCGACTTCCTAGTTGTTGCGGTCTGTCCCTGTCCGCGAGTGTTGTCCCTCTACTCGCGGTTCGCTGCTGTGATCTGCCTGACCGTGCGGGTTGTTCCTTTCTCACCCGCATCTTGGTCGCGGTCACCCGCTCTTCTCCTCTTTTCTGTTCGCTCGGCCTTTTCAGTCCGCGCGACCTCTTCCCCGCTGTGCCTTTGACCGCCTTCTAGCAGCTGCTGTGATCTGCCTGACCGTGCGGGTTGTACCTTTCTTACCCGCATCTTGGTCGCGGTCACCTGCTCTTCTCCTCTCTTCTGTTCGCTCGGCCTTTTTCAGTCCGTGCGACCTCTTCCCCGCTGTGCCTTTGCCTCTTTCTAGCCGCCACTGTTCGCCCGGCTTCTTCTGTTTTCTAACCGCTACTGTTCGCGCGGCTTCTTCTGCTTGCCGGGTTCTATGACTACCTCCGGTCTCACCACTACTCCTGCAGCTCCTTCTCCTCCTCCTCCTTCGGGCAACCTTGGCACCCTTTCCAAGCTTGTTGGCTCCAACTATCCCGATTGGAGCGTTTCTTTCACCTTTCTCCTTCGTTCTCAGCGCAAGCATCATCACCTCACCGATGACCCTCCTCCTCGCACCTCTCCTGAGTTTGATGACTGGGATGCGAGTGATGCTCTTGTTCGCACCTGGCTGGCCAACAGCCTTTCTGATGAGTGCCTTCCCGTCATTCGCCATGATGAGACGGTCAAGGCCGCCTGGCTTCACCTCGCTGCTCTCTATTCGAAGGGGGGCCAGACGTCCCGCATTTATACTCTCTATGCGGACCTCTTCGCCCGCCCTTCCATGTCACCGGCTGCGGCCTATCAGCAGGTTCAGGCTCTTGGTGCTGAAATCCTCCAGAATCGCCCCTTCTCCGCGGACTTGGCCGACCAGCACAAACACTTCCAGGAACTCCTGGTTGTTTGTTATCTTCTTCGTCTTCCCGACTCTTATGATATGATCCGCCAGCAGATCTTGGGTGACGCGGAATCTCCTACTTTGGATGCCACCGCGGCTCGCATTGCAGCCGTTACTTCGCTCCTCCAGCGGCCTCTGTTGGCCTCCCCCCCTTCCCAGGACTCCTTTGCTCACCAAGCTCAGCGGGGGGGCCCCAGTGGCCGTGGCTCCTCTGGCGGCCGCAGTTCCTCCCGGTTCCTCTGCTCTCACTGTGGTCGTACTGGCCATACTGTTGACCGCTGCTGGCAGAAACATCCTCATCTTCGCCCTTCCGGTGATGCTCCTTCGGCCTCCGCCTCTTCTAGGCCGTCTGCCTCTGTGGCCACGACGTCAGGTAGTGCCCACGTCGTTACCCAAGGTAAATGGCTGATTGACTCCGGTGCCACCAATCATATGACGGGCAACCCTCATTGCTTCTCCCGTCTTGAGACCCATGACCGCTTACCCCCAGTTCATGTGGCGGATGGTTCCCGTCCCCGGTTCATGGGATGGGCATGGTTCAACTCACTCCATCGCTTTGCTTGGAGGATACCCTCTATGTCCCGAAGTTCCCGTGCAATTTGTTATCAGTTACTACTTTATGCCGGCAACTTCAGTGCTCCGTTTTATTCACTCCCACTACTTGTTCTTTTCAGGACCTGAGGACCCAGCGGACGATTGCTACTGGGACTGAGAGCGGCGGCCTCTACTTCCTCGACGATGTTTCCGCTCTTTCTGCCTACTCCTCCTCCACCAATCTCCTTCAGTGGCATCTTCGTCTTGGACATCCTCCTCCTCGGCTTATTCGTCAGCTTCTGCCCCACTTACCTCCTACCGGTTCTCCGCTCAACTGTGATGCATGTCAGCTTGGCAAACATCATCGCTCCTCCTTCCCTCCGAAGCAAGGCCGTGGCTCCTCTCGCATGTTTGATCTTATTCATTCTGATGTATGGGGTCCTGCTCCTACCCTTACAGTTGGTCGGGGCAGTTCCTATTTTGTTACTTTTATCGATGATTTTACTCGATGTACCTGGGTGTATCTATTAAAAGATCGCTCTGAACTATTTTCTGTTTGGCAATCCTTTTACTTTATGATTAAGACTCAATTTGCTATTTCCATTAAAGTCTTACGTTCTGATAATGCAAAGCAGTATCTAAATCATGAGTTCTCCACGTTCTTTCACAAACATGGCCTCCTTCATCAAACATCTTGTGTTTACACCTCCCAACAGAATGGGGTGGCGGAGCGTAAAAACCGTCACCTGCTTGATGTTGCGCGTACTCTCATGACGCAGATGCACGTCCCTCGCTCCTACTGGGGCTACGCCGTGCTCCTCGCTTGCTATCTCATTAATCGCCTTCCCTCCACGGTCCTCCACGGCCAGACTCCCTTCTCCCTTCTCTACCCCCACTAGGATCCTTTTCCTCTTCCTCTCCATGTCTTTGGTTGTACGACCTTTGTTCACGCTCCCTCCGCCACCCGCGACAAGTTTTCCCCCCGTTCCACCAAGTGTGTCTTTTTGGGGTACTCTACCACTCAAAAAGGCTATTGCTGCTTTGACCCCCTTCTCCGCAAGCAGTTTGTTTCTGCCGATATAACTTTTTTCGAAAATGCTTCCTATTTCTCTCCTTCCTCTTCTCTTCCTTCTCTTCCTTCTGATATCTCCGTTCCTTCCACACCTCTCCACGTTTTCCCACCTTCGTCTCCTCCTCCACCCACTCCTTCCCAGTCCGTCTCCCCACCCACCCCTCCACCCTCCTCTCCGCTGCCGTCTCTCTCTAGTCCCGGGCCAGCCTTCTCCGCCACGGACGCTCCGGTCGCTGACGCTCCCGTCGCCGACGCTCCCGTTGACCTGGATGTTCCCATTGCCCTTCGCAAAGGGGTGCGGGCGTGTACTCAACACCCGCTCACGGCTGTTGTTTCTTATGATCAGCTTTCTCCTTCTCGCAGGTGTTTTGCCTTGGCTATCTCTGCTACTTCTACTCCCCGTACCTACCAGGAGGCTCTCGCTCTCCCTCATTGGAAGTCTGCCATGGATGAGGAGATGGCTACTCTTACTGAACGGGGTACCTGGACCCTGGTTCCTCCTCCCGTGGGCACTGATGTGGTTGGCTGTCGCTGGGTATTCGTTGTGAAGTTTCGCCCCGACGGCACTGTGGATCGCTACAAAGCCCGGTTGGTGGCCAAGGGCTTTACTCAGACTTATGGCGTTGATTACTTTGATACCTTCTCTCCGGTTGCTCGCCTCAGCACCATCCGGGTTCTCTTTTCTGTGGCTGTTAACCGGGCTTGGGCTATTTCCCAGCTTGATGTGAAGAATGCCTTTCTCTATGGCGATCTTCAGGAGGACGTTTATATGGAGCAACCTCCTGGGTATGTTGCTCAGGGGGAGACACGTGTCTGTCATTTGAAGAAGGCCATTTATGGCCTAAAGCAGAGCCCTCGGGCATGGTTCGAAAAATTCAGTGGTATTGTGGCTACCATCGGCTTTCAAAGGAGCTCGGCCGATCACTCCTTATTCATTCGCAAAACGGCCTCGGGACTGGTGGTTTTGGCCGTATATGTGGATGATATTCTCCTTACTGGCGATGACCGAGATGGGGTGGACTTGACGAAGAAGCACCTCCGTCAGCACTTGGTCACGAAGGATATGGGCTCCCCAAAATATTTTTTGGGGATAGAAATCTCTCGGAAATTTGATTCCTTGGTTCTCTCTCAACGGAAGTATGCCCTTGATCTTCTTCGAGAAGCAGGCTTGACAGGTGCCAAACCAGCTCGTTTTCCCATGGCCGTTGGAGAAGACAAAACGTGTACGGATGATTCACCTCTTCTATCTGATGTCACACGGTACAGACGTTTGGTAGGCAAACTCATCTATCTCACGGTGACTAGACCCGACATCGCCTATGCTGTAGGCAAGGTCAGTCAGTTTATGCAAGCTCCCAGGGAGTGTCATCTTCAGTCCGCCCTGAAGATTTTAGAGTATATCAAAGCAGCACCGGGCAGAGGGTTACTCTTTCAGAAGAATGGCCATCTGAGGGTTGAGGCCTACTCAGATTCAAGTTATGCGGATGACAAAGGCGATCGTAAGTCCACGTCAGGTTTTTGTACCTTTGTTGGAGGTAATCTCGTGAGTTGGAAGAGCAAGAAACAGTCTGTTGTTTCCAGATCCAGTGCTGAAGCAGAATACCGGAGTATGGCGTCAACCACGTGTGAGTTAAAGTGGTTGCGCGCTCTCATGCTTGACCTGGGCGAGGTATATGACTGTCCTCTCCCTATGTTCTGTGACAACAAAGCCGCTATACACATATCCAGAAATCCGGTCTTCCATGAGAGAACGAAGCATATAGAGGTTGACTGTCACTTCATTCGGGAAGAGATTTTGAAGAAACAGATTTGTACTCCTTTTGTCACCTCTGACAAGGAGTTGGCAGATATCTTCACCAAGCCGGTTTCTACTTCCTTCTTCCGTATCTGTGACAAACTGGGCATGATTGATATCTATGCTCCAGCTTGAGGGGGAGTGTTGAAGTATTAGACCGGGCGGCTTAGCGGTCTGATCCAGCGGTTTGTTGACCGAGCGGCTTAGCGGTCTGATCCAGCGGTTTGCAGACCGGGCGGTCTATCGGTCTACCTCTGCGGCCTGTTTCATCCTGCTGAAGTTGTCGAGCGGTTATCCTGTCTATCTAACCGCGCGGCCTATGCGGTCTCCATTATTTTAGCCGCTCAGTATTGTAAATGTTTAGTCCCACATTGTTTGTATACTTTCTTTCTCTTCCCCTCCATTCTATATAAGGGAGGTCATACCTTTGTAAATGATATCTTTTTTGGATAATAAAATTTCAATTATTCAAAAGTTTATTCGCTTGTTCTCTACTTTTCGCCTCTTTTCGCTACTTTCTAACATAGTGTATGGTAGGAGAGCCCCACTTTCGTTGGAGGTCACCGACTCTAGTTGTGAGTTTGTTGCTCGGTGTTGGCACTAGAGTTTGTCACTCTAGTTGTGAGCTCGCTGCTCGATGTTCGAACTGGAGGTCGTCGCTCTAGTTGTGAACTCGCTGCTCTGTGTTGGTACCAGAGGTCGCTTCTCTAGTTGTGAGTTCGCGACTCGGTTTCGGCATTGACGATCGTTGCTCTAATTGTGAGTTCATTGCTCGGTGTTGGCACCGGAGGTTATCACTCTTGTTGTGAGTTTGTTGCTCAGTGTTGACACTGAAGGTCGTCGCTCTAATTGTGAGCGCGCTACTCGGCGTTTACATCGGAGGTCGTCGCTCTAGTTATGAACTTGATGTTTGGTATTAGCACTGGAGGACGTTGCTTTAGTTGTGATCTCACTGTTCCGTGTTGGCATTGGAGGTCTTCAGCCTAGTTGTTAGCCCGTTGTTCGGTGTTGGCACTGGAGATCGTCGCACTATGAGTAACCCCGTTTACACCCAATCGGGGGGGGGGGGGGGGGGGCGCTTTCTTACCGGAGGTCGTGGTCTGACCCTTTAGAGAATTATTGATGGGGAACCCAATTCTCACACAGTTGCAGAGGGGGCGGACCCTCGATATTCATACGCCAAGAGCTCGTTGCTCAGTGTGGGGCGCTGGCCCCTTTTTTATCGGAGGTCGTGGTCTTACTATTTGGAGATTCGTTGATGGGGAACTTAATTCGTACCCAATCGCGGAGGGGCATGACGTAGGGCCCTTACTCACTGCTTCGTGTGGGGGATTGACCCGCTTTTTATCGGAGTTCGTGGCCTTTGGAGATTCATTTCATGAGGCTTGCATCACAAATGAAGTCAGAAAACAGTTGTAGCAAATTATTTACGTGAGTTTGGGCTCATCGTTTATGTTCTTGAGGGAAGGAATAAAACAAAAAAGACAGATCACTGATAGAAAGGCCCAGATTCTGCACATTCTGGGTGTGGGTAATAATCTTCTGTCTGTTAGGCTTAGCTTGGATGTGTCATCCAACACGAGGGTAGCGATCACGAATGGTGCTTCACACGTAGGAGATGTTGGAAACGTGAATGGGTTCCCTCTCAACGACTTTACTTGGCACCACAGCTCAACACCAAAACGAGACCGCTGCCCAAACCGCGCGACCTCCCCTATCAATCGAGTACCAACTCGGCGAGACCGCTACAAACCGCGCGGTCTCCCACTTTAGGCGAGTACCGCCTCTCGCAAGCGAGCTGGGAGGTCAAGCCGCGAGTGGAGTGCGTGTTCGCCTGGTGGTCTAAGCGCGAGGTGTTGTAGGCGATCTCGCTGGGTTGTGTTCGCGAGTGGTGGCGTGAGCTCGCTTGCGAGAGGCGGTACTCGCCTAAAGTGGGAGACCGCGCGGTTTGTAGCGGTCTCGCCGAGTTGGTACTCGATTGATAGGGGAGGTCGCGCGGTTTGGGCAGCGGTCTCGTTTTGGTGTTGAGCTGTGGTGCCAAGTAAAGTCGTTGAGCGGGAACCCATTCACGTTTCCAACAAGTGGTATCAAAGCGAGGTTGGGACCCTCGGGAGGTTTGAAGTAGAGGAGAGATGGAGTTTGGAGGTGCCGTGCCGGGGCAAGTCCCCAAGTTGACGAAGACCAATTATGGGAACTGGAGCATCCAGATGAGGGTACTACTAGCCTCCAAGGAGTTGTGGGAGGTAGTAGAGGATGGTGTGGAGGTGTTGACTGCCGAAGCAGAAGCCGCGTTGACAAACGCACAGAGGACAGCGCTGAGAGAAGCTAAGAAGAGGGATAAGAAGGCTTTGTTCATCCTGTACCAAGGGGTGGATGAAGCTACGTTTGAGAAGATCTCGGACGCCGAGACTTCGAAGGAGGCATGGGAGATTTTACAACGCTCCATGCAAGGAGTAGACAAGGCCAAGAAGGTGAAGTTGCAATCCCTCCGAGGCCAGTATGAGATGATAAGGATGCAAGGGTCGGAGAAGGTTGGTGACTACGTGACCCGTCTACGGACGCTCACAAATGAAATGAAGAGAAATGGGGAGACCATAGACGAGGTTAGCTTCATGGAGAAGCTCCTGCGTTCTATGTCGAAGAAATTCCGACACGTGGTGGTGGCCATCGAAGAGTCGAAGGACCTCACAGTGATGACGGCGGATGAACTGATAGGCTCGCTACAAGCACATGAGTATCGGATGGTGCAAGATGAGGAGGAATCGAGTGGCTTGGGGAAAGCACTTCAGACTCAACTCAATTTTGGAGAAAGTTCAGGAAGAGGAGGAGGCCAGCGTGGTCGAGGCTACCAAGGCAGAGGTAGAGGAGGAAGAGGTGGAAGAGATTTTGGAAGAAATCAGTTCAACCAGGGAGCGGTAGAGCAATATCATGGTTGGAGGCAAGATGCAGGAGGTAGAGGAAGAGGCCAAGGTAGAGGTCAAGGCAGAGGACAGGGAAGAGACCAGGGAAGAAGTCAAAGAGGAGGAAGAGATATGTCCCAAACTCAATGTTACAACTGTAACAAGTTTGGACATATGAGTTACGACTGCTGGGCTCCCAGGAAAGGTGGTGAAGCCAACCACTATGCGGAGGCTAGCAACACGGGTGGAGACCCGATGATGTTCCTTACTATCCAAGGCGCTGCAGGAGGGAGGAATGGAGTGTGGTACCTAGATACTGGAGCAAGTAACCACATGTGTGGTGATAAGGAGCTATTCACCAGCCTTGAGCCGAATGGAGGAGATGTCAGTTTTGGCGACGCCTCGAAGATCTCTGTGGAAGGAAGAGGAGTGATCGCAGTGACGATGAATGGGAAGGAGGTGCTCATCAACGACGTTTTCTATGTACCGGGCTTGAGGAGTAACATCCTAAGTCTTGGACAGCTGGTGGAAAAGGGCTATCGCGTCCTGTTGAGGGATAGCACCTTAGCGATGAAGGATAGCCAAGGAAGAGAGGTGGTAAGAGTGAAGATGGCGACGAACCGCCTCTTCCCTCTAAGTTTGGATGCTAAGGAGACGGCATGTCTTGCGAAGACAGGAGATGAGGAGGAAGCTTGGCTGTGGCACCACCGGATGGGGCATCTGGGGTTCACAGGCCTGAAGCTGTTGTCTGGATCCAAGATGGTGGAAGGGCTGCCTATGATCACACCCCCTCAAAGGGTCTGTGAGGCATGCACGAAGGGGAAGCAAAGATGAGAGACATTTGAAGGTGGCAAGTCTCGGAGAGCTACAAGGCAACTGGAGCTAGTCCATTCGGACATTGCTGGTCCGTTTGAGACTACTTCAATAGGTGGAAGCAGATACTACATCACGTTCACCGACGACTTCAGTAGGAAGTGTTGGGTATACTTTCTGAAGGAGAAGACAGAGGCTCTGGACAAGTTCCGAGAGTTCAAGGCGATGGCTGAGAAGGAAGTTGGGCAACCACTGAAGGTGCTCCGGACAGATAGAGGAGGGGAGTACACCTCTAGGCTATTTGATGATTACTGCATAGAATGGGGGATCTCACACCAGCTGACGGCGGCGTACTCGCCTCAACAAAACGGAGTGGCGGAAAGGAAGAACCTGACCATTATGAACATGGCGAGGAGCATGGTGAAGTGCAAGGGGTTGCCAAAGAAGTTCTGGGCGGAAGCAGTACAGGTGGCTGTGTACGTGCTGAATCGGTGCCCAACCAAGAGTGTGAAGTTCAAGACACCGTTTGAAGCTTGGTGTGGGAGGAAGCCCAGTGTGAAGCACCTGAGGGTCTTCGGGTGTGTAGCTTATGCTCACATCCCGGACCAGAGGAGGAGGAAGCTGGACGATAGAAGTGAGAAGTGCATTTTTGTAGGCTACGCTCCTGCGAGCAAAGCTTACAAGTTGTACAACCAGGAGACGGAGAAGCCATTATCTCACGAGATGTGGTATTTGAAGAAGGAAGCTGCTGGAGCTGGGATGAGGCGGTGAAGAACACCAAGGGGATGTTTTTCGAGGACGATGAGGAAGAAGGTGGAGAAGGAGCTGAAGCGGAGATGGGTGGAGCGGAGCCACCATCACCACCAGGCGGAGGTCCAGGGGGAGCTCTCACCCCTTACTCTAGTGGCGCGAGCACGAGTGGAAGCAGCCCTGGAGGAGCTAGCACTAGTGGGAGCAAGGACTACCGTCCTCAGCCCAGGATGCGGAGGCTGGATGAGATATATGAGGAGACGGCACCGACGCATAATAATTTTTCTTTATATTGTCTCTTAGCAGATGTCGAGCCGTGCTCCTACGATGAAGCTGCCAAGGAGAAGAGTTGGAGGAAGGCGATGGATGCGTAGATCGCTTCCATAAAGAAGAACGAGACCTGGAGATTGGTAGACCCTCCTGCTGGCCACAAACCCCTCGGGGTGAAGTGGGTGTACAAAGTAAAGAAGAACAAGGATGGCGGAGTGGAGAAGCACAAGGCCAGGCTAGTGGTGAAGGGATACCGTCAAGTCCAAGGCGTGAACTACGATGAGGTGTTTGCCCCCGTGGCGCGAGTTGACACCATCCGGTTGATCATAGCGCTAGCGGCTCACCATGGTTGGAGGATCATGCAGATGGACGTGGTCTCGGCATACCTGAACGGGTACTTGGAGGAAGATGTGTACATCGAGCAGCCTCCAGGGTACGTTGTGAAGGGGCAGGAGAGGAAAGTCTGCAAGTTAGACAAAGCACTCTACGGGCTGAAGCAAGGGGCAAGAGCATGGAACGGAAGGATAGATGCTTACTTGCAAAAGCATGGCTATCAGAAGAGCCCGCATGAGCACGCCCTCTACACCAAGGTGTACCAGGAAGGCAACATGATGATTGTGTGCCTCTACGTGGACGACATGATTTTCACAGGAAACAATGCTGCTATGTATGAGGAGTTCCGGGGCATGATGAAGAAGGAATTTGAGATGACTGACTTGGGAGAGTTGAGCTACTTCCTGGGAGTGGAAGTGAAGCAGGGAGAAGATGGGATCTTCATATCCCAGAAGAAGTATGCAGAGGAGATCTTAAAGAAGTTCAGGATGGAGAACAGCAAGCCCATCTCTACCCCTGCCGACCCAGGCCTGAAGTTGAGCAAAAAGTCTAAGGAAGGAGCGGTAGACTCCACCTTATTCAAAAGCTTGGTGGGAAGTCTACGTTACCTAACCTTCACCCGACCGGACATCATGTATGCGGTCGGGGTAGTGAGCAGGCATATGGAGGAGCCGAAGGAAGACCACTTCACGGCAGCGAAGAGGATCCTGAGGTACATCAACGGGACAAGAGGTCACGGGCTGAAGTGCTCCACTGGAGAGGAGCTGAAGTTAGTTGGATACTCCGATAGTGACTATGGAGGCGACGTGAACGATCGGAAGAGCACTTCCGGATATGCTTTCAATATGGGGACGGGGTGTTCTCTTGGAGCTCAAAGAAGCAGGCAACGATAGCTCTATCGTCCTGCGAGGCTGAGTACATTGCAGCAGCAGCTGGCACCTGCCAAGCCATTTGGCTAAGGAATCTGTTGGAGAGCTTGCAGCATGAAGTGGATGGGCCAACGACTATGTTGGTGGACAACATGTCGGCCATCCAGCTCGCGAAGAACCCGGTACTACATGGAAGGAGCAAGCACATTGAGACAAGGTACCATTTCCTAAGGGAGCAGGTAGAGTTGAAGACAGTGGAAGTGAAGTATTGCCCGACCGGAGAGCAAGTCGCAGACATCTTCACCAAGGCGTTGAAGGTAGACACGTTCTTGAAGCTCAAAGGCAAACTTGGCATGTGCTGCCAAGTTTGAGGGGGAGTTTGTTGGAGGCTGACTTGGTTGACCAGTCAACAAGTCAAATGGATTGGTTTTAATATTATTTTATATGAGCATTTATTATGAGAGAGTGTGTACATTTATGATGAGAGAGAGTTGTTTAGTTTTTCTTTTGCCTATATAAAGGCCCCCTTGTACATGTTTAAGGATTGATGAAAGTTGAAAGAAAAACTCCCCAACAATTGTTCCCGTTTAGAGAGAGAGAGAGAGTGGGAAGCGCCGCAGCGCTGGTGTGTTTTGGTTTTGTCCGGGCGGTTAGGAGTTGAAGCCGGGCGGCTTAGTGAGCTCGCAGCGAGAGAGATCACGCGGCTTGCGCGTCCCGCCTTTGGTGATCTCGGCAGAGGGGGGGAGCTCGCGCTGGTGTAGCTCTCGCAGGTGGAGCTCGAGCAGGGGCAGGTCGCGAGTAGACGGACCTCGCCACGCGAGTTGGGAGGTCAAGCCGCGAGTGGAGTGCGTGTTCGCCTGGTGGTCTAAGCGCGAGGTGTTGTAGGCGATCTCGCTGGGTTGTGTTCGCGAGTGGTGGCGTGAGCTCGCTTGCGAGAGGCGGTACTTGCCTAAAGTGGGAGACCGCGCGGTTTGTAGCGGTCTCGCCGAGTTGGTACTTGATTGATAGGGGAGGTCGCGCGGTTTGGGCAGCGGTCTCGTTTTGGTGTTGAGCTGTGGTGCCAAGTAAAGTCGTTGAGCGGGAACCCATTCACGTTTCCAACAGGAGAGAGCTTATCATTTTAAGAGTTTGCAAGCAGGATTATTGTTTAGAGAATAAGGAGTTATTTATGGGTCCACCCCGGTGATGTTCTCTGAACTCCGTGCGCATGAGGAAAAACTCGTGTCTTATTCTTAGTTACTAAAAACATGGAATTTAGGTAGAGATATCGGGTGCTCTGAACGTTTCATAACTGGGGAAGAATCAAACAGTTTTAGTTCTAGAGTGAGCTAAGCATGTAAATAGTCAAAATGAAGAACCAATAACAGACAACAAGACTTTTACGTAGAAAATCCAAAAAAGAGAAAAAACTAAAGTGCCAGACCTAGTTCTAATGAAATCCACTAGTTGTAACTGAGTATAAGAGTTAGTGTTTTGAGGATGACTGATTGTCGCTCTTTTACATGTCTTTTGGGGTATCCCATCTTGGTTAAAACCAAGTGCTAAGAAGCTTTATTGGAGCAGTCACCAATGCATAACTGACACGTGGGAATCACATGTTGAGAGGGAGAGTGAGCGGTGAGTGAGGACTTCCCCGAAAAATCTTAGTGCTCACTCCTCTCCTTTTTTTTTTCCTTTCTCAAATGAAGACCAAGGGTCCCCTTTTATAGTATTTCAAAGGGGCACTCAGGTAATTTTGACTTCTTGGCAATTAAACGGGCAAATAGAAACACATTGTTTAGGTTAGCCGGATTTCCATTTTTTGGGATATGACATGCTTCGGGTGGCCCTGGCAAATCGTGCAGCCCGATAAAGTCCGCCTAAGAGGAGGTGGCAGCAATTGGCAACAGCCGCTACGACATCGGGCACGCAAGTGTGTGTGCGGTGTTGCCATGCACGCGGACGCACTCGGGGTTTCCACGTGTGCTGAGCTATAATGGGTGCATGTGCAACATCCTAGGAGTACTTTTGCAACTTTAGATTGCAATGAGACCCCAACAACGGGCTAGACCGTCACTATGAGCCGACCGGATTGTGGCAAATGTGCCTACCGCTCAACTACCCTGATACTTTTGAGGAACCCTATCATTAGTAATTCTTCACAAGAGTTTTTTAAATACTCTCAAGTTCTGTTACTATCGCGGCTCGTACGAATTCGATTGGATCATATATATATCCCTTCACATAATAAAGCTCATCGAAAGGATAACGACTCGCTAGCAACTTTGTCTAGATACTGTATACATGAGAACTTGTTTTTGTTCAACTTATATAAGATAAGCCCCATGTTTTGTGTGTCGTCGTTGGTTCTTGATTTAACTTTGCATATGCTTGTAGCGCTGAACCAACCCATGATAGAGTTGGCAATCAATATGTAGAGTTGTCACTTAAAACCAAAAACTGAAATCCAAATCCCGAAACGACGAAGAATTGGACCGAACCGTTGGTGAATTATTCAGAATCTGGTTTGAATTTTGGAACCATAAACAACAATGGTCCGGGTGAGGTTCTTTCATTTTATTATCTGCACCACAACCGCAACCGCAGTATACACGTCTCAAGCGGTTTCAATATTTTTAAACCGATCTGAACCTGACCGAAGCAGAACTGAACCGCAACCCGTTTATTATTATTTTTATAATATATATAATATATTATTATGGTATAATTTTTTTATAATCTATCTATAATATTTATACTATATTATATAAAAAATACTATCTCTTGGTGTAATGTCGCCAGATCGTACAAACCATCTTTGTTATAGATCAATGACACCAGTGTGATTCTCTCATTTCCCCACTCTGTCAACAAATTAGGGCTATATGTGTTCCATATTCTCTTCTTCATTACCAGTCATTATGCTCCTAGCTAAAGGCCCCTTTGTCGACCCCTTACCAACAGAGCGACGCAATCGTCCACGACAGTAGGCCTTCGATGAAGCAATCTAGAGCCATCTGTGAGTCCAGGCACTTTTAGCCACCATCCAGGAAGAGCTTTCCACTTTCAACACCTCATGTCCATTACTTTCTCTTCGCCTCACTTCTCCGCTCAACCCTGAAACAGTCATTGTGGAAGAGCAAAACATGTTAATTGGCAGGTTTCTTATCCTCTCCCCAGAATTCTTTCCTTTTCGAATATGCATTTAAAAAAAATTCTTGGTGATTGTGTCTGATGATTCAAATTATATAGTTTAAAAATAATTAAAACTATGACACATATAATTGATTGAAATCGAACAAACTTGCATAGAACCAGGCCGAACTATTAGAAGCTGGTTTGATTTTGGTTTTGTTGGACCGGAATCGGAACCGATACCGTTGACATGGTTCCAAAAATTACGTTAGAACCGAAATCCAAATCGGTCAAATAAAATAAGATTTTGATTATAATTTGAAAATCGTTACGTTAGGGGTTCACAATCTTAATAGCCATGTTACAGACATGATTGATTCAACTGTAAACTCTGCATTTTACATCAAGCAACAGCTAATGATAGAGATATGTTTGTCGTGCACTAATATTTGCTTTGTTTCCGAGCAACTTCGACAGCTATGATGTATTTAATGCGCACAGATATTTGCGTTAGAACGTTGTTATTATCAAACCATGTTTCGATATTAGCAAACCATTGTTATTAGCAAATCATCTATTTTGAAAAGGGTTATTAGCAAACTTTTTTGTTATTAGCAAACAACCAAAAAATTAAAAAAATGAACTTTTCCAGCATCGTTGAAGTGATTGCCAAAACATATAGAATTTTTCTATAAACTATTGTTACTCTTTCATTTCATTGCTTCAGAAGTATTTTTTCAATAAAGCCAAAACATTACAACTCTTCCTTATAAAGTCAAAACTTTACAACCTTTCTTTATAAAGTCAAAACATTACAACCTTTCTTCATAAAGCTAAAACATTATAACCCTTCTTTATAAACCCAAAACATTACCAACCTTCTTCATAATGCCAAAACTTTACAACTCATCTTCATAAAGCCAAAACATTACAACATTCTTTTCCTTTCTAAAAAATATTGTATGTCCTGCATAAAAATCAATCAAAATATTTTCAAAATGAGGTAGAAAATATTAAAAATAATGAAACGTCGGTTAATGACTCACCTCATTTTCTCTAGCATTGAAAACGTGAAGTGTAGGTGCTCTCCCATGAATATGAAATTGGATGATGATATGTTCTCAAAGGATGATAGATTTGATGTAGTGGACATTCATCTTTCATGCTTAGCCTGACAAAGTGATTGCTATTAATAAATCCGATGAAAATTATCTTATGCGTTGGAGGAATTAGTGAATCCAATGGAAAAAAGTTATACTTTGTGCCTTTGATACTAGAATAACTCACACATTGTAGCATGATGATATAATCAAACGCATGTCCGACATGGACATCCACTTTTCTAATAGTGCCTGTGCGGTAACACAATCTAGTGAATAAAATAATTCTTTACACCTTGAGTTACCTAAAATGTGATCATAAAGAAGGTCTTTCTTACTAATCTCAATAGCAAGATCTCTTCTTACTTTAATCTATCTTTCCGAGAAGTTCAAAGCATCGACAATAACATGATATCCACAATGTCCATCGGAGGGCACATTGAAAACATCTACCATATTGGTTGCTATTTGCGGTGGTATTTGACGGCGCACCCTGTCAAAGAATTTGTTTGTTTGGGTTGTTTGACCCCTTGATGACTTCTTCAAGTATTTCAACATATCTAGTGCATCCAACAAAACATGCTCAAAGTGGGAAGGCTCACGTTTTGTGCTTTTTAAATCTTCTTTAAACTTCTTTGTACTCCCTTTTGGTCTTCCCTTAGGTTTGCTCGGCATATATGGCTCCAAATTGAGGCTTGAACCGGATCCAATATTTCGCGTAATTTTTTATTCATCTCCAACTATTGATATTGAGAGGTGTTTTTATACCTTCTTATGATACCCTCAATCTCAATGTCTATGTCACATTTCTCACTATTTGCAATTTTCACACCTTCCATGTCTTCTATACTCAATTGCCTCCAATGGTTATGAATTAACCATAAAAGATATGTATTGTTTTGAGTGACATGTATACCTACCTCATGAGCACAAGGTAATTCCAATGTGTTTCGGGTTGTGTGTATCCAATCTTCTTCACGCGGATACTCTTTTCTCCAATATTTTTTTCATATTCAATAATTAAAGACAATGCATTAATTGAGACACGCCCAACAAGACCTGAATATAATATACTCTTGTACTCAGTGCTCGTCTGTATTGAACTATGACCAAATGCTCTTCTAATTTATGTATGTTGAAGTGTAATCATCTGATCAAAAGCCCTCCAAACCGTGTTCAAGATGCCAATAGAAACTTCAAGAAATTTTTTCAAGTGATTATGTCCACCCTCTACGCGATTTGTTGTTGATTTGCCCAAATGTAAGTATTTGTCTATCCATGTCGACACACAAAAAAACTCCTTATAAGGTTCCACCCATGTACCACTAACATATGCCACTACTTTCAGGTAATTTCCTGAATACGATGATATAATAGCATTGTAGCGCATATAGAATTCGTTCTTAGTTCTAGCTTCTACCAACTGTTGTCATACTCCGAGAAATTTTTCACACTATTTACCTTCTTTGAAATACTTCTTACAATTCGCCAAAACATTTCTATGAATGTGCACTTGACAAAAGATATGTTTAGAAGTAGGAAACACAACCTTTATGGCATTCAACAAAGCCAATTCCCTATCTATTACAAGCACAAGTAGTAGTGTGTTTAATGTAAGATGGTTTTGAAATGTTCAAGTGCCCACTTATAACTGTCCTCAGTTTCATTTGACAAGAACACAAATGCTGAGAAAAAAGACTGCTGAGTTGATGTCATACCAACAATAGATAGCAACAACATTTTATATCTGTTGGTTTTATATGTGCAATCAAGCAAGAAGACATTGGAAAACATTTTGCATAATTTGATCACGGTCGGATGTGCAAAAAACAACCTCTCCAAGATTTCTTTTTCTTCATTCACCCTACTGAAACTAACATATCCACTTTCAGTAATACATTTATATAAAAATTGTATGGGTGTACCACCTTGTAGTTTCTTCTTGTGAAATTTGAACCTCTCGTTGTATATAGTTCTTAAGACCGTCTTATTTCCAACATTTTTCTTTTTAAGGGTTGACAATATTTTCCTTGGTTTGACGTTAGAAGCAAACATATCTTGGACAATTTTTTGTTCTTCATTATCTAATCTTCCAGCATATGCATGTGCCTCTAAGTGTACCATCTGATGATTGTGTGTTCCACAATTCACTGCAAGTTTCCACCCATCACTGAAGGCTTCCTTTTGACCAATTAGCAAGAATGGACAACCACATCGTTTAGAGGTGGTCTTTGTTGAAACTGATTCCTCGATCTCCTGTGGAGTTCGCCCTTGGGGAAGGGGTGGTCTCGCGCCTACTTCACTCCTGCAAGAAAAACAACAAAGAAGATAAGGTGAAACCGACCCAAGGGCTCGGCGGGGAGGTCCCACCACAAACCCGGAAGATCTTAGAGCGCTTCCCCTCCTTAGCTAGAAGCCGAGCTAAGGTACCCTCAGAAAGCACTTGAAAACTGGAGCAGGGAGGCACCGGAAGCATGCTTTCTGGGGTACCCCTTGGGTCCTATTTATAGTTTTCAGAATCTTGACTGCCAATAACCAAAAGAACTGACCTGTAATTACCAGAAAACCCTTGGTTGGGTCTGCCAACAGCCAAACTCCGCTGTTTTGAAGGTCTATGGGCAGACCAGCGGGGGCAAAATAGTAAAAAGTACCTCATTCATCCATGCAAGCTGGGGAGCTTTGATCACCTCGGCAGGTCCTACTCGCCTACTATTGCCGAGTTCCACTACGAGGGTGCGAGCTGGGACTAGCTCGGCGGATGCCGATCTCAGGGTCGGCGAATACTGATCTTCGGTCAGCGATCGCCGATCTCTGGTCGACGAATGCCGAGCTCGGTCTCGGCCTCCTCACTGCCGAGCTCACCTTCTGCCTTTAGCCTGATCTGTCTGGTTCCTGGCGACGTTTCTCGCCGGACACGGGGTTGTACACAAACCCCGCTCTTTCTGAGCTTGCCCAAGCTCGGAAAGAAACATCCAACCCCAAGTGTGCGACGAGCGTGGGTCGGAGAGCTGGAGGGAATCTTTGGGTGGGATCCACCTGCGGATATATATGTGCACCTGCTCACCTGCCTGACTCTCGCCATTCCCCTTTGCTCTCACCCCGCCAAGATGCCTCTTCCCAAGGATATCCAAGAGCGCATAGACCGAGCTCGCCAAGCTTCCGCAGCTCGCGTGGCCGCCCTGACAGCGGTCCCTGCCAAAGCTCCTCAAGCTGATTCTGCCGAGCCCGGCTCCAAGAGGTCAAAGCCATTCCCTCAGGCGGCCGAGCCTATTTACCACGACCTGAGGGCCACCCTGGCTCGCGAGACCGGCTCCTCCACCCGAACAATTCTTGAGAAGGATTGAGAGGTTGTAGTAGTCGGCAACGACCCGAACGGTCAACTAGACGGCGGGGGCGTTGCACCGCGAGGGCCCACACCGCGAGACGACTCTTGCGGACTCACGGTTCACGGCACCGGACAACCGTCCCCAGGACCCGCCTCTTCTCTTTGGTATCCTGCCTGTGAGCTCGCAGAGGCCGAACTCGCCAGTGCGCGCCTCCCGTCCTTGCCAAACTAACGTGGCCGCGGGGGCGGGTCTGGGAACCACCCCCACCCTGGGATTCGAGCTCCTCTCACCGGGGGCTCACGGCCCAGGTCGCGAGAAGGATATGAGGTTCATCCCTCCCCACATCTCCTTTGAGTTGCCGAGCTCGTCAGGTCAATATCGCTTCACTTCTTGCCCCATGAGATTTTTTGCGTTTCTCATCTTGCTGACACTTGTCTTCACAGCTCTTCCCAACCAATCCGCCGCCGAGGAGTCCTCGCGGGCAGCCAACTACTCTCCCCTCCCTTCCCCAAGCTCGCTAAACTCTTACCTGGGTCCTGAGGTGGATCAAGGCGAGCTGACAAGGAGGGAGGTCAAGCTCCTCAAGAAGCTGGTGTGCGGGCTACGCGAGGTGCAGGGGGTCAACGAGACGCTACAATGCGACTACGCGCGTCTCGCCGATGAGGTGCGAAGCGGCCGGGCTGGCGAGCTGATGTCCCCCTCTCGGCTCCTGGACGAGATAGACGACTGTATCTCGGTGGCGCAGAGGAATTCGGGAAGGATCCGCGAGCTGCTCCGCGTGCGGCAGTCTGGGGCGCGGGGGTCGTGAGGCCGGGGTAGGTAAGTGGGTGGCTCCTTTGCCGAGCCGACCGGTACTCGCATCCCGATGATCCCCCTGTTCGCGCGCTCCGTCCTTTGGTTCCTGAACTTTATTTCTGTAATAAGTAGCCTTTTTAGAATATTCTTGGACATGCTATTCAAATAATGTACTGCAATGTTTGACTTAGCCTTGGTTGGGATGCGCCGGAATTCAGCGAGCTGGGGTGGCGAGCTGGGGTGGCGAGCTGTGGTGGCGAGCCGATCCGATTGGTCGGCCTGCCCCAGATTTCGTTTCCTATAAATATCCCCCCTCACCTACCCCGTACTGTGCCTTTATTGCTTTGTTTCCCTTTCTCCATGCTTCATTCTCTTCCTGCTCGCGCTTCGCTCGTTCCTCCGCGATCATGGGCAAGACCAATCCAGACGCCGATGGCCTCTCCAAGTGCGCGCTACACTTCACAGACTATTGCTTCTTCGATGGGCACACCAGCGAGGAGGAGCTCGCAGAATTCAAGGCCGCATATATACCGCCGGGTTTCGAGGAGCGCAGGCCGGGGGAGGGGGAAGCTATTAACACATTCTACGAGGACGAGCTCTCCTTCCCCATCTCGCATTTCGAGGTGGGGTTGCGCCTCCCCCTCTGGCCGTAGATCCGGCAAATCTTGAAATACTACGGCGCGGTACCCGCCCAGCTGAACTCCAACGCTGTCGCAATGATGGTAGCGTTCGTGAGCTATCTCCGGCGGGAGAAGATCGAGTTCAACCTGACAGTGTTCAAGAAGCTGTTCTCCTACAAGGCGACACCGCATGGGGTTGCCTACTTCGGCGTCTCGCTGATCAAGGTTTGTGAGATCGCGAACAAGCATCACACCTGGATGACCAAGATCGCCTTCATCAAGGGCGATCGCGGAAACAACCCCTACTCGCCCCAGCAAAAAGGCGAGGAGGTTTACCGCCCACCTGCTGTGTCCGGCTACAAGGCCGAGCTCCGCAAGTACTTCCTCCACAAGGACTTCGAGGTCGCCTTCCTGCTGTTCTACCCGGCGAAGGTACTGCTCTCTCCTCATCTTGTCGGGCTCGCCCGATCGCCGAGCTCGCCATATTGTTGTTGAATCAATTCTAATTTTTCTTCAAGTATTTCCCTTGCAGGGGAGCGGATTATTCCTACGAACCCGCCGTTTGCGGATCCGGGGTCACACCCGGACCTCTTTGCCCGCGATAAAGTGGCAACGGCGGCCTGCCGAGATGAGGCGGCCCTCTCTCAATCCTCTTCTAGCAAGAGGCGACCTGAGGACGCGGGGTCGAACACGCCACACCACCAACGACCTCTTAAGAAGATGCGGAGGGCCCTGTTGGCTCCGCGGGGGAAACAACAACAACATCAACGGCCCAGCCCCAAGTACATCAGCTCGTCGGAGACCCCTCCCGACGCGTTGCCGGAGAGCCCGCTGAAGGAGACTACCAGCAAGGGCCGGAAAAATGGCGAGAGCCCCAACTCCACAGTGGCGATCTCCCCTCCTCCATCGGCGAAGAGGGTGGCACGCAAGGGCGCGGTGCCGAAGCAACACCCCCTCTTCAACTTCGGCGGGCGGTGGAAGGACTCGACGGGCGAGCCCATGCTGCAGTGGGATGAGCTCGATCATCGAGTCTCCATCTCCACCCTGCACCCCTCCTGGCATGACCACGAGCCTGCCACCGGCCATGCCTATGCCCTCAGCTTCGGACTTTATGGCCGCGAGGATGCCGAGGCCTACAAGCATATGAACCTCCGGCAGCTCGGCCACGAGGGTCTGCAGGCCCATTTCCGGACCCTGGAGCTCCACCATATGCTGGCACGCCGCAGTTTTGCCCTCAGCCACCAACTCCAAAAGGCTGAGAAGGCTCGCGACATCGCCAAGGACAAGGTTGCTGACCAGGCGAGGAAGCTCGGCATAGCGGAGGGTCTACTCGCCCAAGCCGTCGGTGGGCTGGTAAGTGCCAAGCTCTAATCTTCTCTTTTACTTAGATCATTTTGCGCTGAAACCAGACTGAATTTTCTCTTTACCAGGATGCCAAGGCTGCAGGGGAGCTTCAGGCTCCCAATGCCGAGCAGGGGGAGGAGATCAGCCAGCTGCGCACACGCCTCGCCGAGCTGGAGGGCGCGAACACGAAGCTGAAGGAGGAGTAACAGCACCTCCTCTGCGAGTTCCGCCGCCAGGCGGAGATCTTCTTCCCGCCTCACGACATCGACCCTACCCTCCCCTATAAGAGCCCGCGGATCTTTGGCGAGGCCGACCTCGCCGAAAGACTGCAGATCAACTCCATCCAAGCCGCCGAGTGCACCCTCTAAATGATGAAGGAATCGGGGGTGCTGGTGGAGGGATGCGAGGTTATCTCGGCCCGGGACCTGATGCCGAGCTTGTTCCCGGCAACACCGCCCAGCGAGAAGGAAGACAGCTTGGATATGATGTTTGGGAAGAGCTTCCAGGATCCGTCGGGTGAAGGCGATGACCAGGACGGGGGGGGGGGGGGGGGGGGGGCGAGGACTGAAGATAGCTTTTACTTTTCCTTTCCTTTTCCTATTTTGTTTACTTGCCGAGGTGAGCCCCCCTATAACTACTTTTGTAGGACACTTGCTTAATGAAAGAGTTTTTGATCATACCCGTGTCACTTCTCTTTTCCCTTTTTATTTGTACTTTGTTTGTTATGCTCTGAATACCCGCGAGTGCTTCCCTAGGCGACCTCGCCGAGCCAGGTTCCGCGAATAGGGTAGTGAGGAGTGCGCGCCCGCGAGTGGGTACGTGTTGAGTGCTCGCCGAGCCCCAAGCGATTCGGGAGCAGGGTGCTCCCCACCCTTGTCACGCCACTTTAACTTGCTCGCGAGCCGTCTAGGTTGAACTCAGAAAGAAGAGAAAATCTTCTAAGTAAAATAGGCAAAGGGGTGAGGTGCCCCGTCTTGGCTCGCCTTCCTTCAGCGAGCCCCGGGCTCACCTCCTCTTTGCTGATGCCGAATTGGGGTTGGCGAGTCCAAACTCGCCTGAGCAGAGTCCTCCCGCTAATGCCGAGCTGGGTTAGGTGAGCCCAACCTCGCCTATACAGAACCCCTTTTCCTTTGCTCCTTGGCACTTCAAACTTCTTGATCTCTTCCTAGAAATCTCAAGGCCGACACCATCGAGTGACTTCCAGGCCTGCGGGCTAGATGAGAGCCTGACAGCGGGATCTGCTCGAGGCCAAGGATGACACCGAGTGACTTCCGGCCACGCCAGCTAGGTGAGAGCCTGACAGCGGGATCTGCTCGGGGTCCAAACACATTCAATCGAATGACTTCCGGCCCCGTCAGCTAGGTGAGAGCCTGACAGCGGGATCTGCTCGAGGCCAAGGATGACACCAAGTGACTTCCGGCCCTGTCAGCTAGGTGAGAGCCTGGCAGAGGGATCTGCTCGGGGTCCAAACACATTCTATCGAGTGACTTCCAACCCTGTCAGCTAGGTGAGAGCCTGACAGCGGGATCTGCTCGAGGCCAAGGATGACACCGAGTGACTTCCGGCCCAGCCAGCTAGGTGGGAGCCTGGCAGCGGGATCTTCTCGGGGTCCAAACACATCCCATCGAGTGACTTCCGGCCCTGTCAGCTAGGTGGGAGCCTGACAGCGGGATCTGCTCGAGGCCAAGGATGACACCGAGTGACTTCCAGCCCTGCCAGCTAGGTGAGAGCCTGGCAGCGGGATCTGCTCGGGGTCCAAACACATTCCATCGAATGAATTCCGACCCTGTCAGCTAGGTGAGAGCCTGACAGCGAAATCTGCTCGAGGCCAAGGATGACACTGAGTGACTTCCGGCCCTGCCAGCTTGGTGAGAGCCTGGCCGCAGGATCTGCTCGGGGTCCAAACACATCTCATCGAGTGACTTCCGGCCCTGTCAGCTAGGTGGGAGCCTGACAGCGGGATCTGCTCGAGGCCAAGGATGACACCGAGTGACTTCCGGCCCTGCCAGCTAGGTGAGAGCCTGGCAGTGGGATCTGCTCGTGGTCCAAACACATTCCATCGAGTGACTTCCGGCCCTATCAGCTAGGTGGAAGCCTGACAGCGGGATCTGCTCGATGCCAAGGATGACACCGAGTGACTTTCGGCCCTACCAGCTAGGTGAGATCCTGACAGCAAGATCTGCTCGGGGTCCAAACACATTCTATTTCTCTATGCAGGCTAGCTATGACAGTACTGGAGTGTTTAAGAAATTTATTATAATCAAAGTATCACTTACATGCTTCAGGGGAAAAAAACATTTTAAGTCGTCACCACACCAGGTGAGACTCAGGGTCTCGCCCTCTACATTTTGGAGTCGATAGCCTCCTGACTTCAAAGATTCCTTTACGATAAACGTTCCCTCCCAGCTGGGATTGAGCTTCCCCACGAATGCCGACCTCCCTGCTGCATCCACCTTCTTCAGCACCAAGTCCCCTTCCACAAACTACTTGACCTTGACATGCTTGTCAAAGTACTTGGCCATTCTTCTTTTCACCTCCTCCTGTCGGATGACGGAAAGGTCCCTCGGCTCTTCCACAATATCAAGGGAGAGCCTCAGCTCCTCCTCATTCTCTGCCCGCCATTCCTCTCTGCCTTCCTTGGCCGTGACGATTCGAGGTGTTCGGATGTCAAATTCTATGGGTAGCACTGCCTCGCACCCATGGGAGAGCTTGAAGGGGGTCTCTTCAGTGGCCATGTTGGTGGTGGTTCTTAGGGCCCAGAGAACCGCGGGGAGTTGCTCCACCCAACTCCCCTTCAAGATCTCCACCTTCTTCTTGAGGAGGTTGACGATGATCTTGTTCACGGCCTCCACCTGCCCGTTGCTCCTGGGATGATGGACCGAGGCGAACCTGAGGTCAATTCCAAGCTGCTCGCAGAAGCTAGTGAGCTCGGCGCTGGCGAATTGAGGCCCGTTGTCTGTGACAATGGCCTGGGGCAACCCATGGCGACAGATGATCTCCCCCTAAACAAAGTTCCTGATTACCTGGGAGGTCACCTTGGCCAGTGCCTTCACTTCTAACCACTTGGAAAAGTAATCGATCATCACTAGGAGGAACCTCCTCTGCCCACTAGCTTGGGGAAACGTCCCAACCAAATCCATTCCCCAAATTACGAAGGGCCAGGGGGCTGTGGTACTCTTGAGTCGCTGGGCCGGCTGTAGCTGGAGGGGGGCAAACAGCTGGCACTTATGACACCTCCTCGCAAACTTCGCGGTGTCTTGGCTTAGGGTGGGCCAGAAGTACCCCTGCCAGACTATTCTCCCTTCCAGGGTCCGACTACCGGAGTGGCTCCCACACTCTCCGGAGTGGACTTCCTCCAAGATCCTCTGTACCTCCTCCTCGGCCACGCAACGGGCCAACATCCCCGAGAGTGTCTTCCTGCACAGCTGCCCATCCTGGAGGAGGTAATACGCTGACTTGTGTCTTAGCTTCTTCTTATCTGCCCCCTCCGGATACTCTCCCGTGGAGAGGAAAGTCACAACTAGGTCCATCCACGAAGCTTGTTGATCAATTTCCATGAGCTCCCCCTCTTCGATGGAGGGGTGGAACAGGTCGGTGATGGTGCCCCCCACCTGGGGACCATGCTTTGCTAGTTGGTCGTCTTGTTCATTTTCTTCCCTGGGCACGTGTTAGATGGAGAAGGTTTGTAAAGCGCCTATGACCCCCTTCACTTTGGCTAAGTATAATCGCAGGGCAGGCTCCCTTGCCTCGAACTCCTCGTTGATCTCGGAAGCTACCACCATGGAGTCGGTGAGGACCTCTGTACAACCCCGTGTCCGGCGAGCAAGGTCACCAGGGTCTAGGCAGATCGGGCTGAGGACAATAGGTGAGCTCGACAGTAAAGGGGGAGAGCCTGACCTCGGCATCCGTCGACCAGAGATCGACGATCGGCGACCCCGAGTTCGGCATATGCCGAGCGAGACACAACTCGCGTCCTCGCAGTGGAGCTCGGCAGCAGTAGGCGAGCAGAACATTCCGAGGTGGTCAAAGCTCCCCAGCTCCCCTGGATGTATGAGGTACTTTTTACTGTTTTTCCCCCGCTGGTCTGCCCATAGCCCTTCAAAACAGCGGAGTTTGGCTGTTGGCAGACACAACCAAGGGTTTTCTGGTAATTTCAGGTCAGTTCTTTTGGTTATTGGCAGTTCGGATTTCAAAAACTATAAATAGGACCCAAGGGTACCCCAGAAAGTAGGTTCTGCCCTGTGCTCTCCTGCTCCAATCTTCAAGTGCTTTCTGAGGGTACCTTAGCTCGGCTTCTAGCTAAGGAGGGGAAGCGCTCTGAGATCTTCTGGGTTTGTGGTGGGACCTCCCCCGCCGAGCCCTTGGGTCTGTGTCACCTCGTCTTCTTTGTTGTTTTGCTTGCAGGATCGAAGTAGGTGCGAGACCACCCCTTCCCCACGGGCAAAATCCATGAGAGATCGAGGAATCGGTTTCAACATTTTGTTGCGGTGAGTGTGGACAGTGGTCAGTGCAGAAAAGCTTCAGCGAGTTCAATGACAGGAGGACAAGGATCTGACAGGCAGAACTCACCCCCCCCCCCCGCCTCTCGCAATGGTGGGGATGTTGGAATACTTCAGGAACGAGGTGCTGGGTCTCGTCAAGTTCGCATTCGGCGCGCAGGCCGAGTGCTCGACTCCGGTGGCCCAGATCGCGGCCGCCCCCTCTTTGGGCGAGGACGCTCCCGGCCGGTGAGCTGGGAAGGAGGTGGCCGAGGAAGGCCGGGGGTGCGAGCTCCCAGGGCGCGAGCTCTTCCCCGGCTCGGCAGGCCGAGGCTGGTTCGGCGAGCTGGGCTCGCGAGACTCGCCAGCTCGCCCAGTGGGGGGAGGCAGTCCTTTCAGTGAGCTGGTCTCCTCGGCTCCAGTCCCAGATGGGTTCAAGAAACCCGAGATATCTTACTACACTGGGAAGGGAGACCCGGTCCAGCATGTCCAGTGGTTCGAGGATGTGGTCTCCATCCGTCAGATATCAGACGGATTCAAATGCCGACTCTTCGCTATCACCCTCCGGGAGAAGGCAAGGGAGTGGTTCCACCAGCTCCCGGCCAGCTCCATCTACTGCTTCGAGGACCTGCGTCGAGGGTTCATGCTGAGATTCACCACCTCGAAGAAGAGGAAGAAGGAGTCCGAGTCTTTGTTCCACATTAAGCAAGGGGTGAACGAGACATTGGGGAGCTATGTGGACTGATTTCAGGAGGAAGTTACTCAGGTCCAAGAGATGCCGGGCCATTGTCTGATGATGGCCTTTACCCTGGGCCTGCAGCAGGGGTTCTTCCGAATGGAGCTGAAGAGAGTTCCTCCCCTCTCCTATGAGGAATTGATGGAGAGGGAGGCAAGAGAAGTCAACGGGGAAGCGTCAAACCCGGAGTTTGCAAGGAAGCTGGCCAGGTGGGCCACGGAGGAAGAGAAGGAGTCGAGAGGACGAAAGGCGCAGGAGGAAAGAAGAGGTGAGCCAAGCCAGAGGGTGCAAAGGTAGCTCTAGTGGCAGCAGCAGCCGAGGTGGGGGCATCAGGAGCCCGACCATTGGCTAGGCTGGAGACTTGAGTGGCAGGGGCAGGGGCCACAGAGAGGATACTACGGAAGGGGTCACCACCAGGGGAGGCAAGATCAGTTCCACTCTCCGGGCTGGAGGCAGGGCCAGAGGCCCCGGCTCCCCGACCAGGAGGAGGCCATGGCCATAGCCTTGGGAGCAAGGTGGGGGATCATGAGGAGGAGGAGAAGGGAAGTCAGGGTGGAGCTGCACTATTGCGACTTCCATCAGGAAGAGGTGCATGCCACAGCCACATGCCCGGAGTTCCTTGAGATGAGAAGGAATCGGGAACAACAACGGCAGCAGCAGCAGGGAGGATGGCAAGAAGTGAGGAACGAGGAGGTCCTGCTTCGGGCGGAGGAGGATCGGTGCGAAGATCGGGTGGATGTTGGAACCCGAGAGGGGATCAGAGTGATCAACGGTGGAGTAGGGGTCGAAGCCTCCCGCAAGGAAAGCCTCCACACCATGTACCGGCGAAGCGTCGCCTCCACATCCCAAACCCCGCCTCCGGAGGAGAGGATCACTTTCTCTAGGAGCGATATGCCGGACCACGAGGACCCATTCTGCGATGCGCTGGTCATTAAGGCAGCCATCGAGAACTTCACCGTCTCTCGAATCCTCGTGGACAACGGGAGCTCCGTCAACGTCGTCTTCAAAAAGGTGCTTGACGCAATGAAAGTGGAGGCTAAGAGGGTGTTGGCCTCAGACGGGCCCTTGTTCGGGTTTTCAGGAGTAAGGAAGGAAGTAGAGGGAGGAGTTGGTCTCCATGTCACCTTGGGGGGGGGGGGGGGGGGCAGTCCTAAAACTGCAAGTTCGTCATTGTGGACGCCCCCAGCAGCTATAGCGCCATCTTCAGGAGGCCCCTTATCAGCGCCTTCCACTGCGTCCCCTCATATTTCCATCAGTGCTTGAAGTTCAACGCTGAGGGGGTCCTGGTCACGGTCAGGGGGGACCCAAAGGTGGCGCGGGAGTGTTATGTCACTGCAGTGAACACCATCTCCTGGCAGGAGGGAGCCGAGGAGATGGGGAGAAGTATGGAGGAGGTCTAGCAGGAAGCAGGAGGGGAGGAGCTGGATGTGAAGGACTGCGCAGAGGAGGCGGCAGGAGGAGATCTGGAGGAGGTGGCCGAAGTGAGGGCCGTGGGAGGAGAGATGGAGGTAGAGGTCCCCGTTCTGAAGGAAGGGGATGCCGAGGGATGGGGGGAGCAATCCAGACTGGAGGCAGCAGAGGAAGTGGTGGAGCTGGAGGTGCTCACCCGAGGAGGCCGGATGGAGAAGATCCACGTCAGCGGAGGGCTGACCCCGGAGGACCAAGGCAGGATGCTGGAGTGCATCCAGAAGAACGTGGACATCTTCGCTTGGAACGCCGCGGAGATGCCGGGGGTTGACGCGGATGTGGCCTGCCACCGCCTCAACCTGGACCCGGGAACACGCCCCGTTTAGCAGAAGAAGAGGTCCACTGCGAACAAGCTGGCAGAGCCCGTCAGGGAGGAGGTGGCGAAACTCCTCAAGGTCGGCTTCGTGTCTGAGATTCAGTACCCCGGCTGGGTCTCCAACGTGGTTATGGTTAAAAAAGGAGACGGCCGATGGAGGATGTGTATCGATTTTTCCTTACTTAATAAAGCTTATCCTAAAGACTGTTATCCTTTGCCTCGAATCGACGCGCTGGTTGACTCAGCCATCGGTTATTCTGTAATGAGTTTTTTAGATGCTTTTTCAGGTTATCATCAGATCAGAATGCACCCCCCAGACATCAAGGATGTCTCATTCATCACAGGGGATGGATGCTACTGCTACAAGATGATGCCCTTCGGGCTGAAGAACATCAGGGCAACCTACCAGAAAATGATGGATAGGGTTTTCAAGGAGCAGAGGGGGAGGAATTTGGAGGTGTATGTAGATGACCTCATGATCAAAAGCTGGGATGTGGACTCCCACCTCCGGGACCTGGAAGTGACTTTCACCACCCTGCGTAAATACAAGATGTGGTTGAATCCCCTGAAATGTGTCTTCGGGGCCAGCAGGGGAAAGTTCTTGGGGCACCTCCTCACCCCCGCGGGGGTCGAGCCCAATCCAGATATGGTCAGGGCTATCTTGGAGCTGGGGTCCCCGCGGAATGCAAAGGAGGTCCAACGGCTGACGGGGAAGCTAGTAGGGCTGAGTCGCTTCCTTTCTCGGGCAGGGGAGAAGTGCTCCCCCTTCTTCAAAATGCTAAGGGGTGGTCAGAGGTTTGAATGGACCAAGGAGTGCGAGGAGGCATTCCAGGCCCTCAAAGTGCAGTTGACACAGGCTCCGCTGCTCCAAGGGCCGAAGGAGGGGGAAGACCTCTTCTTATATCTGGGGGTCGGGGCGGAGGCCTTGAGCTCGGTTTTAGTTCGTGAAGAGGGGAAGAGGCGGCTCCCTATTTATTACCTGAGTCGGGTCCTAAGGAAGGCCGAGCTCCGGTATCCGATTTTGGAGAAACTAGCCTTCGCCCTGATCATCTCGTCTCGGAGGCTGCGACCTTACTTCCAAGCACACTCAATCCGAGTGGTGACCGACCACCCTCTCCGCAACATCTTCGATGGGGTGGAGCATTCAGGCAGGCTGGCTAAGTGGTCAGTGGAGCTGAGCGAGTTCGACATCTCCTTCGTTCCGAGGCTCTCGATCAAAGCTCAGGCGATGGCCGACTTCTTGGCCGACTACGTAGTTGAAGTGGCGGAGGAAGAACTCACCCGCCCAACTCCTTGGAAGGTAAGGGTGGATTGTGCCTCGGGAAGGCATTCCCTGGGAGTAGGGGTAATCCTGGAAAGCCCTCAAGGGACTCGGATTGAGCAAACGGTGGTGGTGCACTTTCCCATTACCAACAACCAGGCCGAGTACGAGGCCGTGATAGCAGGGCTTCGCCTGGCCAGGGAGCTGGGGGTGTCGGATGTGGAGGTTCTTACTGAATCCATGGTAGTAGCTTCCCAGATCAACGGGAAGTTCGAGGCAAGGGAGCCCACCCTGCGATTGTACTTGGCCAAGGTGAAGGGGGTCATTGCACTTTTCAAACTTTCACCATCTGACACGTGCCCAGGGAAGAGAATGAACAAGCCGATCAGCTAGCGAAGCATGGTCCCCAGGTGGGGGGCACCATCACCGACCTGTTCTGCCCCTCCATCAAAGAAGGAGAGCTCATGGAAATCGACCAACAAGCTTCGTGGATGGATCCAGTTGTGATTTTCCTCTCCACGGGAGAGTACCCGGAGGGGGTAGATAAGAAGAAACTGAGGCACAAGTCAGCATACTACCTCCTCCAGGATGGGCAGCTATACAGGAAGACCCTCTCAGGGATACTAGCCCGCTGCGTTATCGAGGGAGAAGTACGAAGGATCTTGGAGGAAGTCCACTCCGGGGAATGTGGGAGTCACTCCGGTAGTCGGACCTTGGAAGGGAGGATAGTCAGGCAAGGGTATTTCTGGCCCACCCTGTGCCGAGACGCCTCAGAGTTCGCAAGAAGATGTCATAAGTGCCAGATGTTTGCCCCTCTCCAGCTACAGCCGGCCCAGCGACTCAGAAGTATCACGGCCCCAAGGCCCTTCGCAATTTGAGGAATGGATTTGGTTGGACCATTCCCTCAAGCCAGCGTTTAGATAAGGTTCCTCCTAGTAATGATTGACTACTTCTCTAAGTGGATGGAGGTGAAGGCGCTGGCCAAAGTGACCTCCGAGGTGATCAGGAACTTTGTTTGGGGGGAGATCATCTGTCGCCATGGGCTGCCCCAGGCCATCGTCACGGACAACGGGCCCCAGTTCGCCAGTGCCGAATTCACCAGCTTCTGCGAGCAGCTTGGAATCGACCTCAGGTTCGCCTCGGTCCATCACCCCAGGAGCAACGGCCAGGTGGAGGCCGCAAACAAGATCATCCTCAACCTCCTCAAGAAGAAGGTGGAGAATTTGAAGGGGAGCTGGGTGGAGCAGCTTCCCACAGTTCTTTGGGCCCTAAGGACCACCCCCAACACAGCTACGGGAGAGACCCCCTTCAAACTCTCCCATGGATGCGAGGAAGTGCTCCCCGTAGAATTCAAAGTCCAAACACTGCGAGTCGTTACGACCAAAGAAGGCCGTGAGGAATGGAAAGCGGAGAATGAGGAGGAACTGAGGCTCTCCCTTGACATGGTGGAAGAGGTGAGGGTCCTTTTCACTATCCGGCAGGAGGAGGTGAAAATAAGAATGGCCAAGCACTTTGACAAGCATGTTAGGGTCAAGCAGTTCGTGGAAGGGGACTTGGTGCTGAAGAAGGTGGATGCAGCAGGGAGGTCAGCATCCATAGGGAAGCTCAATCGCAGCTGGGAGGGACCATTCATCGTAAAGGAAGCCTTGAGGTCAGGGGGCTATCGACTCCAAAATATAGAGGGCGGGACCCTGAGTCTCACCTGGAGTGTTGACGACCTAAAACGATTTTTCCCCTGAAGCATGTAAGCGACACTTTGATTATAATAAATTTCTTCAACTCTCTAGTATTATCATAGCTAGCATGCATAGAGGAATGGAATGTGTTTGGACCCCGAGAAGATCCCGCTGCCGGGCTCTCATCTAGCTGGCTGGGCCGGAAGTCACTCGGTGTCATCCTTAGCCTCGAGCAGATACCGCTGTCAGGCTCTCACCTAGCTGACAGGGCCGGAAGTCACTCGATGGAATGTGTTTGGACCCCGAGAAGATCCCGCTGCCAGGCTCTCATCTAGATGGCAGGGCCAGAAGTCACTTGGTGTCATCCTTAGCCTCAAGTAGATCCCGCTGTTAGGCTCTCACCTAGCTGACAAGGTCGGATGTCACTCGATGGAATGTGTTTGGACCCCGAGAAGATCGCGCTGTCGGGCTCTCATCTAGCTGGCAGGGCCGGAAGTCACTCGGTGTCATCCTTAGCCTCGAGCAGATCCCGCTGTCAGGCTATCACCTAGCTGACAGGGCCGGATGTCACTCGATGGAATGTGTTTGGACCCCGAGAAGATCCTACTGCCAGGCTCTCATCTAGCTAGCAGGGCCGGAAGTCACTCGCTGTCATCCTTAGCCTCGAGCAGATCCCGATGTCAGGCTCTCACCTAGCTGACAGGGCCGTATGTCACTCGATGGAATGTCTTTGGACCCCAAGAAGATCCCGCTGCCGGGCTCTCATCTAGCTGGCAGGGCCGGAAGTCACTCGGTGTCATCCTTAGCCTCGAGCAGATCCCGCTGTCAGGCTCTCACCTAGCTGACAGGGCCGGAATTCACTCGATGGAATGTGTTTGGACCCCGAGAAGATCCCGCTGCCTGGCTCTCATCTAACTGGCAGGGCCGGAAGTCACTCGGTGTCATCATTAGCCTCGAGCAGATCCCGCTGTCAGGCTCTCACCTAGCTGACAGGGCCGGATGTCACTCGATGGAATGTGTTTGGACCCCGAGAAGATCCCGCTGCCAGGCTCTCATCTAGCTGGCAGGGCCGGAAGTCACTCGGTGTCATCCTTAGCCTCGAGCAGATCCCACTGTTAGGCTCTCACCTAGCTGACAGGGCTGGATGTCACTCAGTGGAATGTGTTTGGACCCCAAGAAGATCCCGCTGCCAGGCTCTCATCTAGCTGGCAGGGCCGGAAGTCACTCAGTGTCATCCTTAGCCTCGAGCAGATCCCGCTGTCAGGCTCTCACCTAGCCGACAGGGCCGTATGTCACTCGATGGAGTGTGTTTGGACCCCGAGAAGATCCCGCTGCCAGGATCTCACCTAGTAGGCAGGGCCGGAAGTCACTCGGTGTCATCCTTAGCCTCGAGCAGATCCCGCTGTCAGGCTCACCTAGCTGACAGGGCCGGAAGTCACTCGATGGTGTCGGCCTCGAAATCGTTAGATAAAGATCAAAGTCTCAGTGCCAGGGAGAAAGGGGGAAAGGGTTCTGTCAAGGCGAGCTCGGGCTCGGCAAATCCAGCTCGACATGATCAAAAAGGAAGGGAAGCCAGGCTAGAGGACTCTGCATGAGCAAGTATGGACTCGTCATTCTCGGCTCGGCATTGGCAAGTAGGTCGCGGACCCGGGCCTCGCCAAAGGAGGGCGAGCCGGGCCGGGGCACCTCACCCCTTTGCCTGTTTGACTTGGAAAATTTTCCTTTTTTCGGGTTCAACCTGGATGGCTCGCGTGCGAGTTATGGTCGCGTAGGGAAGCGCATCCACTCGCGGGCGCGGTCTCATAACGCATCCACTCGCGGGCGCGCTCTCATAACTACTCTACTCGCGGAACCTGTCTCAGCGTGGTCGCATAGGGAAGCGCTCGCATATATTCAGAGCACAACAAACAGAGTAAAGAGAAAAGAAAAGGAAGTGGCACGGGTATGATCAAAAACCATCATTAATTGTTTACAAAAAGTAATTACAGGGGGGCTCACCTCGGCGAGTGAACAAGAAAGGAAAAAAAATACAGGCTACCCTCGGGCCTCGCCCCCTCCGCCGGACTGGTCCTCGCCGTCACCCGAAGGATCCTGGAAGCTTTTCCCAAACATCGCGTCCAGGCTGTCTTCCTTCTCGCTGGGCGGCGTTGCCGGGAATAGGCTCGGCATCAGTTCCCGAGCCGAGATCCCCTCGCACCCCTCCACCAGCACCCCAGAATCCTTATCATCTGGAGGGTGCACTCGGTGGCTTGGATGGAGTTGATCCGCAATCTCTCGACGAGGTCGGCCTCGCCAAAGATCCGCGGGCACTTATAGGGGAGGGTGGGGTGGAGGTCGTGAGGCGGGAAGAAGATCTCCACCTGGCGACGGACCTCACTGAGGAGGTGCTGATTCTCCCACTTCAGCTTCGTGTTCGCGCCCTCCAGCTCGGCAAGGTGTGCACGCAGATGGCCGATCTCCTCCCCCTGCTCAGCATTACGAGCCTGGAGCTCCCCCGCAGCCTTGGCATCCGCGGCCAGGAGTGCATGCAGTTGGCTGACCTCCTCCCCCAGCTCGGCGTTGCGAGCCTGAAGATCCCCAGTGGTCTTGGCATCCTGGAAAAGAGTCCATTTAGTAGCAGCACAAAATATTCTAGGTAAAAAAAGGAGAACGGCGCTTGACACTTACCAGCCCGCTGGCGGCTTGGGCGAGTAGACGCTCCGCTATGCCGAGCTTCCTTGCCTAATCGGTGACCTTATCTTTGGCGAGGTCGCGAGCCTGCTCAACCTTTTCGAGTTGGTGGCTGAGGGCAAAGCTGCGGCGTGCCAGCATGTGGTGCAGCTCCAGGGTCCGCAGGTGGGACTGAAGGCTCTCATGGCCGAGCTGCCGGAGGGTCATCCTTTTGTAGGCCTCGGCATCCTCCCGGCCATATAGGCCGAAGCCGAGGGCGTAGGCGTGACCGGTGGCAGGCTCGCGGTCGTGCCAGGAGGGTTGCAGAGTGGAGACGGAGACTCGATGAGCGAGCTCGTCCCACTGCAGCATGGGCTCGCCCGCCGAGTCCTTCCAACATGCGGCGAAGTTGAAGAGGGGGTGTTGCTTCGGCGGCGCGCGCTCGTGGGCAGCCCTCTTCACCGATGGAGGAGGGGAGATCGCCACCGTGGAAGAGGGGCCCTCGCCACCTTTCCGCCCCTTGCTGGTTATCTCCTTCAGCGGGCTCTCCGGCGACGCATCGGTAGGGGTCGCTGACGAGCTGATGTACTTGGGGCTGGGCTGTTGTTGTTGTTGTTGTTGCCCCCGCGGAGCCAGCAGGGCTCTCCGCATCTTCTTCATTTGTCGATGGCCGAATGGAGGGTTCGATCCCGCGTCCTCAGGTCGCCTCTTGCTGGAAGAGGGTTGCGAGAGGGCCGCCTCATCTCGGCAGGCCGCCGCCGCCGCCTTCTCGCGAGCAAGAGGGTCGGCAGGGAGCCCCGGATCCGCGAACGGCGGGTTCACGGGGATTATTCGCTCCCCTGCAGGAAAACACTCCGAAAAAGTTAGGAATTTAACAATAATATGGCGAGTTCGGCGGGTAGGCGAACTCGGCAAGATGAGGAGGGAAGCATACCTTCGCCGGGCAGAACGGGGGGAAGCGCGTCGAGGCCCCTCTGCAGGAAGGCGACCTCGAAATCTTTATGGAGGAAGTATTTGTGGAGCTCGGCGTCGTTGCCGGACACGGCCGGCGGGCGGTACACCTCCTCACCCTTCTGATGAGGCGAGTAGGGGATGTTGCCGAGATCTCCCTGGATGAAGGCGATCTTGGTCATCCAGGTGTGGTGCTTATTCGCGATCTCGCGAACTTTGATTAGCGAGCCGCCGTAGTAGGCGACCCCGTCCGACGTCGTCTTGTAGGAGAAGAGCTTCCTGAACACCGTCAGGTTAAACTCGATCCTCTCCTGCCGGAGGTAACTCGCGAACGCCACCATCATCGCGATGGCTTTGGAATTCAGCTGTGCGGGCACGACCCCGTAATATTTTAATATTTGCCGGATCTCCAGCCACAGGGGGAGGCATAACCCCACCTCGAAATGTGAAAGGGGGAAGGCGAGCTCGTCCTCATAAAAGGTATTGATGGCCTCCCCCTGTTTCGGCCTGCGCGCCTCAAAGCCCGGCGGAACGCGCTCTGCTACAAACTCAGCGAGCTCCTCCTCGCTAGTGTGCCCCTCAAAGAAGTAATAGTCCGTGAAGTGCTGGGCTCACTTGGAGCGGCCGTCGGCATCTGGATTCGCCTTGCCCATGTTCGCAGAGGCAGAGGTAGACCGCGAGCAGGAAACAAAAAAGCGCACGGAGAAGGGAAAAAGCAATAAAGGCACAGTACGAGGCAGGTGGGGGGGGGGGGCTATTTATAGGAAAAGAAATTTGGGGCAGGCTGTCCAATCAACACAGCTCACCGCCCTAGCTTGCCACCCCAGCTCGCCTCCCCGGCTCGCCGACTTCCGACGCATCCCCACCAAGGCTAAGTCGAACATTGCAGCATTTTATTTAAATAACATGGTCAAGAATATTCTAAGAGTTATTTATTACAGAAATAAAGTTCAGGATTTAAAAAGTAGGGCGCGCAAGCAGGGAGGGCATCGGGATGCGAGTGCCGGTCGGCTCGGCAAAGGAGCCGCTCACTTACCTACCCCGGCATCGCGACCGCCGCCCCCCAGGGTGCCGCGCGCGGAGCAGCTCGCTGATCCTTCCGGAATTCCTCTGCGCAACCGAGAGACCGTCGTCTATCTCGTCCAGGAGCCGGGAGGGGGACATCAGCTCGTCAGCTTGTCCACGATGCCCCTCGTTAGCAAGACGCGCGTCGTCGCGCTGCAGCGTCTCGTTGACCCCCTGTACCTCGTGCAGCCCGCACACAAACTTTTTGAGGAGCTTGACCTCCCTCCTCTTCAACTCGCCTTGATCCACCTCAGGACCCAGGTAAGAGTCCAGCGAGCTCGGGGAAGGGAGGGGAGAATAGTGGGCTGCCCGCGAGGATTCCTCGGCAGCCGATTGACTGGGAAGAGCTGTGAAGACAGGTATTAGCAAAAAGAGGCAGAAAAAACTCGTGGGGCGAGAAGTCAAGCAAGACTGACCAGACGAGCTCGGCAGATCGAGGGAGGTGCGGGGAGGTATGAACCTCAGATACTTCTCGCGACCTGGGTCGCGAGCTCCCGGCGAGATGAGCTCGAATCCTGGGGTGGGAATGGTCCCCAGACCCGCCCCCGCGACCACGTCAGCTTGGCGAGGAGGGGAGGTGCACACTAGAGAATTCGGCCTCTGCGAGCTCACAGGCAGGATCCCAAAGAGAAGAGGCGGATCCCGGGGATGGCTGTCCAGTGCCGAGAATCGCGAGTTGGCGAGCGTGGTCTCACCTCGTGGTGTGGGCTCTCGCGGCGCGACGCCCTCGCCATCTGGTTGACCGTCCAGGTCGTCGCCAACTACGACCACCTCTCTATCCTTTTCAAAAATAGTTCGAGTGGAAGAGCCGGTCTCGCGAGCCAGGGTGGCCCTCAGGTCATTGAAAATGGGCTCAGCCTCCTCAGGGAATGGCTTTGACTTCTTGGAACTGGGCTCGGCAGAATCGGTTTGGGGAGCTTTCGCAGGGACCGCCGTCAGAGCGGCAATGCGAGCCGCGGAGGCCTGACGGGCTCGGTCTATGCGCTCTTGGATCTCCTTAGGAAGAGCCATCTTGGCAGGGCAGCAGAGGTAATGGCAAGAGTCAGGCAGGTGGGCAGGTGCACATATATATAGCCGCAGGTGGCCCCCACCAGAAGATTCCCTCCAACTCGCCAACCAGCGCTCACCGCACACTCGGGGTTGGATGTTTCTTTCCGAGCTTTGACAAGCTCGAAAAGAGCGGGGATTGTGTACAACCCCGTGTCCGGCGAGCAAGGTCACCAGGGTCTAGGCAGATCGGGCTGAGGACAATAGGAGAGCTCGGCAGTAAAGGGGGCGAGCCTGAGCTCGGCATCTGTCGACCAGAGATCGACGATCGGTGACCCCGAGTTCGGCATATGCCGAGCGCGACACAACTCGCATCCTCGCAGTGGATCTCGACAGTAGTAGGCGAGCAGAACATGCCGAGGTGGTCAAAGCTCCCCAGCTCGCCTGGATGTATGAGGTACTTTTTACTGTTTTGCCCCCGCTGGTCTGCCCATAGCCCTTCAAAACAGCGGAGTTTGGCTGTTGGAAGACCCAACCAAGGTTTTTCTGGTAATTTCAGGTCAGTTCTTTTGGTTATTGGCAGTCCGGATTTCAAAAACTATAAATAGGACCTGTTCTGTATTGTATCCACAATTACCTGGATTTGAGGAAGCCACCTGTCAAGCTAAGATGAATTCACAATGTATTTGATAAAATATTTCAAGTTGTGCTTGCAGTTATTCCACGCTAAGTGCACACCAATGTCAGGGTGCAGTAGGTCAATATACACGGGTCTGCACAACGTAATCCCTCGTTGAGCAGATCAATGTGTTGGCCTACGTGTACTCTCTCTATTGGAGTGCACTTACTTTCAAGTACAGGGCTGTAACTATGCAAGAGCAGACAAGGAGCAAGGATGGGTCAAGGAGCAGCTCTTGGGTGGAAAGAAGAAAAATCGTCTAAGTATAAATCGACGAGAATCACCAAGTGATTCTTGCCTATTCGGCGAGAATCACTAGTGATTCTCGCCGAATCGTCGAGAATCATTAGTGATTCCCGCCGACTCTATCCGGCTACCTCAAAGCGGTGCCAAGTAAGATTCGGCGAGAATCACTAGTGATTCTCGCCGAACCCATCGTTGAGCAGATCATGGCCAAGTAATATTCGTCGAGAATCAACAAGTGATTCAGCGAGAATCATCAAGTGATTCGGCAAGAATCACTAGTGATTCTCGACGAATCGTCGAGAATCACTAACTGATTCTCGCCGATTTGTCGAGAATCACCTTCGATTCTCGCCGATTTTGACTTGGGCATTTTTCTGGAAAAAGCTGAACCGGATTCCGCCGCTGGCACTGTTTGAACCGGATCTAAGGTTTCTTCTTGTGGGACCCACAACGGTCTTTAAGGTGTTTACTTGTGTATATATATACGAGTATTTTTGAACAGTAAAGCAACGAAGAAGAAAATAAATACACGAGCCGCGACGTGACCTAGATCGCGAGTTCCGCTCCGCCGCCGCCATCGTCGCCGCTCGAGAGAGTTGATCGCCGGTCTTGATCGAGGTTTCTTCCAGATCTCCGGTCGACAGAAGCTTAGCCAAGCTTAGAGTCTCACGCGTCTAACCGGAGATCTCTTGTCTCTTGATTTGTTGATCGGGAAAATCTTCCCCATCTGAATCGATCGAGACGACTGATCCTAGTGTGACCATTGGTAGACCTAGCTAGCTTCGCTACGAAGTTTGGATCTCCAAAGTACAGCAGCCGCACATCGTTGTCGCCGCCGATCCCGTGAACCTAGCCGCCGCCCATCTTGGCGCCGTCGGTTCCGGGGAGATTCTCTCCAAGAGAGATCTAGGGTGGTGGACTCTTCGTGAACTTCAAGAACACGTCGGTAACGAAGAGGGACACCTTAGTCTCCAAACGTAGTTTGTATCTCTTGTACATTTTAGTTTTACTTTTATTGTAAAGGAACGTTGGTTTCTAGTTGTAAGGGTTGGGTGCAACCCGTGTTGTGGGAGTGTTGACTCCTACGTGTGGAACGGTTCCTTCCGATAGTGCAAGGATTGGATTTCAATCCTATTGGTGAAGTTACCGAGTTGTCCCTTGTTGGGAGATAGGTCGAAGGGGGAAAGTGGATGTACCCAAATCGGGGAACCACTATAAATAGCTTGTGTACTCTGTTTGCTGTGTTGTTTTATTTTCGTGTGCAGGTACAATTTAAATTCCGCAAAAACGCTGCACGTCACCTATTCCCCCCCCATAGGTGAAGATAGTTGACACTAGGTGGACTTTCAAGTGGTATCAAAGCGAGGTTACTCATAAAAAAGGTTTACACCTTGAGTAGAATCCTGCCACCAGTGTCAGAAGCATGGAGCTGGATCATGAGATATTGCCACTAAGACTCCCCACATGCACAAAGGAGTTTTATCCCGTCTGGAGGATGAGAGTGTCGTATCACTTGGATGCTATCGATCCTTGAGCATTTTTCATCCTGGAAGAGGGTCCTTTTATTCCTATGAAGACCTCCGGCTCTGGAAAGAATATCCAAGTGCCCAAGTGCATTGCTGAGATGTCAGAGACGGAACTCTCATTATTCAATCTAGACAAGATGATTCGTCAGATTATCATGGATATCTGGTCTGGACCTTCTCGCTCCAGATTGGAAAAATGCGAGACGGCCAAATCTATGTGGGTGATGATCTCAGAGCTGATGGGGGGATCAAAGAAAGCTGGAATCTGCTGTCAACTAGAGGATGAAGCCTATGTGGGGGTCCTCGCCTCTGAAGATGAAGGCAAGGATCAATCGGACAGCATCAGAGCTCCAGTGTCCATGTCAGAGACTGAAGAGGCCAGTGAGGAAAGCAGCTCAGATGAGGATGACACAACAGTCACTGGCTCTAATGACAAGAACGCTGAAGAGCAGGTAACTTCTACATCTTGCCCCGTCTCTCTTGAAGTTTCTGAAGACAGGAACTGCTTTCCTTCAGAATATCCTGATTCTCTGAAGAGAGCCCTTCAGAAGAGCAACCTACTTGTTGAAGAACATGCTCAGAAGATTGCTCGGCTGAAGATCTTGTTGGTTCTCCAATTGGCATCCAACAAGGTCAAGGACTCTAAAATCTCTGATCTAGAGAGTAGTCTAGAGAATGAGAAAAGGATGGTATCAAACTTTTCCAAGGTTGATGCTATAAAGAGAAAGCAAGAAAATGGGTGGATCTCCCGAATTATCAATTCGTAGAGAAATGGGGAAATGGTATTCCGACCCCCCACTCCAAGCAGGAAGGCAACTCATCATGCCTTCAGGTATGATCACAGGAATAATCGTGGTCACTGCAAGGGTGATCTGCCCTCATGTGGAGACACCCATAGTGCAAGGGCCGTCGTGGCCACCCATGAGAGAATAGCTAAGGCTCATTCTGAGCCCTTTGTATTCACTGCCACTGCCTCAACTCGGTATGAATCTGCATGTATCAGCTCACAGAACACTTCTCACCACCCGAGGACACAGGACAGAGAGGTTAGAAGTCATGCTGTAAGTTTTCATGGGGCCTCAGGAAGGGGGATGTCTGAAAGGAAGGCACCACCTCCCCGACCTCATGACGCTCACAACATGCATTCCTTCCACCCTTCCACGTGTCACGGTGGAAGAGGAAATTTTGTGAGGAGATCATGCCCTATCCCGTTTAGACCTAGGACCATGACTACCTCAGTCACTAGATCAGGTCAGAAACGGCGATACAACATTCACCCGTGTTGGTGCTGTGGCAAAGTGGGACACTTTGCCATAGACTGTTGGCACAACCCCTCTGTGTCAAGGGCAAGGGCCTATCCATATTTTTTGGACAGAGGTAGTCTTCCTGACAGGTTTTCTGAGGGAAGGCATTCCAGTGGTTATACTAACAAGAACCTAGGACCCAATATGGTTTGGGTTCCTAAGGTAAAGTAACTCTCTTTTGCAGGGTAGTCTAGGTTCCCATAAATATGATGGGAATTAGACAGTAGATGGCTCAAGACTGAATTGGAACAAGAGTCAGGAACAACAGATGTGATATCTACATGGGCATACTCACATCGAGCACCTGGTATGTTTTAGTCAGAGAGGCTAAATGATAACTCTCATAATCCCAGGTATTTTTCATCAGCTCCAAGACTTGAGTCGTTTTCTATCGACATATACATATATATATCTTTATATATATATATATACATGTATGTGTGCACATCTAAGGATAGGTTAACACGGTGAATATAAACCTTAGATACATCATTAAAGAGTTATCAGTAATTCCACTGGTAGATTCGAGAACTAACATCTACATGCGTAAATTAGCTCACTGAAAATTAATGAAGATACGTCTTTGGAAATCTCGACAATGAAGATACGTCATTGAAAACCTTGCCATCAAGAAATGCATGGAAAAGCCGGTTCAAACCCTAATAGATTGGCTTTAAGAAGTATTTATATATTTAGAAGATTTTCAAATCGACTTAGACAAACTAGAAACCCGCTTAACCCGAAGACTTCCTCCGATCACACGGAAACGTTAAAATCCCTTTAACTCGTCGATCCTTCATATTCCCGCCGACCCTTCATATTCCGTAGGAATCCCGCCGAAGGACGCTCTCCGCAGGAAACTCGCCGAATCGACTCTCTCCGCAGAGGAACTCGCCGACTCTTCCTCTTCCGTCGGCATCCCGCGAGGTTCCCGCAAGCTTCTCACCGAAGGTCTCTCGCCGAATCGTGAAGAACTCCGTCGACATCCCACAGGAAGCTCATCAAAGGTTTCTCGCCGTTTCATCCCGCAAGATTCCCCTTCCGTCGACATCCCGTCTCCCGATCTCGCCGATTCTTCCTTCCAGGGATTTCTCCGCGGTTTAGATCAATCACAGTCGCGTGCACCTACCGGGTGTCCATCGTCTTCATCGAATTAACTCACCGTCTACGCTTTTAGGTAACCACATCCTCACCCTTACTTGGACTTTATCACTAGTGTCGCTTCCCTTTTGACTTTTGATTAAGCGTAGAGTAGGGCTTCTCTCCCTAAGTGTGCAATGGCTCCAAGGACAACCGCTGGGCTGGTCACTGGATGCGAGCTGGTTCGAACAGGGTTCTCTCATGCCTCAGATGAATTCAGAAACATCATTATTATGCTGGAAGAGGCTGGACTCTCATTCGTACTGGAGCACCCGTGTAAAATCTTGGACAAGGAAGTGCTGGAGTTCTTTGCTACCGCCAGACTCCGAAATGAAGACTCTCTCATCAAGAGCAAGGTTGCAGGGGCAACGATCAAGATGTCTGCAAACAAGCTAACCCAATACTTGCAGCTCACTAGCTCGGAGCACGAGGATTATCTTGAGGAAGAAGGCAAAACCAGGACTCTATTATTCTATGGTCTCGCTCGAGGAACTCGGTCGATAAAGCGAAAGGATATGAATGAAGAAGGGAAACTTCGGTCAGACATCGTTGGGAAGGTACTCATATGCAAACCGGGTTCTCATGACCACATCTCTGCGGATATGTTCAAGATCCTGGTGGCAATTGTCTGCAGAAAAGGATTTAACTGGGGGGCATTGCTGTTTGAGAAGATAAAGGACACCCTTAGATCTCCGAGCTTTGGCCGAATCATCAGTCTGTATCTCAATCAGTTAAACGGAGATAAGTATGACATGAGTAAAGGTGTTCCTCTACATTACTTAAAGAAAATGGACTCGAGTGTTTTTGACAGATGGGAGAGGCGTATTGGGCAGGCTGCCGTGGTAGAACAACAAGAAGCATCTCCAGCCGAGGACGACACTGTGGCTGATTCCTTAGTTATCCCTAGTGAAATTCCTGATGCTTTGACTGCAAGAATTGAGGGGGAGCCTCTACCCACTTATGCTGATATCGTATCTGACATCTCCCAGGTGGCCAGAGATGCAGTGGCAGATATACAAGAAGAAAGTGAAACTGTGCTGGAGAATGAGGAGGCTCTGAACCTGAACGATCAAGGAGCCGAAGCTAATGTTGAGGAGACTGCTGACGAAGGGTTGGAAGATGATGCTGATGAGAATGATCTCATGGATGATGAAGGTGAGGAAGAAGGCAATGAGGGACAGGAAGCATTGGAGACTCGGGATATCATTAAAGCTCAATCTGACAAGCACGCACCTGAGATCGTTCCTGGGAACATCGGTGCAACTGTGGAGGGGGAGTCCTAGAAATCTACAGAGGCTGCACGCACTCCCCCCTTAGAGACTGTGGTCGTGTCCAGCTCTACAGGTGCATCTGCTGAAGAGCAAGGCCAAGAAGTGCCTCAGGATCTTCCACTATGAGATGATCTAGCCACTCACACCGTGAATGTCATTCAGGGTATAGTGGATGAGCTTAAGCCATCTTTTGAGAAAGCTCAAAATAAAATGTTGAAAAGGATTAAGAAATCTGAAAATGTCATGCTCAAGAACATGGTGGAGATCAATCACAAACTGGACGTGATGGAAAAGAAGTTTGAAGATAAGTATACAGCGGCCGGCCAAGCTGTCACTCTTCTTATGGACGGATTGAAAAAGAACACCGATACTCTCGCCGTAGTGAATCAGAATGCTCATGTCGTAGCAAATAACATTCAAAAGTTTGATGGCAATATGGTAACTCTCAACACCAATCAACAAGCCTTGGTCACTGAATTCTCCAGGACTACAAAGCATATTGATGAGTCACTGCATTCTTATGCAAAATCCATCGCAGTCGAAGCCAAAAAGGGGGAGAAAGAATATATAGCTAAGATGGCTGAGCTTCGGGAAGTCATGATCAACAACTTTGAGCAGTCAAACAAATATGTCTATGACAGTTGCTGGTGGATGATCCAACAAGCATTAGGCGTCGCTTTGCCTGAAAATCCTGCGGGTATTCATGCTCCTGAGAATACTACGGCTGCTGAGGGAGTAAGTGCTGCAGAAGTTCCCTTAAGTGAAGCTGATGCTGCTAGGGCCACCTCCAAGGCAAAACTGATGGCAATGTTTGACCAAGGAGCCCTAGGAAAAGCTAGGGACAAGAGAAAATCTCAAGCAGGGACATCAAAGGAAACACAAGCTGAAAAGAGAATCAGACTGAAGGAGGAGGAAGTAAGAAATGAAAAGTGGAGTCCGGTTTCAAAGAATATCATCTTGGACACATTCTGGCTACAAGAAAAAGGAGAACTCAATCGAAACGACATATACAGCCAGCATGAGTGGGAGCTGCATAAGACGTATGAAGCCAAACGGAACATCTTTTTCAGGACCAATACTGCGGCAGATAAAGCTCCTCCACCCAGATATTATCCGAAGCCCAAAGAGTATATGGAGAGGAAAAGAAAGAAGTATTTGGCTCAAAAACTCAAGGATGACTTAGCCAAAGAAAAATAGTCAAAAAATTTATTGCCTGTCATTCTCTCTTAAGAACAATTAACGTTTATTGTTATTATATGAACAATCTTGAGATTATATATACATATATATATATTTATATGTATTTGAATTTATGAATGACTCAAGTATTGATCTGTTTGCCTATATTCTCTTGTGCTGTATATTTAATTTCTGAATGTTGTTTATATTATCTGGTTGGTGTTATTCATCTTAGCTAGTAGGATTTTGGCTTCGTCAAATAGGGAGAGATTGTTGGGTATTGTATCCACAATTACCTGGATTTGAGGAAGTCACCTGTCAAGCTAAGATGAATTCACAATGTATTTGATAAAATATTTCAAGTTGTGCTTGCAGTTATTCCACGCTAAGTGCACACCAATGTCAGGGTGCAGTAGGTCAATATACACGGGTCTGCACAACTTAATCACTCGTTGAGCAGATCAATGTGTTGGCCTACGTGCACTCTCTCTATTGGAGTGCACTTACTTTCAAGTACAGGGCTGTAACTATGCAAGAGCAGACAAGGAGCAAGGATGGGTCAAGGAGCAGCTCTTGGGTGGAAAGACGAAAAATCGTCTAAGTATAAATCGACGAGAATCACCAAGTGATTCTTGCCTATTCGGCGAGAATCATTAGTGATTCTCGCCGAATCGTCGAGAATCATTAGTGATTCTCGCCGACTCTATCCGGCTACCTCAAAGCGGTGCCAAGTAAGATTCGGCGAGAATCACTAGTGATTCTCGCCGAACCCATCTTTGAGCAGATCATGGCCAAGTAATATTCGTCGAGAATCAACAAGTGATTCGGCGAGAATCATCAAGTGATTCGGCGAGAATCACTAGTGATTCTCGACGAATCGTCGAGAATCACTAACTGATTCTCGCCGATTCGTCGAGAATCACCTTCGATTCTCGCCGATTTTAACTTGGGCATTTTTCTGGAAAAAGCTGGACCGGATTCCGCCGCTGGCACTGTTTGAACCGAATCTAGGGTTTCTTCTTGTGGGACCCACAACGGTCTTTAAGGTGTTTACTTGTGTATATATATACGGGTATTTTTGAACAGTAAAGCAGCGAAGAAGAAAATAAATACACGAGCCAAAATCCACTCCGCCGCCGCCGTCGTCGCCGCTCGAGAGAGTTGATCGCCGGTCTTGATCGAGGTTTCTTCCAGATCTCCGGTCGACAGAAGCTTAGCCAAGCTTAGAGTCTCACGCGTCTAACCGGAGATCTCTTGTCTCTTGATTTGTTGATCGGGAAAATCTTCCCCGTCCGAATCGATCGAGGCGACTGATCCTAGTGTGACCGTTGGTAGACCTAGCTAGCTTCGCTACGAAGTTTGGATCTCCAAAGTACAGCAGCCGCACATCGTTGTCGCTGCCGATCCCGTGAACCTATCCGCCGCCCATCTTGGCGCCGTCGGTTCCGGGGAGATTCTCTCCAAGAGAGATCTAGGGTGGTGGACTCTTCGTGGACTTCAAGAACACGTCGTTAACGAAGAGGGACACCTTAGTCTCCAAACGTAGTTTGTATCTCTTGTACATTCTAGTTTTACTTTTGTTGTAAAGGAACGTTGGTTCCTAGTTGTAAGGGTTGGGTGCAACCCGTGTTATGGGAGTGTTGACTCCTACGTGTGGAAGAGTTCCTTCCGATAGTGCAAGGATTGGATTTCAATCCTGTTGGTGAAGTGACTGAGTCGTCCCTTGTTGGGAGATAGGTCGAAGGGGGAAAGTGGATGTACCCAAATAGGGGAACCACTATAAATAGCTTGTGTACTCTGTTTGCTGTGTTGTTTTATTTTCGTGTGCAGGTACAATTTAAATTTCGCAAAAACGCTGCACGTCACCTATGCCCCCCCCATAGGTGAAGATAGTTGACACTAGGTGGACTTTCAGGACCCAAGGGGTACCCCAGAAAATAAGTTTTGCCCTGTGCTCTCCTGCTCCAATCTTCAAGTGCTTTTTGAGGGTACCTTAGCTCGTCTTCTGGCTAAGGAGGGGAAGCGCTCTGAGATATTCCGTGTTTGTGGTGGGACCTCCCCCGCCGAGCCCTTGGGTCTGTGTCACCTCGTCTTCTTTGTTGTTTTGCTTGCAGGATCGAAGTAGGTGCGAGACCACCCCTTCCCCAAGGGCAAACTCCACGAGAGATCGAGGAATCAGTTTCAACAACCTCCACGTCCAACACCCCCAGCTCCCTGCCCAGGCGTAGCCCTGCTATCACGGCCTCGTACTCGGCCTGATTGTTCGTAATGGGAAAGTGCACCACCACCGTCTACTCAATTCGAGTCACCTGAGGGCTTTCAAGGAGCTGGACGGGTGAGCTCTTCTTCCGCCACTTCAATCACATAGTCAGCCAAGAAGTCGGCCATCGCTTGAGCTTTGATCGAGAGCCGTGGAACGAATGAGACGTCGAACTCACTCAACTCTACCGACCACTTGGCCAGCCTGCCTGAATGCTCCACCCCCTCAAAAATGTTGCGGAGGGGATGGTCAGTCACCACTCGGATTGAGTGTGCCTGGAAGTACGGTTGTAGCCTCCGGGCTGAGACGATCAGGGCGAAAGCCAGCTTTTCCAAAATCGGGTACCGGAGCTCGGCCTTCCTCAGGACCCGGCTCACGTAATAGATGGGGAGCTGCTTCTTTCCCTCTTCACAAACTAGGACAAAACTCAAGGCCTCTGCCCCGACCCGAGATATAGAAATAGGTCTTCCCCCTACTTCAGTCCTTGGAGTAGCGGAGCCTGAGTCAACTACATCTTGAGGGCCCGGAACGCCTCCTCACACTCCTTGGTCCATTCGAACTTCTGGCCACCCCTCAATGTTTTGAAGAAGGGGGAGCACTTCTCCCCTGCCCGGGAGAGGAACCTGCTCAACCCTGCCAGCTTCCCTGTCAGCCGTTGTACCTCCTTAGCATTCTGTGGCGCCCCCAGCTCCAAGATAGCCTTGACCTTATCAGGATTCGGCTCGACCCCCGCGGGGGTGAGGAGGTGCCCCAAGAACTTTCCCCTGCTAGCCCCGAAGACATATTTTAGGGAATTCAACCGCATCTTGTATTTGCTCAGGGTGGCGAAGGTCTCCTCCAGGTCCCGGAGGTGGGAGTCCACATCCCGACTTTTGATCATGAGGTTATCTACGTACACCTCCAAATTCCTTCCCTTCTGCTCCTTGAAGACCCTATCCATCATTTTTTGGTAGGTTGCCTCTGCATTCTTCAGCCCGAAGGGCATCATCTTGTAATAGTAGCATTCATCCCCTGTGATGAATGAGACATCCTTGATGTCCGGGGGGTGCATCCTGATTTGATGATAACCTGAAAAAGCATCTAAAAAACTCATTACAGAAAAACCGACGGCGGAGTCAACCATCGCGTCGATTCGAGGCAAAGGGTAACAATCCTTAGGGCAAGCTTTATTAAGTAAAAAAAATCAATACACATCCTCCATCGGCCGTCCCCTTTTTTGACCATGACCACGTTGGAGACCCAGCCGGGGTATTGGATCTCAGACACGAAGCCGGCCTTGAGGAGTTTCACCACCTCCTCCCTGATGGGCTCCGCCAGCTTGTCCGCATTGGACCTCTTCTTCTGCTGAACGGGGCGTGTTCCCGGGTCCAGGTTGAGGCGGTGGCAGGCCACATCCACGTCAACCCCCGGCATCTCCGCGGCGTTCCAAGCAAAGATGTCCACATTCTTATGGATGCACTACAACATCCTGCCTTGGTCCTCCGGGGTCAGCCCCCCGCTGACGTGGATCTTCTCCACCCTGCCTCCTCGGGTGAGCACTTCCAGCTCCACCACTTCCTCTGCGGCCTCTAGCCTAGACCGCTCCCCCCATCCTTCAGCATCCTTCTCTTCCGCGACCGGGACCTCTTCCTCCATCTCCTCCCCCACGACAATCACTTAGGCCACCTCTTCCAGGTCTCTTCCTGTCGCCTCCTCGGCCCAACACTCCATCTCCATTTCCAGCTCCTCCCTTCTTTCTTCTTGCTCAGCTTCCTCCATCCTCCGCCCCATATCCTCGGCTCCCTCCTGCCAAGAGATGGTGTTCACCGCAGTTACATAGCACTCCCATGCCGCTTTTGGGTCCCCCCTAACCCGGACTTGAATCCCCTCAGCGTTGAACTTTAAGCATTGGTGGAAAGATGAGGGGAAGCAGCGGAAGACACTGATAAGGGGCCTCCTGAAGATGACGTTGTAGCTGCTGGGGGCGTCCACGATGACGAATCTGCAGTTTTAGGACTGCCCCCCCCCCACCCAAGGTAACATGGAGGCCTACTCCTCCCTCCACTTCCTTCCTCTCTCCCGAAAACCCGAACAAAGGGCTATCCGAGGCCAGCACCCTCTTTGCCTCCACCTTCGTCGCGTCAAACGCCTTTTTGAAGATGACGTTGATGGAGCACCTGTTGTCCACGAGGATCCGAGAGACGGTGAAATTCTCGATGGCTGCCTTGATGACCAGCGCATCACAGAATGGGTCCTCGTGGTCTGGCATGTCGCTCCTAGAGAAAGTGATCCTCTCCTCCGGTGGTGGGGTTTGGGATGTGGAGGCAACGCTCCGTCGGTACATGGTGTGGATTCTTGCCTTGCGGGAAGCCTCGACCCCTACCCCTCCGTGGATCACTCTTATCCCTCCTCGGGTTCCAACATCCACTCGGTCTTCGCAACGATACTCCTCCGTTCGAGGCAGGACCTCCTCAATCCTCACTTCTTGTCGCCCCTGCTGCTGCTGCTCCTCCCTATTCCCTCTCATCTCGAGAAATTCCGGGCACGTGGCTGTTGCGTGCCCCTCTTCCTGATGGAAGTCGCAATAGGGAAACTCCACCCTCACTTCTCTCCTCCTCCTCCTCATCATTCCCCTCCTCGCCCCCAAGGCTATGGCCATTCCCTCCTATTGATCGGGAAGCCGGGTCCTTTGGGCCTGCCTCCAGCCTGGAGGGTGGAACTGATCTTGCCACCCCTGGTAGTGATCCCTACCGTGGTATCCCCTCTCTGTCCCCTGCCATAGCCACTCAGGTCTCCAGCCCAATCGACGGTCGGGCTCCTGACGCCCCCACCTCGGCTGTTGCTACCACTGGAGCTGCCTTTGCTCCCTCTGCCGAGGCACACCTCTTCTCTCCTCCTGTCCTCTCCCTCCTCTCGTCTCCTTCTCTTCCTCTGTGGCCTACTTGGCCAGCTTCCTTGCAAACTCCGGGTTCGACGCCTCCCCGTCAACTTCTCTTGCGGCTCTCTCCATCAGCTCATCATAGGAGAGGGGGGGAACTCTCTTCAGCTCCATCCGGAAGAACCCCTGCTGCAGGCCCAGGTTAAAGGCCATCATCAGACTATGGCCCGACATCTCCTGAACCTGGGTAACCTCCTCCTGGAACCGGTCCACGTAGCTCCCCAATGTCTCGTTCACCCCCTGCTTGATGTGGAACAGGGACTCAGACTCCTTCTTCCTCTTTTTCGAGGTAGTGAACCTCAGCATGAAACCCCGGCGCAGGTTCTCAAAGCAGTAGATGGAGCTGACCGGTAGTTGATGGAACCACTCCCTTGCCTTCTCCCTGAGGGTGATAGCGAAGAGTCAGCATTTGAAACCGTCTGAGATCTGTCGGATGGAGACTACATCCTCAAACCATTGCACATGCTGGACCGGGTCTCCCTTCCCGGTGTAGTAGGACATCTCGGGTTCCCTGAACCCATCTGGAACTGGAGCTGAGGAGACCAGCTCGCTGAAAGGACTGCCTCCCACCACTGGGCAAGCCGGCTAGTCTCGCGAGCGCATTGAGAGTTTGTTTGATATCTTAATGTTGAAGTGAAACGTATTGTTTAGATGCATGTATAGATGAGTGATGTAGTAGATGCACATATATATATAAAATAAAATTTTGATTCTATGGATTTAACATCATATCAGATCCAACAAATTTTTCTCACCACTCTCACATTGAAGAGCCCGCTATCACATTTCTTTCATTATCAAACTCATATTCGTGATACGTTCTAGGATTTTATTTTCTCTTCATGATTCCTAGACCATACACTTCTATCCTCGTCTAGAGCAATGTTAAAGAGAGGGCACCCTGAACATAGCTCAAGTTATCATTTCACACCAATCCGAGATTACTAGGGTGCCAACCTTCATGAACTAAAGTAAGTAAACCAGGAAAAATGTCTCATTATATATCCATCTCAACCCAAAAGAGCTAGAGCAGGCCCCATCTAGCTCAACTTTAAAATTAACAACTCTCAAGAATACACTGAACACAGCTCAAGATAACCGATAAATCAAGCTTAAAGAATACAAAGTAGAACAAAAATCAGATCGGAAAACACTGAACACGTTTTCTGGTTTGTAGCGATAGATCAATCAATATTAGCGACTTTCATTGTTGGAAGAAAGAGAGAACGAGAGAATACCTCAGGCGACCCCTCGGCAATCAGAGAGAAAGAGAGGGCGGCAAAATTAGAGACTTTCGGAATAGGACCACCACAGATCACTGTCGAGGTCAGCGGCGGTGTGCAACAGATCGTTGCCGCGGTCGAGGTCGGCGGCGTTCCGCAGCACCTGATGTCGAGGCCGAGGTCGAGGTCTACGGGATCGTCTGGCAGATAGTTGTAGAGCGGATCGTCTGGAAGATGATGTCGATGTCGAGGTCCGCGACACTGAACACGTTTTCGTGCAGCGAGTAACCCTAAATCGCGAAAGGGGCTTTCACGGGGGAGAGGAAAAGCGGTTCTCGGGTGTGGAGGAGAAAGGGTTTGCTAATAGTGGGGTATCAGGATTGAAAAAAATACTTCAATTCACTGAACCCGGTTTTTTAGGATTTGCTAATAATGAAATAAGGTTTGATAATAACAACGTCGTTGCTTTATATATCCCCTAGTCAGGTCTCACTTCAGTCAATTTAATCGAACTGAATTTCTTTAAAAAACCTTTAAAAACATTAAAAAAATACATTTTCCTAATCGCTCTCTCTCTCCTGCAGCCTCTCTCTCTCGCCCGTTTTCCCTCACAGGATCTCTCTCGCTCTCTTCTCAGTCAGCGCCCTTGCCAAAAGCCGCCTCTCTGGTTCTTCAGGATGACGATAGCATCGTGAGTTCATTCCCTTCTTCTTCCTCCCGTGCCGCAATCTTCCTCGCCATTTCTTCCGGTGCAGCGATCTTCCTCCTGTGCAGCGACCTTCTCTCCAGGCACTCCCACATGAACTCTTCTATTCATTCTCGCCATTTATCTTCAGTTGTGCACTCTTGGGTTGGTCCTACAGTTCTGAAATTGTGCCATAGGTTCTTCTACTGCACTGTAAGCTCTCCTTTCCTCGTCTTCCCCGATTCTTTTCTCTTCATCGATGGTGGATTACATGTCAAGGGCGAATTAGGGACTGACTTTTGGGAGTTTGCATTTTACTGCCGGGTTGTCATCATTTACTGTAAGCTCGAGATATTTTAATCTCAACATCATGCTAGTTCGTAAGAAATGTGAGTTGTTTTTATCACTCTGGTGGCAGGAATTAAGATTGTGTTCGCATGTTTTGAGTGAGTTCAGAAAAGGACAATCACAACCAAATGATGATGGGCCTTTCAGTACTTCATGGATCAAAAATGTTCCAGCTGCTATTTGTAGCTCCTGGTTTGAGAATAAAAGAAAAATAAGTTGTTTAACGGTTAATGATTTCGATTTATTCCACTTTGATGCACAACCAAATACAATTCATGGGTCTGTTCTACAATTAGTCGGTTCATCATACTTGCTAAGAGCTACATCATGGGAGTTATATGGAAGGTACATATGCATTTTAATATTTCCCTAAACTCAAAAAAGTTGGAATGTGTTGATATACTATTTGATTATTTTTCAACTAGCTATGAACATAATTTAATGATTTATACAAAGGCTCCCAGAACTTTGTTGAAGCGATACAAAATATGATTTCCTTCTTGGAATCCTCGAAGAATCGATTATTTCAGTGTTAGTTAATTGACTGAGCAGCTTCTGCAATTCTACTTGCTTCAGGTTTGGGTGCTTTTTGTTGTACATATCTATATTTCCTGAAAATATAGGTAGACTAGGAGAATTCTCTGAATGATGTTTGATCAATAACAAAATTATATAATTCTATATTGTGCGGACAATTTTCGGTGTCACTATTTTAAAATATTTTTGTGCAAAACAAGCAATCTTGGTTTCAAAAATGGAGATGAATTGATTGTCATATTCTTAATTTTATTATCTATGACTATGCTGTTGATTTTACCTGATACGCTCATTGTTTTCCTATATATGAGAATTTTGTAACTCTAGCTGTAGACTTCCTCTTGCTCACGGGCAGTTAGGAATCCCTTTTTCTCCCGTAGGCATTTGTGGTGGGAGCCAACCGATCCAATTCTTTTTTAATTATGAGTGATTTAGAAAGAAAATTTCAACTCTACGTCTTTTAAACTAGCACTTAGATACCATATTCGAATAACAAGAAACAAACAATAATTCAAGGGCCTTCACAGCATAAAAAGCATGTGATTAAGTTCACCCCGTGTCTAAATTTAGTTTGATCCTGCTCCTTGAATACCAGGGCAATACGAGCAAGGACGGTGGGAAGCAAGCAGTTGGAGCGCCGACCTTCACACCTTTCGGTGGCAGTCAGCATTTATGTTCGGTATACGAGCTCGGTTGAGTCGAGGTCTCCGTCTTCCTCGCTATCTTGTCACCTGATTCATGTACTTTATGCAGCTCTTAGATTATGCTTGGTAACAGTTGGGAAGTGGCAGAGAAGGATAAGCCAGTGTTCTTCCCCACCACGAGGATGCTAAAGGGACACCCCATCCATGTGCAGCGCCATAGATCTCTTTGAGAAGAGGAACGTTATACTCCCTCAACAACTCGTGTTTAACTTTTATATAAACAAGAGTGAAAGACATTTGGTTTTTAAATAGAGATTTGTTCAGGGAGTGTTCCACTATTGTATTATAGCTAGGTATTGAGAGTTTGCATGAGTTGGGGTGAGTGATTATTTCTCGTAGAAAATGAAGCTGAATGTATTTTGTGCTTGAAATTAAGTTGTGTTGTTATTGTGCAGTCTGAAAGAGTTGTTTATAAAGGTAGGTCCATTTGACAAAAGACTGAGCCCAAGAAGCTCGTCGAGATCTTTCTCATACAATGTGTTGTTGCTGTTATTTGTTCTTCACATTGACGATGGTTTGTGTTACAGATACGGACGCTCCGCAAACCGATGAATACGAACCGGGTTCGTCGGGAGCGGTTTGGACCGACGAGGACGACCAAGGCGGGGCCGACACCGGGGATATTTAAATATTAAATATGTTGCTAATTAAATATGTTCTTTATTTGCTTGATACGTTTTTAGTATTTTCTGTATTTCCTATTTTAGGTATTTTCTATTGTATTCACTAATCGCCACTATAAGAGATCAAGAGGACCATGTAATTTTTATCTTGGATGAATGTATGTCCTTCCCTTCCTCTAATCTCTAACCTTAATCTCCTCTCCCTTCTCTCTCTCAATCTCCCTCTCTCTCTCACGCACTGTTTTACCCACCACCGCCTAGCCTACCTCGACATCGCAACAATTTGGTCCGACCCGCCGTCCCGCCCGCCGCAGGCCGCCGGTTGTGTCCTCGCTAACGATCTAATGCCATTTTAGAGGTTCCGTCCGGTTTCCACTTTCGCGATCCCGCACGAACCACAGCACAACCGCCGCAAAACTCCGTGATTCCGCCCGACTTCCGCATCTGCGATCCCGCGTTGGATGAATACATCGATGAGTTTGTGGTCCTCGTCACCCAAGTTTCAGGTTTACCGCCGGATCATTATCTCGGCTTCTTCATGCGGGGCCTCATGCCCCACATCCGCTCACGGCTCCGCACTCACCATCCCCGGACGGTTTCAGAGGCCCTGGACTTGGCCCGCCTCGTGGAGGAGGATTTGTCTCCTCGACCACCACCACCACCACCTGGCGGACCTCCACCGGGAGGCCAACCAAAGTGGACCGCTACTCCAGAGACACCAGCCCCTCGGCCTCCTTCAGCCGCTCAGCCAGGCCGACCGGCCCCTACTCAGCGACTCTCTAACTGTGAATTGGACGACCTCCGTAAAAAGGGTTGTGTTTTCGATGTCGTCAGCTCTATTCACCTGCCCACGTCTGCGTGGTCAAGAAATTTCGTGCCATCATTGGCGACGCCGACCCTGAGATTACCTTGGCCGATTTTGAGGCTTTGGAGCTCTCACCGAAGGACACACCTCTCAACTCCACCACAGCTTTGTTACACCGGGCGGAGCTATCTTGCACCTCGATGGGCGGGATCCCTAGCCAACAAACCATACAGCTCTCGGACACACTACGGGATCGCCCGATCATCATCATGGTGGATAGCGACGCAAGCCACAACCTCATCTCAGAGCACCTGGTGCATCAGTTCTGTCTTCCCTCAGTTCCATCCCTGGATTTTGCGGTTCGTTTGGGTGATGGGCGCCACCGTCCGTCTCTGGGTTGTTGCATTACCGTCTCCCTCTTGGTGGGGACCTGCTCGGTGACCGCAGACTTCTACATATTTGGCTTAGGCAGTTTCAAGGCCATTCTTGGAGTGGCTTGACTCGGTACCCTCGGCGATGTGTGCGTTAATTGGCATGCTATGTCCATGCTGATTCTGCAGAAGGGCCAGCCATGTCTCCTCGACGGCAACTCCGCCCTGCGACGCTCTTTGAGCTCCCTCTGCACGATCCAGCGGATGTTGGACGTCGACCTCTCCACGAAGCTGTGGGACCTCACGGGAACATCCGTTGTGCCTCTTCCTTTCTCGATGAACCACTAGGAGCTTTCGACTGCGCTCACTGATGTCATCCAACCTCCGACGGGACTGCCATCATCCCACTTTCGTTGGTCCGGAAGAAAGACGGTAGCTGCCGCCGAACCACCCAACCAAGCTATTTGGTCGCCGCTACTACTTTCAGGGGGACTCTGTCTCGCAAATGGTCCACGTCGCTAGGTATTCCCATCTGGAGTCGGATGTCAACTGGTTGCCACAGGATCACTTTGTTCGCGGTCACTCCGGCGACTTCCTTGGTGACAAGGCATATTTCCCAAACGGTGACATTGTTACAGATATACGGGGCGGACGCGGGGCGAACCGATGAAGACAAACGGGTGCATCGAGAGCGTCTTGGACCGACGAGGACGACCCAGGCGGGGCCGGTACTGGGGATATTTCAATATTAAATATGTTGTTTTATTTGCTTGATGCATTTCTATAATTTTTTGTATTTCCTTTTTTTGTTTTTCCTTTTGTATTCGTTACTCGCCACTATAAAAAGACAAGAGGGCCATGTAATTTTTATCTTTGATGAATGTATGTCTTTCCCTTCCCCTAATCTATAACCCTAATCCTCTTTCCCTTCTCTCTCTCTCTCTCTCCCATTCTCTCTCTCTCACACACACACCGTCTTCCCCACCACAGCCTACCCCCCCCCGACATCGCAACAATTTGGTCCGACCTGATGTCCCGCATGCCACAGGCCGCCGGTTGCATCCCTTGCTAACGATCTACTATCGTTTCTGCGGTTCCATCCGGTTTCCACTTCCATGATCCCGCACGGACCACATTTCGTTCGCCGCAAAACTCTGCGATTCCGCCGGACTTCCACATCCGCGATCCCGCCCGACTTCCGCATCCGCAATCCCGCCCAGACCACAACGCCTCAGCCTCACGCAGTTCGGCGACCCCGACAGATTCAACACCTGCGATCTAGTTCAGTTCCGCAATTCAAGTCTGCATCCGCCACTAGATGCCTGCTCTTGACTTCCATCCAGCGTCGCACAGCATTTTTTCCCGGCATCGCACCGCCGCTCCGTCCCGTGCCCAATACCTCCCCCTTGCCGTCGTTCTGCACTCTAGCTAGCCGCACCGCGGCTTTTCCCCACCGCCACACCATTGCAGCCATCCAGCCGATGCAGACCTTCCGTCGTTGCCATGACTCCAAACACCTGTTCCACTGTCGAGACGCCATCGGAGGATGCCAATGAGGGCCTCCTATGTCGTGTCTGCACGAAGGAGTCCAGTGTGGCCTCCTAGCATGCCTCCTTGCTCACCATCCATGCAAAGCTTGATACATTACAACCTTCTGCTACTTCGTTCGCTAGCGGATCCGCAAGCACGGCCAACAACGCGTCCATCCTCGGGGCGCCACCTCTTTGGCACAACGGGGAGACCACACCCCCATTTTCCTTTGGTCATCCAGCCCTTGCCTTGGACCTCCCCACCTGCGCCGGTGTGGACCCGATTAGGTGGATCGCAAACGCGGAACAATACTTTGACCTCCACCACACTCTCGAGCAAGACATGGTCTCCACTGTCGTCATGGGACTTGACGGCTCCGCCTTACATTGGGCCTGATGGTTAAGACAGTCCAATCTGACCATCTCCTGGCCATAGATCAAGCAGGAGATGAACCACCGCTACGACAGTCATTACTCCGGCTCCGCAATCGAACGCCTGTGTGTGGTACGTCAAGTTGGTGTGTTGGATGAATACATCGATGAGTTTGTGGACATCGCCACCCATGTTCTGGGCTTACCGTCAGATCATTATCTCGGCTTCTTCATGCAGGGTCTTTTGCTCCACATCCTCTCCTGACTCCGCACTCACCATCCCCAAACATTTTTAGAGGCCCTCGACATGGCCCGCCTCGTGGAGGCGGATTTGTCTCCTCGGGGCGCCACCTCTCTGGCACCATGGGGAGACCGCACCCCCGTTTTCCTTTGGCCATCCAGCCCTTGCCTTGGACCTCCCCACCTTCATCGGTGTGGACCCGATTGAGTGGATTGCAAAGGCGGAACAATACTTTGACCTCCACCACACTCTCTAGCAAGACATGGTCTCCACTACCGTCATGGGACTTGATGGCTCCGCCTTACATTGGGCCTGATGGTTAAGATAGTCCAATCCGACCATCTCCTAGCCAGAGATCAAGCAGGAGATCAACCACCGCTACGACAATCATTACTCCGGCTCCGCAATCGAACGCCTGTGTGGTGTACATCAAGTCGGTGTGTTAGATGAATTCATCGATGAGTTTGTGGACATCGTCACCCATATTCTGGGCTTGCCGTCAGATCATTATCTCGGCTTCTTCATGCAAGGCCTCTTGCCCCACATCCTCTCTTAACTCCGCATTCACCATCCCCGGACAGTTTTGGAGGCCCTCGACATGGCCCGCCTCGTGGAGGCGGATTTGTCTCCTCGACCACCACCACCAGGCGGACCTCCACTGGGAGGCCAACAATGGCGGACCACTACTCCAGCCACACCAGCCCCTCGGCCTCCGCAAGCCGCTCAGCAGGCCGACCGACCCCTACTCAGTGACTCTCCAACCGCGAGTTGGACGACCTTCGTAGAAAAGGGTTGTGTTTTCGTTGCCATCAGCCCTATTCTCCTACCTACGTCTGCGCGGTCAAGGAGTTCTATGCCATCATCGACAACGTCAACCCTGAGGTTATCTTGGACAACTTGGAGGCTCTGGAGCTCTCACCGGAGGACATACCTCTCGACTCCAGCATAGCTTTGTTCCACTGGGTGGAGCTGTCTTGCACCTCAACGGGCAGGACCCCTAGCCAACAAACCATGCAGCTCTCGAGCACACTACGGGATTGCCTGATCTTCATCATGGTGGACAGCGGCGCAAGCCACAACCTCATCTCAGAGCACCCAGTGCAGCAGCTCCGTCTGCGCTCAGTTCCCTCCCCGGATGTTACGGTCTGTTTGGGTGATGGGAAACACCGTCCGTCTCTGGACCGTTGCACTATCATCTCCCTCTCGGTGGGGACCTGTTCCGTGACTGCAGACTTCTACATATTTGGCTTAGGCAGTCTCGACGCCATTCTTGGAGTGGCTTGGCTCGCTACCCTCGACGATGTGTGTGTTAATTGGCAGGTTATGTCCATACAGTTCCTGCAGAAGGGCCAACCATGCCGCCTCAACGGCAACTTCACCCCCCCACGCTATCTGAGCTCCCTTTGCACGATCCAGAGGACCACGGATGTCGGCCTCTCCATGAAGTTGTGGGACCTTACAAGGACATAAGTTGTGCATCTTCATTTCCCGACAAACCAGGAGGAGCTTTCGACTGCGCTCATTGATGTAATCCAGCCTCCGACGGGACTGCCCCCAGCCCAACTTTCGTTGGTCCGGAAGAAAGACGACAGCTAGCGTCAAACCACCCAACTAAGCTACTTGGTCACCATTACCACTTTCAGGGGGACTCTGGCTCGCAAATGGTCCATGTCGCTAGGTCTTTCAGTCCGGAGTCCGATGTCAACCGGTTGCACCAAGATAACTTTGGTCGCGGCCACTCCGGTGACTCTCTTGGGGACAATGCATATTTCCCAGACGGTGACATTATTACAGATATACGCAGAGGACGCGGCGTGAACCTATGAAGACGAACCGTGGGCGTCGGGAGCGGCTTGGATAGACGAGGATGACCCAGGAGGGGTCGGTGTCGGAGATATTTAAATATTAAATATGCTGCTAATTATGTTGTTTTATTTGCTTGAGACGTTTTTAGTATTTTTTGTATTTCCTATTTTGCGTATTTCCTTTTATATTCGGTCCTCGTCACTATAAGAGGGCAAGTGGACCATGTAATTCTTATCTTGGATAAATGTATGGTTTTCTCTTTCTCTAATCTCTAACCCTAATCTCATCTCCCTTCTCCACCCCCCCACCCCCCCCCCCCCACTCTCACAATTTTCCCCACCACCGCCTACCCTCCCCCGACATCGCAACAATTTGCCACGTTTCATGAGTGAATTGTTCTCCTGCATTTGACATTATTTCTTCAATTGAATTTTGATAATTCTGGAGACCACCTTGCCACCAGAGACAGAGGGTGCCTTGTGGTTTTATTCGAATGGACAAATCAAGGAAGTATGCCACCTTCCATTTTTTCTACTATTTTTGGCAGTGTAACACTGCTTAATTTTATCCTTTTTGATATTTTAATGTTATATTAATCCTGACAATACTTTAATAGCATGGTATGTATTTTGTATTTATTGTTCAACAACTTGAGCTTGTTCAAGTTTGCTTTCCTTCAAAAACATTTCAAATTATTTTACAATGGGACCCTGTGGCGATGTCTCCAGGTCTCCGGTTAGAGAGGCAAACTGTTTTGGGCTCCCTGGGATTTATTTCCAAGGTTTGCTCCTCTTCTTGACATGTTTTGTGGTATGTAAGAAGCTAAGAATATGGAGCTGCGCCCTCTATCAAAAACTACTTTCTTCAACTGTATTTGGATGATAACTATCAGATCTATTCCATTTACTCACTATGTTAAATGTAAAATTTTATCTTTATAAAGATACTCATAATACACAAGAAATGATGCTTATATAAGTGACTGCTCAGTGCATTAGTTTCCATGCATTGTTGGTGTCTTAAGTAACCCATTGCTTCCATACCAAAACACAGGTAAAAAAAGGCGCTTGGGACTATTAAACACAAATAGGTGATGTGATAGACAATATGAGAATAATAACATTAGAAGTGTCACACCAGGGATCATCTTACATAGTGATTCTACATGATGAATTGGACCCACTAGAGCCACGACTACCAACATATAGTGAAGAGCAAGCATCTTCTTGTTTAATTGGTTTCCAGACTTTCAAAACATTCATTTAGAACAAAAATGCAATGTTATATTAGTTTAAAAAAACAAAACATTCTAAGCAAAATTCAAATATTCAAATAATATTTATAAGCTTCTACATTTAATAGATAATTTTAAACATTTTGAATCACTTCTTACCAAGATTAAATCTCCCAAACCCCTCTTCCCTTATATCCCTTGTATCAACCGATTCACATGTATTTTTAAGATATTTTAAAACATTGCTACTTTGATTCTATGGGCTAAATATATCATGCAAGATGATCAGTGTTGAGTTCTGAAGTAAACTTTGATAATGCATGTTCTGCACACAATCAATAGAGATTCACAGATCACAAAATCATCAATTTTAGCAATGTAGATGCTTTAACTTTAATGCTAGTTGTGCAGAATTCTTTACTAAAATCGCAAGTTTTGATCACTGAGAAAAATGTGGATATCTCGAAGGATAGAAGAAGAAAAATGAACATAAATTAAGCTACAAATTTGGAGGATCCAAATCGAAGACGAACGGAAATAAGTGGAAGGAAATTAGGGAACACATGCACAGATCAAGGGATTTCATGTGTTACTAAGTTCCAGCAGAAATGCCATGTTGCGTCATAATTGTTAAAATTCAACAAACCGCAGACGCCCCCTTGGATACCCTGTTGAAAACTCAACAAACCGAAGGAGAATACGCCCACTTATAATGTTGAAAGTTTTCCCGGATCGTGGAGTTAGCAGGGGTTATCTCAACAAAGCAGTAACAACCAGCAACACATGCAGCACAAGCTTCTTTATTAATCAAGAGCAAACTTCTTTACAAGGCGAGACATACATGGCGAGACATGCTTCACCAAAACCCAACACCGGGAGAGCAGCGACAGTTACAAAGACAAGAACAAAAAACAAGCCGCGCGGACTCAATCAACAAGCCGCCGACCTACTGCTGTGGAGTCCGCTCAGTCCGCCAGGTCGCCAGACCGCAACCCAAGTCGCGCGGACTCACCCCTTATTCCAATGCTTAGCTCTTCACCGCCGATCTGCACGCCGCCAGACCGCACAAGCTGCATCACCGAATGGAACAGTCCGCCTGAAGCAGACGACTTCCTGAACCCCGAACCAAGTCGCCAAAGAGAAGACCGCCTGGTCGCTATCCGCGACCTGCTGTTTACCGCCTGTTGCTTAACCGCAGAGTCCGCACTGTCCCTGACCGCAATCAGAGCCAAGTCCTGGCTTTCCAGCGCTATCCGCACAACCTGCACAGCACAACCGGGTCAACTCTCAATCCGCGCGGACACCAAGGTCCAGACCGCAGCAACTAACGCGAGCTCAATTATTGTTCACTTACTTCGGTCTAGGTTCTTCTTTATTCCTGATGTGACATGGGTCCTATTTATAGGCACGACGATGAGTATGGTCACCGCCCTAGCCGATGGGAACACCGCCACATCACGCAGCTAGAACAAGTGTGTCCGCCAGCCCGCGGACACACATACCAGTTCGCCGCTCCTGTGCAGATAGCCAGTCCGCCCCAGCTTCTCCAAGGCCGGACTCCAATATCCAGCCCGCCTTGCCGCCAGAGACCAAGCCAGGACCACCACAGCCGGACTCCACTGTTGGGTATCTCTATAGGGTTGGCACAACGCTTGTGCACGCAGCGGAAAAGTAAAACATCAAGAAAAACCCAAAGAGATGTGGATCGGGCCATGAACAGTTGAATCAAGAAGTTAACAAAACTAGGCAAAAATTACCTCGGTGACATTGAGTCACAACTCAACGGAGATGCTCCAAACTTTATCTGCTTGCTGGTGGCGAGTTCTACGTGGAATAGTATCCACGTTTCTGCAGAAGTCCACACGAGCGGGAGAACGCCGAGCTTTCCGTCGCACGGAAGATCGGGATGGAGAAGACCGCACCTCGGCTAATCCACGGACTGCTAGGTCTGCGCCAGGAAGAGCAGCACCAGCGACAGTCGCCGGAGAAAAAGGTGGCAGCGGAGCGAACACGGCGGCGGAACTCTTCCGGCGGCGGGATCGGGATCGGCGGAGCGAACGAGCGGAATGTTTCCGTCGGGGTCGATTCGCACAGTAGCCAAAAAGATCTATACCGATAAAACCTAAGTGTTCTATTTATACTAGAGGTATAAATAAACCCAGGAAAATCGCTATCCGCAGACCACCCAGAACTAGGGTTCAGAATCGGCGAGTATCAATCGGTGAGAATCGGCGACAATCAGCGAGAATCACTGAGCAGGTTCGGCGAGAATCAGTCGACGAGTATCACATTGGATCGGCGAGAATCAGAGTTCAATACTCGACGATTCTCGCCGATCGTCGAGCCGCGCTCGACGATACACAACGATACTCGACGATTCTCGAGCCGCGGTCGACGACAATTGTCGAAGTAGTCGATCGTCGAGAATCAACAATTGATTCTCGACGATTCTCGTCGATCGGCGAGAATCAGAGAGACGATTCTCGCCGATCGGCGGGAATCAGAAGACGATTCTCGACTAATGTCATCGACCCTCGGACGACAATCCCAACCAGCCCTTCAAGGCAACATTTGCCCAACCCGATGATCCTATAAGGCAACACTTTGCCCATAACCCTATTCAGGTCGGTGATTGGTAACCTTTACCAACACAGTCAGTCAACCAACTTCTCCACATCTCTTGTGTGCGACCCTGCAGGCTCATATCGCGTCGGCAGTGAGATTACATGCTTGATCACTTCCAGATCATCATGGTGACTCCAACATCCACAACAGCCGTGTCCGCCATTCTGCGGACAAGGCATCAGCCCGCAAAACCCGAGCTCGCAGCCTCGCCATCAAGGCACCTGCCGGACTCAGCGGACACCCGGCTTCCGTCCGCATATCCCAAGTCCATTGCCTCATTGTCAAGGCACCTCCGGACTTAGCGAACACGCCAATCCAGTCCGCTAACAGCAGACTCCAGTCCGCAACTCCTGAGTCCATAACCTCGTCACAAGGCTAAACCGGACTCAGCGGACTCTGGCTCCAGTCCGCACATTCCTGCACAAGCAATTCTCCAGTCCGCATTTCCCCAAGCTAGCAAACAAGGCAACAACACTTCTACTACGCTTGGCGGACTGAGAAACCAGCCCGCGCTCCACTGCGCGATCTCCCCGGACTGAGCCATCCTGGACTTGGTTAAGATCACACCAAGTCCAGTCCGCTGGCCACAAGGGCCAGTCCGCACTTACTGGCGGACACTGGATCTAGCCCGCCATACCGGGCGACCTCCAGTTTCTGTCCGCGCTGACCGGCGGTCTCCGCGGCTTCCCGCTGCACTAGAGCAAGACCAAGGCAACTGCCAAACCGGTCTGCCGAGCTCCAGTTCTTCAGTCCGCTTCATGCCGGACTCCGCGGATAACATTTCTATCCGCCCGGTTACTTCCTGGGAGTCAACCGCCTGCTGAGCATACACTGGCCTGTCAGACCGCTGCTGCTGTCCGCGTAGTCCGCGCGAACAGACCGCCCAGGCCGCCACAGAGCAAACCGCCTGCAACATCCCTGCCGACCTAGCAGTCCGCCAACCCTGTCCGCGTAGTCCGGCCGGATAGGTTTCCCAAGCCTTCCATTCACCCACTTTCACTTCACAGAATTCAACACTCCCGCTTGAAGTGAGAAGTGGTGAATAACTCCAGCAGCTCCCGTAACCTTGCACCTGGTCCTTCCGATAGCATCTACGAAGAGATGTCCAAGACATAGTCCTCGCCCCGCATATCATGTACCATGAGGGAGCCCTCCAGCATCTCCAAAAAGGAGTCATGCTTCCCTCTGCCTTCTTCAGCTTCAACCTCCACTCTTGCATCACAGGAGTATCACCAACTTCCTTGGACACTGAAGTCCAAGCCTCGTTTCCTCTGAGAGAAGTCACCTCTTCAGACTTGGTGTCAACCACCTCCTTGATTCTAGTGGGGTCATCACATCCAGAAGAACCTTGCTCGACCTGAGGGCTAACAAGGAAACACTGGACCAAGTCCGCCGTGTTCCCTTCACTATATCGAGCTGGTGGCTTACTGATCCTCTTCGATCTCCGAAGAACCTGATCATGGCTAACCACCTCCGCTGCTATTGAACCAGCTCCGTTCCCGGGCAAACCCGGAATAATGCTCCCTTTGCTCCCTGAACAAGACGCCTCCTTACTGGAACCAAAAGCACCTGGAGCAACGCTCCCCCTGCTACCTGAACCAGAAGACTCCCCTCTTGAACAAGAACTGCCTGGAACATCGCTCCCCTTGCTTCCTGAACCGGAAGCCTCCGCCTTCGAGCCAGAATAACCTGGAGCATCGCTCCTCCTTCTTCCCGACTCTGACGCCTTTGCCCCGGAGCTAGAACAACCTGGAGCACCTGGTGACTCAGGCAACTCCACTTCCTTAGCAGCAGCCTCCTTCAGCCCACCATATGACCTGCTTATCTCTAGCTCCACATAAGAGCTACCCCAATACAGCGTCAACTCATCAAAAACAATGTCTCTCGACACTATGAGTTTCTTCGTCGCAGGATCCATACACCTCCATCTTCTTCTCTGCTCATCATACCCAACAAAGACTAGCTTTGTCTTGAGAGCACCCGGAGAGTGTAAATAGCAGGTAGATCCAAACACCCGAAGGTGCTTCACTGAGGGCTTCACTCCGAACATCAGCTCATAAGGAGTCTTCATTATGATCAGACTAAGAGGCATCCGGTTGATGACATGAGCAGCACAGGCTATTCCTTCCGCCCAAAGAGCCTTCAGAACGCCTTTACTCTGAAGCCAACACTTGCAGGTCTCCGTTAACCAACGGATCATCCGAGCTGCAATACTACCTTGTTGTTGTGAAGTATGTCCACAAGAAAGCTCCACCCGGATCCCTTGCTTCCTGCAAAAGCGTGAGAACTCGGTTGAGCCAAACTCACCACCGAAACTTGTCCTCAACACCTTGATCCTCCGGCCAAGCTGGCCTTCCACAAGCTTCTTGAACTCCACAAACAAGCGTACCATGTTGGACTTCTTCTTCATAAAGTATACCCAAGTATACCCAGAATAGTCATCAACCAATATCAGCATGAACCTGCTGCCTCCAAGACTGGCCGTGACAGTCGGTCCCACCAGAGCACAATGGACAACCGCCAATGGTGCATTACAACTGGATTGTGCTTTGTCAACCATGAAGCGATAGGCTCCACTTTCCTGACATCCCGCACACCCCCGACCATCGCCATAGGATGACAATCTAGGCAAGCCTCTTACGAGTCTTCTTTCCGCCATTGCTTTCAGCTTGTCCATCCCTACATGCCCCAGTCTTTCATGCCAGATAGCTGCACTATCACTGACATTCCTCCGATCAACTCCAGAACTAGTTGATATCCCAACCACGTTCTTCTCCTTCCTCCCTACCTGAGCAATGTTCGCCGAGAGCAAGACAACCTTGCACTCCTTCCGAAGAGGACCTTGCTGCTTGCATTTATAGCACCTTGGTCCCTCCTTCCTCTTCCTATCACGCCTAGGAGAAACACTCCTTTCTTCCTGATACGAAGTAGAGGGACCATCTTCAGCAGCAACCTTCACCTTCTTCCTGAACAACCCATCAAGGGAAGTCCAAACCTCCGCAGCTGACCGACATCCACTGATGTGGTCCAAGAGCTCCGATGAGATCACCTGCTTGAGAATAGACTCCGCTTTCGCATTTGCCTCCTTCCAAGCTCTCATCGCCTCAGCATTGCCAGCAGTATCCTCTTGTCTTCCTGCTCCGCATACAACCTCCCAAAGGTCCTCGCCAAGAAGAAAGCTCTTCATACAGGACTTCCACCGTTCACAGTTCGTCTCTGTAAGAAGATCAATACCAAGACAACTTGCATCATCCACTGCCATGGTTCTACCACTGGTTTCCTCTTCAGAAGAGCAACTACCTCCATTGAGCACTACTTGACCACTCCAACAACCTGGCTCTGATACCATGTTAAAATTCAACAAACCGCAGACGCCCCCTTGGATACCCTGTTGAAAACTCAACAAACCAAAGGAGAATACGCCCACTTATAATGTTGAAAGTTTTCCCGGATCGTGGAGTTAGCAGGGGTTATCTCAACAAAGCAGTAACAACCAGCAACACATGCAGCACAAGCTTCTTTATTGATCAAGAGCAAACTTCTTTACAAGGCGAGACATACATGGCGAGACATGCTTCACCAAAACCCAACACCGGGAGAGCAGAGACAGTTACAAAGACAAGAACAAAAAACAAGCCGCGCGGACTCAATCAACAAGCCGCCGACCAACTGCTGTGGAGTCCGCTCAGTCCGCCAGGTCGCCAGACCGCAACCCAAGCCGCGCGGACTCACCCCTTATTCCAATGCTTAGCTCTTCACCGCCGATCTGCATGCCGCCAGACCGCACAAGCTGCGTCACCGAATGGAACAGTCCGCCTGAAGCAGGCGACTTCCTGAACCCCGAACCAAGTCGCCAAAGAGAAGACCGCCTGGTCGCTATCCGCGACCTGCTGTTTACCGCCTGTTGCTTAACCGCAGAGTCCGCACTGTCCCTGACCGCAATCAGAGCCAAGTCCTGGCTTTGCAGCACTATCCGCACAACCTGCACAGCACAACCGGGTCAACTCTCAATCCGCGCGGACACCAAGGTCCAGACCGCAGCAACAAACGCGAGCTCAATTACTGTTCACTTACTTCGGTCTAGGTTCTTCTTTATTCCTGATGTGACATGGGTCCTATTTATAGGCACGACGATGAGTATGGTCACCGCCCTAGCCGATAGGAACACCGCCACATCCCGCAGCTAGAACAAGTGTGTCCGCCAGCCCGCGGACACACATACCAGTTCGCCGCTCCTGTGCAGATAGCCAGTCCGCCCCAGCTTCTCCAAGGCCGGACTCCAATATCCAGCCCGCCTTGCCGCCAGAGACCAAGCCAGGACCACCACAGCCGGACTCCACAATAGCCGTGTCCGCCATTCTGCGGACAAGGCATCAGCCCGCAAAACCCGAGCCCGTAGCCTCGCCATCAAGGCACCTGCCGGACTCAGCGGACACCCGGCTTCCGTCCGCATATCCCAAGTCCATTGCCTCATTGCCAAGGCACCTCCTGACTTAGCGGACACGCCAATCCAGTCCGCTAACAGCAGACTCCAGTCCGCAACTCCTGAGTCCATAACCTCGTCACAAGGCTAAACCGGACTCAGCGGACTCTGGCTCCAGTCCGCACGCTCCTGCACAAGCAATTCTCCAGTCCGCATTTCCCCAAGCTAGCAAACAAGGCAACAACACTTCTACTACGCTTGGCGGACTGAGAAACTAGCCCGCGCTCCACTGCGCGATCTCCCCGGACTGAGCCATCCTGGACTTGGTTCAGATCACACCAAGTCCAGTCCGCTGGCCACAAGGGTCAGTCCGCACTTACTGGCGGACACTGGATCTAGCCCGCCATACCGGGCGACCTCCAGTTTCTGTCCGCGCTGACCGGCGGTCTCCGCGGCTTCCCGCTGCACCAGAGCAAGACCAAGGCAACTGCCAAACCGGTCTGCCGAGCTCCAGTACTTCAGTCCGCTTCATGCCGGACTCCGCGGATAACATTTCTATCCGCCCGGTTACTTCCTGGGAGTCAACCGCCTGCTGAGCATACACTGGCCTGTCAGACCGCTACTGCTGTCCGCGTAGTCCGCGCGAACAGACCGCCCAGGCCGCCACAAAGCAAACCGCCTGCAACATCCCTGCCGACCTAGCAGTCCGCCAACCCTGTCCGCGTAGTCCGCGCGGATAGGTTTCCCAAGCCTTCCATTCACCCACTTTCACTTCACAGAATTCAACAATAATCATGGCAACAATCAACTTGTTCTTTTCATTATACCTGTTAGAAAGTAGCAAAAAGAAGCGAAAAGTAGAGAACAAGCGAATAAACTTTTGAATAATTGAAATTTTATTATCCAAAAAAGATATCATTTACAAAGGTATGACCTCCCTTATATAGAATGGAGGAGATAAGAAAGAGAGTGTACAAACAATGTGGGACTAAACATTTACAGTACTGAGCGGCTAGAATAATAGAGACCGCATAGGCCGCGCGGTTAGACAGATGGGTTAACCGCTCGGCAACTCCAGCAGGATAGAACAGGCCGCAGAGGTAGACCGATAGACCGCCCGGTCTCCAGGCTTCAGAGAGACCGCCAGACCGCTCGGTCAACAAACAGCTGGATCAGACCGCTAAGCCGCCCGGTCTAATACTTCAACACTCCCCCTCAAGCTGGAGCATATATATCAATCATGCCCAGCTTGTCACAAATGCGGAAGAAGGAAGTAGAAACCGGCTTGGTGAAGATATTTGCCAACTCCTTGTCAGAGGTGACAAAAGGAGTACAAATCTGTTTCTTCAAAATCTCTTCCCGAATAAAGTGACAGTCAACCTCTATATGCTTTGTTCTCTCATGGAAGACCGGATTTCTGGATATGTGTATAGCGGCCTTGTTGTCACAGAACATAGGGAGAGGACAGTCATATACCTCGCCCAGGTCAAGCATGAGAGCCCGCAACCACTTTAACTCACACGTGGTTGACGCCATACTCCGGTATTCTGCTTCGGCACTGGATCTGGAAACAACAGACTGTTTCTTGCTCTTCCAACTCACGAGATTACCTCCAACAAAGGTACAAAAACCTGACGTGGATTTACGATCGCCTTTGTCATCCGCGTAACTTGAATCTGAGTAGGCCTCAACCCTCAGATGGCCATTCTTCTGAAAGAGTAACCCTCTGCCCGGTGCTGCTTTGATATACTCTAAAATCTTCAGGGCGGACTGAAGATGGCACTCCCTGGGAGCTTGCATAAACTGACTGACCTTGCCTACAGCGTAGGCGATGTCGGGTCTAGTCACCGTGAGATAGATGAGTTTGCCTACCAAACGTCTGTACCGTGTGACATCAGATAGAAGAGGCAAATCATCCGTCCACGTTTTGTCTTCTCCAACAGCCATGGGAAAACGAGCTGGTTTGGCACCTGTCAATCCTGCTTCTCGTAGAAGATCAAGGGCATACTTCCGTTGAGAGAGAACCAAGGAGTCAAGTTTCCGAGAAATTTCTATCCCCAAAAAGTATTTTGGGGAGCCCATATCCTTCGTGACCAAGTGCTGACGGAGGTTCTTCTTCGTCAAGTCCACCCCATCTCAGTCATCGCCAGTAAGGAGAATATCATCCACATATACGGCCAAAACCACCAGTCCCGAGGCCGTTTTACGAATGAATAAGTAGTGATCGGCTGAACTCCTTTGAAAGCCGATGGTAGCCACAATACCACTGAATTTGTCGAACCATGCCCGAGGGCTCTGCTTTAGGCCATAAATGGCCTTCTTCAAATGACAGACACGTGTCTCCCCCTGAGCAACATACCCAGGAGGTTGCTCCATATAGACGTCCTCCTGAAGATCGCCATAGAGAAAGGCATTCTTCACATCAAGCTGGGAAATAGCCCAAGCCCGGTTAACAGCCACAGAAAAGAGAACCCGGATGGTGCTGAGGCGAGCAACCAGAGAGAAGGTATCAAAGTAATCAACGTCATAAGTCTGAGTAAAGCCCTTGGCCACCAGCCGGGCTTTGTAGCGATCCACAGTGCCGTCGGGGCGAAACTTCACAACGAAGACCCAGCGACAGCCAACCACATCAGTGCCTACGGGAGGAGGAACCAGGGTCCAGGTACCCCGTTCAGTAAGATTAGCCATCTCCTCATCCATGACAGACTTCCAATGAGGGAGAGCGAGAGCCTCCTGGTAGGTACGGGGAGTAGAAGTAGCAGAGATGGCCAAGGCAAAACACCTGCGAGAAGGAGAAAGCTGATCATAGGAAACAACAGCCGTGAGCGGGTGTTGAGTACATGCCCGCACCCCTTTGCGAAGGGCAATGGGAACATCCAGGTCAACGGGAGCGTCGGCGACGGGAGTGTCAGCGACCGGACCGTCCGTGGCGGAGAAGGCTGGCCCGGGACTAGAGAGAGACGACAGCGGAGAGGAGGGTGGAGGGGTGGGTGGGGAGACAGACTGGGAAGGAGTGGGTGGAGGAGGAGACGAAGGTGGGAAAACGTGGAGAGGTGTGGAAGGAACGGAGATATCAGAAGGAAGAGAAGGAAGAGAAGAGGAAGGAGAGAAATAGGAAGCATTTTCGAAAAAAGTCACATCTGTGGAGACAAACTGCTTGCGGAGAAGGGGGTCAAAGCAGCAATAGCATTTTTGAGTGGTAGAGTACCCCAAAAAGACACACTTGGTGGAACGGGGGGAAATCTTGTCGCGGGTAGACGAGGGAGTGTGAACAAAGGCCGTACAGCCAAAGACACGAAGAGGAAGAGGAAAAGGTTCCTGGTGGGGGTAGAGAAGGGAGAAGGGAGTCTGGCCGTGGAGAACCGCGGAGGGAAGGCGATTGATGAGATAGCAGGCGAGGAGCACAGCGTAGCCCCAGTAGGAGCGAGGGACGTGCATCTGCGTCATGAGAGTACGCGCAACATCAAGCAGGTGACGGTTTTTACGCTCCGCCACCCCATTCTGCTGGGAGGTGTAAACACAAGTCGTTTGATGAAGGAGGCCATGTTTGTGAAAGAACGCGGAGAACTCATGAGTCAGATACTCCTTGGCATTATCAGAACGTAAGACTTTAATAGAAATAGCAAATTGAGTCTTAATCATAAAGTAAAATGATTGCCAAACAGAAAATAGTTCAGAGCGATCTTTTAATAGATACACCCAGGTACATCGAGTAAAATCATCGATAAAAGTGACAAAATAGGAACTGCCCCGACCAATAGTGAGGGTAGGAGCAGGACCCCATACATCAGAATGAATAAGATCAAAAATGCGAGAGGAGCCACGGCCTTGCTTCGGTGGGAAGGAGGAGCGATGATGTTTGCCAAGCTGACACGCATCACAGTTGAGCAGAGAACTGGTAGGAGGTAAGTGGGGCAGAAGCTGACGAATAAGCCGAGTAGGAGGATGTCCAAGACGAAGATGCCACTGAAGGAGATCGGTGGAGGAGGAGTAGGCAGAGAGAGCGGAAACATCGTCGAGGAAGTAGAGGCCGCCACTCTCAGTCCCAGTAGCAATCGTCCGCTGGGTCCTCGGGTCCTGAAAAGAACAAGTAGTAGGAGTGAATAAGACGGAGCACTGAAGTTGCCGGCATAAAGTAGTAACTGATAACAAATTGCACGGGAACTTCGGGACATAGAGGGTATCCTCCAAGCAAAGCGATGGAGTGAGTTGAACCATGCCCGTCCAATGAACCGGGGACGGGGAACCATCTGCCACACGAACTAGGGGTAAGCGGTCATGGGTCTCAAGACGGGAGAAGCAATGAGGGTTACCCGTCATATGATTGGTGGAACCGGAGTCAATCAACCATTTACATTGGGTAACGACGTGGCACTACCTGACGTCGTGGCCACAGAGGCAGACGGCCTAGAAGAGGTGGAGGCCGAAGAAGGAGCATCACCGGAAGGGCGAAGATGAGGATGTTTCTGCCAGCAGCGGTCAACAGTATGGCCAGTACGACCACAGTGAGAGCAGAGGAACCGGGAGGAACCCCGTCCGCCAGAGGAGCCACGGCCACTAGGGCCCCCCCTCTGAGCTTGGTGAGCAAAGGAGTCCTGGGAAGGGGCGGAGGCCAACAGAGGCCACTGGAGGAGCGAAGTAACAGCGGCAATGCGAGCCGCAGTGGCATCCAAAGTAGGAGATTCTGCCTCACCCAAGATCTGCTGGCGGATCATATCATAAGAGTCGGGAAGACGAAGAAGATAACAAACAACCAGGAGTTCCTGGAAGTGTTTGTGCTGGTCGGCCAAGTCCGCGGAGAAGGGGCGATTCTGGAGGATTTCAGCACCAAGAGCCTGAACCTGCTGATAAGCCGCAGCCGGTGACATGGAAGGGCGGGCGAAGAGGTCCGCATAGAGAGTATAAATGCGGGACGTCTGGCCCCCCTTAGAATAGAGAGCAGCGAGGTGAAGCCAGGCGGCCTTGACCGTCTCATCATGGCGAATGGCGGGAAGGCACTCATCAGAAAGGCTGTTGGCCAGCCAGGTGCGAACAAGAGCATCACTCGCATCCCAGTCATCAAACTCAGGAGAGGTGCGAGGAGGAGGGTCATCGGTGAGGTGATGACGCTTGCGTTGAGAACGAAGGAGAAAGGTGAAAGAAACGCTCCAATCGGTATAGTTGGAGCCAACAAGCTTGGAAAGGGTGCCAAGGTTGCCCGAAGGAGGAGGAGGAGGAGAAGGAGCTGCAGGAGTAGTGGTGAGACCGGAGGTAGTCATAGAACCCGGCAAGCAGAAGAAGCCGCGCAAACAGTAGCGGTTAAAAAACAGAAGAAGCCACGCGAACAGTAGCGGCTAGAAAGAGGCAAAGGCACAGCGGGGAAGAGGTCGCGCGGACTAAAAAGGCCGAGCGAACAGAAGAGAGGAGAAGAGCAGGTGACCGCGACCAAGATGCGGGTAAGAAAGGTACAACCCGCACGGTCAGGCAGATCACAGCAGCTGATAGAAAGCGGTCAAAGGCACAGCGGGGAAGAGGTCGCGCGGACTGAAAAGGCCGAGCGAACAGAAGAGAGGAGAAGAGCAGGTGACCGCGACCAAGATGCGGGTGAGAAAGGAACAACCCGCACGGTCAGGCAGATCACAACAGCAAACCGCGAGTAGAGAGACAACAAACACGGACAGAGACAGACCGCAACGACTAGGAAGTCGGAGCGGCAGGAAAGAACAAGGAGCGCGGCGACAAGGAAACAGGTCGCGGCGACAAAGAGCAGTAGGAGAAGAGAACCAAGAAGAAGCAAGCCGCGCGAACAGGGCAGCGGACAGAAACAAGCCGCGCGGATAGAAACAAGCCGCGCGGACAGAAGGGAAGGCAAGCCACGAATCAAGTCGCAGAACGCGGAAAACAATCCGCGAACAACAGAGAGCGCACATAATCAGGAGGAAATGATCGTGTCCTCTGATACCATGTTAGAAAGTAGCGAAAAGAAGCGAAAAGTAGAGAACAAGCGAATAAACTTTTGAATAATTGAAATTTTATTATCCAAAAAAGATATCATTTACAAAGGTATGACCTCCCTTATATAGAATGGAGGAGATAAGAAAGAGAGTGTACAAACAATGTGGGACTAAACATTTACAGTACTGAGCGGCTAGAATAATAGAGACCGCACAAGCCGCGCGGTTAGACAGATGGGTTAACCGCTCGGCAACTCCAGCAGGATAGAACAGGCCGCAGAGGTAGACCGATAGACCGCCCGGTCTCCGGGCTTCAGAGAGACCGCCAGACCGCTCGGTCAACAAACCGCTGGATCAGACCTCTAAGCCGCCCGGTCTAATACTTCAACAATACCAAAATTTTGATAAAAGTAATCTTACTCAATTCTAAACTAAAACTAAACAACATAATCCAAGTGATGTCTTCTTCATTTCTATACTACAACTGATGAGGCCGTCATGATTTTTATAAAAAATCGGGGTGCAATTAGTTCACTCCTCATGTTCCCAACTAGCTTAGTGGGGTCGTAGGATTAACCACCGCACACGCGATTGTCACACACGATCCCCTGCACACCAATCCCCCTGCGTGCACCATCCGAGCCACCAACGCAAAAGGTCGTCGGCGCCACCATCGCCGGTGACCCCATCGCGGGCGCCGGATGGCCCAAGCTGGCCAACTCCTGGCCAGCTACGTCGAATCCATGCATGGCCGTTCGTCGCGGCTTCCCCCCACGGCCACAAGGCTCCGCCCGCGATGGTGCCCGCGGCGCACCACGATCGCGGCCGCCCATCCCGGGTCCGCCTCCGGCGGCAACCTCCTGCGGCCACCTCCCGTGGCCGCGGGGGTTCACTCGCCTGAGGCGGTCACGCCGCAGCCGCCCCTCCTTGCGGCCGCCAACCGCGACCGCGGGAGTCCCCCCGCGTGGGGCAACCGCGCTACGGCCGCCGCTCCGCACGGCCAAATCCCGCTGCCGCGAAATTCCGCCCACGTGGGGTAGCCGAGCCACGGCTGCCCCTCCCTATGTCCGCCTCCCATGGTAGTGAGGATCCACATGCATGGGGAGGCCGCGCCTCGGCCGCCCCTCCCCGTGGTCGCCGCCCCCGGTCACGGAGCGCCTCCCATGAGGGGTGGCCGTGTCGGCCGACTCTCCCCACAACAGCCTCATGTGGTCGCGGTCTCTGACGTTGTGGCCGGCTGCCTCGCCAGTCACGGCTCCTCTTCCCTTGTCGGCGGCCTTCCACCGCCAAGGAGGCCGCCTTTTCATGGCGGGCCTTCCCCACCATCCGATCATTCTGCCACGATCGTCTTCATCCATTTCATGGATAACCACCCACTAATCACCATGATTAGTGGGGGAATATCATTAATTAAATTATTGGCTTACATTTAGTAAATATTATGCAAATAATATTCATCTTAAACTATAGTAAAAATAACGATATGGGTGGTTACGGTGTGCAGATAGCCGCATAACTAGCGTAACCACCTCCTGGAGGCTATAAAAGGAGTCCCAGACATCCTCATTTCTCATCTTTTTTATCATGGCTTTCTTCCTACTCAGGTCAGAGATCTGTCAGATTTCTCCAACAAGTCACTGCCACTCCATTGGAAACTCATCTAAGTCCACCGCCAAGAGCAAGTCTCGTAAGCCATTCAAAGAAGCCCCTATTGGAACTTGTGTTTTACATCTCATTGATTTAACAATATAATATCTTTAGTTGTATTTGATCATATTAGTGTTGGGTATAGTATACGAATTTGTACATATGAAGACACTAGAAATCCACTATCTGTGACCTACCGCTGGGCGCTAGCCATGCTGACTTACAAGCTAGGGATGCCAGATTTTCTTTGTGACCTACCCCGGACGATAAAACTACCGCACTGCGTTAGCTATAACATCGAGTCAAGTCGGTGGCGTCGAGAAGAGCAGGTAGCGTTGAGAAGACACGATGGCGCTGTTGGGTCCATAGATTTACATGACCCAGATTTGTAAGAAGTCAAACAAATCAATGACACACACTAGTTGTATTTGATGTGTTTTGAGTTTATGCATGCAGGTCAATCTCCAGTACACTGATTGGACAGGTGGACAGAAATCAAGCTAGTGATCCGACTGGAAAGTATTACTAAGTCCATAGGAGGTGAATAGAGCAAGCTCACTCAATGTCAGCTGCCTTAAGAAAGAAAGGTGGACAAAAAATTACACTAAGTCCACAGGCGTTGAGTGTAGCAAGCTTGCTCATTGCTAGCAGCCTTGAAAAGAAAGCTAGACAGAAAAATATTACTAAGTTCACAGACGTTGAGTGGAGCAAGATCACTCAACGACAGAAGTCAAGGAAAGATGTTGCCAAGCAAGAAATTCAGCTAAGTCCACAGGCGTTGAGTGAAGCAAGTTCACTCAACGTCATGATCCAAATAGCGCTGAGTCAGGTGTGGACAGTCAAAGACTATGCATCAGCAAGCAGAAAATTCAGCCAAGTCCACAGACGTTGAGTGATGTCAACTCACTCAACGTCATACTGTTTAATTCGTTGAGTAAAGCTTATTCTATCAAAGCCACAATGTTTCTGCCAAAGAAAAAGATTCTATGTCAAGAAGCGTTGACTAAAGCCAGTTCACTCAACGCCATATTGATTCTGTCAAAACCAAAGGAGATAGGAAAATCTGTCTAAGTACAAAAACGTTGAGTGAAACAAGTTCACTCAAAGCCAAATGACATAAAGCGTTGAGACAAGTTTCAGCAGTCAACGCCAGAAGGAAGGACCGGATTTGGCTAAGTATAAAAGCGTTGAGTGATGTCAGCTCACTCAATGCCGTCAGACAAAGAAAAATTGGCTAACTATAAAACATTTAGTGAGATTAGCTCACTCAACGCACTGAGACAGAAGGAAAATTGACTAAGTGTAAAAGCATTGAGTGAGATCAGCTCACTCAACGCCATCAAACAAAGGAAGATTAAGCTAAGATAAAAAGTGTTGAGTGAAGCTTACTCACTCAACGTTCTCAACGCTTGGATGAACTAAAAAAATGGCTAAGTCCAGAATCGTTGAGTGATGGCCATTCACCCGACGCTCTCAATGCCTGAAGCAATTATGTGAATTTGGCTTAAGTCTAGAATGACTGAAGTCAGCATGAGTCAGCAAAAGTCAACAAAATCAACGTAGTTCAAATTCGTTGCGGGAAAGATGCAGTAAGCCATTGATGGCGCCAACGGCCAGCTTTTGTCGTATTCTGCAAATGGAAAGTGGTAGATTGGCAATTAAGGCTGGGCCCTCAGTACATAGAGCCGTTGATCGACAATCAATAAAAGGGAAAGATTGCCTGAGTCGACAACAAGCAATTAGGGATTTATGATTTCGCATTACGGCTGTACATCGTCCTCTTCCTTGTCATTGCTGCCGAGCCTAAAGGTATTGTTGAGATTCAGTCAACCTGAAAGCGAAAAGCGATAGATACTGATATATTCATCCACGACAGCAAGGTCAGGACTGATTCCTGAAAAAGAAGAGGCAGAGGTTTCTGCAAGCTACTTCCAGAACAAGCCGTGATTCATCTGAAGATATCTGTCAACTTGTTGTTGTGAAGAAGAGGTTATGGGAGACTCAATTTCTGCCCAGGAAGACAGACACAGAGAAATTATTTTAAGCGGGAGAAAGTTGTAATGCCCCGAAACTCAAAAGAGTGACGGGAGTCGTTTTGAGCCAAGTTTGGAATTTGCAGGGGGCACATGGCCTGGAACATGGGTGTGTCCCAGGGGCGTGTCGTGCTCGGGTCGACGATCTGGCCGAGAGGGCGACATATTTGGAGTCGACGATTGTCGAGCAGCGAACACGGCCTGCGACACGGGCATGTCCGAGGCCGTGTCCTTCAAGAGTAGTTGGCCGAGTTAGGTTAGGTGAGAAACACGGTCTGGAGCCCAGGCATGTTTAGGTATGACACGGGCGTGTCATTTGGGACATGGGCATGTCCAATACCCGTGTCCTTCACGGGTTGGTGTTGGGCCTCTGTCGATGGAGGAACACGGCCCACTACATGGTCGTGTACTGGATAACACGGGAGTTTCAATCCGGACACAGGCTTGTCGAGATCCCGTGTTCTTTTCGAGATGCGTCGGTTTCGACAGCGAATGGGGAACACAGCCGTAGACACAGGTGTGTCACAGGCCGTGTTAGGCCCAAATTTTGCATTTCAAGCCCGAATCGTGGCCGTCCGTTTCATTATTTTGGGATCCGATGGCTGGGGGTTGTTCCTGCTGAGATATACCCGGGTTTAGGGCTTTGAAAAACCCATTTCACTTGGGTTATTATCTTTCTAAAGTTTAGAGAGAGGGGAGAGCAAGGAAGAAGAAAGGAGGCTAGATCTGGTCATCGGCGGAGCTTTGGAGCTCCAAATCGCGAGCCGACATCGGATCTACGGAGGCAAGGAGATTGTGGTGCTTTTCATCCGCATAGATTTCCATGGCGCCAAGGAAAAATGCTAGGGTAACGATTCTCATCCAAGGACATGTGAAGTCCTCTTTTCTTTGCATAGGAAGCCCGCTCTCGCGAGTTTGCGGTGATTTTGAGGCGTTCCTTCGGGTAGACATGAATTGTCCCCGTTGTGTACTTGTGGAGTCCGTAATCGAGAACGAACATAAACATGATGTGTGAAGCCTACCCAGACAATGTTGGTCTGGATCGGTGATGTTGCATTGCATAAATGGCCGGAGAAGACTCCGTGCGGATGTTTTTTTCGGGTTTTGTTTGCGGTAGAATGCAACAGGGAGCCTTTGGGATTAACTCCAAGGTGCACCCGGAAAACAGGGCAGATGCGTGATTCTGCCAACATGGTGGCCTGGAAGCCAACTTGCACATAACCGGGTTATGTGAATTGTGTGATCAAATTTGGACTCAGGAAAGTTTGACCTGCGCATATGACTTAAATTGTCGTTGCGATGGGAGCAACGGGTTAGGCGGAACCGTACCCGCTCTATGTCGTTCGGTTAGAGCTGTTGGTATAGATGGAGGGTCTTAGGCGGTCTATGGCTTAAAATGACGTGACCAATACCGGAAAGACAAAATGCTTGCAAGATTGGCCGTCCAAGTGGCGGTGGTGAGAACGCAATGTCTATTGCTTAAATTGACGTGACATGGTCCGGTTCACCGAGAATGTGCCCTGAGAGCACGGGGTGTGTCGTCGTGCATGCCCACGCCTGTGATGAAGTGTTTACATTATACTACTTGGTTATGCTAACAAAGTGCAGGGAAAGGAGCATCGCCGCAACGAGTTTGGGGGCGGGTTCATTATAATTTGGTCAGCATAGCTGACCATTGCTTTTGTTTGCCACCGTTGCGGTGGATTGTTACTTGCAGGTGCTGCGGAGTAGAGCGGTAAATAACGGGCAAAAGCCCAAGTTGCTGAGCCGTCCCTCGAAGTCCTAATTGGAGTGTTTACTTGCTTTATTCATGTGTGACCGGACTGTGTGCCGAGGTTTGGAAAACACTATAATTGGAGTATACAATTGTAAGGCCTTAAGGCCATTGTACTTGTGTATTGTTCTTCATTCCTGTTGGTTTGAGTAGTGGACATTCATGCTCGTGCTGGGTTCTTTGTTTTGCAACCTTTAAATTGCTTCCGCTAGAATGACTCTGTGTAGGACGTTGGTTATTAGTTATATGGTTTCCATTGAGTAACCTCCTGGTCTGTCTGTGGCATATGGCGTCGGGCCCCGACCGGACCTACTGCTATATGCTATGCGATGGATATGGGGTGTTACACAACCTAATGCGGACAAACCCCCAGACTTACACCCTTTCACAACCACTTTCCCAAGATACTTGTGGGTTCATTATCGGTGTAAGGCCATTTCACACATTCGTCATCTAAGACCACGACCATTTGTGCGTTACAGTCATTACCAATTATGTACGACATATTCAAGCCAAGTTCATCATTATTCAACACATTACCACTATCAAGCACGTTCTCAATATTTCACACATTTAAATCTTTCTCTAACCTCCACCAAATCACCTCGATCAAGTACACTCATCTCCGTCATCCGTTCATTAGGGAATCAATCCAACAAATGTTATTAACATACTTCACCCCAATCATTTATACTCTAAATTCCATAAATCTTAACTTTAATGTACCATGATCTCTCTACCAATACAAGCAAACACGAGAATCATAAAGCGCAGGAATGATTACTGTACAGCAACTGCAAACGGGGATTACCGAGGATACATGAATCTGGTGAAGGCGTTTAACCACTTGTTGGAAAGGTATTTCCAAGGGCTGCGACTTTCGTGTTTAGTCGAAAACCCAGAGCTAGCCACATCGAGCCTGAAAACGGCCTCGAAGGTTGCTACGCGCAGAAAATAGATTTCTGCGCGCATCTTAAAGCAGGTCGGACGACATCGGTTCGTCTTCTTCCTTCTACCAAACTTTCAAATAACCTCCAGAATTTCTCCTCCCTTATTCACCCTCGTAAAGCTACTTTTCTTCACGAAACCAGTCCACAAACTATATTCGAAGTGAGGGAAAGTTGAAGACTCTAAATTCAAGGACACAAGTCCTAGCATGGCCTTTTTCCTAGAAACCTTCTTCTCACAAATCAAGATCCTTTTGAGTCGATATCTATCGGAAAAATAACTAAAGATCTAGCACCAAGGGAGAGGGTAGGAAGCTCACCTCGTTTCCGGCATTTCTGGCCATGGATCTTGTCACCCTACTTGGCGGCATCTTCTTCTCCTCGGTCGGTGTTAGTTCTTCACGGGGAGAAGAACAGCTTCAACACCTTCTTCCTCTCCAGCACTTTCTTACAACAATTGCTTTGGGAAGGAAGACTAGAAATGTCTAGGGTTTTCTCCCCTTTTCATGTGAGAAGTTTGGCAACTACATAGACACGTGTCGGCCTATCATTGGACCACCAATAAACTAAGTAAACGAGTCCCTTCGAAACGACGCGGCCGGAAAATTCATCAAAACTCGAAATTGAACTACACGGGTATGGACATGTCTGTGTCACTACCCGTGTCCTACTCGGGAAGAATGTTGTTGACGATTTATTGAGCTGCTTATACACACACGGGTAGGGACACGCCCGTGTCACTACCCGTGTCCTACTCGGGAGGTACACGGTCGACAATTCGTTGAGCTCTGCTCGACGAGTCGTCGAGCTACAGCTTGGGCACGCATGGGTAGGGATACATCCGTGTCTCTACCCGTATCCTGCTCTGGAGGAACACAGTCGACATTGTTAGTCTAGCTCTTCTCGATGAACACCTACATAGGGGTAGTGACACGCCCGTGTCACTACCCGTGTCCTTCTCTGGATATTTCAAAAAGAAGACGCAGAGGCACCAGAGAACCACACGGGTACGAACACGCCCGTATCACTACCTGTGTCCTACTATGGAACAACTTCACCTCCATTTCACGAGTGTAAGCCTAACTGCCAGCACTGCCTGAGCCCAAGTAAACTATCCTGACTTAAAAGTGCACACAAGGGGCCTAGCGCGAATTGGGACGTTATACCACATCTCAAAGCTCTCCTTCCTGCATATAGGAAGTTTCATGGAGCCCAACTCCTTATGTTTTCTTGGAGATGAAATCATACTGTTAAGTCCTTCTTGATCAACCTCCCTCAGATACCTCTTGAAAGTCTTTAATTTCAAGAGTAGCTAAACAGCTAGAGGGGGGGGGGGGTGAATTGGTTTTTAAGTGTTTTGGCTCTTATTCTGTTTTTGTTGAGTTGTGATTTATTTAAACTTAACATCCAAGACAATCACAAACAACACACAGGAAATTTATAGTGATTCCCAGATTATGAGTATATCTATTATCCCTCCCACCTTTCTAATAGTTTGCTAGACAAGGTAACTTCTACAACTCAGCTCAAAAGAGCTTACAAATCAGATCCCACAGTATCTCACAGACTCTTCCAGGACCTACACTCAGGCACCATGTCCTACCAGTCAGAGATATAATCTTCTACCACTTGGGCACAAAGGCCCTACCTCTCAGAGATATAATATCCTACCATACATGCATAAAGGCCCTACCTCAGACTTTAACTCAAAGTCCTACAACTTAGATCCAAGCCTGGATCCTACCTCAGATTCACCTCTTGAATCCTACACCTCGGATCTACTTAAAGATCCTACAGTCAGCCTTTTTAAGTTTGGGCTAACACTTAGATCAAAATGATCCAACAGAAGAATAGTTGATGGTTGATGATGTTTGACACCAAAGCTATAGTCTCTCTGTCTTCCTTCTTCTGAACAGAGATTTTCTATGTCCTTCATTCTACACAGCTTCAAGAATGGTTCTTAAGGAAAGTTCAGCTTGAGCCGTGAAATCACTGCAACTAGGGTTTGCCTTTGCTGCAACTTGCTATTGAAGAACAACATCTAACTATTTGCACTTTCAGATCAGTGACTTGAACAACTTCTCTAAGCTCTGCAACTTAGTCGAGAGGAAGAAGATGAAGTTCAGTTCTTTTCCAAAAGTTAATTTTAATTTTCCTGATCTAATTCATTTTGTATCCCACTGTCTAACGGCTCTTTGAGCATTATGGCCACCCGTAGTTTGTACCTACAACCCTGCTTTTGCATTTAATGTAGTACAACCAGCAAGCAACGCCTTTTATTGTGTATTGTACAGTTCCCCCAACATTTGAACATCTGCTCACATCAGTACCTGTACACTTAGTCAAATTCAGACAATTCAGCATAGGCATTGAGTGAAGGTGTTGGGTCCATTACCCACAATGTACCAAATTTGAAGAAGTCAATCATGTCAATGATATACATAAAGTTGTATTTGATGTGTGCTTAAGTTCATGTATACAGGTCGTCCTTGAAACATTGATAGGATAGGTATTCCAAGTGATTGGACATATGGACACAAGGATCGATGTCGGACAGGCAGGAATTTGCCTCAGTCCATCGGCATTGATTGAACCTTACTTACTCAACACCAGTTGCAGGAATTCAGTTAAGTCCACCGGCATTGAGTGAAGTTTTCTCACTCAACGCCAGATGCATGGGAAGATGCTGGATAGGATGGAAATCGCCTAAGTCCACAGACATTGAGTGAAGCTTACTCACTCAATGCGAGATAAGTAAAATCATTGAGTATAGCTGAGTTAGTCTAAGCCTAACTATTGGATAGACAGAAAAGTAACTAAGTCCACAAGAGTTGAGTGTAGTCTACTCACTCAACACCACACAACTAAAATCATTGAGTAATGATGAACCTGTCAAAGACTAAGAAGAAATAAGTAGAAATATGGCTAAATCCACAGACGTTGAGTGAAGTCTACTCACTCAATGCCTTGTGATAAAAAGCATTGACTGAACCTTAGTCAGTCAGAGACTGTGATTTCACAAAAAATTGGCAAAGTCCAAATGCGTTGAAAGAAGCTTACTCACTCAACACCAAGTAACTAAAATAAAATCGAAGTGTTATGGCGTTGAGTGAATCTAATTCACTCAATGCCAAGTGAAAGAATTTCAGTTAAGCAGTTTGGCGTTGAGTGAAGCTCAACCACTCAATGCGTAATGACAGAAAACTTTTTTCTGTGTTTTGGCATTGAGTGAAGGTTGCTCACTCAATGCCTAATGGCATAGAAATTTTTCTAAATATTTTGGCTTTGAGTGAAGGTTGCTCACTCAATGCCTGTGACAGAAAATCTATCTATGTGTATTCTCATTGAGTGAGGCTTACTCACTCAACGTCTGTACTAATGATTCTTGATTTTAGCTGTCCACAGAATGGTGATGTCAGAAAAGTCAACAAGTCATTTGTGTTCAAATTAAGTGCGAGAAAGCTATAGAACATGACAAAACTGCTAGAAGTCTACGGTACGACTTCTTCCTTTAAAGTAAGATACAGATGTCTGTTGCAGGTGGTCCCCACATGCTTCCTGGAGTCGTTAATCGGTTGAAGATAAAAGGGAAAGCTCCCAAATGTTGAAGGCAACTTTTAGGATTTTATTCAACAAGAAAAAGAGCGGTTGTACTTCATCGTTCTCGCTTTTACTGGCGAGAAAAACCTTGAAGTCTCCCAACAGAACAAAAAATTCACTTAGTTGTAGCATTTTCTTTTGCTACAGCAAGATCAGAAATACTTCTGATAAAGAAATCAAGGAGTGCCTTCAGTCTTCTAGAGGTTCAGTTAGCTATTTGAAGAGCTCAAGACCTAGAGATATTCAGCCTTCTATAACATGTTCAGACACTACATTCTGATTTTCTTCCAAGAGAGGTCGTGAAAGTGAGGTGTTAGATCTGGAATACTCTAGAGGGGGGGGGGTGAATAATGTATTTAGGTTTATATAAAATTTTCTATCTACTTCAATCCAGTCCTAGTGCTGTAGGAATAAAACTAAAGCACAAACACAGCAATCCTAACTATCACAGCCATAGCAAGAAACAAAAGAAAAGAGCAACCAGACAACACAAGAAATTTATAGTGGTTTCCCAACCTGTGTACATCCACTTTTCTACCACTATGGTAGGAATCCACTCAAATTTTTGATCAGGTGCCTGACAGCAATGAGCTTTTGATCAGGTGCTCAAAAACCAAACCTCAATTCTTTTGGTCAGGTTACTTGCAACCAGTAATAACTTTTGAAGGGAGTTAAGAACCCTTTTTATAGCGGGGGTGAGAGATTGATTTTATCTTCTCTTTCTCAATGTACAACTGAGAAGACTTATGTGGATTTGATGTTAGAAAAGAGCCCCCCCTGAGATGTTGAATGGTTTAGGAAGATGGAGCTTTGCTTTAGGGTGATAGGCCTTTAGTCTTTCAGCTTAGACCAGACAAAGTACATGAACTTCTTGATAGATAAAGGATTTATTGTCCTTTGAAGTGTCCTGGAGTTTAGAAGGAAGAAGACTCTTGATTTTGATTTGATGTTCTTCTTCTTCAAATTGCTGATATTCTTTAGGTCTAGATCTTATATTTCTGTATCAGCTTTCTATCTCTTTTTTTCTCAGAGTGTTGTCGAGAGAGAGAGAGAGCAGCCTAAGAATCTTGATTCCTGATTCACAAAAAAAACTGTCTGTCTGTTTCTTATAGAGAAGAAGATGGAAAATCCCTTTTGTATATTCCATATTATCTTCCTTTTGAAATTTGAAATTCTTATGCATTCAATGATGATGGCCTGGAGAATGTTTTGAATTAATTGAGTTTCCCGAACTGTCCCATGAAAAAATAGCAAGCAATAATCCTGGAGAAGACCATAATTAATGCTCCGTCTAATGGTAATATTCAGAGAATATTTTAGCATTAATTACTCAGGAATTATTATAGTAGGAAAGGGACAGAAGGATGGAAATAACCAAGTCTAGATTTGTCGAACAGAGAATAGAAATCGTCGAGTTGAGTCCACAGTTCGTCGAGCTGAGGAGTTATGTTCATCGACCAGATGGCTTCTGTTCGTTGAGCTGAGTTCCAAGATCATCGAGCTGAGAACAAATAACTGCATTCTCTAGAACCTAGCCTTTTCTACATATCAAGATCGTCGAGCTGAGAATTTGGCTTTATCGACCAAAATTCAGTGAAGTGTTTTTAGACTTAGATATTTCTGGAATGAAATGCTGAAGTAGAGTATCCAGAAACCGTCGACCTGAGAACTGGGTTCATTTACCTGAGAACTTTGAACAGCTAAACAGGTCTTGACAATGTGGTATAAGTTCGTCGAGCTGAGTCCACAGTTCTTCTTTAACTTCTTGACACAGCTTCTATGGATGTGTCGACACAAGTCCTCTGTGTCAACACAATTGCTTCTTGTCTCGACATAGTTGTTGTTTTGATAGAAATCTGGAGTGTGTCGACACAAGTATTGCGTGTCGACAAAATTACTGTCGACAGATGTTCTGTGTGTCGACACAATCTGGCTTCTGGTGTCGACAAAGTTAATGTCGACAGATATTTTGTGTGTCGACACAAGTCCTGTGTGTCGACACAATCTGGCTTCTAGTGTTGACACAGCTGATGCAGACAGATGTTCTGTGTGTCGACACAAGTCCTGTGTATCGACACAATCTGGTTTCTGGTGTCGACATAGTTGATGTCGACAGATGTTCTGTGTTTCGACACAAGTCCTATGTGTCGACACAATCTTGCTTCTGGTGTCGACACAGCCTTTCCAAAGTGTCAACAAAATTGCTTGAGTCTCTGGCAGTCTATTGAAGGCTGGTCCATGTGATGTTGATTCTAAGGACTTGGCCTAGACTCTAGGACATAACCATGACCCATGCTATACATGATGGGTCATATGATCCTAACTTAGAGAATCTAGCCAAAATTCAACTAGGGATCCAACAATCTCCCCCTATTTGGGTAAGGTCACTAATTACAGACTCATAATAAAATCAAAAAATTTACAAAGCATGAAAACATATATCTAGCAGGAAAAATAAACACATGCAGCAGATATATATATATACACAATAAGCTTTGTATCAGGAAATTAATAATTAGTTTCAAAACAACACAAACTTATCAGTTCAGGTTTCACTTCCTCTTCTTCTTCTCCTTGTGCTTATCCTCTTTAGCTCTTTCACCAGGCTTAGTAAATATAATTTCCCTATTGGGATCTACAGCTTGCACATTTGTCATAGTCATGTCAGCAGCCCCTATGATATTTAGAGATGTAGCCCTTGGGACCACTACTTCTGGATGCAGTTTCATGTAGTCATCAACATTGAAAACTTTATTAGCTTTTTCAAACCTATTGAGCTCTTCCTTAATGTATTTTGACATGGTAGTGTATTCTGATGGATCCTTCCTTCAGCTCTGGCTTTGTTGATCATAGAAAGGTCAACCAGTTATTGGAACCTGGCCATCCTAGAGGTTGTTGCTGTTTCAGGATCTTCATATGGTGCAGGTGGGGAAGCAGGTCTCTTGGGGCTTTCAGCTTTTTGTTGTTTAGGAAGTTGTTGCTGTAGCTGTTGTTGATGCTACTGCTGTTGAGGTTGGTGCTGCTTGCCTGAAGAATAGTATCACTGCTGGCTGCTTCCTAAGGATGAGGAGCTACCCTGATGCCTTTTATAAGTTTGAAACTGAGTAGTCCTTTGAGATGTTGTGTCTGAAGCACCATCAGTTGGAGGAGGAGGTGGAGGAGGGTCCTTCCTGAATCTTTGTGGAGGTGGAGAATATCTTCTACTTCTCTTTCTTTCTTTCTGTTCATTTTTAGATAACCACATCCAAGCAGGCATTCCCTCATAAGGAGTGATTTTTTGAAGGATGTAGTAGGGGGTGTCAGTTGTTGGATTGAGCTTTGGAGTAGGAGGTGGAGGTGCTTTCCTCTTTTTAGAAACTTTCTTTTTCTTAGGTTCCTCATCTGAGTCTTCATCTTCATCCTCATCATCATCATCAGAATCCTGAGGATTGTCATACAGTGAATCCAGTGCTTTGAGAGCCTCTGCAGAAATCAAAGGTTTATCTGCCTGAGAGGGAGCTGGAGGAGGAGCTGCAACTGGAGCTGAATTGGTTTCTAGAGGGGATGAAACATTGACTGAATCATCCTTAGGTGGAGATGGAATGGCTGTAGTCTTTGGAGCAGCAAAAATGTCTTTGAGTTGCTTGATAACTTTAGGACTTATTGGAGAGGAATAAGGAATAATAGCCAAAGATGTCTTAGTACTGTCAGCTGGAGGAAGGCTCAAATAAGCTGTATCAAGAATTCTCAAAAGATTTACCAAATCTATTGTGGGTTTAATAATGAAATCACCAACAGTAATTATTTCTTCTGTTACTGACTCATCTATGTTGAAAGAGAACTGTTGTCGACCTAAATCACCTAGAGGGGGGTGAATAGGTGGTTTGTGCATCTTTTGCGGAATAAAAAATAATTAGAGCACATCACAGAAATATCTACCAATATCACAGACGACACAAGATGTATAGTGGTTCCCCAACCTTGGGTACATCCACTTTCCCTCACCGATCTAGCAATCAACTAGACTCAGCTACTCCACTATCTCGGATCACAAATCGATCCTACCCTCGGAACAAAGTTCCTACAAACTCGATCCAAACAAAACGGATCTACACTTCGGAAGATAGCACTTCCTACAAACTCGGAGTGAAGGACTCCTACACTCAGAGAGGATTTCTCCTACAAGATTAATAAAGTTTTTACAAGAATACAAACAGTAAATCACTCAGATCTGAAAGAAATGGCCAGGATCTTCTTCTTTTCAACTTTGTAGCACTTTCAGAAATCAGTAAAGAAGTTCTCGGCGTCGATCTGGATCTACTCGCTTTTACAGAAATCGAGAGAAAATATGATCAGGGAAGTCGATCTTGATCTGTAACTTTTCTTCAGAATAATCCTCTGAAAGTAGAAGCTTTGCCCGGAGAAGAAGGCAGCGACGGCGGCTTCTGTTTCGCGAAAGTCAGAGAGGAGGCGGCTGAAGAATATTTCTCGAAAAAGAAATTACAAGAAGGCTTTGAGAATACTAGGGTTTGTCATTTTCTGATAAGACCTTATATAGGAGAGACTAACGGTTATAATCGGTCATAATGACGTACACGTGGACCAATCATGTCGCGTGATTTTAAAAATCCCGTCAGAAAAAGGACTTAGAAAAATTTCGGAAAGATTCAGCCAACTACACGAGTAAGTCAATAATTACTCGAGTAGGTGAATACCTACTCGAGTATATGAAGGAGAACATACTCGGGTATATATAGAGAGACTACTCGAGTATATAGAAATCAACTACTCGAGTAAGCAGACAGAACTACTCGAGTATATGTAGAGACTTACTCGAGTACATAGAGGATCTACTCGAGTACTGGAAGAGTTACTCGAGTATATTACAAAACCTACTCGTGTGGAATACTTAGAAAAATTCTGAAGAGGTCTGCTGGCAACTACTCGAGTAGTTGAACTAACTACTCGAGAGAAAGTAATCTACTCGAGTAGGTGAAACTTCTACTCAAGTAAAAGACTTAGAAAAATTCTGGAGTAGTGAAATAGCAAGGTACACGTGTGACACATGAACTACTCGAGTAGGTAAAATGAACTACTCGAGTATATGAGTATACCTACTCGAGTATATGAGTATACCTACTCGAGTATAAGACTTAGAGAAATTTAGATGAGAAAACGCTATGGTACTCGGGTATAACGAGTAATCTACTCGAGTATATAAGCATGCTACTCGAGTATATGACTTGGTCTACTCGAGTAGGTGACTTAGCTACTCAAGTACAAGGTTCCTTTACTCGTGTAACTTATACACAGACTACTCGAGTAGGTGAAGGCTCTACTCGAGTAAAACACTTAGAAATTTTCTGATGTTGGAAAAACTGATTCTTCTAGAGTAGCCAACTTCCAATTCCTTTCCCATAGACCAATAGCTTGAAAATGAAGTGTATCCCAATAGAGAGATCACACATGAGTCAACATCTTGGAATATGTAATGAGGGATTACATTGCACAGTTTCTGTGTTTGGTGACCCACTGTGAGCTGACATTGGTCTACACTTCCCAGTGAAATTCCTGCAAACATATAGCTCAAACCAAGCATCAAATACAACTTAATTCATCTTAGTTTCAGGGTGACTTCATCAAATATGGGTTAATGTGGATGTAATACCCAACAATCTCCCCCTATTTGTTGAAGTTAGAACCCTTTACACTAAGGTGAATTATGGACATAAAAGAAACTAAGTAGAAAAACATGAGCAGGTAAGCAATAGGCAATGAAAAGGATAATTAGACAGAATTGAAGAATTGTATATATGTGAGTTCCAAAAACATCATGTCTACAATTTGTCATTTCAATCTCTCATCATCTTATAGGTTTAGGCTTGAGATTGCTGCTTATCCATCTTCTCTTGTTGTCTTCTTAGGTAGCTAAATGGCTTTGGGAAATACTTAGGAGGCCTTGGAGGAGCAGCAGGGTTATTTCTCCCAAACTCTCTATCATGGATCCCTCTTTTTAGCATGGATTTCTCATATAACTCCCATTCCTGGGAACTGTAGTGAAGGCTTCTGTTCTCACTGTGATCCATGACTAGCCTGAGTGTGTCCAAAATGAGAGACTTTGAGGTTGGAGACCAAGCTTCAGCATGTTCAGGTGCTTTGGAAGGAGCAGTCCTGCCAGCAGAGGGGCCTTCACCATATTTCCTTTTCTTCTTGGTTCTGATCTCTGGAGGAGCTTGAAGGAATATATCAGCAGGATCTTCTTCCCAGCCTGGAACATAAGTATCTGATGGAGCAATTGAGTCTCCAGGCCTGGGAGAGAAGGTGGGTTGCAGAGGAACCGCTGGAGCCGTGACATCTGTAGCTAGAGGGTTGAGATGATGGGGAATGAGGTTTGGGTCAACTGGAAGATCTGGAACGATCTGATTGTGCATCCAGACAGCAGTGTCATAGGTGTGAAATTTGACACTCTGTATTTGGGCAAGCACATCATCATGAATGGTCTTCACATGAGCTTGCCATTCACCTGTCTTCTGAGCATCAGATTTTTCTACCTGTTCTTTGAGTTCTTTTATCAAACTCTCCCCATTTCTGATTTCAACAGATACTTTCTCTATGGTGTCATCTTTGAAAATGCCAACTTCTTCACAGATCTTCATCTTGTTGGCTTCAGTCCTCTTGTCTAGTTCCATCTGGTTGTTTGCCAAGGTGATACCTTGTTCCATAACATTGCCCACACTAGTGATAGTATGGTCAAGGGCTTTGCCACCAAGTTGGAACAGGTACTTGAGCTTGTCAGTGTTATGCTAAATTTCAGCAAAACCTCTGCTCATCTCAGTCTCAAGAGCAGTAACTTTGTCAGTGACCACCTTTAGAGAGGTGTCAAAATAGGTTCTCTGTTCTTGAAGAAGAAGTGCAATGCTTTGCAGCAGATCTGAGGAGGAGGAAACTGTAGCAGCAGCTGAGGGAGCAGCAGTAGGGATAGGAGGAATTACTCAAGGAGCTATTTCTTCAATTAGCACTGAGCTGAGAGCTCTGGTGGTAGGAATGATAGCATCCAGTTCTTCTGTATCATGGGGAATGGAGAAATCAAGGTTTCTGAGAGTGGCCTCAGCTGGCTCAGGAGAAGGCTCATCAGAAATAAAAAAGGTGTCTGGCTTATCTGCTGGAGGAGTTGGAGAAGGTGTTGGAGTTCTGGCTGGAGAATGGGTTGGAGTCTGTGCTGGAGACAAGTCCTTGTGATGTTCAGTGATTGGAGCTGGAGGCGATAGAGGAGGAGGGGGAAGCACATCTTCAGTAAGCTCTGCAATCATGGCATCTATGACAGCAGCTGTGGACAGAAGAGTGTCTTGAGGTACTTGATCTGAGGAAGTGGCTGGACTCTTTGGAGTATGAGGTTGGGATGGAATCTCTGGCTGAGGAGAGGGTTTCCTGACTGGGATAGAAGGAGCATGCTCCCCCTCACTTGGTGCACTAGAGGAGCTGGCCACATGATGAGGAGAGGGAGATGGAGTCCTGTCCTCTACAGCTGGAACTACTGGGATTGCTGAAACCTGTGCAGCTTGGGCAGAGTTCTTGAGCTTGAGATCCCATCTCTGAATTGAAGAGATGGAGACCTTCTTCATATGGTGAAGTGGAGTCCCTTTGGAGAGATTGAAGACTTCAGGATTTGTTTCATGATGGAGCAGAGATATAATTCATGTGTAGTTGGGGGATTTCATGTTGTCCTTTATCTTGTCCAAAATCAGCATACCAAATTGGTATTTCTTGCGGCAGACAGTGGCTTGCATTATATCGAAGAAGTATGAGGGAATGTCTCGGATGGAGTGAGTCTTGCACAGTAAAATTTTTCCAATAACATCAACCAAGAATTTGCCTTCTGTATTCATATCTGACCTTTTGAAGTATTGAGCATCAGTGGAAAAGCCACAGAAAAGGGCTGTCCTGTCGGAATCCTCAGCAACTAGGTGATCTTCTTCATCAACAATCGGTAAATGGAGAAGTTGAGAGACAGAGGTATTGGTGAACTTTAGTTTCAATCCCTTTACTGTAGATTTGAGGACTTTGCCATTCCGTCGAACCTTGAGATTTGTGAAGAATTCTGCAACTTCGGGGAAGAGAACGCGACAGGGTTCTTGGAGGATGAAGGAAAGGCCGGCGGTGTCGAGAAGGATGTGGAGGTTGTGGAAATCGTCGGAAAGTTCTGCAATACCGTCAGTGACTAATTCGGAGCCGACGCCAATCTTGTGAGAAGTCACCATGGATGCGAATGACTGGAGGAGTTGAGAGTGAGGGCTCTGCAACAGCGGCGGAGGCGAGTCGGCAGGGTAGGCAAAGAGACAGGGTACTCGAGAGATAGAAATGATGTCGAGTAGGTTTGATGTTTTGGAATTTCGTATATATATATGACTCTTCCATTTTCGCTAATTAATTTAAAGAAAGAGGCGGCATGTAGCCTTGGGTGGCAAATAGAACGGTTTTGAAAATCTGGGAATCAGGACACGAGAGAGAGATATAGGCTACTCGAGTAGGTAAAGGGGCTACTCGAGTAGGTCGACTGGAGTTACTCGAGTATGCGGAGAAAACTACTCGAGTAGATAATGACTTACTCGAGTAGGTGAGAGACTTACTCGAGTAGGTATTGACTTACTCGAGTAGGTGAGAAACTTACTCGAGTAGGTCTTTAGATACTCGAGTAGGTCAGTACACATACTCGAGTAGGTTCATTCATTTACTCAAGTAGGTCTTTAGATACTCGAGTATGTCTCATGCTTCTCGAGTTGAATTTTGAAAAAAGTTGAGAAAGAATAGATTTTGACTAACCATATGCAATTACTTGCTTCTTAGTCATTTAGCCTTCTTTAGTCTTCTTTGTTAAGCATCCCAAGCTCTGTCGTGAAGAACGAGAACTTGGTCTCGTCCAGCGGCTTTGTGAAGATATCTGCAACTTGCCTATCTGTAGGCACATATTGGAGATCTATGTCTCCATGCTCCACATATTCCCGGATGAAGTGGTACCTTAGCTCAATGTGCTTTGTCCGGCTGTGAGAGACTGGATTGTTGGCTATTGCAATTGCACTGGAGGAGTCACAGTACAAGGGTATATCCTTGAACTGCAGGTTGTAGTCCTCGAACTGATTCTTTATCAATAGCAACTGTGCGCAACAACTGCCGGCAGAGATATACTCTGACTCGGCCGTTGAGATTGCGACACAGTTTTTCTTCTTGCTACTCCAGGAAATTAGCCTTCTTCCGAAGAATTGGCAAGTCCCTGAGGTGCTTTTCCAGTCATCTTTGCTACCTGCAAAATCTGCATCTGAAAATCCAATTAGTTCGCTGACATTACTTCTTGGGTACCATAAGCCAAGATTTGGTGTGCCTTTAAGGTATCTCAGAGTCCGCTTTACAGCAGCGTAATGAGATTCCTTAGAGTTCACCTGAAATCTAGCACAGACACATGTTGAGAACATTATGTCAGGCCTACTGGCAGTAAGGTAGAGCAAGGATCCAATTATGCTTCTGTACTTTGTTTCATCAAAAGGTTTCCCTTTTTCATCCTTGTCCAGAGACATAGTTGAGCCCATTGGAGTCCTCACAGAGGTTGCGTTCTCCATTCCGAATTTCTTAATTAGCTCTTTGGTGAATTTGGTCTGTGAGATGAAAATTCCATCTTCAGATTGTTTCACTTGAAGCCCTAAGAAATACTTCAGCTCGCCCATACTGCTCATTTCAAACTTCCCTTGCATAAGTTTTGAGAACTTTTTGCAGAGGTTGTTATCTGTAGAGCCAAAGATGATGTCGTCGACATAGATTTGCACTAGCAAAATCTTGCCTTTTATTTCCCTAAGAAATAATGTCTTGTCTATCTTTCCCCTTGTGAACTTGTTCTTAAGTAGAAAGGTAGACAACGTTTCATACCAAGCTCGAGGAGCTTGTTTCAGACCATATAGGGCCTTGTGCAGAAAATAGACATGATCGGGAAAGTTAGGATCAATGAAACCTGGAGGTTGTTCCACATACACTTCCTCCTTTAAGTTACCATTCAGGAAGGCCGACTTCACGTCCATTTGATAGACAGTGAAGCCTTTGAAGGCAACATATGCTAGTAACAACCTTATTGCCTCCAGCCTCGCCACTGGAGCATATGTCTGGTCGAAGTCAATTCCTTCTTCTTGACGATAGCCTTTAGCGACGAGTCTGGCCTTATTCTTTATGATAGTTCCGTCTTCATCCATCTTGTTCCTGTAGACCCATTTTGTTCCAATGATGTTCTTTCCCTTGGGTCTTGGAACCAGCATCCACACATTGCAGCGCTTGAACTGATTTAGCTCTTCTTCCATTGCCATTATCCATGATGCGTCTGAGTTTGCTTCCTCAAATTTCTTTGGTTGAACCTGTGAGAGAAAACTCAAATGAAGATTCTCATTAGTTGTACCTCTCCGAGTTCTGACACCATCACGGGGGTTTCCTATGATCTGGTCCTATGGGGTGATCCTTCAGATGTCTGAGCTCTAGAGTCCTTGCATCTGGATTATCTTCAAGCACCGGAGTGATTTCTTCATCCTGGATGACTTCTTCATTTTGATCATCAGCCTCTCCAATAGGAGTGGGAGTGGTGATCTTAATGAACTTCTCGCTTTTGTCTTCGGACGGATCATGCAAGCTAGTTTCTTTCAGCTTTTCACCTGCAACTTTAGTGAGCACACTAGACGAATTGCTTTGCAGCAAGCTCGTCTCATCAAATACAACATGTATCGATTCTTCCACCACCACGGCTTTTCTATTAAATATCCTATATGCCTTACTATGGCTACTATATCCTACAAAAATACCTTCAAAGCTCTTTTCACTGAACTCGGTGGTATGATACTTGCCATTGTTAAGTACGAAGCATTTGCAGCCAAAGATTCTAAAGTAAGAGACTGTTGGTTTTCTGCCTTTCAGAAGTTCGTAAGTTGTCTTATTGTGGTCTTTGTTTATGAGTGCTCGATTTTGCACGTGGCATGCAGTGTTGACGGCCTCAACCCAGAAGTACTCCGGTAGTGAAGCATCACTCAACATGGTCCTGCAGGCCTCTATGAGTGTTCTGTTCCTTCTCTCAACCACTCCATTTTGTTGTGGAGTACGAGGAGAGGAAAACTCATGAAAGATACCTAAGCTTTCACAGAATTCTGTCATGGCCCCAGATTTGAACTCTATTCCGTTGTCACTTCTGATTTTGACTATGGAGCAGTTGTATTCATTCTGGACTTGCCTGACAAAATTGGTAAAGATATCGAAGGTATCTGACTTGTGTTTCAGAAAGAACACCCACGCAAAGCGCGAGTAGTCATCAACAATTACCAATGTATATTCCTTGCCTCCCAAACTTCTAATCTGCAGTGGACCAAACAAGTCCATGTGCAATAGATGGAGACATCTGTTAGAGTCTTTGCCAACAGTGCTTTTAAAGGTATCCCTTGTTTGCTTGCTTTTTACGCATGCATGACAAGGTCTGTCTTTGACGCATTTGACATTTGGGGCATCACGTACCAAGTTTATTGAAAATAGTTTATTAATGGTTTTGAAATTAATATGTGCTAGTCTCTTGTGTCATTGGTCACCAAGAGACGCACTATCTTTTGCTAACAAGCACACTGGTGTAGAGGAATCTATACAGATGAAATTTAAACAGAAAATATTCCTGCTTCGAGTGCCGGATAGAATCGTTTCCATATTGTCAACGGACTTTATCAAGCACTTATCAGCATGGAACTCAACTATGTATCCTTTATCGCAGAGTTGGCTTATGCTAATGAGATTGTGTTCCAATCCTTGAACATAGGCCACATCCGAGAATGATACATTGCCGTTAGTAATCATACCATAGCCTCTCGTAATTCCACGGTCTGAACCTCCAAAGATGACCTTTGGTCCGTTCACGACTGGAGTAAAGTTCTGAATGAGGCTTCTCGTCCCGGTCATATGCCGAGAGCATCCGCTGTCCAAGTACCAGATATGCATTTTGTTGGCCTTTGGACATCCATGCAATCACAATCAATTCGCCTTAGGAACCCAAACACGTTTGGGTCCTTGGTCTCGGGTTATAGTGCTCCACCTACGAGTGTTGGCATTATGAGCGGTCTTTCTCATATTGCTGACATGAGGGGTTGCAGCGTTTCTGGAATTGAACCAGCAATCGATGGCGAAGTGACCAACCTTGCCACAGCACCAACAGTCAAATCTGTTGTACCTTTGCCTCAAGATCTCCTGCTTGACCTTTTGGAACTTTGGTCTGGCAGGGGTTGCATTTGTGGAGGAAGATGCCTCATGATGATGGCAATCACATGGCTTCTTCTCCTTTATGGGCTTCTCTACGACAGGCTTTGTCTTTGGTGCCTTCTTGAAGTTGTGCCCATGATTGAAGGGGCCATAGCTCTGAAGAACAACTTCTTCATAAGGTGCCTTAAAGGCACTTTCACCAAAGTTTCGGGGTCGAGCCCATCCTTGATAGCGGGACTTTGGCTCTATATAAGTAGGCCTAGCAAAGTGCCCGTATGATGAGTCAAAATCAAACTCATTTGTTGGAAAGATGACCTTTCTGAATGTGGTTTGATTTTGAGGGGCTTTTCCCTTTTCTTCGGCTGAGGCCTTTTTGGCGGCCTTATTTTTCCGTTGATTCTTGTTTCTGCTAGAGGATTTACTAGGAGCTTCTTCATGGCCTAGTCCAGCTCCCTTGGCCTTTGCTGAGAATTCAGCAATGAATGGAAGAACTGTTTTGGGCTTCGAGAAACTCTCAACAAGTTTCCTTTCAGCCGCAAGTTCGGCTTCCAATCCTTTGATGATCTTCTCCTTCAGGTCAAGGTGCTCAAGAGCCTTGTTGTATTCTTCAATAGCATTATTGAAGTTTTCTTCGAGGGAGTCAGTCTTTGCGACTTTCTCTCTCAAGTTGCTCTCTTCGGCTTTTAGAGATTTGATCTCTTTAGCCTGAGTCTTCACGACTCGACGACATTTGTCGTAAGCCATGATTAACTCCTTGTACTGGGCCATTAGTTCTGACTCATCGTCAGAAGAGCTACCCTCGCAATCATGGTCAGAGACTTCAGAATCTGAAAGAGGGGTATGAGAGTTTACCTTCCCAGTGAACTGGGGCTCTTGTTCATCATCTGTTTGAGCCATTAACCCAAAGTAAGCTTCTTCTTCTTCGCTTGACTCAGATGAGTCGGAGTCGCTAAGAGTCTTGCTCTTTTTGGCTATGAGGCTCTTCTCCTTCCTCTTCTTTTTATATGAGGATTTCTTTTCTTCTCTTCTACCACCCTCCTTCTTCTTGTGAGGGCAGTCAGCAATGACGTGACCTGGCTTATTACAGCAATAACAAATGATGTCAGTTGAAGTGTATTTGTTCTGTTTAGAGTTATACCTGTCGTGGCTGCTTGAGCCTTTTCTTTGTCGATCGTCATCGCGCCACGATCTTCTGTGTGAGGCATCCTTGCCTTTCCATTGTTTCTTTTTATTAAGAAACTTCTTGAATTGCCTTGAGAGCAAGGAGAACTCTCCTTCAGATAGTTCAGAGCCTGAAGTGCTGGGCTCTGATGTTTCTTCTTCTTCATCAACTTCTGGAGCTGGAGCGGGGGAGGCAGCCTTAGTATTTCTGGAGGTGTCTGCCTTCAAAGCGACAGATTTCTCCTTTAGAGCAGACCTGCCCTTCTCTTCTTCAACCTTTCTTGTATTGATTTGGAGTTCATAGGACATAAGCTTTCCAAAGAGATTTTGCGGGTCCGTTTCAGCTAGCTTCCCGAACTCCCTGATGACACATACCTTGTTATCCCATTCCTTGGTTAGGGATCTCAAGAATTTGTCGTTCAGTTCTCCGTTTGTGAAGACACGGCCATACACCCTTAGGCCATTTACAATCTTGAAGAAGTTCTCAAAGGTGTTGGAAATTGTTTCCTTGTTCCCTTGTCGGAACACTTCATATTTTTGATTGAGAAGGGATCTCCGATCATCCCTTACTTCTTCAGTCCCTTCCATCAAAGTGACTAAGGAGTGCCACATCTCCTTGGCTGATTGACAGTGAATCAAATTCTGCAGCATCGAGTCATCGACTGCACTTGCTATGATGTTCTTAGCTTTCTTATCGAGAGAGACAAGTGCAATCTCGTCTTTGTCGAGATGCATTAGCTATTTGGGAACTTTCTTGGTGGGGTCGATAGTGGACATAGTCATGGGAACGTCAGGACCTTCTTCAACGATCATGAAGATCCTTGGATCCACAGCTTCCATGAAAAATTTTATCCTTTCTTTCCACATGGGAAAGTTATTCTTGTTGCACAGTGGGAGCTTGGCGAAATCTTTGCCCTTGTCCATTTTATGGTAGAATCTTACAGACAACAGATCTGGATCTGATCAAGGTGTTAACCTTTTGACGATCAACCTCCCTCTGATACCAATTGAAAGAAAACTGTTGTCGACCTAAATCACCTAGAGGGGGGTGAATAGGTGGTTTGTGCGTCTTTTGCGGAATAAAAAATAATTAGAGCACAGCACAAAAATATCTACCAATATCACAGACGACACAAGATGTATAGTGGTTCCCCAACCTTGGGTACATCCACTTTCCCTCACCGATCTAGCAATCAACTAGACTCGGCTACTCCACTATCTCGGATCACAAATCGATCCTACCCTCGGAACAAAGTTCCTACAAACTCGATCCAAACAAAACGGATCTACACCTCGGAAGATAGCACTTCCTACAAACTCGGAGTGAAGGACTCCTACACTCGGAGAAGATTTCTCCTACAAGATTAATAAAGTGTTTACAAGAATACAAAGAGTAAATCACTCAGATATGAAAGAAATGGACAGGATCTTCTTCTTTTCAACTCTGTAGCACTTTCAGAAATCGGTAAAGAAGTTCTCGGCGTCGATCTGGATCTACTCGCTTTTACAGAAATCGAGAGAAAATATGATCAGTGAAGTCGATCTCGATCTGTAACTTTTCTTCAGAATAATCCTCTGAAAGTAGAAGCTTTGCCCGGAGAAGAAGGCGGCGGCGGCGGCTTCCGTTTCGCAAAAGTCAGAGAGGAGGCGGTTGAAGAATATTTCTCGAAAAAGAAATTACAAGAAAGCTTTGAGAATACTAGGGTTTGTCATTTTCTGATAAGACCTTATATAGGAGAGACTAACGGTCATAATCGGTCATAATGACGTACACGTGGACCAATCATGTCGCGTGATTTGAAAAATCCCGTCAGAAAAAGGACTTAGAAAAATTTTGGAAAGATTCAGCCAACTACACGAGTAAGTCAATAACTACTCGAGTAAGTGAATACCTACTCGAGTATATGAAGGAGAACATACTCGAGTATATATAGAGAGATGATGACTACTTTTAGTCATCATTTTTGATATAGTTTAGTTTAAGAAATTCCTAAGTTAATTGGTATTTTTTGCTTACTTTATTCTTATTATGCTTTCTTTCATATCTTATTTGTTTGTTATAAATATTTTTTTTATGTTATGTTCAATCTTATTTTTATTTTATAGGTATGTTATAATAATTAATGTTTTGATAAAAAAATATGTGTCTAATTTGTTATGTTTTTTGTTGTTGTGCAGCCCACATGATGCAGCCCGACCACTACATAATACAACCCAATTGGAGCAGCCCTCTTCCACCAAAACAGCCCACATGGTGCAGCCCAGCCACTTATGGTGCAGCCCCTCTACATGATGCAGCCCCCTACATGCAGCCCTTGAAGTTTGGAGCGGCCCGGCCCTTTTCCTTGAAGCCTACATGATGCATTCAGCCCCTCTTCAAGCTTCCCAAGCCCATATAGTGCAGCCCACTTCATCCATGTGTGGCCGACCACTCATTTTCCCCCCTCCCTCATCATTTATTGCATTCATGCAATCTCTCATTCATATGGCCGGCCACCCCTCTTTCTCTCCCTCTTTTATTTCTTTTTCTTTCCTTTATTTAATCCACCTCATGCCCTCTCTCTCCCCTCCTCATTAATTTCCAAATGCATGAATCCCCCACTTCCTATGGCCGGCCACACTCTTTCCTCCTCTTTTATTTCTTGTTCTTATTATTTTACATTCAACCCCTCTCTCTCTCTCTTTCTTTATTTCTTATTCATTCCCCCTTTTCTATTTTATATTTTCCAAATCATTCACTTAAAGTCCATGCATTGAACCCACCTCTTTCTCTCCACCTAATTAAATATCATGCATGAATTCTCTCCACCTCATTTAATTCCATACATGAACTTCTCTCCCTCTACATGGCCGGCCACCCCCTTGCCTCCTCCTTTTCATTCCCATCTAGAATCTTCCCTCCTCATCTATAAAAGGGCACCATGGTCTCATGCTTTGGGGGGGAGATTTTGGAGAGAGTGAATTTTTTCTTTGTAAGCAATTTATGTTAAGAAGTTTAGGGAAGTTTTGGAGTTAAGTTGTAGGAGAGCAAAAGAGTTAGTGCGTTGCTATTTTCTTTTCGTTATTGTTGTAGTCTTTTCATTATTGTAACCCTTTTCTTTCAATATTGTCCTTTTTAAATATTTTGTTCTCTTTTATTTTTGCAAGTAATGAGAATGAATTTCTTTCATCCTATTTGATTTCAATTTCCATTATGCGTAGCTAATCTTCTTTAGCGTTCGATCGTGAGGATCCATAAAATGAGATGAGGGTTTCTTTTATTCCATAGTTTTATTTTTGTCTAAATTACATTCGATCCTTCTTTGATTTTTTTATTTTGTCGACTCCGTATTTTCGGTATACGGTAGTAGGCTTGAGATCTCATATTTGAGTAGCCGAGAGGCTCATGAATGTGAAAGATCACTCAAAGAAGGAAGGAGTTGAACGCAACCCTAGAGATAGGATGACGTAAATCTTCCGGATTGGAGTCAAATCCAATAGTGCGGTTCACCTCGATAATGCGACTTTAGGCCTTCTTAACTTGAAAGAGATTTCAGTCAAAACGTCTATAAGTCAGGGGATTTAATTCTCTAGCGAGATTATTTCCTAATTTCGGATCCGTCACGGTCGAGTATGATTTGCAAATTTAAAACTATGCATTTTCATCCCTCTCATTTCATTTTATGGTGAATCTTCGATCGAATGCTAGCTTTTTATTATAAAGTTTTTCGTCTAAAAAAATTGTCTTTCGTTTTAGTTTAAAAATTCTCAAAACCCACTTTTTTCGGTAGGATAATAGTTCAAGCGTGAGTAGTAGTACTTGACAACCCCGTGTTTAAATACGACCTTGATACTACAATTCGACAGGTACACTTGCATGTTCGGGTTTTAGCACATCAAGTTTTTGGCGCCGTTGCCGGGGACGTTTTTTCGTCAATATTAGGAAAGCGCTTCCGCTATTACTTCTGCAAAAATCAAAAAAAAAATTCCTTTCTCTATTTTCTTCTTCAAGTTTTTATTTCCCTTCTTTTTTTTTTCTTTCCTCCATTCTCCCTCTAATTTTCTTAGTGCATGACCCGCACGAATCCGTCGCTACTTGTTGATTTGGACCCAGAAATCAAATGCTCCTTTCGGAGAAACTTACGATTCAGTGGTTCCACTTCTCAAACAGTGGTTGAGGATTCCGACGGTGATTGTAACTTCAACTCCGAAATGGGAGACCCTAACCCAGTGTTTGCCCAGCAAAGGACGATGTCCGATTATGCTCGGCCCAACCTGGAGGGTACAGAAACGAGTATTGTTCGACCTGCAATTGCGAACAATAACTTCGAGCTTAAGCCTAACATCATACAAATGGTGCAGCAATATGTACAGTTCGACGGATTACAAGATGAAGATCCGAACTTGCATATTGCCAAATTTCTTGAAATCTGTGACACCTTTAAAATAAATGGTGTCTCAGACGATGCTATAAGGCTAAGACTCTTCCCCTTCTCCTTAAGAACTAAAGCCAAACAGTGGTTGAGTTCACTTCCAAGAGGCTCAATCACTACTTGGAACATTCTAACTGAAAAATTTCTCTCTCGTTATTTCCCCCCCGCCAAAACTGCTAAGCTAAGAAATGATATAACTTCTTATTCTCAAATTGCTTCTGAGACCCTCTATGACACTTAGGAGAGGTTCAAAGAATATTTGAGAAGATGCCCTCATCATGCTCTGCCTGTATGGTTACAGGTCCAGACATTTTACAATGGGCTAAATCAAGAAACTAAGCAAATGATAGATGCCGCTTCCGCTGGTTCCTTGGACCACAAAACTCCGGAAGCCGCTCTTGAGCTTATCGAGGACATGGCGATGAACACTTATCAGTGGAATTCGTCTAGGACTCGCCCATCTAAACCTGCAGGTATCTATGAAGTGGATTCGGTTTCGCAACTGGCGCTACAAGTGGAAATGCTGAACAAGAAGATTTCGGAGATGACTGCTTCCTCCGCCGCTAAGGTATATGAAAATGCGAATGCTGCTGCTGCCGAGCAGGTGGATTATCTGGGGAACATACCCAGGCCTGCTCAAAATAATTCTTCCAACAATTTTTCTGCTTTTTCTATTTTTTCTGCACCTCCTGGTTTTAATTCTTTTTCGAACTCTTACAATCCTGGATGACGTAACCATCCTAATTTTTCTTGGAGTAACCCTGCTAATGCTGCACGCCCACCACACGATTTCGTACCACCACCACCACCACAATATCGAAAACAAAATTTTCAAAAAATTCCATCTTTGGAGGAAATACTTTCTAAATATATAAGCTCGAATGATGCTACCATTAGAAGTCTAACTGGCTCCGTGAAAAATTTAGAGAACCAGGTCGGGCAACTTGCCAAGGTCATCTCCGAGAGGCCACCCGGGGATCTTCCCTCAAACACTGAACCTAACCCAAGGAAGCACGTGAATGCGATTTCCCTTCGGAGCGGTAAAGTTATTAACGAGCCCACCACAAGGGAAGAGCCAGAGGTGATTGCCTCTCCTACTACTGAAAATATTATCGTTACGGAATCGAATGATAAAATTTTTGAAAAATAAAAAGACAAATCTAATTTTGAAAAAGAAAAGCTTATTTTGAAAAAGAAGTTAACGAGTTTCAAAATGATGCTCCGACAATTATAAAGGAATTTCCGCCACCTCCTTATCCGGCTCGACTTAGGAAAGAAAAATTAGATGATCAATATTCACGTTTTCTTGAAATGTTTAAACAAATTCATATAAATTTGCCATTTCATGAAGCAATAAGCCAAATGCCAAAATACGCCAAATATCTTAAGGACCTGTTAACGAATAAAAAGAAATTGGAAAGTCTTTCTCACGTAACGTTAAATGAAGAGTGCTCGGCGGTCGTTAAAAACTCTAACCTGCCTAAAAAAATACACGATCCGGGTAGTTTTTCAATTCCTTGTGTTTTTGGTGATCTTTTTATTAAACATGCGCTAGCGGATCTAGGTGCGAGCATCAACTTGATGCCTTTTTCATTGTTTAAAAAGCTAGGATTGGGCACTCTCAGCCCTACGCGTATGAATATTCAATTGGCTGATCGATCGATTAAGTATCCGTTAGGTATCGTTGAGGATGTGCTAGTGAAGGTCGACAAATTCATCTTCCCGGTGGATTTTGTCATACTCGATATTGAAGAGGACGTCGAGGTCCCTCTTATCCTTGGTCGTCCCTTCCTAGACACCGCTCGAGCGATCATAAATGTGAGTGACTGAAGACTTTCTCTGTGTGTGGGAGATGAAGAGGTTACTTTTGATATTAATCAATCTATGAGAAATTCTTTGCAAAATGATGACACTTGTTTTTTTCTTGATGAATTAAAAGAAGACTCCTATATTTCTCCAAATGATTTTTCGTCTTCTTCTTCTGAACTATCTCCAAATGTTTTTAAAAATACGGTTATGTCCATGCAAATAAATTTTGAAAATGAAACTGTTTTTAAACAAAAGAATCTTGAAAATCTCATTTTTGAAGAAGACAAAAATCCGAAAAATTCATATGCAAAATCACCCGACCCTGAAACGAAAGTCGATCACGATAAGAACTTGGGCCAACATAAAATTTTTAAACCTGGCGATCAAGTTCTTCTTTTTAATTCATGCTTACGTATTTTTTTCGGACACATTAAATCTCGATGGACTGGACCGTTTACGGTCAAGGATGTTTATTGTGATGGAACTGTGTTGCTTTCGCACCCCGATAAGGGTGATTTTAAGGTGAATGGGCATAGACTTAAACTTTATTTTTCAAATGATTCTGTGTCTCCTGCAACAGAGGATCTTGTCTTGGACTCTTAAATGTTCATCTTGTTGTGGAACATTTTCATTTTTATTTTTTTGGACTTATTATTATTATTAATTATTATTATGCAACTTTTAATTTTTTTCGAACTTTAAATTATTGTAATAAAGAACAATCTTGGGCACCTGCCCACGGACTCTATTTTTTTCTGCTTTTATTTTGCTTGTGGAAACCACCCGTCACCACACATCTTCCCAAAACCCCGAGATGATGGTAAGGGGGGACAGGGGTACATGAACACAAATGATCGCCTGCTGCAGGCGATGTGGGACTAACCCCAACCACAAGACCGCGGGGATATTCCGCCATACAAGGGGGGCCCACCGGGGTCAACACCCAGACCTGGAACGCGATGGGGAAAGCCCAAACATGCGGTCCCACACACACGTGTCCTGCTGGCTAATATAATCTCAACACACCGCCACAGCAGGACAACCTGGCTTTGATACCATGTGGAAACCACCCGTCACCACACATCTTCCCAAAACCCCGAGGTGATGGTAAGGGGGGACGGGCGTACATGAACACAAAGGATCGCCTGCTGCAGGCGATGTGGGACTAACCCCAACCACAAGACTGCGAGGATATTCTGCCATACAAGGGGGGCCCACCGGGGTAAACACCCAGACCTGGAACGCGATGGGGAAAGCCCAAACATGCGGTCCCACACACACGTGTCCTGTTGGCTAATATAATCTCAACATTGCTCTTCCTTCCGGAGGCCACCCAAGCAAGTTCGTGACCGCCGCTCCAATGTTGCTGATATAAAGATGGATCAAGTCAAACCTGCTGACGATCAAGTGCACTAAAAAGCAAGCATGGGGGAGCGACATCCACCTTCATCCCACAGACCCGGGGAAGTCCTATTTGTTTTTATTTTCATTTCCTTTCTGCATTTTTCTCTCCTTCTCGGTCTCCTTCTCGTTTTTCTTTTTGTTTCTTTCATTGAGGACAATGAAAAATCTAAGCTTGGGGGAGGGTTTAGTCAGTTCTCTTTTTCCTTTTTCTTTCAAAAAAAAAATTTTTCTAAAAAAAAAATTATTAGCATAGTTTTGTTAAGTTTTTTTAGTATTGCTTTTATTTTAGCCTTTTCAAAAATAAAAAAGAAAAGCAAAAATCCAAAAAAACTGCTAAAATATATTTGAAAAACAAAATCTAAAATTATTTTCTATCTTTATTTTTATGTTTCTTCTAGTGATGTGTAGGCCCGTGCGGTTCCTTAGTTCTATTTAGATTCCTTTGAATTGGTTTTCTAAATTTATCAGTTTAACATAGCTTAGGTTTACTAGTTTCTTTTTCTTAAATATAGGCATCCGATTTTTACGTTTTAAGTTAGCAATTTGTAGTTATGCCTTTTTACTCGGTTAGTTGCTTACGAATGGTTGCTAGATAATGTTATCTGTTTTTCATTTGCGGGGTAGTCTTTCTTGGTGTCTAGAACTTGTCCCTAGCGACTCTCGAAACATTTGCGTCGTTTTTACGTACTTTAGAAATGATTTAGGCCACCCTTTGACTAGTTTGAGCTTTTCTTGCCCACCAAAAAAATTTTACCATTGCAAAATAATTTTGGGCCTTTTCCATGTTTCTTTGTTTTTAGCTCCACCTTTCATTTCATTATTTCACCAAAGCCAAATTCCCTTTCTTTTTTTTCACACTAAACTTTGAGCTTAAATATTAATTTTGTGAAGGATTATATCATTGAAATGAAAAGGAAAATTTATTGCTTTTATTTAGAGCTTTCCTTAAAGTTACAAAAAAAAGAGAGGAGTTACTATCAAAAGTATCATAAAAATGAAATGAAAAAAAAGAGAATAGTTTATTTTTGGCCAATATTATGAAAAGAAAAGAAAAAAAATACATGTCCTTATGTTTGTTTTAGCTTGAATTAAAGTACTTATCATTCCTCTTCATGTGTTTATGTTTATTTTATTTTTAAGCTCAACCTTGGTTTAGTGTTTAAGCCCTCATGTTTATTCTTGTTTTCATTTCCTAACCATTTACCTAAGCCAAGTTTTAACACCTATAGAAGTCCTATTAATCTTTAGAACGTAAATTCGCATAGTGAAGAGAGTGTGAACGGACAAGCCTATGGCCACCATCATTGATGGATTTCTTTGGAGGTTATCTTGAGGTGTCTTAGGGATAATTGTTATTCTAGCAACCTAGTAGTTCGTTAATGCGCCGTTTATTTAGAATTTCTACTCTTGTTTCTCTTATTTTCATTAATTTTGGATGCCTTGTTTTAAGATTTAGAAATGTGTAAATTTTCTTTATGTTCTAATGATATTTTTAGGTCTCCACTTTCAAGTTTTCTATTGTGCACTTCTCACCCCACTAGTTGTTAACATAGGAATTAGGATAGTCTAATTTTTCATGTTTTGTTTTTCTTAATTATGAAATCTAAATTTGCTTTATTTACTTTTTCCCTAGTTTTCAATTCTATTTGCTTGAGGGCAAGCAAATATTCTAGCATGGGGGAATTTGATGACTACTTTTAGTCATCATTTTTGATATAGTTTAGTTTAAGAAATTCTTAAGTTAATTGGTATTTTTTGCTTACTTTATTCTTATTATGCTTTCTTTCATATCTTATTTGTTTGTTATAAATATATTTTTTTTATGTTCAATCTTATTTTTATTTTATAGGTATGTTATAATAATTAATGTTTTGATAAAAAAATATGTGTCTAATTTGTTATGTTTTATGTTGTTGTGCAGCCCACATGATGCAGCCCGGCCACTACATAATGCAACCCAATTGGAGCAGTCCTCTTCCACCAAAACAGCCCACATGGTGCAGCCCGACCACTTATGGTGCAGCCCCTCTACATGATGCAGCCCCCTACATGCAGCCCTTGAAGTTTGGAGCAGCCCGACCCTTTTCCTTGAAGCCTACATGATGCATTCAGCCCCTCTTCAAGCTTCCCAAGCCCATATAGTGCATCCCACTTCATCCATGTGTCGCCGACCACTCATTTTCCCCCCTCCCTCATCATTTATTGCATTCATGCAATCTCTCATTCATATGGCCGGCCACCCCTCTTTCTCTCCCTCTTTTATTTCTTTTTCTTTCCTTTATTTAATCCACCTCATGCCCTCTCTCTCCCCTCCTCATTAATTTCCAAATGCATGAATCCCCCACTTCCCATGGCCGGCCACACTCTTTCCTCCTCTTTTATTTCTTGTTTTTATTATTTTACATTCAACCCCTCTCTCTCTCTCTTTCTTTATTTCTTATTCATTCCCCCTTTTCTATTTTATATTTTCCAAATCATTCACTTAAAGTCCATGCATTGAACCCACCTCTTTCTCTCCACCTAATTAAATATCATGCATGAATTCTCTCCACCTCATTTAATGCCATACATGAACTTCTCTCCCTCTACATGGCCAGCCACCCCCTTGCCTCCTCCTTTTCATTCCCATCTATAATCTTCCCTCCTCATCTATAAAAGGGCACCATGGTCTCATGCTTTGGGGGGAGATTTTGGAGAGAGTGAATTTTATCTTTGTAAGCAATTTATGTTAAGAAGTTTAGGGAAGTTTTGGAGTTAAGTTGTAGGAGAGCAAAAGAGTTAGTGCGTTGTTATTTTCTTTCCGTTATTGTTGTAGTCTTTTCATTATTGTAACCCTTTTCTTTCAATATTGTCCTTTTTAAATATTTTGTTCTCTTTTATTTTTGCAAGTAATGAGAATGAATTTCTTTCATCCTACTTTGATTTCAATTTCCATTATGCGTAGCTAATCTTCTTTAGCGTTCGATCGTGAGGATCCATAAAATGAGATGAGGATTTCTTTTATTCCATAGTTTTATTTTTGTCTAAATTACATTCGATCCTTCTTTGATTTTTTTATTTTGTCGACTCTGTATTTCCGGTATACGGTAGTAGGCTTGGGATCTCATATTTGAGTAGCCGAGAGGCTCATGAATGTGAAAGATCACTCAAAGAAGGAAGGAGTTGAACGCAACCCTAGAGATAGGATGACGTAAATCTTCCGGATTGGAGTCAAATCCAATAGTGCGGGTCACCTCGATAATGCGACTTTAGGCCTTCTTAACTTGAAAGAGATTTCGGTCAAAACGTCTATAAGTCAGGGGATTTAATTCTCTAGCGAGATTATTTCATAATTTCGGATCTGTCACGGTCGAGTATGATTTGCAAATTTAAAACTATGCCTTTTCATCCCTCTCATTTCATTTTATGGTGAATCTTCGATCGAATGCTAGCTTTTTATTATAAAGTTTTTCGTCTAAAAAAATTGTCTTTCGTTTTATTTTAAAAATTCTCAAAACCCACTTTTTTTCGGTAGGATAATAGTTCAAGCGTGAGTAGTAGTACTTGACAACCCCGTGTTTAAATACGACCTTGATACTACAATTCGACAGGTACACTTGCCTGTTCGGGTTTTAGCACATCAAGAGACTACTCGAGTATATAGAAATCAACTACTCGAGTAAGCAGACAGAACTGCTCGAGTATATGTAGAGACTTACTCGAGTATATAGAGGATCTACTCGAGTACTGGAAGAGTTACTCGAGTATATTACATAACCTACTCGTGTGGAATACTTAGAAAAATTCTGAAGAGGTCTGCTGGCAACTACTCGAGTAGTTGAACTAACTACTCAAGAGAAAGTAATCTACTCGAGTAGGTGAAACTTCTACTCGAGTAAAAGACTTAGAAAAATTCTAGAGTAGTGAAATAGCAAGGTACACGGGTGACACATGAACTACTCGAGTATATGATTATACCTACTCGAGTATATGAGTATACCTACTCGAGTATAAGACTTAGAGAAATTTAGATGAGAAAACCCTATGGTACTCGGGTATAACGAGTAATCTACTCGAGTATATAAGCATGCTACTCGAGTATATGACTTGGTCTACTCGAGTAGGTGACTTAGCTACTCGAGTACAAGGTTTCTTTACTCGAGTAACTTATACCCATACTACTCGAGTAGGTGAAGGCTCTACTTGAGTAAAACACTTAGAAATTTTCTGATATTGGAAAAACTGATTCTTATAGAGTAGCCAACTTCCAATTCCTTTCCCATAGACCAATAACTTGAATATGAAGTGTATCCCAATAGAGAGATCACACATGAGTCAACACCTTGGAATATGCAATGAGGGATTACATTGCATAGTTCCTTTGTTTGGTGACCCACTGTGAGCTGACATTGGTCTACACTTCCCAGTGAAATTCCTGCAAACATATAGCTCAAACCAAGCATCAAATACAACTTAATTCATCTTAGTTCCAGGACGACTTCATCAAATCTGGGTTAATGTTGATGTAATACCCAACATATGTCCATGTCAGTTTCAATAAAATGAATAAAATCAAATAAATCTTCATCATCTGCTGGAAGTAAATCTGCATCATCTGTTGCTGCTGCTACTGCATATGCTGGAACTATTACTGCGTCTGCTGGAATTGTTACTGCTACAGCTTCTTTATCAGGTATCTCCCCCTGCCTGGTTTCAGTGCTAACTGGAGCCAGGCCCCTAACTGAAGAGTGGCAGCATAGAGGGCATGTATTTGAGCAGAAAGGGAGGATATAGAAGTAGCAAGAGGTGAAATAGCCTCTGCTATAAGATTTTTGAGGAGGGGAGTAAGTAGGGCAATAATAGATGAAATGGTGGAGGGTTCCAAGGGTAGATTGGCAGATGGTGGAATGGAATGTGTTGGAGTGGAAACAGATGGAGGAATGGAAGTTGATTGTGGAGTAGGAGTGATGACATCTTGCATGTTTGTATCTTATGCAGAAGGAGTGTGGGGAGGGGAGGAGAGTAGATTGAGTGATGGGATGTTGGCTAGATGGGGAGGTAAGGGAGATGAAGGTGGTGAAGGATTGTGGGTATCATGGTGGGACTGAGGTGGTGTTGGTTGTGGTGATTGAGATGGAGAAGGTTATTGAGAGTCCTGAGGAGGGGAAGAGGGGATGTCATGAAGATCTATTTGTTGAGAGGTGGCAGGAGATGTAGCTAGAGTAGGAACCTGAGTAGGTTGTTGGGGTTCTTGTTGTGGTTGTTGGCTTGGTTGGTGTAGAGAAGGATTGGTGGGAGATGATGGAGGTGTAGGGGGGATCTCTTCAGAAGGGTGGGAAGTGGCTGGGTCAGCCCTTGTACTTTCAGAAGCTCTTGTGGAAGAGGGAGCCTTGGAGGGCTTTGTGTTGGTCCTCTCCCACTTGCCAAACAGGGCACAATTGAGCCTTTTGTTGGCATTAATGAATATGGTCGGGGAGACCAGTGATTTAGCAACCTTTTCTTTCAAGAAGATCCCCAGGATCCTTCCAAAACTGACTTCCTTCTTATTACTCTTTTTCTTTATCAAATCAAACATGATTTGAGCCCAGTTTACCCTTTTCTTGTTCACCACTACACACATAATGAGAAAATGGTGCTTGGTTATATATTCTTGTGCAGTGTGCTTGCCTAGCAAGACTTTCCCAACTATGTCTACTAGAAACTTAAATTCCACAGAGAGATGTTTCTTCAGTAATATGTTTGGGTTTTCTCCAGAGAAACCCATCATACTAAGCATCATATCATACTCTTCATTATCAATCTCCAATGCATCTTCTCCATTAATTAATCCAAAGATTTCAGTTAAAACGGCGGGGGAGAGAAAAACAGCATTACCCGCTATTATTCCAGTCAGTGTGTTGTCATCTGTTGTAGAGAAAGTATATACCCATCCCCTGATTTTTGATCTAGATATTTTGATCCTTGTGGATAGCAGAGTTTTCAATTTCTAGTCTTCAAGAAGTTGTAGAATTTCCTGAAAGACAGGGTCGGAATGTTGGAATAAATTGAAATCCACATCGAATCCAGTATCAAACTTCATTGTTGCAAGGGTTCCCGCTAGAATTGCCATTTGAGTACCTGCAAGAGAAAAAAAACGGCGATCAAGTGCAAAGGAATCTGAAGGCGCGGGACGGAGGTCGAAGAAAACCTAGATATAGGGTTTTCCAGAATATGAATCGACAAACTCTGTTCCACGAAAATTAAAAAATTCTTCGATCTGAGGGCGACGAAATAATTTAGAGTTAAACAATTCGTCAAGATTAGTCTGAAGATTTGAAGACATTTCGTCGAGCTCTGTTCGACAAAAGTTTTCAAAAGCAGATTCGTCGAGCTCCGTTCTACGAAAACAACTTCACTCAGAGAGAGTTCGTCGAACTCTGTTCGACAAATATCTCAAGAACTTTCCTCAATTCGTCGAACTCCGTTCGACGAAACTTTGGCAAATTCGTCGAGTGTAGACAAAAACTAAACTAAGTCTTCTCCATTGATCATTCTCAGCTGATTTATAAAGAACAAGTGATTTCTCTCATCTAGAGGATTGGTGAATATATCAGCTCTTTGTAAATCATTGTAGATATAGACAAGATTAACTTTGTTTTTGTCTACACACTCTCTAATGAAATGATGCCTAATATCTATATGCTTGGTCCTACTGTGATGAACTAGATTTTATGCTATGGCTATAGAACTTGTGTTATCACAAAATAGAGTTGAATTATTTAAGTTGAGACCATAGTCCAGTAATTAATTCTGAATCCACAATATCTGTGAGCAGCAACTGCCAGTTGCAATGTATTCTGCTTCAGCAGTTGATGTGGACACAGATGATTGTTTCTTACAGAAGCAAGACACTAATCTCATACCTAGGAAATGGCAAGTTCCTGAGTACTTTTTCTGTCTACCTTGCATCCATCAAAGTCAGCATCTAAATATCCTGTTAAATCAAATTCTGACTCAGTGGGATACCATAGGCCTAGACTAGGGCAACTCTTTATATATCTCAAAATTCTTTTTAAGAAAATTAGATGAGATTCTTTAGGGTTCACCTGGAACCTAGCACAAAGGCATGTGACAAACATAATATTAGGTCTGCTTGCTGTAATGTATAGTAGGTACCCAACAATGCCCCTATATAGTTTCTGATCCACAGGTTTCCCATGTGCATCAGAGTCTATTACAGCATTTGTAGCCATGAGTGTTTTCATTGCTGAGGCATCAGCCATCCCAAACTTCTTTATAAGCTCTTTAGCATATTTAGCTTGGGAGATGAAGATGCCATCAGGGAGCTGCTTCACTTGGAGACCAAGGAAGTAGAAGAGCTCACTCATGCTACTCATCTTAAATTTAGAATGCATGAGGTCAGAGAACCTCTTGCATAATTTGGAATCAGTAGACCCAAATATGATGTCATCGACATATATTTGTATTAACAAGGTTTGATCCTTATGATGTCTAGTGAAAAGTGTTTTATCTACTATGCCTCTAAAGAATTTATGCTCTATCAAGAAGCTATCTAGGGTCTCATACCAAGCTCTTGGAGCTTGCTTTAGACCATAAAGAGCTTTATGCAATTTAAAAACATGATAAGGATGAGTTGGAGAGACAAAACCTGGAGGTTATTCAACATAAACCTCTTCTTTAAGTACTCCATTCAGGAATGCACTCTTCACATCCATCTGATACACCTTGAATTTCTTGTAGGCAGCATAGGCCAGAAAGATTCTGATGGCCTCCAACCTTACAACTGGTGCAAAGGTTTGATCATAATCTATGCCTTCTTCTTGCCTCTATCCTTAAGCAACAAGCCTAGCCTTGTTCCTCACAATTGTACCTTGGGCATTTAGTTTATTTCTGTACACCCATTTGGTTCCAATGACTGGGTAGTCATGGGGTCTTGGAACCAAATCTTAAACTCTACATATCTTAAATTGATTCAGTTCCTCTTTCATAGCAATTATCCAATGGGGATCCTCCTCAACATCATGTATAGATTGAGGTTCAACCTGAGAGAGAAAATAGGCATGCATCAAATCTTGGTTGAGTTGATGCCTTATATGTACACCTTTTGATATGTCTCCAATCACTTGGGATCTGGGGTGATCACTAAGGTGGCGTTGGTTGTGCTGATGGCCTGTGGTGCAGTGGAAACGCACCGGCATTTTGGGAATAAGCAGCGTTTGGTTGGAATTTTCTCAAAACCTCCGTTTAATTAGGTCCGCTGTTTTCTTGATGCTGTAGGCCGCAACGTTTTTCTGCGGTAAACCACAAAAGTCGCTGCTCCCGTCCGCCTCTTCAAGCCCCGATCGCTGCTGCTCCCGTCCGCCTCTTCTTCTTCTTCTTCTTCTTCACTTTTCTGGTTCTTCTTCTTCTTCTTCACTTTTCTGGTCCTTCTTCTTCTTCTTTAAACCCGCGGCTATCTTGCTCCACACGATTCCAATCCTCCATCTTTATATTCCGGCTCAGAATCAAGGAAGCTTGGATCAGGGATATTCCGGCGAGGATCGTGGCATGGCGGGCTGCTCGGAGATGTGGATGTTGCCGGAGAAGTCGAATTTTTTTCTCACTTGCAATCTGTTGAGCAAGTACATCAAGGAGAAGGGCTTCCCGGCCAATCTTGGATTCGGGATGCCACCCCGAGCATTTGATCGCTCTGCAATAGGTTTTCTGTTTTTTTCGAGTCTTTTTGCTGATGGATTCGGAAGATTGTGTGTCGTTTTTCGAGTTTTTCTGTTAGATTTTTGGTGGATGGATATGGATTCAGATTGTGAGGTAACTTTCTTCCAGTTTTGATGTTTTATGTGGGATGAATTTGTTGGAACACCCTATTACTAATTTGGGTCAGGAATACTATGTCTCTAGAAATCAAATGCTTGACCTCCTGTATAGCTTAATAGGTCAATTAGAATTGAGTCTAAGGGTTAGAAGTCTAGGTTTGGAAGCTGCCCTGAAGACCAAGATTTTTGTTTGGAGACTGAGTCATATCGTCGATCTCGGCACGATGATTCGTCGAACTCCGATCGACGATCGTCTAGCTCAACTTCGACAGATCGTCGAACTCCATTCGACGATCGCTGAGCTCAACCTCATTATATCGTCGAACTCAGTTCGACGATCGGTGAGCTTAGTTCGACGATTTTGACTTTGCTTTGGATCCTTATCTCCGAACTCAGGTCGACGATCTTTGAGCTCAGATCGACGATACTTTACTGCTGTATATTTCCAGATCGCTGAGCTCAGCTCGACGATAGCAGAGCTCAGTTCGACGATTTCAGATAACTTCAAGGATGTTTCTAAATTCAAATTCAAATCACTTAAGGAGTTATTCTGCAATTAATTCAGAGATTTTCTAGCCGTTTTCATTCATTTCTAGACCAAGTTTCAAGGGATTTTTCAAGGAATATTTCTGTGGACTTTCCTCCAGAAGAGATTTTGCAATTAAGGATGCAATTAATGCAGGCTAACGACTATACTTAACAGAGAATGTTATTCTATTCTGTACCAGAGAATAAAAGATAGAATGTTTTTGAGTCTCAAAGAGACACAGAGAGAGACACACAGATTACAGAGATACATTCAAAAATATTCTGTCTCAAAGAATTCTCTAGAGAACACTCATCCAAGGAGATCAATCGTTTCAGAAATCTTCAGATCTCTTTAGTTTCAAAGTGTTCAAGGCCAACATATTTTTCAAGACTCCAGACACTCAACATTTTAGTCATTGCTGAAATCATCTATTGCTGGAGTTCAATCTTTGAAGGCCTATCACCCTCAGCAAAGCTTTTCTTCCTAAAGATCTCAAGGATTCAGGGGGAGCTTTGACATCAACAATCCACATAGTCTTCTCAGTTGTTTGAGAAAGAGAAGACTTACATCACTCTCTCACCATCTCTCTATAAAGGGTTTCTCAAACTCCCTTCAAAAGTTTGAGCTTGGTTTTTGAGCACCTTGTCAAAAGCTCATTGGTGGTAAGACACCTGATCAAAAAATCTGCTTTGGTTTTTGAGCACCTTATCAAAAGCTCATTGGTGCCCAGGACACATGATCAACTCATCCTGCAGTGGATTCCTACCTAGGGTGGTAGAAGAGTGGATGTACCCAAGTTTAGGGGAACCACTATATTTCCTTGTGTCTTCTGGTTTTGCTTGTTTTCATTTTTGTTTCTGGCCTTGATTCTTCTGTGATTAGCTTTTGTTTAGTTTAGTTCTGTGATTAGATATTTTACTGCTTCCCTGCTCACTCTTATTACAACAATTGTTGTAAAAAGTTTCAAAGCATCATATACTCTATTCACCCCCTCTAGAGTATATCAGATCTAGCTGCACTTTCAATTGGTATCAGAGACAGGTTGGTTAAACATACCATACCTGATTGGTTGTACAAGCTAACAACTGAACCCAAAGATCCCAAGTTAGATCTGTTTTTCTTTTGTATTTTATTATTAGATTTTGTTTTCACAAATCATGGCCCAAAACAAAGATTATGCTAGCACCAGACCTCCAGTGTGCAATCTATCCAAGTTTGCACTTTGGAAAGCAAGGATCAGACTTTACATGAATTCTATTGACGAAGATATCTTTAACTCTGTTTTGACAGTATGTCCAAGATCCCCAGAGAATACAAGTACAAATGTTGTTCCACCTCCATCAGGAATAGATGCTGATATTAAGAGATGGAAGGTAGCTGATGCCAAGGCTATGAACATCTTGGCCCAGACAATGCCTGATGACATATTTCAAAAGGTGGCTGAATGCAATTCAGCAAAAGAAATTTGGGACAAACTCTCAGAAATAGTCTCAGGCTCAGCTGATGAGAGAAAGGATAGGAGATCCCATCTCATCTCTCAATATGATAATTTTAAGAAGGGAGAAACTGAGTTAGTGGGAGACATGTACAACAGGCTAAGTCTAATTGTCAGTGAACTCAGGACATTGGACAAAGAGATCTCTCTAACTGAACTTAATGACAAGATCCTAATGTGCTTCCCTAGCACTTGGGATTCAAGAATCTGGCCAATTAAGGATGCCAGAAGTCTGAATGAGATCACTACTGAAGCTCTATTGGGTAAGCTCAAATCTTATGAGCTACTCATCAAGAATAGAGAGGAAGAACAGAAGGCTGCTTCACCAGCCACAAGAAAAGAGAAGACCATAACCTTCAAGGCAACTGAAGATCTGCCTGAAGACAAAGCCACAGACAATGATGAACTACTCAGTCTGCTGGCCAAAAGATTTTACAAAATGGCCAAAAAGGACTTCAGAAGAAGATCATACAAGGACCAGGATAAGCCAAGGTATGATAAGTCCATTAGTAATAATAAAGACATTATTTGCTTTGGTTGCAGGAAACCAGGGCACATAGTTCCTGACTGTCCAGAGAACAAGAACAAGGACAGAAGGGACAGAAAAGAAAGAAGAAAGGAGAAAGACTCCAAAAGGAATGACAATGGCAAACCCTCATCAAGCAAAAACAAACATACAAGAAAAGGGTTGGTTGCTGAATCCTGGAGTGAGACTGAAGAAGAGTCAGAAGCCTCATCCAGCTCCAGTGATGATGAGGATGATGCTGAAGAAAGGGAGTTCTGCATGATGGCAATCAATGCCTCACAGCATAATTCAGAAGAAGAGGAGTCAGAGTCAGACTCAGAGACTCAACCTGAAGAAGATCAGGTAATTGGTTCTTTTGATTTTAGTTCAGAGGATTTTAAATTTGAATTTAAAGCACTGTGTTTAGACCTGCTAAAGTCTGAGAAAGAAATTATCTCTCTCAAAAATCAATTATCTGAACACAATACTTTAAAGTCAAAAAACCTCAAACTCTCTCAGGAGTTGGAGTGCTGTAGGGAACAGATAGCTTCACTGAAAAGTGAGCTCTCTGAGGCCAAAAAGCTTGAAGAATCCCTTAATGGGAGAAGCATCAAGCTGATGGACATCACAAGCACAGTGAACTCCAGATTCAATAGTACACTGGGCTTGGGTGCTTCATCCAGCCAACCCACAGTTCTAACAACTCCAATCAAATTCATTTCTGACAAAGGAAAGGGAGTTGTAGAGGTTGCTAGGAAAAATTCTGATCTGCCTCAGAAAACTAAGTCCCAGCAAAAATCGTCAAACCGAGATCGACGATCGCCGAATGAAGATCGACGATCGCCGAACGCAGCTCGACGATCTCAGGCAAAATCGTCGAACGCAGATCGACGATCTCAGCCAAAGTCGTCGAACGCAAGTCGACGATCTCAAATACCTGACCTCAGCCATAATCGACCGTCGAACGGAGCTCGACGATCTGACCAAAGATCGTCGAACGCAGCTCCAAGATCGTCGAACAGAGGTCAGAGATCTGGAAAATTTTTCAAAGGTAAATCAAAATTGAATCCTAAGGGTCCTTCATCCCAAATCTTTAACCCTTATACTGAATGGATTATACCTCCAAGGAGATATCATCCTGAAGGATATAAGAGTCAACCTGGGATGTCTTTCATTTCAGAATTTAGAGGTTATCAACCTAGGCCCAAGGTAAACTGGGTCAAAAACAAATAAATTGTCTTATGTGTAGGTGAAGACCTATCCAATATCTAACCAGCAATGGTATTTGGATAGTGGGTGCTCTAAGCACATGACAGGGAATAAGGACAACCTCACATCCTTCAGAGCCAAGCTTGGACCCAAAGTTATCTTTGGTGATTCAAACTTTGGACAGACTAAAGGATATGGTGCAGTCCAAATTGGATCAGTAACTTTCAAGAAGGTAGCTTATGTGGAAGGACTGAAGCACAACCTTATTAGCATCAGTCAGCTGTGCGATGAACGCTATCAGGTGACCTTCAGCAAAGCCTTATGCAAAATCAAGTCAGAGGACAACACAACTGTGTTGACAGGTAAACGAAAAGGTAACATCTACCTAGTAGATTTTCTTTCAACTGATGTAGATATCTGCTTGTTTAATTCTATCTGTAGACCAAATATTTTATGGCATAAGAGATTAGGACACCTAAACCTTAGAACTATTGCTAGGCTATCCAAGGACAACCTTGTTAGAGGACTACCTTCTGGCCCCTACAAGAAGGAAGGACTCTGCAGGGCTTGTCAATTAGGCAAGCAAACTAAAAACAGCTTTAAGTCACTTAATAAGAGTGATTCACCTAGGATATTGTATCTGTTACACATGGATCTCTTTGGACCCATCACAGTACAAAGCCTAGGAGGGAAATCCTACACTTTAGTAGTTGTAGATGACTTCTCCAGATTCACTTGGGTGTTCTTTCTAAGGAAGAAGTCTGATAACTTTAAGTGTCTGACAGAGTTTCTCAAATGTATACAGATTGAGTTCAATACTCACATTGCCCTGATCAGAAGTGATCATGGGACAGAGTTTGATTCTCTTCTTATGCAAGAGTTCTGTCAGAGTGAAGGGATCAGGCATACTTTCTCAGCTCCTAAAACTCCTCAACAAAATGGGGTAGCTGAAAGGAAAAATAGAACCCTTATTGAATCTGCCACTACATTGTTGTCAGATGCTCATCTACCTCTATCCTTTTAGGCAGAGGCAGTGAACACCTCCAACTATGTGCTGAACAGAAGTCTGATACATAAACTAAATGGAAAGACTCCCTATTAACTACTCAAAGGGAAGAAACCTAAAGTTGACTATTTTAGAGTCTTTGGTTATATTTGCTACATTCATAATAATGACAAAAAATATCTAGCAAAATTTCAAGCCAAAGCTGATGAAGGAGTGTTTCTGGGATACTCCATGATCAGCAAGGCTTATAGGGTCTATAATATATCATCCTTGAAAATTGAGGAATCTGTTCACATTTCATTTGATGAAACTAACATGTCTTTCAAGGAGAAGACTTCTTCTACCATAGAACCTTTGCAGGAACATTCTCTAGTTGAAGACTTGAACAAGTTACAGGTTACTCAAGAGGATGAAAGCAGTGGAGATCAAGAAAATGCTCAACATATTGAAGAACAACTTGAAGAGCTAGTTGTTGTACCACAAGAGGAAACAACAACACAGGTTGGTGAACAATCAACATCCCCTGTTGATTTAGTAACATCAAGAGACCATCCAATTACCCAAATAATTGGAGACATCTCAGCTGGTGTGCAAACCAGAAATCAGGTCAACCAAAACATGTTGCACACCTGCTTCCTATCTCAAATTGAACCTCAGTCTATTCAAGATGCAGAGCAAGATCCACCATGGATCATTGCAATGCAAGAGGAGTTGTATCAATTTGAGAGAAACAAAGTATGAGAGCTAGTGCCAAAGCCTAAGGATCATTCCATTGTTGGAACAAAATGGGTATTCAGAAACAAGTTGGATGACCAAGGAGTAATTATAAGGAACAAGGCAAGGCTAGTTGCTCAGGGATACTCTCAAGAAGAAGGAATAGACTACGGCCAGACTTTTGCACCTGTTGCAAGATTAGAAGCCATCAGAATATTTCTAGCTTATGCAGCACACAAAGACTTCAAGGTCTATCAGATGGATGTCAAAAGTGCATTCCTAAATGGAGACATCAAAGAGGAAGTTTATGTCAGACAACCTCCAGGTCTTATCTCTCCAAATTTTCCTGATTATGTTTTTAGATTGAATAAAGCATTATATGGTCTCAAGCAAGCTCCTAGAGCATGGTATGAGACCCTAGCATGCTTTCTTTTGGAAAATGGTTTTATAAGGGGTAGAGTAGACCAAACTCTTTTCATTAGAACCCATAAGTCCCATACCCTACTAGTACAAATTTATGTAGACGATATTATTTTTGGTTCTACTGACTCCAAATTGTGCAGAAGGTTTTCCAACCTAATGCATTCTAAATTTGAGATGAGTAGCATGGGTGAGCTATCCTTCTTCCTAGGATTGCAAGTCAAACAACATGCTGAAGGCATCTTCATTTCTCAAACCAAGTATGCAAATGAATTGGTTAAGAAATTTGCTATGTCTGAAGCATCTTGTATGAAAACACCCATGCCTACTAATGCTGTATTCGATGCTGATGAACATGGGAAACATGTTGATCAAACAACATATAGAGCAATGATTAGCTCTTTACTGTATCTTACAGCTAGTAGACCAGATATAATGTTTGCTACATGTATATGTGCTAGGTTCCAAGTAAGCCCTAGAGAGTCACACCTAACACTAGTAAAGAGGATTCTCAGGTATGTTAAAAGTTGTCCAAATCTAGGCCTCTGGTATCCAAAAGACTCAGCATTTGAGTTAACTGGATTCTCTAATGCTGATTATGCTGGATGCAGAATTGACAGGAAAAGCACCAGTGGAACTTGTCAGTTCCTTAGTGACAGACTTGTCTCTTGGTTTTGCAAGAAACAAACATCTGTGTCAACTTCAACTGCTGAAGCTGAATATATGGCTGCAAGCAGTTGTTGTTCACAAATCTTGTGGATTCAAAACCAACTCCTATACTATGTCTACAACTTAGAGAAGTCTAAAATCTTTTGTGATAACACCAGTGCTATCTCTATAGCTCAAAATCCAGTCCTCCATAGTAGGACAAAACACATAGAGATTAGGCATCATTTCTTAAGGGATAATATTGAAAAGAATAAAATTGAACTACAATATATCCCAACTGATTTACAAAGGGGAGATATTTTCACCAAGCCATTGGATGAAAAGAAACACACCTTCTTCCTAAATCAGTTAGGAATGTTAGATGGAGGAAGTCTTAAATAATACCCAAGATTTTGAAAGCTTAAAAATTGACCAAGACTAGGCAAACATTCTGATTTCTCTTAGTGTCTAGAATTTTTCTGATCTCTGAACTGCGCTCGACGATTTTCCCCAAGATCATCGAACGGAGATCGACGATTTCCAAAAATCGTCGAACTGAGTTCAGCGTTTTTCAGATAGTATGAACTATCTCTTCCAGTCAACGATCATCGAACGGCGCTCGACGATTTTTTTCTCTGAACGATCGTCGAACGGAGCTCGACGCTCTCCAATATCGTCGAACGGAGATCGACGATGTTGAAGACTCTTCAGATTCCTTTAGTAGCCCCGATCGTCGAACTAAGTTCAACGATCTTTCCAATTCTGCGTCGAACCCTAATATAAACTCTTTTTTCGCCGTCGTTCTCTTTTGCGCTTTCGATTTCTCTGCAAGAATTTTCTTTCCCTCCAAACAGTTCTACACTTGGTCATTTTGTTTGTTGAATTTCTGCAGGTACCCATGGCTGTGTCAGTTGCTGTTCTTGCTGCAATGAAGTTTGATGCTGGTTTTGATATTGATATAGAATCATTCAGCACAACTGACCAGGTTTTTCAAGATATATTGGTATTGTTCAAAGACCAGAATCTGACAGCAATAATGACCACAAGGATAAAGCTGGCTTCTGATGAGATAAAAGAATGGGTTTATACTGCCCATAATCAAGATAACTCTACCATTGTTGGGTCTATAGTTGGAACTCAGGTACCCTTGACCCCAACAATTTTATCAGAAGTTTTTGAGTTGAGGAATGGAGAAGATACTGCTGAATTATCTGGAGATGAGTATTCTGAACTGCTTGCCAGAATGGGTCACTCAGAGGGAAATCCTAGCAAGCTCTTCAAAAGGAACATGTCTGTAGAATATAGGTTCATGGCAGATGTTGTTGGGAAGGTGCTACTGGCAAAGCACTCTGCCCATGATACAATTTCAAGGTATCAGCTCTGCCTCATGGGAGCTCTTGTAGATAAGAAGAATCTGAATTGGGGAGAGGTTTTCTTTGACCTCATCAAAAAGAAAATCAACAAAAGTTTTGTTAACTTTGGGAGAATCATTGGAGTGTTTCTGCAGCACAGGTGCCCTGCCCTGCTGGTCTCCTCTGGAGTTCATATCAATGCCTCCAAGAGATTGTCTTGTGCCCTCTTTGGAAAGTGGGACAGAAAAATCAGCAAGCCTAGCAGGACCTCCTCCAGTACTCCTTTAGGCACAAGGACTCTAAGAGTCACTCCTCCACAGGTCTCTAACCCTGCAGATGACCTTGCTGCTGTTGTTGCCTCTGCTCCTCCTCCAATTCCATCCCTTCCCCTACCATCTACCATTCCAGCTTCATCCACCATCATCATATCCAGCCCTTCTCCAACATCCACACCATCTCTAGCACCTATTCTTCCACCACCAGAAGATCAATTCCATCCACTATTCTCCTACCCTCCACCAGATGTCACCTCATCACCCTCCATTCCATCCTTCACCCTACTTGATGATTCCTTTATGGATGATTCCCCATCATCTCCTCCTGAGTTACCCTCTTCCTCCACCTCATTTCAAGCCCTTCTCCACCAAATCATAGACCAACCAACATTCACCCCATCCATCTCCATTCCCCTGTCCTCCATATCCACCCTACCCACACCTCAGCCATCCCTTCCACCATTCACCAGCTCTCCACTACCAGAACATCTCAGCTGCTCCTATATCTTCTACCTCTGCTCCAGCCCTTGAGCAAGTAGACCTCCCATCCCTTACTGACAGGCTGTATGAGCTGCTTGCCCCCAGGCTCTCTCTGCTGTTGGAGACCTCCTTGGATCCACTACACCTGTCAGTGGCAGCCCTCTCTGCCAGGCTCTCTTCCCTCTTCCCTCAGGCAGCACCTACAGCAGTGTGCCTTGGTCCAGACATGTCTGCATCTAGGCAGGGGGAGATGTCATATGAAGAGAGTCTTCATGCTGTTGCTGCTGCTGCTTCTGTGACTGCTTCTGTGAGTCTGTCTGTCTGTCTGCTGCTGCTGTTAGTACTGCTTCTTCAGCTCCTCTTCTTGCTGCTATTGCTGTACCTCAAGCACAAGTTCCTCCTGCTGCAGTCCTTGCAATAGACCTCAGGTCTTTGCTATCAGTTTTTGATTCTGCATACTTCAGATGTTTGCTAGAGGTCAATATTGTCCAGCCTCCAGAAGATTTATCCAAGGCACTTGTGCCATTTTCTTGCTGTGACCCTAGCATTATTACCTCCTTTGTAAATTCAGTGTATGATGCTGCTGAAAATGTTGATGCTGTTGCTTCTTCTGAAGAAAATATTTTTGTTGCTTCTGATATTGTTGCCTTTACTGCTGCTGAAGTTCCTGTTGTTTCTGATGAACCAATTTCCAAGGACATTCTTATGACAGAGGCACCTGAATTTGAGCCTTCTGCAGTCCTTGATGATATTCATTCTGTTTCTGCTGTTGTTAGTGAAGTTGCTGCTATTGTCACCTCTCCAGTATCTGTTACTGCTGTTGTTTCTGCTTCTACTCCTAGAGCAACACCTTCAATATCTGCTACTGTTTCTGCTGTTACTACCTCAACACCTGCTGCTACAACCTCTGCCTCATCTGCTTCTGTTCAGCTCAAGAAGGACTTGATGAAGAAAATAGATGCTCTATATGATGACCAGAGTTCTGAAACTGATGAATTTAAAACAGACTCTGATGACTCTTCTGCTACCATTGCCAGGAAAAGAAAGGCAAGGAGCAAAGCAATGAAGAGAGTACCTCCTGCCAAAGTTAAGGATAACAATGATATCCCATATTACATCCTACATGACTGCCCTATTACTGAGCACTGGATGCAATACTCCAAGAACCAGCTGAAGGCAATGAAGAAGAAAAGAAAATATGAGATGGGTTCATCCCAATTCCAGCACTCTCATCCTCCTCCACCACCTCCTCCTGATGCAGGTGCAGGTGGAAGCTCTGCAGCTCAACCCCCAGCCAGAAGTCAGGCTCCCTATCAGCCTCATGCCAGATCTTACAATAGGGGAAGCCAATCCAGGGGATCTCAATCAAGGAGAGGAGGATACAGAGGTAATCAAAGAGATATTCAAGTCTATTCCAAAGGGTACTCAAGGCAACACCCATATTCCAGGGAAAGACAAACTTCAACTGATACAACATCTGGTTCTTTCCCTTATAAGCTGAAAGAAACTGTGTCTGACAGGCCTCCTCAAGACAATCCCTCTAACAGATATGAGCCTCCTGTACCTTTTGAGGATCCTGAGAACAATCCTGTTGCCTGGACTGCAAGAATGAAGGAACTAGCTGCACTGGATCAGATTAAAAAGGCTAGAGAGCAAGGAATAGATTCTTCCAACATTTCAACAATGTCTGAACAGAGACAGAAAGAGCTAGAAAGATATGCTTCAAGTAAATTCTTTGATGCTGACAGGTATATGGAATTACATCTTGAAGCAGTGGTTCCCAGGCTTAAACATCAAACATCTTTAGGTGCAGTAGATGATACCAGATCAAAGAAGGAAGCCCTCAATCCTAACAGAGAGATTAAAATGGTTAAGGGCAAGGAAAAGAAATGATATTGTAAGGTGACATTCTCTGATTTCTGATTATCTGGATGCTATATATTTCTGTGGTTCTGCAATGTCTGGCTTGTTGTGTTTCTGTTTTGCTGCTTGTATGTTGTTATTTAAATTTTTTCCAAAGCTTGTAAATAGTAATCCAACCCAAATAGGGGGAGATTATTGGAACACCCTATTACTAATTTGTGTCAGGATCACTATGTCTCTAGGAATCAAATGCTTGACCTCCTGTATAGCTTAATAGGTCAATTAGAATTGAGTCTAAGGGTTAGAAGTGTAGGTTTGGAAGCTGCCCTGAAGACCAAGATTTTTGTTTGGAGACTAAGTCATATCGTCGATCTCGGCACGAGGATTCGTCGAACTCCGATCGACGATCGTCTAGCTCAACTTCGACAGATCGTCGAACTCCATTCGACGATCGCTGAGCTCAACCTCATTATATCATCGAACTCAGTTCGACGATCGGTGAGCTCAGGTCGACGATTTTGACTCTGCTTTGGATCCTTATCTCTAAACTCAGGTCGACGATCTTTGAGCTCAGATCGACGATACTTTATTGATGTATATTTCAAGATCGCTGAGCTCAGCTCGACGATATCAGAGCTCAGTTCGACGATTTCAGATAACTTCAAGGATGTTTCTAAATTCAAATTCAAATCAGTTAAGGAGTTATTCTGCAATTAATTCAGAGATTTCCTAGCCGTTTTCATTCATTTCTGGACCAAGTTTCAAGTGATTTTTCAAGGAATATTTCTGTGGACTTTCCTCCAGAAGAGATTTTGTAATTAAGGATGCAATTAATGCAGGCTAACGGCTATACTTGACAGAGAATGTTATTCTATTCTGTACCAGAGAATAAAAGATAGAATGTTTTTGAGTCTCAAAGAGACACAGAGAGAGACACACAGATTACAGAGATACATTCAAAAATATTCTGTCTCAAAGAATTCTCTAGAGAACACTCATCCAAGGAGATCAATCGTTTCAGAAATCTTCAGATCTCTTTAGTTTCAAAGTGCTCAAGGCCAACATATTTTTCAAGACTCCAGACACTCAACATTTCAGTCATTGCTGAAATCATCTATTGATGGAGTTCAATCTTTGAAGGCCTATCACCCTCAACAAAGCTTTTCTTCCTGAAGATCTCAAGTATTCAGGGGGAGCTTTGACATCAACAATCCACATAGTCTTCTCAGTTGTTTGAGAAAGAGAAGACTTCCATCACTCTCTCACCACCTCTCTGTAAAGGGTTTCTCAAACTCCCTTCAAAAGTTTGAGCTTGGTTTTTGAGCACCTTGTCAAAAGCTCATTGGTGGCAAGACAACTGATCAAAAAATCTTCTTTGGTTTTTGAGCAGCTTATCAAAAGCTCATTGGTGCCTAGGACACCTGATCAACTCATCCTGCAGTGGATTCCTACCTAGGGTGGTAGAAGAGTGGATGTACCCAAGTTTAGGGGAACCACTATATTTCCTTGTGTCTTCTGGTTTTGCTTGTTTTCATTTTTGTTTCTGGCCTTGATTTTTCTGTGATTAGCTTTTGTTTAGTTTAGTTCTGTGATTAGATATTTTACTGCTTCCCTGCTCACTCTTATTACAACAATTGTTGTAAAAAGTTTCAAATCACCATATACTCTATTCACCCCCTCTAGAGTATATCAGATCTAGCTGCACTTTCAGAATTTTTCGTGATTTCGTTTGATTTCAATTGTTCTATTTCAGTTTCTTTGTTGTCCCGTTTGTCCGAACTTCGAATAGTTGCAGAGCTGCATATTTTCTCGTTTTCCCAATTTGATAATTGTCCGGTTTCAGTAATTAGCAATTGCATTGAACTTGTAATAGTTGTTGGTTTAGGGTTTAGGGTGCACTGTTGTGATTCTCCCCTCTAAGTTGTTGTGCTCGATGATTATGTTTTATTAGAAAAAAATTTCGCTCAAAACTTTATTTTGTATCCAAACAACTTTTCGAAAACTCAGTTTTGTAAACTCTGTTTCACCCAAACAATTTTCTAACAAAACTCTGTTTTTTAGAATCAGCACTTTTTCTATCAGCAACAGTTCATCAGCAGCTTCTCATCAGCAACAGTCGAACCAAACAGAGCCTAAGTGTGACAAAGTCAGTTGGTGGAGTTGGTTGTGCAACAGCATTTTGAATTAATTCCTCTTGTGGAGTTGAGTTTGCTGTTGGATGAGGTTCAATCACTTCAGTTCCTTCTTCTTCACTTTCTTCTTCATCTTGTGGAGAAGGATGTGTTGGATACTCTTGGGTGACGCTTAGTCCATCCAAATTATCACACAAGTGAGGTACGTGCTGTAACACCTCCCCTGTAGTGAACGTATAATATGGGTCCGGCCGGGGCCCCACAACATACAGACGCCATAGCTTTAGTATTAAAAGTTGATATAGCTACCCACACTCAAAACACTTTGCACAACACAGCGGAAACACAAGCAAGACAAGAAGTTATCCACCACTAGAAGAGTAAAACAAATGGCCTTATGGCCTTACAACAAGTGTCCAAAATAAAATAATACAACAGTCATGAATGTGCCTAGCACTCCTAGTCTACCTCGGCATGCAAGCCGGATAACATGAGTCTCAAACATACAACATCACATAAGTAGAGCTACAAAAAGAAAAGCACTTCATGAGGCTTAGGCCTTTCTGGCCGACGAGCTAGCTCCTGCATGCGATCCTTGCCCTGTAAAATTTATTAGTAACATGGGTCAGCAAAGGCTGACCTCAAACTGTGTAACAACATATCTCCTCCCGTCCGCCCCTAACGGACCCCGGGGTACCCCTCCAACCTGCAAGTTCGCACTTCGTATGCAATAATCATAAGCAAGAAAAGCAACTACAGAAACAGGCTTGGATGTCACACACATCATACATGTTCTCTACTGGTTGAGCATATAATAAAGCGCCTACTTATGCAATCATGTATGCAACAACCCAGGTTTCACCCCAAGGCACCCTATCTCGTATGCATCTAGCACATCATCACAACATATGGGTACTCATCGATTCCCCATTGGCATAAAGCCGCAAACAAAGGGGGTAACACCTTTCCCCCAAACAGTGCACAGGTCGCCACATGGAACTCTTGTAAAGGCCCCACCCGCTTAAGGTCTTAGACCCGGGCTTGCCTACAAGCTCTGACGTCTCATGTCAGGATTCCAACAACACAAACTGACCGATTCTAAGAAGCCTTGTCGGACCCCACCCACTCATGGCCTCACTGCCCGGGGTTGTCCCCATGCTTGGCATTCTCGTCAGTCTCACCGAAGGGGACTAGTCTCGCCGGGACACTCTCCGCACATGACGTGAACGTTACGGGATAGACAGCCGACCACGGAGACATAGCCACGCCTTGGCACATCATAAACCAAGACAATTCCACCCTAGTCCCTCATTTGTACTGCAGCGTTCCTGCGCACCAAGGAAACCATCTCCAACTCATGTGGAGCTAACCTTGTCCACCAAGGAAAACATCTACCGCCACGAGGTGCTAACCTTGTCCGGTTCCGACTACACATACTCACTCGAGAAAAAGGGGAAAACATCACCACATCACAAATGGCGTCTTGCCGCAACGGAAACTCTACGAATCCTTAACGTTCGTATGCAACATCACCGAGTCGGACTAACGGTCGCGACTACGCTTCACCCACCATGCCTAATCCACTAACGGAGCGGATCTCTAATGCAAATCATGCCGGGGACGGACTCAATCGACCCGGAGGTTTCTCTTGAACCTTGGCGACCAAAAACCCCTCACATTTGAGTGTTTGGTGCCCAAAACTAGAAAAGAAATGATGCTAAGACATGCATCCTAAGACCGAGAGGAGAAGTGTCGTTACCTTCCGACTCCTCTTCCTTGCCATGGCAAAATAGCCGGATGAAAACCTTCGCAACGATCTAACCTCCACGGATCTGGACTCGGCTCGCGATTTGGAGCACCAAAACCTCTCCTACAGCCCAAACTCTCCCTCTCCTTCTTCCTTGTTCTCACTTCTCTCTAGATCTTTAGTAAGAGAAAGCTTGGAGAAGAATGAGGGTTTTCAACCATATTCTCGGACTTAACTCCTAAAGAAATGATCTGAACCATCAGATCCTAAAATCAGGAAAAGAATGGCCATGATCCGCCTAAAAAATAAAAGACCTGGGCCGAACACGGCCTGGCACACGCCCGTGTCCAGGGCCGTGTGCCTCATTCGCCATCTCAAATCGACATGCCTGGCGCAGCACACGGGCATCCGACATGCCCGTGTTCGACCCGACACGCCTGTGTCGCCACTGACACGGCCATGTGGCCGGCCCTGTGCCTCCATTGACATGGCCCCGAAAACATCCCGAGAGGTGACACGGCCTGGGACACGCCCGTGTCCCACGCCGTGTGCCAAGTCTCGACACTCGTCGACAGCCTTTGTGTCGACAGCGCGGAAAAACGTCGAGCGAATATCGTCGACCAAGTGGGACACGCCCTGTGACACGCCCGTGTCACAGGCCGGTGTGTACCAATCTCGACACTCGACACTCGACACTCGTCGAGTGAACATCGTCGACTGAAGTTCATCGACAGACCCACATGGCCTTGTACACGCCCGTGTGCTAGGCCGTGTGCCTTGTCTCGACACACTGTCGAGCGAAAGTGTCGACACCCCGGGCCGAGTGTCGACACGGGCTCGACACGCCCTGCGATACGCCCGTGTCGCAGGCCGTGTGCCCTAGTCTCGACACATTGTCGAGCGAAAGTGTCGACACCCCGGGCCGAGTGTCGACACGGCTCGACATGCCCTGCAACACGCCCGTGTCGCAGGCCGTGTGCCCCCTGCCAGAAACCAAAAAATTTCCAGAAACGCAAATCGACCCTCTCTCAAAACTGGGGTGTTACAACTCTCCCCCACTTAACAGAATTTCGTTCCGAAATTACAAAACAAAAGGGTACAAAAACTTAACTTGTACCTTAAATGAAGAGTTCTGGATACTCTTCTAGCATGGCCTGTTCTCGCTCCCAAGAGAGCTCCTCTCGACCGCAGTTGTCCCATCAGACTTTCACGAGTTTAACTTCTTTATTCCGCAATTGCCGAGTCTCCGAATCTTCGATAGCAATTGGAAGGACTCACGTCCTCAAGTCTTCCTCAATCGGCACCGATGCCGGCTCAATCAACACACTAGCCTCCACCAAGGCGTTCCTCAAAACAGAGACATGGAAGACGTCATGCAATCCACTCAGCTCCGCGGACAACGCCAACCGATAGGCTGCTTCTCCCACTCGTTCAACAATTTCAAAAGGGCCCAAAAACCTTGGACTCAACTTCTTGAGTCAGCGAATCTGTGAGACGCCTTTGAACGGCTTGATCTTCAAATAGACCCAATCACCTACCGCAAACTCCAACTTCCGGTGACGAGCATTAAAGTATTTTGCTTGACGGTCTTGCACCACCTTCATACGCTCTTGTATGGTCCGTACCATCTCACAAGCGTCAACTACCACCTCCTTTCCCAAAATTTTGGTGTCTCCCACCTCTGCCCAAGACATTGGTGTTCAACACCGCCTCCCATACAAAGCTTCGTATGGCGCCATTTTTATACTCGCTTGAAAACAGTTGTTGTATGCGAATTCCACCATGAAGAGTTGATCCTCCCACTTCTTGCCGAAGTCAAGAACGCACATTCTCAGCATATCCTCCATAGTACGGTTTGTTCTTTCAGTTTGTCCATCAGTTTGAGGATGGAACACCGTACTGAACTTTAGCTTCGTGCCCAAACTCTTTTGAACTAGTCTCCAGTCCTTGGACGTAAACCGTCCATCTCGATCGCTGACTATACTCTTTGGAATCCCATGCAGTCGCACAATGTTGCGAACATACAACTCCACCAGCTTCTCCACGCTGTCCTCTTTCCGATTTGGGATGAAGTGGGCCACCTTGGTTAAGCGGTCCACAATCACCCAAATAGCATCATTACCCTGCTGCGATCTAGGCAAACCATGTACAAAGTCCATGGAGATGTCATCAAATTTCCATTCAGAGATTGGAAGGGGCTTCAGGAACCCGCCCGGCTTCTGACATTTGGCCTTCACCAAGGCACAAGTTTGGCAATGATTCACATACAAAGCTACGTCCCGCTTCAGCCCCGGCCACCAAAAGGATTAATTCATATCCAAGTACATCTTTGTACTGCCCGGGTGAATGGAGTACTTTGTGAATTGAGACTCAAACATCAACTCCTCACAGAGTTTGCCGAACTGCGGTATACAAACCCTTCCGTTCTTCCTCAGAATCCCATCAATCATCTCCCAGGTGCTGCACTCGCCCGTTTGAGTCTCCATCACAAATGGTTGAAACTCCACATCCAACCGAGTCGCTTCCCGAATGCGATCGGTCAAGTCGTTCTGTACTTCAATCCAGTTCAACCGAGCCACGCTGGACTTGCCTCTCGCAACACATTCCAATCCAAGGGACTCCCATTCCCGTACCAACCGCTCATCATGAGCTTCGATCCAATTCCCTTGCACCGAGTACTTCCTACTTAAGGCATCCGCCACCACATTGGATTTACCTGGCGTATACTGAATCGCCACCTCGTAGTCTCCATGGAACTCAACCCACCTGTGTTGCCGCATGTTCAAGTCCTTTTGATCCAAGAGATACTTCAGGCTTTTGTGATCCGTGAAGATCTCCACCTTTGCACCATATACATAATGCCGCCATATTTTCAACGCAAAAATTACCGCCGCCAACTCCAAGTCATGGACGGGGTAATTCCTCTCATGAGGCTTCAATTGTCTAGACCCAAAAGCTATCACCCTGCCATGTTGCACCAAAACGCAACCCAAACCGCATCCCGATGCATCACTGAAAATTTGAAATCCCTCGGTCCCTTGCGGTAGACTTAGGATTGGAGCCATCATCAGTCTCTCCTTCAGTGCCTCAAATTATTGGCTGCACTCTTGAGTCCACACAAACTTATGATCTTTACGAGTAAGTGAGGTGAGGGGTAGAGCTATCCGCGAGAAATTCTCCACGAATCTCCTATAATACCCGGCTAGTCCAAGAAAACTTCGGACTTCCGCCACGGTCCTCAAGACTGGTCAATCTCTGATGGCCTCCACTTTTGTTGGATCCACTGCCACCCCATCCCCACTAATCACGTTGCTCAAAACTGCCACCTTCTCTAACCAGAACTTGCACTTGGAGAATTTTGCATAAAACTGATTCTCCCTCAACACTTGCAAGACCACTCTCAAGTGGGTCTCATGCTCCACTTCCGATTTGGAATACACCAAGATGTCATTAATGAAGACAACCACAAAAGAATCCAAGTATTCCCGAAATACTCGGTTCATAAGATCCATGAACACAGATGGTGCGTTCGTCAGCCCCAACGACATCACCGTAAACTCAAAGTGACCATACCTTATACCAAAGGCAGTCTTGGGGATGTCCTCATCCCGAATTAGCAGCTGATAATAGCCTGACTTCAAGTCCAATTTTGAATACACCACTGACCCTACCAATTTGTCGAACAAGTCATCTATCCGAGGAATCAGATACTTATTCTTGACGGTCAATTTATTCAGCTCTCGATAGTCTATGCATAGCCGCATGCTACCTGTTGAGACTATATTTTCCAGCAGGACACGTGTGTGGGGGACCGCATGTTTGGGCTTTCCCCATCGCGTTCCAGGTCTGGGTGTTGACCCCGGTGGGCCCCCTTGTGTGGCGGAATATCCCCGCGGTCCTGTGGTTGGGATTAGTCCCACATCGCCCGTAGCAGGTGATTCTTTGTGTTCATGTACCCCGCCACCCTTCATCTCAATACCTGGGTTTTGAGATGAACTAATGGGTTGGCGGGTTCTAACTTGGTATCAAAGCGGGTTGTCCTGCTGCGGGGGTGTGTTGAGACTATATTTGCCAGCAGGACACGTGTGTGGGGGACCGCATATTTGGGCTTTCCCCATCGCGTTCCAGGTCTGGGTGTTGACCCCGGTGGGCCCCCTTGTGTGGCGGAATATCCCCGCGGTCCTGTGGTTGGGATTAGTCCCACATCGCCCGTAGCAGGTGATTCTTTGTGTTCATGTACCCCGCCACCCTTCATCTCAATACCTGGGTTTTGAGATGAACTAATGGGTTGGCGGGTTCTAACTTGTTAAAGTTGGTGACCGGGCGGCCTGGTGGTTTGTATTGGCGGGTTGGAGACCGCGCGGTCTGGCGGTCTGTCTCAGCCAGCTTGGAGACTGGACGGTCTGGCGGTCTACCCTGGCGGTCTTTGCTTTCTCTCTGGTGGTAGCCGTGCGGTTAGCCCTGTTGTCTAACCGCGCGGTTTGTGCGGTTTGTCTTGTATAGTCCGCTTAGTCCTGTAATTTTTAGTCCCACATCTCTTATTTGTATTCTCTCATCTCTCCTCCATTCTATATAAGGGAGGGCATACCTTTGTAATAGATACCTTTTTTGGATAATAAAATTTCAATTATTCAAAAGTTTATTTGCTTGTTCTCTACTTTTCGCTTCTTTTCGCTACTTTCTAACATGGTATCAGAGGACACGGTCATTTCCTCCTGATTCTGTGCGCTCTCTGTTGTTCGCGGCTTGTTTTCCGCATCCTGCGACTTGTCTCGCGACTTGCCTTCTCTTCTGTCCGCGCGTCTTGTTTCTGTCCGCGCGGCTTGTTTCTGTCCGCGCGGCTTGCTTCTTCTTCTTGATTCTCTTCTCCTCTGCTATTCGTCACAGCGACCTGTTTTCTTGTCGCCGCGCTCCTTGTTCATTCTTTCCTCTCAGACTTCCTAGTCGTTGTGGCCTGTCTCTGTCCGCGTGACTTGTCTCTACCCGCTGCGGACTTCTTCTCCCTGTCCGCCTCTGCTTTCCATATTACCGCTTGTCTCTATTCTCGCGGTTTGCTGCTGTGATCTGCCTGACCGTGCAGGTTGTTCCTTTTTCACCCGCATCTTGGTCGCGGTCACCTGCTCTTCTCTTCTCTTCTGTTCGCTCGACCTTCTCAGTCCGCGCGACCTCTTCCCCGCTGGGCCTTTGCCTGCTTTTTTTTTCTCTGCTTGCTAGTCACCCCGGCCTCATCTTTGGCCGTGCGACTTGTTCTCCTCTGTTCGCCCGACTTTTTCAGGCCGTGCGACTTCTTTCCCTCTGCTTTGCTCGGCTTCTTGGAAGCGGCCTTCCTAGCCGCCCGACCTGTGTTCTGGTCGCCCGGCTTGGTGCTCTTTTCTCTTCTCGCGGCTTGTTCCTCTCGTCGCGGTTTGCTCCTCTCTTGCTTCCATGGCTTTCCTCTCCTCCAGCCTGTCCGCATCCATGGTCACCTCTTCTGGTAGTGCTCATGTTGTGACTCGCGGACGATGGCTCATCGACTCTGGTGCAACAAATCATATGACAGGCAACCCTCAATGTTTCTCTCTTCTTGACACACAGGCTCAGTTTCCCCCGGTCATTGTTGCTGATGGATCTCCCTCCCCGGTCCATGGGACGGGCATGGTTCAAGTCACTCCATCTCTCTGCTTGGCTGATACCCTCTATGTGCCCAAGTTTCCGTTCAATTTATTATCGGTTACTTCTTTATGCAAGCAACTACGGTGTTCTGTCACATTCACCCCTACCTCTTGTGCTTTTCAGGATCCGGACTCCCAACGGACGATTGCTACCGGGACTGAGAGTGGTGGCCTCTACTTCCTCGACAACATTTCTGCTCTATCCGCCTTCTCCTCCTCCTCTACAGATCTTCTCTAATGGCATCTTCGCCTTGGACATGCTCCTCCCCGAATTCTACGACAACTCCTGCCGCACCTCCCTCCTCATCATCCTCCTCTAAACTGTGATGCCTGTCAACTTGGCAAACATCACCGCTCCTCCTTCCCACCAACGCAAAGTCGGGGCTCTTCCCATCCGTTCGACCTCGTTCACTCTGACATATGGGGTCCCGCTCCTAACCTCACCATCGGTCGGGGTAGTTCCTATTTTGTCACCTTCATTGATGATTTCTCTCGATGTACGTGGGTATATCTTCTCAAAGATCGCTCCGAGTTGTTCTCTGTTTGGACCTCCTTTTATTCTATGGTTAAAACTAAGTTTGCTACGTCTATTAAACTCCTTCGTTCTGACAATGCTAAGGAGTATCTTAGCCACGACTTCTCCTCCTTTTGTACTCACCATGGTGTTATTCGTCAAACCAGCTATGTCTACACCTCACAACAAAATGGGGTGGCGGAACGCAAAAACCCTCACCTCCTTGATGTCGCTCGCACTATGATGACTCAAATGCATGTTCCTCGCTCCTATTGGGGCTATGCTGTCCTCCTCTCCTGCTATCTCATCAATCGCCTTCCCTCCACCGTTCTCCACGGTGCTACCCCCATCTCCATTCTTTATCCGGACAAGGATCCCTTTCCTCTTCCTCTACACATCTTTGGGTGCACCGCTTTTGTGCACTCTCCCGCTGCCACCTGTGATAAACTCTCACCACGTGCCACCAAATGTGTCTTTCTGGGCTACTCTCCCACTCAGAAAGGATATTGTTGCTTTGACCTTGTTACCCGCAAGCAATTTGTCTCTGCGGATGTCACCTTCTTTGCCAATGCATCTTACTTCTCTCCCGCTTCCTCTTCTACTCCTCCCGCTCCTACTTCTCCTACCAACCCATCCATTCCCTCTGCTCCCACTGATGTTCCACCCTCTCCACCCACTCCACCGTCTTCCCCATCCTCCTCATCTCCACCCTCTACTCCACTTTCTCCCTCCACTCCGCTGCCATCTCTCTCTACTCCCGGGCCAGCTCTCTCCACCACGGATACTCCGGATACTGAGGCACCTGCTGACCTGGATCTCCCGATTGCTCTTCGCAAAGGGGTTCGGGCCTGTACCCACCATCCGCTTGCTGCAGTTGTTTCCTACGATCGTCTTACCCCTGCTCGCCGAGCTTTTGCACTGGCTATCTCGGCCATTGCCACCCCCCGTTCCTACCAGGAGGCCCTTACTATTCCTCACTGGAAAATTGCCATGGATGAGGAGATTGCTACTCTCACTGAACGGGGTACCTGGACCCTTGTTCCGCCTCCTTTCGGCACAGATGTTGTTGGTTGTCGCTGGGTCTTCGTGGTGAAGTTTCTCCCAGATGGCAGTGTGGATCGTTATAAGGCTCGCCTGGTTGCCAAGGGTTTTACCCAAACTTATGGGATTGATTACTTTGACACTTTCTCTCCCGTGGCTCGCCTCAGCACTATTCGGGTTCTTCTCTCTGTGGCTGTCAACAGGGATTGGCCCATCTCACAGCTAGATGTTAAGAATGCCTTCCTCTATGGTGATCTGCAGGAAGATGTTTACATGGAGCAACCTCCTGGGTATGTTGCTCAGGGGGAGACACGGGTATGCCGGCTAAGGAAGGCTATCTATGGCCTCAAGCAGAGTCCTCGTGCCTGGTTTGACAAGTTCAGTGGCATTGTTGCGGCCATTGGTTTTACACGAAGCTCAGCAGATCACTCTTTGTTTGTTCGGAAAACCGCCTCTGGTCTTGTTGTTCTTGCGGTTTATGTTGATGACATTCTTCTTACTAGCGATGACCAGGATGGGGTATTGATGACCAAGAAACACCTTCGTCAACATCTGGTTACAAAAGATATGGGCTCCCCGAAATACTTTCTGGGGATTGAAATCTCTAGAAAGCCCAACTCCATGGTCCTTTCACAACAGAAGTATGCTCTTGATCTTTTAAAGGAGGCAGGACTCACTGGTGTTAAACCTGCACGTTGTCCTATGGCTGCTGGAGAAGACAAAACTTGGACAGATGACTCACCTCTTCTCTCTGATCTTATGAGATACCGGCGTCTGGTGGGCAAGCTCATATATCTCACGGTAACCAGACCCGACATCTCTTATGCTGTTGGCAAGGTGAGCCAGTTCATGCAAGCTCCGAGGGAGTGTCATCTACAATCTACTCTGAGGATATTAGAGTATATTAAAGCTGCTCCAGGGACAGGACACCTATTTCAGAAGAATGGTCAACTAAGGGTTGAATCTTACTCTGATTCTAGCTATGCGGATGACAAAGGGGACCGCAAATCGACTTCAGGTTTCTGCACATTTGTTGGAGGCAATCATGTGAGTTGGAAGAGCAAGAAACAGTCTGTTGTTTCCAGGTCTAGTGCAGAGGCGGAATATCGTAGCATGGCATCGACTACATGTGAGTTGAAGTGGTTGAGGGCTCTCATGCTTGACTTAGGAGAGGTTTACAACTATCCTCTTCCTATGTTCTGTGACAATAAGGCCGCGATACACATTTCCAAAAATCCGGTCTTTCATGAGAGAACAAAACACATAGAAGTCGACTGTCATTTTATTCGGGAAGAAATATTGAAGAAACAGATTTGCACTCCATTCGTCACGTCCGACAACGAGTTGGCAGATGTCTTCACCAAGCCGGTGTCCGCTTCCTTTTTCCACATCTGCGACAAGCTGGGCATGATCGATATATATGCTCCAGCTTGAGGGGGAGTGTTAAAGTTGGTGACCGGGCGGCCTGGCGGTTTGTATTGGCTGGTTGGAGACCGTGCGGTCTGGCGGTCTGTCTCAGCCGGCTTGGAGACTGGGCGGTCTGGCGGTCTACCCTGGCGGTCTTCGCTTTCTCTCTGGTGGTAGCCGTGCGGTTAGCCCTGTTGTCTAACCGCGCGGTTTGTGCGGTTTATCTTGTATAGTCCGCTTAGTGCTGTAATTTTTAGTCCCACATCTCTTATTTGTATTCTCTCATCTCTCCTCCATTCTATATAAGGGAGGGCATACCTTTGTAATAGATACCTTTTTTGGATAATAAAATTTCAATTATTCAAAAGTTTATTTGCTTGTTCTCTTCTTTTCACTTCTTTTCGCTACTTTCTAACACTACCGTCTTTCTTCTTTACAAACAACACCGGCGCACTCCACAGTGAAGAACTGGGTCTGATATACCCTTACTCCAACAATTCCTGTAACTGTACCTTAAGTTCAGCCAACTCCTTTGGTGCCATCCTAAACGGAGGACGTGACACCGGCCTAGCCTCCGGCACTAACTCGATTGAGAAATTGATCTCCCTCCGAGGAGGTGCTCCAAGAAGTTCATCCGGAAACACATCCTTGAACTCTGCCACTACGGGCACTTCATTAATAGACAGCTGGGAGAGACGAACCTCCAATAATGCTACAAGCGCTACACCACCCTGGTTAACCGCCCGCATCAACTGTATGGCCAAAATCAGGGAATAGGCCACTCCACAAAGGCCCTCAAATTTGACCTCCGTCTGCCCTTTGCTCTTTAGGGTCACTACCTTAGATAGGCAATCAATATTGGCGCGCTGCTCTGCAAGCCAGTCCATGCCAAAATGACATCGAACTCAACCAATGGTAAAATCGCTGCTACCAAAACGAAGTCAACTCTGTCTAGCTCCCAACAGATGCGCCCTTTGGCCCCAGTGGTCATGGATGACCCATTGGGCATGCGCAATTTCAACTCTGCGTCCGCCGAGAAAGACTCAACTCCTATTCTCCGGATGAAGCTCTCCGCAAGAAAGGAGTGCGATTCTCCCGTATCAAACAATACCCTAGCGGGGTATCCGGAATCTACACGAAGCCTACAACATAGACATCACACAAAAGTCTAAAAGGATGAAGCACAAAATTTAAACCTAAATTTTCTTCATACCTGTCACCACGTCGGTCTGGCGGATAGCTTCTTGCTGTCCAAGGTTGCAAGCCCTTGGTTGCATCGGTTGGAACCGAGAAGCGCTCGACTCCGCCATCTTCCCTTTCTCTGCAGCACTAGGGCCGGAGCGCACAGTCTGCTCCTGCTTAGCCTCTTGCCCCGCTCCTCCTTGGGGACAAACACGAGCTATGTGCCCCACCTTACCGTAGTTGTAACACGTCGGCGGTCCCCTAGAGTGAGAACTGATGAGTCCACTTTTTATACATATTTTCGAACTCATCTGGGTTAGTTTTCACGTGTTTGCACTTCACTTTTAATTCTTTATCGTTCCTATTTCTTCTAATCTTTATTTCCATAGGAAGTGCACATTTATGCCCGTGGTTGTGTATTTTGTTATTTTTATATTCTGTTCTCCTTTTTGTTATTGCCTGGAATGTCTGCACATATTAGTGATTTGTTTTTCCTATCGGTACATGGGTCGTGTGCGTGTTCCGGGATGGTTGTGAAACAGGAATACTGCGCACGATCATGGTATCTAATGCGCACGACCACTGGTCGTGCGTCCCTGATCGTGCGCACTACTCTACGACTTCCAGAATCATCCTGGGGTAAGCGCACGACCACTGGACATAATGCGCACGACCACCGGTCGTGCGCCACTGATCGTGTGCATTGATTCCTCTTTTCTGGAGTCCTGTCTGGGGTAATCGCATGACCATTGGACTTAGTGCGCACGACCACAGGTCGTGCGCCACTACTCGTGCGCGTTATCCCAATTCTTCTTCCTGATCTTCCATGCTAGTGCGCACGATCACCGGACATAGTGCGCACGACCACTGGTCGTGCGCCAGTGATCGTGCGCATTGTTCAATTCTGATTTGTATAAATAGTGCAGGTCTCGCCCTAATTCAAAAGAGGATCTGGAGCTCGACATTTCTCCGCCGTTTTCCGCCTTCTCTGCCGTTCTCCTTCATCTTCCACCCTAGGGAGGTGCTCCGGGCAAGCTTTCACCGCCAAATCCAAGCCGGAGCTTCCTCTCGGCCTCCTCCTTCATCCTTGAGCTTCAAGAAGGGCTTGACCTAGCTTTCTCCATAAAGCTAGGAGAAGTTTTGCCATCCTCCACCGGATTGTGACACGAAGAAGATGGGCCATTGGAAGGTGGTGACATCCCTTCTCTACCCCGGACGCAGTTGCGGACCGAGCTTGGACGCGGATTGATAACCCGACGATTCCAACCGTGAATCCTCAGCAAGGCTTCAGATTCGGGCGATTTCGCACGCTTTTCTTCTCTTGTTGTTGAATAGTATAGTTGATCTCTTGTGTATGATGAAGTTGTACTTATTTTGATATACATTTGTATCAAATCATGTCTATGTGATTTCTTATTTTTGTTAATTTCTTGAGGTGCGTCATATTCCATCTACCACCATCCACCCTTGGCGTACTAGCAATTGCTAGTGGTGTGCATAGCGAAGGGGTGCTTTCGACCCTCATTCCGCCATTCTCATCACCTCATCCGCAAGCCTACTCTCCCATCCGCCTAGTGATTCGGTGCATAGCGGCCTGACTAGTCCTCCATCCCGCCTGCCAAAGCATCGCATAGCGGCGTTGCATAGGAGTAGTTGATAGTATTTTATTTTCTTTGTCCGCAATATCAAAGCCCCCATTGTTACCGCCGACCCTAAGGACTTCAATCTCAAGTCCTCCTCGAAATTAACTCCACCTTACTGTGTTCCTTGTGAGATCGATACTTGGGAAAGACCCCATTTTATATTACTTGTGCGACCGGTTCACTGTCGTGATCTTACGCATCAAGTTTTTGGCGTCGTTGCTGGGGAACACAGTCGTGTGAGTTTTTGTAGAGTAAGATAAGAGATAGAAGCCCTTTTTCATTTGTTCATATAACTTTCTTCTTTGTTTTAGTTTTTAGCATTTGTGTTTGTTTTCCCTTGTTCCTATTCTAGTTCTAATGTTTTTATAGCAGGCTGTCCTATTCTTTTATCTATGGTGTGTAGTTAATTTTTGCTTAGAATATTTCTGTGGTGAATTCTTTCTTGTTGCACCATGTATTCTTATTTGAATATCCGTTGCCAATGGTGCGGGGATTATAGGCATGCTAGTGATGAGTGCCCCATTGAAGAATGAGAGCATAATTCTCGTGGGCTGTGTATGGAGCACCGTCTTCTTATGGTACTTCATACACCCAACCCAGGTCTTATGGTCACTCCTCTTCTACGCCTTCATCTTTTTCTTATTCCTCTCCGGTCCCACCTGTACCCAGGAGTAATGGAAAACGATGTTTGTGTTGTCGTAGCACCGACCATGTGTTGAAAGATTGCGCAGAATTTCAGCGCCAGTTGGAGGAGGATGATGAACCGGGTATCCGATTCATTCCATCCACCTCTCAATCGGCTGCCCCTTCTGATTCTGATGATATGTTTGCAGCACCACCTTGTCTATGGGGGACAGTTGCGGATATACACATCAGACTTTCTGCTGATCGGTGTGACGACATTGTGGCACCGTCTCTCCCCATGCACTCTTCCCCTCTTGTTGATTCACCCCCGGAGGAACCTGCACATATTTTCTCTGATGCTGTTGTTCCTCTGCCTTCTTTGCAAGAATTATCTATCCCTATTTTTAGTGAGTCGGTTGATGATGTTCGGCCGGATTGTGATTCTTGAGCCTGGGGATGTGCCCATGTTTGACGAGGATATTATTTTCATTAATGGACAGTATTACGTCTTGGAACATGTGGACGCACCGAGATGTGTTGATCAGGATATCCTCTTTGTTGAGGAAGTTTCCACTTCCTAGATGGATGAGGAGGTCCAAACCACCACCGAGGACCTCGAGCTCGCGGATTCCCCTCGCCATGACTCATATGACGCCGTCGATGATCTATGTCGGGATCCTGCTGGGAGCGAGACCGGGACCAGTCCCCCTATTTCTGATTCTTTTAGTTATTCATCTCCCTTATTTCTTGATCCCATTTCTGTATCTGAGCCTGTGCGGGTTGAGTCTTCGCAGGTGCTTCAGGAGGACTTGGAGCTTTCAGCTCGAGTCATGGATGACAGCATCCTCTTTTGCGAGGAGGTTGATTCCTCCTCTATTGAGGAAGCTCCATTCATCTCTTTCTCCTCCTGCAAACTCCCTGTAGACGATACCTTGCTAGGCAAGGATTCATTTTGTGGTGAGAAGAGTGAGGACCAATGCTCCTTCTCTTCTTACTTCCTATTTCCTCTACCTGTGTTGGGCAGGTATTACTATTTAGGTAGAGGGTAACTGTTCTATCGCCGTATCGGTACCCATTACCGAAACGGATATTGGAACAGTTACCTGTGCATTTTTCTTTTCATAGACCCATTAGCTAGAACCTTTTCATAGCCGAATAAGTCGTGCTGGGATGACAATAACCCCAGTACTTATCTTTTATTTTCTGTAATTTTTATTTTTCATGTCTATTTTAGTTTTAGTATTTATTTGTATTTTGTATAGTTTTCTTTTGTTTTTGCGGAGCTCACCCCTACAGGTATTCTTGGCAAATTGCATTGACAGGGTTGTGATTCTTCGTATGGCGGGCCTGCTTCAGGTTTCCACGCATCTTCTGCTATGCTCACTGGCTGAGCATTGGGTAACCTCTTCCCTTAGCTCCTTATGATTTTAATTTCTATATCATCTGCTGTGTAGTTTAGTTTAAGTCTGGGGGAGAGATTTGTTACCTATTGCACGCACACATTTCTTGTGCATACTAGAATCCTTTATTGTTTTATTTTCCTTAGTTCATTGCATCACACACCACTGCACCCACATTAGCGCGTGCTTAGCTTTTTGCGTGCTGCGAGTTAAACTCATTTTTTCGTTAGATTTGGGAAAATTATGGTGCTGACATAGGATTGTGAGACGGAGTAAAATGTTGACCTTGCTGTGCTCCTAGTCAACTACTCTGGTCTCGTGTAGAAATTGGAGTACATTTAATTTTTCTGTATGCTTTTAGTTTTATATGTTTCTAATTGCGTAAATACTTTTTATTCTACTCAAAAGTTGGTGAATCCGGTGTGAATCCGACGGTAGCTTAGGGATGTGTGTAGACGGCCGTTAGGTTTGTATTGCTCAAGTCGGGAGGAGGGATAGTCTTTCTCGTTGGCTAAGAACTTGCCCCAAGCTATTCTTGAAGCATGGGTATAGGTTAGTCATGCATGAGCGTGATGTAGGCCATCATTTTGGCCCGATTGAGCTTTGTACCGTTCCTGACGTCTTATCCTCGCTAGCCCCGTTGTGCCTACCCTTCCTTTTGATTCAGCTCCACCATGATTTCACCAAAGCCTCATAGCCAATCCTAGTCGCACACCCACGTTGAGCTTTAGTGTTTACATTTTAATGTTGGGGTGTGATATGGTGATTTTACTTGTGATTATGTGGATGTGCTCCAATGTTATTTTTGCTGAAATTGCAAAAATAAAAAGATGATTTGAATAAAGAAAAAAATATTTGTAAAGAAAAAAAAAGTGAAAAGAAAAAGTTTTAATTGAAAATCATTTTGGAAATGAGAATGTATTTGGAGTAGGCGGTACACACACCCATATTTGAAAAATTACGTCTGGGGGTGTGGTGTACTCCCGTGTATTTTGCTTAGTAGAGGGATTCTTTTTATACTAGCTCATTTGGGTTAGGGGCATAACTGTAAGACCCCTCCTCCCCGGATCCCAAAACACAACACGAAGGGGGAGTCTTATGCTCGGAACAGCCGCCTTGCGGTAGCATTAGCACACGGGCTAACCTGTATCACAAGACGCCTATTCCGCCGGCTACAACCATATCAATATAAATGCCAACCCAACCAACTAAATAAGCAAGAGAAGTCAAAATCCACACTAAGTATATAATGTCCAAAAACATGAAATAATGAGAAGCTAAAAATGCTTCTACAAAATATCAGAGTACAGCTAATCATTGCCCAAACGGGCTACATCAGAGTAATCAAAATACTAACATCAATAACCGACGGTATCGATGACACCGTCACATCAAGCCCTATCGTCCTGGCCTGGCTGCCCTGCTGCGTAGTCTGCGGCTGCTCTACCTGCGACGTGACCTCCTAAAAAGGAAGACGTAGCAACCATTAGTCGAAACGACTAAGTGGTTTCACATCCGCTCCCCCGGCGACTCCTCGGCACCGGGCGGAGAAAAGGAACAAGAGTATAGTATATAACAAGTATGCAAGTAAAGGAGTGTAAGCAGGTGGCAAGGTACATGAATATAATGTATAATCTAGCAGTTCTACAAGCTAACATCATATATCAACAGGTGTAAGAAAATCTACAGCAGGAAAGTAACTTAACTTATAAGAATGTTCATACAAACTTATAAGTTAAGGGTCGGGTTACATAAAGTAACTCATCGTATAGGAGTGCCCATACAAACTTATACGATGAGGATCTTGTTGTGCAATGTATGAAATGCTATGAATGCTATGCAATGACTCACCCATGCACACCCATGCAATTGCTATGTCGACACAGACTATAGTTCCCACTTTTCGAGCAGGTAGCTAACCTCTCAGGCATCAGCCGCCATGGCCAGGCGGTGACAGTAGAACGGGCACTTCTACTACTAGGCGGGTATCACACTACTTCACCTAGGCCTCCGTACGCCTCAACGCTAAGAACACAACAGCGGAGCCCACGCGTACTATGGCCCAGCGGGGTCTTGGGTAGATGTGCACCAAGAACACAGCCCGAACTGGTCTTGCGTGACCCGGAAGGGGCCTCGGAAGAAAGCACGAGGACACAGCCCAACCGTTCACATGGCCGGAGGGGCCTCGGGACGTGAACACCGAGGACACAGCCCAAACCGACCAATTCTAACTGCCAACTCCCGTCGGTGTGACGACTGGCGAGCCCGTAGACCTGCCACACTATCCTTAACCCAGGATTACGACACCGCGTGTCGACTCACACCACATGCAAATACCACATCAACATATCATGGAAGGGGTCTCGGAAGTAAACACGAGGACACAGCCCAACCATCCATCCACACCTTATCTCAACACAACCAAAACAAGTGACGGTCAACACCGCACTTACATCCCTTCACAATACTACTCGTAGGGAGACGACTCTCTAAGTATTGGACTACAAGACTCATTTCATTAATCAAACATGTCCATGATCATAATCTATTCATCTATATGACTTTCCAAATGATGACAATGTAATATAAACATGATGCGCATATAAAGATCTATCTCACTTTTCATTTGATAATGTCATAATATAAACATGAAGTGCACAATTATCAATCTTTCAATTCCTACCACTTCAGTTCGTTTAAATAATATTGTTTCTCAATTTGATAATATGAAATCTGCAACAAATGATTAATCATTCATCCAAGCCAAGTGTCTTGCATTATTAATTCCACCGAATCAAAATCCATTTTTCCATTAAGCCCAGAATTTAGGTGCAGGCTGAATCTGGACAACAAATTCGACCGGAGATTCCCGAAGCTACAGTAATCCGGTGAAGACGTGTAACCCCACGATGGAAAGGTCTTTCCAAGGTCTACAACGCTCGTATTCAGACCTCAACCCAGATTTGACATTATCCTATTTGAAATCGGACTTGAAGTCCGCTGCGTACAGAACACAGTTTCTGCATACAGGATTTATTGAACATCAATTTCGTTTAGACTTTCCCGTGGCTACAGACTTGGCCAGAAGTCATGCAACAATTCGTTGGAAAGGTATTTTCAAGGGCTTCAACTTTCGTGTTAAGACGAAAGCCCAGATCTGGCCATAGCATACTTAAAAATGGCCACGAAGTTCGCTGCGCGCAGAATACAGATTCTGCGCGCATCTTAAGGCGAAATGAACGGAATCGGTTCGTCTTCCTCCTCAAGGCGATTCTTCCCAAATCATTCCAGAGAACCTCCTCCCTTATTCACCCTCGAGAGGCCAATATCCTTCACGCAACCATCCCTTGTCATCACATTGAAGAAGGGCGTGGTTGAAGAGATCTAAAACCTAAGACACAAGTCTTAGCACGACCTTTCCTAGAAAGCTCCTCCTCACCATCAAGACTCTCTTGAGTCGATGTCTCGCCTAGGAAAATAACTATAGATCTAGCACCAAGGGAGAGGGTAGGAAACTCACATTGGCTCCAGCGGTACCACCATTTCCGGCCATGGATCTCGTAGTTCTCCTTAGCGGCATCTTCTCTTTCATGGCGATGGCGGATCTCCTCCGGTAGAACTTGCTGCAGCAGTTTCCCTCTCACCAGTAGTTCTCACAGAAAATAGGGGATGAAATGAGAATGAAAACGGCTAGGGTTTTCTCTCCCCCTTATATATAAAATGTGACACGGGTAGGGACACGGTCGTGTCCTTACCCGTGTCCTGCCTGGCGAAGCGGCAACGACAGTTACCATGTCGGTTCAATACTTGACACGGGTAGGGACACGCCCGTGTCCCGACCCATGTCCACATGACACGGCCGTGTGCCTGGCTGTGTCCTTGGCCGTGTCCTTCTCGGGTTGCATCTCGACACGCCTCGTCGAGCTCAACTCGACGCACACGGGTAGGGACACCCCCGTGTCACTACCCGTGTCACTTGGTGTCGACACAGTTCGACGATCTCGACACACCTCGTCGAGCTCAACTCGACGCACACTGGTAGTGACACGGCCGTGTCACTACCCGTGTCACTTGGTATCGACACAGCTCGTCAGTCTCGACACGGCTCGTTGAGCTCAACTCGATGCACACGGGTAGGGACACGCCCGTGTCGCTACCCGTGTCGCTACCCGTGTCGCTACCCGTGTCACTACCCGTGTCACTACCCGTGTCACTACCCGTGTCACTACCCGTGTTTTTTTACACTGATTTCTCCACTTCTCCACAAGTGCAGTCCAATTCCCTGCACTTCTCAGGACTCGAGTCAACCCTCCTGACTCAAAAACACACACACTAGGGGCCTAGAGCGATTCGGGACGTTACAAATCCTATAAACAAAATAAAAGATTTCGTCCCCGAAATCAGGCTTAGGCTGTGGGGAGAAGAGCATAACAGAAAATTTAACATATGCTTTTAAATAAGATTACCTTGAGCAAACAACTCCGGGTAGCGTTGCTGCATTAAATCCATTGGCTCCCATGTGTACTCCTCCTTCCCATGATTCAACCATAGCACCTTCACTAAGGGAACACTTTTGCGGCGTAATCTTCTTGTCTCGCTGTCAACAATCCGCACCGGCTCTAGTCGCACAGACCTATCTGACGCCACTGCACCACTAATAGTGGGAATAAATTGGTCGGGCCGCAATAGTGCTTTTTGAAGCGACGATACATGGAACACGTCGTGAAGATTTTCTAGTTCTGGTGGTAACTCCAACCGATAGGCCAACGGGCCAATCCTTTCCAATATAGTATAAGGCCCAACATACCATGGGCTGAGCTTTTTCAGTCCACGCACCCGCGACACTCCATACATCGGCCGAATCTTGAGGAACACTTTTTCTCCCACTTGGAACTCCACCATCCGGTGCTTTTTATTGTAATATTTTGCATGTCGACTTTGAGCCTCCAACATGCGATCCCGTATCAATCTGACAGCCACATCAGTATCATCTATATATTCATTTCCCAATGCCTTCAGATCTTCATCCTGCACCCAAGACAAGGGGGTCCTGCACCTTCTTCCGTAAAGGGCTTCATGGGGCGCCATACCGATGCTCGCTTGATGACTATTATTGTAGGAGAATTCCACCAGGGGCAAGAGTCTTTCCCGCGGCTCTCCTCTGTCCAACACACATAACCTTAATAAATCCTCCAGTGTTCTGATGGTCCGCTCTGACTGCCCGTCCGTCTGAGGATGAAATGCGGTACTAAAGGTTAGGCGTGAGCCCAAATACGCCTGTACCGCCTTCCACTCATTGGATGTAAACCGACCATCCCGATCCGAAACAATTGTCTTGGGCACGCCATGATACCGTACAAATTGCTCCACAAAAAGGCGTACCAAAACATCCACGTGTGCTTCCTTCTTCATTGGAATGAACCGGGCCACCTTTGTCAGTCGATCCACAATAACCCACACTGAATCATTCCTGGAGCGTGAGCGAGGTAGCCCATGGACAAAGTCCATGGAGATGTCCTCGAACTTCCATTTGGGGATGGGCAATGACTGCAACAAACCACCGGGACTCCTGCATTCAGCCTTCACTCTTTGACAAGCTTCGCAATGTGTAACATAGTAGCGAACATCCTTCTTCATTCCCGGCCAACACATGGTCTTCCGCAATCCTGCGTACATCTTAGCAATACCCGGGTGCACTGAATATTGAGAGGAATGTGCCTCTCTCAAGATATCCTCCCGAATTTTTCCGCCCTTGGGAATATAGAGTCGGCCACGAAAATAAACGAGGCCGTCTTTTAGTGTGTACTCATCGGTGGTCCCATCTTCAATTGCCTTGATTGTCGGGGCCAAGGCCGCATCCATTCCTTGCTCCACCCGAATCCGGTCTCGGATATACAAACTATGCTTATGTTGGCCAAATACTCCGCATGCTCTGCCGAAGGAGCCTTGAATACTAGAGTAATTTCCATCTCTTCGACCATCCGAGACAACTCCATACTCATCAATCGAGACTCTGGGCTAGAGCCTGGCGCTTTCCTACTCAAGGCATCGGCTACGGAGTTCGCTTTCCCGGGGTGGTAGTTCATGGTGAACTCATAGTCGCATAGAAATTCCAACCACCGTCATTGTCTCATGTTCAACTCCTTCTGAGTGTGGACATACTTCAAGTTCTTGTGATCGGAAAAGATCTCGCAGTGTACGCCATATAGGTAATGCCTCCAGACCTTCAAAGCGAACAACACTGCTCCCAGCTCCAAATCATGAATCGGGTAATTGATTTCATGTTTCTTTAACTGCCTTGAAGCATAAGCGATCACGTGTCCGTGCTGCATCAGCACCGCACCCATCCCTTGATATGATGCGTCTGTGTAAACCTGAAATCCTTCCTTCCCCGACGGAAGTGCAAGGATGGGGGCGGAGGTAAGCCTATCTTTCAACTCTTGAAATGCCGCTTCACATTGAGGTGTCCACTCAAATGGCACACCCTTCTTCGTCAAGGAGGTAAGAGGAAGGGCAATCTTGGAAAATCCTTTCACGAACTTGCGGTAGTAGCCAGCAAGTCCAAGAAAGCTTCGTACATCAGCCGCCGACTTCAAGGGCGACCTCTCCTTCACGGCCCGCACCTTTGCTGGATCCACTGCTAACCCTGCTCCACTGATCACATGCCCCAAGAAGGCAACCTCCTTAAGCCAGAATTCACACTTGCTAAACATGGCATACAAGGCGTGCTCCTTCAATTTCTTCAAAACCAAGGTCAGGTGCTCGACATGCTCCTCCTCCTTCTTTGAGTAGACCAAGATGTCGTCGATGAAAACAATGACGAAGATGTCCAAGTATGGTTCAAACACCTTGTTCGTTAGACTCATGAAGGCCGAAGGTGCATTTGTGAGCCCAAACGGCATTACTGTGAACTCATACAAACCATATCTCGAACCTAATGCTATTTTCTGAATATCCCCCTCATGTATCCTCAACTGATAGTATCCAGAGCGCAAGTCTAGTTTAGAGAACCAATGTGCTCCCACTAATTGATCGAACAACTCGTCGATCTGCGGTAGCGGATAAGTGTTCCGCACCGTCAACCGATTGAGTTCCCGATAATCTATGCACAATCGCAGGGTTCCATCCTTCTTCTTCACGAACAACACAGGGGCTCCCCATGGTGATGAACTGGGGCGAACGAACCCTGAATCCACTAGTTCCTGTAGTTGAACTCTAAATTCTGCTAGTTCTTTTGGGGCCATTCTGTATGGAGCCTTAGATACAGGCTTGGCACCTGGTACTAGATTAATCTGGAAATCGACCTCTCTATGTAGGGGCAATCCTGGCAGCTTTTCAGGAAATACCTCGGGAAAATCCCGCACTACCCATACATCCTTTAATTCCAACGCTGCTTCCTTCAACTCGAACCAGATCATGAAGACCTCATCCCCCTTCATATGAGCCTTTACAGCCTGAATAGAAGATAATATCATACGTGGCGCGAAGCCAATACCTTGGAAGATGACGTCAGAGTCTCCATGTCTCAAATAGATCCGCTTCTCCGTGTAGTCGATCCTCGCGAAGTGCCAGTCCAGCCATGTCATGCCCAAAATGATGTCGAACTCCGGCATTCTCAGAACCGTGGCCGGTGTATCAAAGGCTTTCCCATCAATAAATAACTCCAACTCGCACTTAGCGGTGGCGATCATCTCCGAGCCGTCCGGAAGGCGTACACGTCGGGCTATGCCAGTGAAGTACTGTACATCCCCCACGTCTTTTATGAAATCCTCGGACACAAAGGAGTGTGAGGCACAGGTATCGAACAGCGCATAGGCCGTCTTCCCGCCAATAATCACGATGCCTAAGTGCCAACAACCAAAACTTATTGCTAGTGTCTAATAAGTTCTAATCAAATCATGTTAGGCCATGCAAATATGTGAATTAATTAAATCATACCTGCAATCACATCTTCGGGGTTCTGTTCCTGCGCCATGTCAAGCGCGTACACTTGATCCCTAGCAGGGCCGGGATTACCTCTTGGCGGTCCTCGTCCTCGACCACGCATATATCCCCGCCCTCGAAAAGATGCTAGAGGGAGAGCGGGAGGGAGAGCAGGAGGGACGTTCCCAAATAACTGCGGGCAGAAACGTCGGATGTGGCTCGGCTGGTTGCATTCGAAGCACACCAGACCACGACGCCCTTCAGGTTGTTGAAATTAATGAGGCTGTGGGGGTGGAGGCAACGCAGGCGGCTGCGGAACTGGATGCTCCACCCTATAGTTTCGGTGGACACGCCCTCCACCTCTTTGTTGTCCTCTTCCTCCTCTAAAATCTCGCCTCCTTCTATTCCATGGGCCGGCTTCCATCACGTCCTCCGCAGGCCTCTTACTACATCCCATGTGGTCCGCCTCCAATCTTTTTGCCATATCAATGATCTCCACCAAGCTACCATCTGCTATAAACAAAAGGGACTGCCTTAGGGAATCTCGCAGCCCTTTGTAGAAGCGCTTGGAATAGCCTCTGTCATCCAACTCGTAAGAATCCGCAAACCTTGCGAGATGCTGGAATTCCCGCTGGTATTCCGTAACCGTCTTTGATCCCTGCTTTAATAGAAGGAACCTCTGCTCAAGGTCATCTCGGGCCGACGTAGGGATAAAGTGCTCCAAGAAAACACCCGAGAATTCACTCCAACTTATCTCTGTGTAGATCCGGCCTTAAAAGGTAGATCCCATGAGGGACTTCCACCACCTCTTCGCATGGAAGTCCAAGACGGATACTGCCAATGTCACTGCCATGTTGGCCGGGCAACGGATACCAGCCAACAACTCCGGAATCGTGTCTAGCCATTCCTCTGTGCGTACGACTGACTCCTCCCCAAGGTAGACGGGAGGGGAGAGAGCCCGGAAGGTGCTCAGCCAGTTGGAACTCGGGGCCTGTTGTTGCACCGGAGCCTGCTGTGCTTTAAAATCATCAAGAATGGCGGTGAGCATCTGCCCCAACTCAGACTGTTGCAACTGATTGGGTATGGGAGGGGTAGGAGTGCCCCCCATCGGCTCAACATGCAGTGGAACCTACACGAACACGACAAATTTGTGGTCAGGTTGGCTAAACTCAAGGTCAAAGTTGGACAAACTTAATGTGAATTACATATGGGCACACCACTGCTTCCGCTAAGTCAGTTTGTCCCCAAACTGACTAACCAAATGGGGGTGGCACCATTGTTGAATGACTTCTTAGTTGAGGATCGTGGCAAACTGATACCATTTGTAAGACCCCTCCTCCCCGGATCCCAAAACACGGCACGAAGGGGGAGTCTTATGCCCGGAACAGCCGCCTTGCGGTAGCATTAGCACACGGGCTAACATGTACCACAAGACGCCTATTTCGCCGGCTACAACCGTATCAATATAAATGCCAACCCAACCAACTAAATAAGCAAGAGAAGTCAAAATCCACACTAAGTATATAATGTCCAAAAACATGAAATAATGAGAAGCTAAACATGATTCTACAAAATATCAGAGTACAGCTAATCATTGCCCAAACGGGCTACATCAGAGTAATCAAAATACTAACATCAGTAACCGACGGTATCGACGGCACCGTCACATCAGGCCCTGTCGTCCTGGCCTGGCTGTCCTGCTGCGTAGTCTGCGGCTGCTCTACCTGCGGCGTGACCTCCTAAAAAGGAAGACGTAGCAACCGTTAGTCGAAACGACTAAGTGGTTTCACATCCGCTCCCCCGGCGACTCATCGACACCGGGCGGAGAAAAGGAACAAGAGTATAGTATATAACAAGTATGCAAGTAAAGGAGTATAAGCAGGTGGCAAGGTACATGAATATAATGTATAATCTAGCAGTTCTACAAGCTAACATCATATATCAACAGGTGTAAGGAAATCTACAGCAGGAAAGTAACTTAACTTATAAGAATGCTCATACAAACTTATAAGTTAAGGGTCGGGTTACATAAAGTAACTCATCGTATAGGAGTGCCCATACAAACTTATACGATGAGGATCTTGTTGTGCAATGTATGAAATGCTATGAATGCTATGCAATGACTCACCCATGCACACCCATGCAATTGCTATGTCGACATAGACTATAGTTCCCACTTTTCGAGCAGGTAGCTAACCTCTCAGGCATCAGCCGCCGTGGCCAGGCGGTGACAGTAGAACGGGCACTTCTACTACTAGGCGGGTATCACACTACTTCACCTAGGCCTCCGTACGCCTCAACGCTAAGAACACAACAGCGGAGCCCACACGTACTATGGCCCAGCGGGGTCTTGGGTAGATGTGCACCAAGAACACAGCCCGAACTGCCTTGCGTGACCCGGAAGGGGCCTCGGAAGAAAGCACGAGGACACAGCCCAACCGTTCACATGGCCGGAGGGGCCTCGGGACGTGAACACCGAGGACACAGCCCAAACCGACCAAGTCTAACTGCCAACTCCCGTCGGTGTGACGACTGGCGAGCCCGTAGACCTGTCACACTATCCTTAACCCAGGATTACGACACCGCATGTCGACTCACACCACATGCAAATACCACATCAACATATCATGGAAGTGGCCTCGAAAGTAAACACGAGGACACAGCCCAACCATCCATCCACACCTTATCTCAACACAACCAAAACAAGTGACGGTCAACACCGCACTTACATCCCTTCACAATACTACTCGTAGGGAGACGACTCTCTAAGTATTGGACTACAAGACTCATTTCATTAATCAAACATGTCCATGATCATAATCTATTCATCTATATAACTTTCCAAATGATGACAATGTAATATAAACATGATGCGCATATAAAGATCTATCTCACTTTTCATTTGATAATGTCATAATATAAACATGAAGTGCACAATTATCAATCTTTCAATTCCTACCAATTCAGTTCGTTTAAATAATATTGTTTCTCAATTTGATAATATGAAATCTGCAACAAATGATTAATCATTCATCCAAGCCAAGTGTCTTGCATTATTAATTCCACCGAATCAAAATCCATTTTTCCATTAAGCCCAGAATTTAGGTGCAGGCTGAATCTGGACAGCAACTTCGACCGGAGATTCCCGAAGCTACAGGAATCCGGTGAAGACGTGTAACCCCACGATGGAAAGGTATTTCCAAGGTCTACAACTCTCGTATTCAGACCTCAACCTAGATTTGAAATTATCCTATTTGAAATCGGACTTGAAGTCCGCTGCGTACAGAACACTGTTTCTGCATACAGGATTTATTGAACATCAATTTCGTTTAGACTTTTCCGTGGCTACAGACTTCGCCAGAAGTCATGCAACTATTCGTTGGAAAGGTATTTTCAAGGGCTTCAACTTTCGTGTTAAGCCGAAAGCCCAGATCTGGCCATAGCGTACTTAAAAATGGCCATGAAGTTCGCTGCAAGGCAGAATACAGATTCTGCGCGCATCTTAAGGCGGAATGAACGACATCGGTTCGTCTTCCTCCTCAAGGCGATTCTTCCCAAATCATTCCAGAGAACCTCCTCCATTATTCACCCTCGAGAGGCCAATATCCTTCACGAAACCATCCCTTGTCATCACATTGAAGAAGGGCGTGGTTGAAGAGATCTAAAACCTAAGACACAAGTCTTAGCATGGCCTTTCCTAGAATGCTCCTCTTCACCATCAAGACTCTCTTGAGTCGATGTCTGGCCTAGGAAAATAACTATAGATCTAGCACCAAGGGAGAGGGTAGGAAACTCACATTGGCTCCAGCGGTACCACCATTTCCGGCCATGGATCTCGTAGTTCTCCTTGGCGCCATCTTCTCTTTCACGGCGATGGCGGATCTCCTCCGGTAGAACTTGCTCCAGCAGTTTCCCTCTCACCAGTAGTTCTCACAGAAAATATGGGATGAAATGAGAATGAAAACGGCTAGGGTTTTCTCTCTCCCTTATATATAAAATGTGACACGGGTAGGGACACGGCCGTGTCCTTACCCGTGTCCTGTCTGGCGAAGCGGCAACGACAGTTTCCATGTCGGTTCAATACTTGACACGGGTAGGGAAACGCCCGTGTCCCGACCCGTGTCCACATGTCATGGCCGTGTGCCTGGCCGTGTACTTGGCCGTGTCCTTCTCGGGTTGCATCTCGACACGCCTCGTCGAGCTCAACTCGACGCACACGGGTAGGGACACGCCCGTGTCACTACCCGTGTCACTTGGTGTCGACACAGTTCGACGATCTAGACACGCCTCGTCGAGCTCAACTAGACGCACACGGGTAGGGACACGGCCGGGTCACTACCCGTGTCACTTGTTGTCGACACAGCTCGTCAGTCTCGACACGGCTCGTCGAGCTCAACTCGACGCACACGGGTAGGGACACGCCCGTGTCGCTACCCGTGTCGCTACCCGTGTCACTACCCGTGTCACTACCCGTGTCACTACCCGTGTCTTTTTACACTGATTTCTCCACTTCTCCACAAGTGCAGTCCAATTCCCTGCACTTCTGAGGACTCGAGTCAACCCTCCTGACTCAAAAACACACACACTAGGGGCCTAGAGCGATTCAGGATGTTACAATAACCTTCCTGTTTATCTTTGTTTACCTCATCGAAACCCAAGCCCCATCTCTTCACCTAAAGTCCTACTGATTCGTGTGTGAACAAAATCAGTGTCGTGGAGAGAATGCGAAAGGGCAAGCATATGGTCACCGACATTGGTGGATTCCTTTGGAGGTTATCCCGAACCCCGATCTTTGGCAATGCTCGCCTATCGATTAGTCTACTTTCTCCCTTCGCGTGACCGGATGATTCACCGTGATTCCATTTTTGAGTAATAATAAAATTTTGATACGCATTGTGAAAAATATAAACTATTCTGCATACTTAGAAATTTCTTCTATTATATTTTTACGCGCGCGAGCATGCGACTTCACATGGTACTTCGTATCGCAATTTCTTTGTTAACTAGTATTTTTCCCTATCTGCTTAGATTTTGTTTGCTCGGGACGTGCAAACAGTTATGTCTGGGGGTGTGATAAGTCCACTTTTTATACCTATTTTCGGACTCATCTTGTTTAGTTTTCACGTGTTTGCACTTCACTTTTAATTCTTTATCATTCCTATTTCTTCTAATCTTTATTTCCATAGGAAGTGCACATTTATGCCCGTGGTTGTGTATTTTGTTATTTTTATAGTCTGTTCTCCTTTTTGTTATTGCCTGGAATGTCTGCACAGATTAGTGATTTGTTTTTCCTCTCAGTACAGGGGTCGTGTGCGTGTTCCGGGATGGTTGTGAAACAGGAATACTGCGCACGATCATGGGATCTAATGCGCACGACCACTGGTCGTGCGTCCATGATCGTGCGCACTACTCTACGATTTCCAGAATCAGCCTGGGGTAAGCGCACGACCACTGGACATAATGCGCACGACCACCGATCGTGCGCCACTGATCATGTGCATTGATTCCTCTTTTCTGGAGTCCTGTCTGGGGTAATCGCACGACCATTGGACTTAGTGCGCACGACCACTGGTCGTGCGCCACTACTCGTGTACATTATCCCAGTTCTTCTTCCTGATCATCCATGCCAGTGCGCACGAGCACCGGACATAGTGCGCACGACCACTGGTCGTGCGCCTGTGATCATGCGCATTGTTCATTTCTGCTTTGTATAAAAAGTGCAGGTCTCGCCCTAATTCAAAAGAGGATCCGGAGCTCGACATTTCTCCGCCATTTTCCGCCTTCTCCGTCGTTCTCCTTCATCTTTCACCCTAGGGAGGTGCTCCGGGCAAGCTTTCACCGCCAAATCCAAGCCGGAGCTTCCTCTCGGCCTCCTCCTTCATCCTTGAGCTTCAAGAAGGGCTTGACCTAGTTTTCTCCATCAAGCTAGGAGAAGTTTTGCCATCCTCCACCGGATTGTGACACGAAGAAGACGGGCCATTGGATGGTGGTGACAGCCCTTCTCTACCCCGGACGCAGTTGCAGACCGAGCTTGGATGCGGATTGACAACTCGACGATTCCAACCGTGAATCCTCAGCAAGGCTTCAGATTCGGTTGATTTCACACACTTTTCTTCTCTTGTTATTGAATAGTATAGTTGATCTCTTGTGTATGATGAAGTTGTACTTATTTTGATATACATTTGTATCAAATCATGTCTATGTGATTTCTTATTTTTGTTAATTTCTTGAGGTGAGCCATATTCCATCTACCACCATCCACCCTTGCCGCACTAGCAATTGCTAGTGGCGTGCATAGCGAAGAGGTGCTTTCGACCCTCATTCCGCCATTCTCATCACCTCATTCGCAAGCCTAATCGCCCATCCGCCTAGTGATTCGGTGCATAGCGGCCCGACTAGTCTTCCATCCCGCCTGGCGAAGCATCGCATAGTGGCGTTGCATAGGAGTAGTTTATAGTGTTTTATTTTCTTTGTCCGCAATATCAAAGCCCCCATCGTTACCGCCGACCCTAAGGACTTCAATCTCAAGTCCTCCTCGAAATTAACACCACCTTACTGTGTTCCTTGTGAGATCGATACTTGGGAAAGCCCCCATTTTATATTACTTGTGCGACCGGTTTATTGCCGTGATCTTACGCATCAAGAACCTCCAGGCGTCCAATTGCTCTTCTCACCGGATCTGGAAGTGTGAGGCTTCTTCCTCCACCTAATCCCTTCAGACTTTCCATGAGATTGGGAAGGCTTCCCTTCCCCTTGCTTGGGAGTAAAACCCTTACGGCGTTGGGTTCGCTCCAAATCACTTTCCAAAATCCTGGCAGCCTCGACTAGTTCATTGAATCCCGCTCTCTTCATGGAGATGAGGGGTTGTCTCAGGTTCTCCCTCATCCCCTGGTAGAAGATGTTATCCCTTTCTACATCATCTACCATCGTCGTTCCAGCGTAACGACCCAAACGGGTGAACTCCTTCACATACTCATCTACTGTCTTGTCTTGCTGCATTAAATGCAGAAACTGCCTCTGAAGTGCCAATCGTGTAGAAACTGGAATATACCTCTTTAGAAACGCATCCCCAAACTCCTCCACTGACGGGGTGCGTCCCGGGAACTAGCGGCCGCTATGGCTCACCCACCATAACTTGGCGTCTCCTTCCAACATGAAAGCCGCATACTCAGCTTTATTTTCCTCTGGTGTCTCTACCGCCCTTAAAAGCTCTTGAATGCGAACCCACCAGTCCTCCGCATCTGTTGGCGTACCCACTCCCTTGAATGATGGGGGATGGAAACTCAGGAAGTACTTCATGTGTCGTTCTCCATGTCCGACAACCACCCTTTCCGCCAAAGGCTCCACTCGCCTGGACTCTCTGCCTGGCACGACCGTCGCCGTGTCCGGTGTAGCAGTGGTTGCTACCTGAGCTGCCGCTGTAGCTTAGGCTGCCACCATCGCTTCTGCAAGCATGCGGCAGAAGTTGGCTGGGTTTACACCCGTGCCCAAAAGACCTGGAGCAGTAGCATTGCTCGCCGAAAGCTCTTCTCTAGCTCTCGACGTACCCGCCTCGTTGCTTGCACTCTTCAAGGAACAAGAAACAAGGAATCAGTCTCAAATCTCAAGACTTAAACATAAGGACACTCATGGTCCCGCGTTACTCTTATGTGGATAACTTCTCTACGCATTGACCTTGAATCTAACCTGGCTCTGATACCAAATTGTAACACCTCCCCTGTAGTGAACGTAATATATGAGTCCGGCCGGGGCCCCACAACATACGGACGCCACAGCTTTAGTATTAAAAGTTGATATATCTACCCACACTCAAAACACTTTGCACAACACAGCGGAAACACAAGCAAGACAAGAAGTTATCCATCACTAGAAGAGTAAAACAAATGGCCTTATGGCCTTACAATAAGTGTCCAAAATCAAATAATACAACAGTCATGAATGTGCCTAGCACTCCTAGTCTACCTTGGCAGGCAAGCCGGATAACATGAGTCTCAAACATACAACATCACATAAGTAGAGCTACAAAAAGAAAAGCACTTCATGAGGCTTAGGCCTTTCTGGTTGGCGAGCTAGCTCCAGCATGCGATCCTTGCCCTGTAAAATTTATTAGTAATATGGGTCAGCAAAGGCTGACCTCAAACTGTGTAACAACACATCTCCTCCTGGCCGCCCCTAACGGACCCCGGGGTACCCCTCCAACCTACAAGTTAGCACTTCGTATGCAATAATCATAAGCAAGAAAAGCAACTACAGAAACAGGCTTGGATGTCACACACATCATACATGTTCTCTACTGGTTGAGCATATAATGAAAGGGCCTACTTATGCAATCATGTATGCAACAACCCGGGTTTCACCCCAAGGCACCCTATCTCGTATGCATCTAGCACATTATCACAACATATGGGTACTCATCGATTCCCCATTGGCATAAAGCCGCAAACAAAGGGGGTAACTGATGAGTCCACATTTTACACTGATTTTTGGACTCATCTGGGCTAGTTTTATCGTCTTAACACTACACTTGAGAGCCTTTATTGCTTATTTATGCTTATGTACCTATTTCACGACTAAGTGCACTATAGGCCCGCTTCTGTGTGCTTTCTGTGTTTCCATTTTGTTGTTATTCTTTAGCCCTATCTCGGGGATGTGGTGTGCACGTTCTGGTGGCCTTTCTGCCCCTTCTGCTGGTACAATGGTCGTGTGCGTGCTCCGGAACTGCTCGGGAGACTCCGACGATGCAGGAATACTGCGCACGACCACTGGACTTACTGCGCACGACCACTGGTCGTGCGCCACTGTTCGTGCGCATTACACCCACTTTTTCATAACCCTGTCTCGGTAATCGCACGAGCACTGGTCATAGTGCGCAAGACCACTGGTTGTACGCCACTGTTCGTGCGCTTATATGCTGATGCTTCTTGTCCAGGTTGCAGGTTTATTTGGAAAAGCCGCACGATGATCGACCTACAGTGCGCACGACCACTGGTCGTGTGCCACTGATCGTGCGCACTGCTTCTGCTGCCTCCGTATATAAGGCCCTGCTCCGCGTTTTAGGTCAACACCCGTCATTTGCTGCGATCGGAGAGTGCGCGGGAATCGCCTTTTCACTTCTCCGGCTGCTCCATCACTTCCACCTTCGTCGGGAAGCCATTTCCAACTACTCCGAAGCTTTTCAACACTCCGGCGAAGCCCTCGGCCATTGATGACTTCAACTCCAAGCTTTCCTGCAGACTTGGTGAAGTAGATAACCTAGAGAACGAACTTAAAGGCCTTCGAGGTGACAGATCGTTGGTACCGGAAGCCTCCTTGGACTGAGCCCGGAAGCGGATTGACAACTCGCTACTCCGGCCACGACCCGCGGTGGATCTTCATTCTCTTTTGGTTTACTCCTCTTCCCCTTCCTCTGTGTTATGAATGTTTTGAGCAGTGTAATGAATATTTCCATCCCTGAACATCAAGTTTACTTTATAGATAATGGAATGTTAGTTTCTTCTTCTGCTTGTGATTCTTGTTTGTCAATGCGCCTTGCTCACCCCACATCCACTTCATTCCTGTGCCTAGTCCGATTGCAATCCACACAAGAACGCTGCAATCCATTAGCTTCCCTTCCACTAGCCCAACTGAAGTTCGGCATCGCGGCCGACAAACCCACTTCACCTTGCTAAGCGGTGCCGTCGACCCGCATAGCTTTTACTAGTTCAGTAGATCAAACATCCACAATCTCCCTAGTCCGCTATTTCCTTTTTGTTCTATTATTAACTCTCATAACGATATTCTCGGTACTGTTGCCATTCTACGCTAATTGCATTCCTCAAGAGACCGACACTTGGGGATTTATTCCCAAAACTTTATTACTTGTGCGACCGGTGCGCTTGCCGTATTACACGCATCAAGTTTTTGGCGCCGTTGCCGGGGAACACAGTCGTGTGAGTTTTTGGAGAGGGAGACGTGAGATTGTTTTCCTTTTCCTTTGTAAATCATTTTTGTTTTGTTCTATTTCTGTTTTGCCTTCCTTTCTATTGTTTGTTTAGGCAATTGTAGCAATATATTGTTGGATTTAGTAATTTGCACAATTTATTTTGAATTTGCTGTTTCGACACCATGTTGGGATATTCGTATGCCCAATGTCGTTGGTGTGGGAAGCCTTCCCACGCTAGTCATGAATGCCCTACGAGAGATATTGAGCATAAGCCTCAGCGCACAATGCATGAGATGTTGTATTCGTACAGCCTTTCGAACACTGTGCCCCGAGCTTATGGTCAATCGTCCTCGCCACATACACCGTTCTCCTATTCCTCTTCGGCCCCACAAGGACTGCAGCATAATGGGAGAAAGTGTTTGTATTGTCATAGAACAGATCATGTCCTGAAGGATTGTGCCGAGTACCTCCGTGTTCTTGAAGAGGATGATGAGCCGGACATCCGGATCATCCCGACTCCTACCCTTGGTTGCACACCATCATCTTCTGGTTATGTATCCCTGTCAGCTTCATTTGTTGAAGGGAATGATGTGGACACAACTGCCAGATGTGTGGCTGATCTAGGCTTCGACGTGGCTGAGCCCATCTCTCTTGTGCATACATCTCCAAGCGTGGAGCCGATTCTTTGTGAGGAACCTGCGCTTCACTTTTATTCAAGCAAAGTTCTTCCCCCTTTTGTGCATTTTACTTCAGTCGTCTCTGGCGACATTTTCGATGATGCAACACAAGTTGAGGCTTGTGATACATGGGTTGTTTCCACTCCCATGGAGGAGGACAACCTTCCTGGTGTCGAGGATTCTCCCTCGATACCAAAGGAGGAAGTCCAAATCTTGGTGGAGGAATCTATGGATCCGGCCGAGCCTTGTAGCATTGTCGAGATTACTGACGATATTTTTCTACCTCAGCCTTTGGGGAGTGAAACCGGGATCACTCCCCCGATTATTTCTTTATGTTCTTCGTCTCATTTATTTCTTGACCCACCTTCCTTTTCTGAGCCTGTGCAGGTTGAATCTCCACGGGTAAGTTGGGTTGACGTTGAGCCTTGCGCTCAGGCTGTCGACGAGTGCATCCTCTTGTGTGAGGAGGTTCCTACCTCCTTCACAGTGGAAGCCTCTGTCGTCACCTTCGCCCCCAGCAAACTTGTGGTCGACAATACCTTGCTAGGCAAGGATTTGTTTTGTGGTGAGATGAGTGAGGACCAGGCCTCCTCCTCATCCTACTTCCTATTTCCTCTACCTGTGTTGGGTAGGTATGATTATTTAGGTTGAGGGGTAACTGTTCTATCACCGTATCGGTACCCGTTACCGAAACGGATATTGGAACAGTTACCTGCGCATTTTTCTTTTCATAGGCCCATTAGCTAGAACCTTTTCGTAGTCGAATAAGTCGTGCTGGGATGACAGAAACCCTAGTACTTATCTTTCATTTTCTGCATTTTATTTTTCTTGTCTATTTTAGTTTTACTATTTCTTTTTGTATATTTTGTTTTGTTTTTGCGGAGCTCACCCCTGCAGGTATTCATAGCAAATCGCATTGGCGGGGTTCTGATTCTTCGTATGGCGGGCCTGCTTCAGGTTTCCACGCATCTTCTGGTATGTTCACTAGCTGAGCATGGGGTAAACTCTTCCCTTAGCTCTTTATGATTTTAATTTCTCTATATTATGCTGTTTTGCTTAGTATAAGTCTGGGGGAGAGATCTGTTACCTATTGCACGTACACATCTCATGTGCATACTAGAAGCTTTTATTATTATATTTTGATTAGTTCATTGCATCACACACCACTGCACCCACATGAGCGCGTGCTTAGCTGTTAGTGTGCCGCGAATTAAACTCATTTCTTCGTTAGATTTGGGAAAATTATGATGCTGACATAGGATTGTGAGACGGAGTAAAATGTTGGCCTTGTTGTGTTTCTAGTCAACTGCTCTCGTCTCGTGTAGAAATTCGAGTAGATTTAATTTTTCTGTATGCTTATAGTTTTATATCTTTCTATTTGCGTAAATACTTTTTATTCTACTCAAAAGTTGGTGAATCCGGTGTGAATCCGATGGTAGCTTAGGTATGTGTGTAGACGGCCGTTAGGTTCGTATTGCTAGAGTCGGGAGGATGGATAGTCTTTCTCGTTGGCTAAGAACTTGCCCCAAGCTATTCTTGAAGCATGTGTATAGGTTAGTCATGCATGAGCATGATGTAGGCCATCATTTTGGTCCGGCTGAGCTTTGTACCATTCCTAACGTCTTATCCTCGCTAGCCCCGTTGTGCCTACCGATTCTTTTGATTCAGCTCCACCTTTATTTCACCAAAGCCTCAAAGCCAATCCTAGTCGCACACCCAAGTTGAGCTTTAGTGTTTACATTTTAATGTTGGGGTGTGATGTGGTGTTATTACATGTGAAATTGTGGATGTGCTCCAATGTTATATTCGCTGAAATTGCAAAAATAAAAAGATGATTTGAATAAAGAAAAAAAAAGAGAAAATATTTGTAAAGAAAAAAAAAGTGAAAAGTAAAAGTAAAATTGAAAATCATTTTGGGAAATGTGATTATATTTGGAGGAGGCGGTGCACACACCCATATGTTAAGAGTTAAGTTTGGGGGCGTGGTGTACCCGCATGTATTTTGCTTAGTAGAGGGATTCATTTTTATACTAGCTCATTTGGGTTAGGTGCATAGCCTTCATGTATATCTTTGTTTACCTCACCGAAACCCAAGCCCCATTTCTTCACCTAAAGTCCTACTGATTCGTGTGTGGACCAAACTAGTGCTGTGGAGAGAATGCGAAAGAGCAAGCATATGGTCACCGACATTGGTGGATTCCTTTGGAGGTTATCTGGAGCCCCGATCTTTGGCAATGCTCGCCTAGCGATTAGTCTACTTTCTCCCTACGCATGACCGGATGATTCACCGTGATTCCATTTTTGAGTAGTAATAAAATTTTGATACCCATTGTGAAAAGTATAAACTATTTTGTATACTTAGAACTTTTTTCTATTATATTTTTACGCGCGCGAACATGCGACTTCGCATGGTACTTCGTATCGCAATTTCTTTGTTAACTAGTATTTTTCCCTATCTGCTTAGATTTTGTTTGCTCGGGACGAGCAAACAGATAAGTCTGGGGGTGTGATGAGTCCACTTTATATACCTATTTTCGGACTCATCTGGGCTAGTTTTCAAGCGTTTGCACTTCACTTTTAGTTCTTTATCGTTCCTATTTCTTCTGATCGTTATTTCCATAGGAAGTGCACATTTATGTCCGTGGTTGTGTATTTTGTTACTTTTATAGTTTGTACTCCCTTTTGTGATTGTTTGGAATGTCTGCATAGATTAGTGATTGGTTTTTCCTTTCAGTACAGGGGGGCGTGTGCGTGTTCCGGGATGGTAGTGAAACAGGAATACTGCGCACGATCATGGGATCTAATGCGCACGACCACTGGTCATGTGCCCCTGATCGTGCGCACTACTCTACGTTTTCCAGAATCAGCCTGGGGTAAGCGCACGACCACTGGACATACTGCGCACGACCAGCGGTCGTGCGCCACTGATCGTGTGCATTGATTCCTCTTTTCTGGAGTCCTGTCTGGGTAATCGCACGATCATTGGACTTAGTGCGCACGACCACTGGTCGTGCGCCACTACTCGTGCGCATTATCCCAGTTCTTCTTCCAGATTTTCCATGCCAGTGCGCACGAGCACATGACATAGTGCGCACGACCACTGGTCGTGCGCCTGTGATCGTGCGCATTGTTCATTTCTGCTTTTGTATAAATAGTGCAGGTTCTGCCCTAATCCGGAGATCGCTCATTTCCTCCGCCGTTTTCATCTCCGAGGAGGGATTCCGCCGTCCTCCTTCATCTTCCACCCTAGGGAGGTGCTCCGGGCAAGCTTTCACCGCCAAATCCGGGCCGGAGCTTCCTCTCGACCTTCTCCTTCATCCATGAGCTTCAAGTAGGGTTTGACGCCATAGCCATCAAGCAAAGGAATGCTAGCAAACTTCATCCGCTATCGTGAGACGAAGAAGACGGGCCATTGGAAGGCGGTGACAGCACTTCTCTATCCCGGAAGCAGTTGAGGACCGAGCTTGGACGCGAAATGACAACCCGACGATTCCAACCGTGAATCCTCAGCAAGACTTCGGATTCGGTCGATCTCTTGACTTGTTCTTGCTTTCTTGTTGAATATTGGTGTTTAACTTTATTTATATTGATGAAGTATGCTTAGTTTGTAAACGTTGTGTACAATTATGTCTATGTGATTGTATGTTTTCGTTATATTTACTTGAGTTGCGCCATATTCCATCCACCATCCATCCACCCATGCCGCACTAGCAACTGCTTGTGGCGTGCGTAGCGAAGAGGTGCTTACGACCCTCATTCCGCCATTCTAACCACCTCATCCGCTAGCCTTCTCGTCCATCCGCCTAGTGATTCAGTGCATAGCGGACCGACTAGTCTTCCATCCCGCCTGGTGAAGCATCGCATAGTGGCGTTACATAGGAGTAGTTTATAGTGTTTTATTTTCTTTGTCCGCAACATCAAAACCCCCCTTAGTTAGCTCCGACCTGAGGACTTCAATCTCAAGTCCTCCTCAAAATTAACTCCACCTTACTGTGTTTCTTGTGAGATCGATACTTGGGAAAACCCCCATTTTATATTACTTGTGTGACCGGTTCACTGCTGTGATCTATAACATCAAAAACTTGATGCGTGTAATACGACAAGCGCACCGGTCGCACAAGTAATAAAGTTTTGGGAATAAATCCACAAGTGTCGGTCTCTTGAGGAATGCAATTAGCGTAGAACGGAAACAGTACCGAGAATATCATTATAAGAGTTAAAAATAGAACAAAAAGGAAATAGCCGACTAGGGAGATTGTGGATGTTTGATCTACTGAACTAGTAAAAGCTATGCGGGTCGACGGCACCGCTTCGCAAGGTGAAGTGGGTTTGTCGGCCGCGATGCCGAACTTCAGTTGGGCGAGTGGAAGGGAAGCTAATGGATTGCAGCGTTCTTGTGTGGATTGCAATCAGACTAGGCACAGGAATGAAGTGGATGTGGGGTGAGCGAGGCGCATTCACAAACAAGAATCACAAGCAGAAGAAGAAACTAACATTCCATTATCTATAAAGTAAACTTGATGTTCAGGGATGGAAATATTCATTACACTGCTCAAAACATTCATAACACAGAGGAAGGGGAAGAGGAGTAAACCAAAAGAGAATGAAGATCCACCGCGGGTCGTGGCCGGAGTAGCGAGTTGTCAATCCGCTTCCGGGCTCAGTCCAAGGAGGCTTCCGGTACCAACGATCTGTCACCTCGAAGGCGTTTAAGTTCGTTCTCTAGGTTATCTACTTCACCAACTCTGCAGGAAAGCTTGGATTTGAAGTCATCAATGGCCGAGGGCTTCGCCGGAGTGTTGAAAAGCTTCGGAGTAGTTGGAAATGGCTTCCCGACGAAGGTGGAAGTGATGGAGCAGCTGGAGAAGTGAAAAGGCGATTCCCGCGCACTCTCCGATCGCAGCAAATGACAGGTGTTGACCTAAAACGCGGAGCAGGGCCTTATATACGGAGGCAGCAGAAGCAGTGCGCACGATCAGTGGCGCACGACCAGTGGTCGTGCGCACTGTAGGTCGATGATCGTGCGGCTTTTCCAAATAAAGCTGCAACCTGGACAAGAAGCATCAGCATAAAAGCGCACGAGCAGTGGCACACGACCAGTGGTCGTGCGCACTATGGCCATTGCTCGTGCGATTACCGAGACAGGGTTAAGAAAAAGGGGGTGTAATGCGCACGAATAGTGGCGCACGACCAGTGGTCGTGCACAGTAAGTCCAGTGGTCGTGCGCAGTATTCCTGCATCGTCGGAGTCTCCCGAGCAGTTCCGGAGCACGCACACGGCCACTGTACCAGCAGAAGGGGCAGAAAGACCACCAAAACGTGCACACCACATCCCCGAGATAGGGCTAAAGAATAACAACAAAATGGAAACACAGAAAGCACACAGAAGCGGGCCTACAGTGCACTTAATCGTGAAATAGGTACATAAGCATAAATAAGCAATAAAGGCTCTCAAGTGTAGTGCTAAGACGATAAAACTAGCCCAGATGAGTCCAAAAATCAGTGTAAAATGTGGACTCACACCACATCCTCGAAATCAACATCAAAAACTTGATGCTATAGATCACGGCAGTGAACCGGTCGCACAAGTAATATAAAATGGGGGTTTTCTTAAGTATCGATCTTACAATTAACACAGTAAGGTGGAGTTAATTTCGAGGAGGACTTGAGATTGAAGTCCTCAGGTCGGAGCTAACTAAGGGGGGTTTTGATGTTGCGAACAAAGAAAATAAAACACTATCAACTACTCCTATGCAACGCCGCTATGCGATGCTTCGCCAGGCGGGATGGAAGACTAGTCGGGCCGCTATGCACCGAATCACTAGGCGGATGGACGAGAAGGCTAGCGGATGAGGTGGTTAGAACGGCGGAATGAGGGACGTAAGCACCTCTTCGCTACGCACGCCACTAGCAGTTGCTAGTGCGGCAAGGGTGGATGGATGGTGGATGGAATATGGCGCAACTCAAGTAAATATAACGAAAACATACAATCACATAGACATAATTGAACACAATGTTTACAAACTAAGCATACTTCATCAATATAAATAAAGTTAAACACCAATATTCAACAAGAAAGCAAGAACAAGTCAAGAGATCGACCGAATCCGAAGTCTTGCTGAGGATTCACGGTTGGAATCGTCGGGTTGTCATTCCGCCTCCAAGCTCGGTCCTCAACTGCTTCCGGGATAGAGAAGGGCTGTCACCACCTTCCAATGGTCTGTCTTCTTCGTCTCACGATAGCGGACGAAGTTTGCTAGCTTACTTTGCTTGATGGCTATGACGCCAAACCCTACTTGAAGCTCATGGATGAAGGAGAAGGCCGAGAGGAAGCTCCGGCTCGGATTTGGCGGTGAAAGCTTGCCCGGAGCACCTCCCTAGGGTGTAAGATGAAGGAGGATGGCGGAATCCCTCCTCGGAGATGAAAACGGCGGAGGAAATGAGCGATCTCCGGATTAGGGCGGAACCTGCACTATTTATACAAAAGCAGAAATGAACAATGCGCACGATCACAGACGCACGACCTGTGGTCGTGCGCACTATGTCCTATGCTCGTGCGCACTGGCATGGAAAATCTGGAAGAAGAACTGGGATAATGCGCACGAGTAGTGGCGCACGACAAGTGGTCGTGCGCACTAAGTCCAATGATCGTGCGATTACCCAGACAGGACTCCAGAAAAGAGGAATCAATGCACACGATCAGTAGCGCACGACCGGTGGTCGTGCGCAGTATGTCCAGTGGTCGTGCGCTTACCCCAGGCTGATTCTGGAAAACATAGAGTAGTGCGCACGATCAGGGGCGCATGACCAGTGGTTGTGCGCATTAGATCCCATGATCGTGCGCAGTATTCCTGTTTCACAACCATCCCGGAACACGCACACGACCCCTGTACCGAGAGGAAAAACCAATCACTAATCTGTGCAGACATTCCAGACAATCACAAAAGGGAGTACAAACTATAAAAGTAACAAAATACACAACCACGGGCATAAATGTGCACTTCCTATGGAAATAACGATCAGAAGAAATAGGAACGATAAAGAACTAAAAGTGAAGTGCAAACGCATGAAAACTAGCCCAAATGAGTCCAAAAATCAGTGTAAAATGTGGACTCATCACATCCCCAGACTTAACCATTTGCACGTCCCGAGCAAATCATTACTCCATGGACTCGAAGATAGCTAACTGGCTCAGAAATTTCAAAAAGAAGTAAGACGAGAAATAAAATATATCATGAGTATAGAAGATATAATAGAAAAACTTTTTAATTATACAACGTAGTTTAAACTATTCGACAGACGTAAATAAATATTGTAATTGCTCAAAATTAGAATTCTGGAGAATCGTGCGATCATGTGCAGGAAGAAAGTACGAAGGCCACTAAGGTGAGCATTTCCAAAGTTCGGGACTCAGGATCACCTCCAAAGGAATCCACCAATGTCGGGGACCATACGCTTGCACGTTCACACTCTCTCCACGGCGCAGGTTAGACTCAAGCGTGAATCAGTAGGACTTGTAGGAGGAAATGGGGCTTAGGCGACGGCTTGGTGGTCAAAGATAAACATGAAGGCTCTATGCAACCAAAGCGAGCGAAAACAACCCAAACTAAAACAGTCACTTAGAAAAGAATGGGGCACACGGCCCCAGACTTAGCTTGAAATCCGGGTGTGAACACGGCTGAACCCGACCAAATTCAATAAAGAGGATGGGGATCGAAATCTCAAAGAAATTCTTTCATATATATATATATATATATATATATATATATATATATATATATATATATATATATATATATATATATATATATATATATATATATATATATATATATTTCTATTGCACGAATCAGCTTTTTATTTTCGTAAACTATTGTTTTCTTTTCTGCGCTAGCAATCCCCAAACGAAGCAATCCAAACGGGAATAAAATCAGCACCCCCAAAAACAATGTCCACTAATCACAACCTCGGCAAAACAGTAAATACAAATCAGCTCAAGCATTTGATTGCGAAGGTGGGTTTAGCTTCAGGCCTTGGTGAAAGTGAGTGGAGCTGGATCAAAGGAAGGGTAGGCACAAATTTGGCATGTAATGGTTAACAGGTAGGAATGGCTAAACAAGGCTCAAACTAGCCAAAAAGAAGGCCTACGTCATGCTCACGCTTAACTGACCGTGCACCAATGCTTCGAGAGTAGCCTAGGGCAAGTTCTTAGCCACCGAGAAAGATGATCCTTCCGCCCGACTCGAGCAATACGAGTTTAGTGGCGGCTACACACATTCCTACACTATCGTTCGATTATCCCAGATTCAGATTTTGAGCAGTACAAACAATATTTACGTGAGCAGAAAAGAATAAATCTACGAGCATAAAAAAAAATTTGTTCTATCCTAACTCTACACAAACCATGAGTATTCGATTAGGAGCACTGCAAGAGTTTCGAACTACTCAATCCTGAAATCCTAAGCCAGTACCACTATTTTAAAGTTTACACAAAAGCAATAAATTTAACCCGGGTTGTGCGCGTGGGTAAGAGCGCACTCGTGTGGGTGATTCAGTGTGTGCAACAAAAAGCAAGAAATAAGTAAATAAGAAACTGGAATGCAACAGAAAGTGCGGTGTAGTGACCACAGGCATACTCCCCCCAGACTAAAGTTGACAACGAGTAAAAATCAGCATTCCAAATAGGATAAATAGCTCGGGTAGGAAGTACCTATGCTCAAAATTGAGCATACCAGTCGTGCAATGAGATGTCCAAGTGCGGCCAAGTTGCCGCTCCTCAAATATTCCTGCACCTGCGATTAATGGATAAAAGCCAAACAAAATATGGACACATATATATATATGAAGAAATAAACCGAACTCAAAACACAACATAGGACCGAACGGTCCAACTTGGGTTGTCTCCCGAAAGCACTTTTGTTTACCATCCTTAAGGTGGACCAAATACCTGTATTAGCAGTTCAAATAGAGAGTTCGATACATAAAAAAAAAGAAAAGACAACAGTCGGCTCCCAGATGGGCGCTCACAAAAATATAGTAGCTGTCTTGCCCAGAAAATATAAACAATAGAAAAGAAACAGAAGACGTGGTAGACTAGCTCTGTGGTGAGTTCCACACACTCCCCCTCACTATCACTGTCGTGAATCTCGATGGGCGACGGATGTGGACCAGGTGCTGATGGGGCGATGCGAGTGGGCGGTGGTTGAATGTTCATCCCGCCTCGCACTGCTTGCTGATAAATAAAATCCTGCATCCAAACTGGGAAGCTTCCAGATCAGCAAGGCGCTCGGATAAATATGGGACACCCCTCTCTTGAACTGAGCTGGACTGGTGGCTAGATTGCCCCTCATGCTTTATGTGCGACATCAGTTGTTGTTGACTCTGTTGCGGTGGCACTCCTGCACTCCGCCTACCCATAGCGGAAGATTCAGCCGACTCTCCTTCTGTGACAGCCCAAATTTCTGAAACAGGAATTTTTTGGTGACACGGCCTGGGACACGGGCGTGTCCCAGGGCGTGTCAGCTGACACGGCCTGCGACACGGGCGTGTCGCAGGGCGTGTCGCGGTTGTGTCGACGATCGGCCTTTGTCTCGACGATTTTTCTCTCGACGATGTGTCGAGAGGAGGCACACGGCACATGACACGGGCGTGTCCAAGGCCGTGTCGTGTACTCGACGATTGTTACTCGACGGTCGTCGAGTGTCAAGAAGTGAGTGTTGGGTGTGGAACACGGCCTGTGACACGGGCGTGTCACAGGGCGTGTCAAATCAGGTCGACGAACTCAGCCCGCCGAAGGATTTCGACAGGGCGTGTCTTTGTGCCGTGTCAGGGCACACGGCCTGGGACACGGGCGTGTCTTTGTGCCGTGTCAGGGCACACGGCCTGGGACACGGGCGTGTCACAGGCCGTGTGAAGTCTCGGGATGTTTTGGGATTTTTTTTCACCCAGGCACACGACCACAGACACGGGCGTGTCTGAAGGCGTGTTGGTGACAGGCCCATGACACGGGTGTGTTCCATGGGCGTGTCACTGGTTTGGATAAGTCGGTTGACCACCGCTTGAGGCACACGGCCTGGCAGACGGCCGTGTTAGAGGCCGTGTCGGGTCAAAATCAGTGTTTTTGGCAGAATCGTGGCCGTCCATTCCTTCAGCCTGAATCCAAGGGCTGAAGCTTCTTCCTCTTTTTATTAAAGGCCGAAATCAGAGAAATGATTCTCATTTCCTTGGCCTTGATTCTTTCTTCAAGTTAAGAGAGAAAGAGAGAGAGAAAGGAGGAGGAAGAGGAAAGGGGGCTGCTGCTGGTGGTGCTGCGGTTTACCGACAAGAATTCCGAAGCCTGCGTTGCGGAGGAAACGATCTTGCGAGTCTTGCAAGCTAGCTTTGAGTCTATGGCACCGAAGCGGTCATCAATGGTAACGACTTTTCTTCCTAGCCATGTGAAGGCTTCCTTTTGGCATATTTTGTGATTTCCCCCACCAAGAGGTGGTTGATTTTGGGAATCTTTGGGTGGATGCTTGAAATCCCCTTTTGTTAGCATATAGATCCGGAAATGGAGTACGGAATAGGCATGCTGTGTGAAGCCCGTCTGGACAGGTTGGTCTGGATTAGTGATGTTGCATACAAACCGGAAAAGACTCCGTGATAACATGTATTGTAAGGAGTCTACGGGTTAGACCTGCGAAAAGGAGTAGCAGGAAGTACTGGAGTGGTAGCCGAGGAAAAATAGCCATGTGATGTTTTGGGTCCAACCTGTGAATAAGGCACAGGAAGTACTGGTGTGACCAGGAAAGGCCCTTTGTGATGCTGGATGTCATAGGGTGTCCACCTGTGAAGCGAGTAACAGGAAGTACTGGCATGATCGCCAGTAAAGACCCCTAACATTTGTGCTTGTGCGGTGTCCACCTTTGGAGAGAGTCACAGTAAGTACTGGGAGGCCCAGGAAAGACCCGCTGTTGTGCTCAGGAAATGGGTATCGAGATATGCCTAGGCTTGAATGCCAAGAACAAGATTGGTGAGACCGACCTGCGCCTTTGATATAGCCATGAGTATGCTGTACTCGGAGAAGGCAAGGTGATTTGAGCAACGGGGGGTGGAGGATCCGACCTGCGCTATGTCCGTCCGACGTGAGACCAAAAAGTACGGTCTGTTGGAGCGCATAGCAAGAGTCTTCGGCCTACGCGCCATGACACAATGGGGGGCTACGGGCCATCCCGGTGTAGGAAGACTAGCTCCGGCTGCACGTCATGGAGTAAATGCTCAAGAGATTTACCGTTGGGTTGTGACCCTGATACGGTGGTGGGCAAGAGATTTACCAGAACACCAAGAATGTGCCCTGAGTACACGGACCGTTGGGCCGGGTGGCGAACGGTTGTGATGACTTGTGTGCGTGAAAGCACCTTTTGAGGATATATCTTTCCATACTTGTGATTTACTATGCCTGCAGGGAAGGATACCGCTTCCCCGAGAGAAGGGGTAGTGTCGTTATAATTTGGTCAGCTGAACGCTGGCCGTTGCTTTTGTTTGCCACCGTTGGGTGGATTGTCCCTGTACAGGTGCTGGAGAGCCGAGCGGGATGCATAAAGGTTGATGTTCCTGCTATTGTTGCTGCTACTGCTGCTAGCCCTCGAAGGCTATCTGTGTTATTGTGTGTTTTCTTTTATTGTGGCCGGCCTGCGCGCCAAGTTGTTTAGGCCACTGTGTGAAAGCCATGTAAGGCCATAAGGCCAACTCTTTGGACTTGTTGTAGTATATAAAATGTGGAATTTTATGTTTGGACATTCATGAGGAGTACAAGTTGTAGTCTAGGCTTCCGCTAGAATGATTTGTGATAGGTGCGATGCGTAACTCTGATATTATCCTGTACCTTCACCGTCTGTTTTGTGGTATATCCTGTGGGGCCCCGGCCGGACCTTCTAGAATATACCATATGAACGCATGGGGTTGTTACATTTTTGGTATCGGTCGTCTTGGTCGTTCCCTCTCGAAGTCGTGGCCGACTTCTTTTGTGGGGTGGCGAGCACGTGTTTGTGCAAACCAAAGTCTACGAATGAACTCCTGAATGTCCATGCTAGGAATGCAACTTGGTGTGTTTGAGGAACCTGCGTGTTCTTCTTTTGTGTTGTTTGCTTGGGTACGACCGCTAATGTGTGTGTCTTGTCCACCTTTAGGTGACACGAAGTGGAGCTGGGCCGTCTGAGCCCCAGCGTTCTGATGAAAGTACGGCACCAGCCGCGGTGCCGACACCTCCACCGTCTGCGGAACATGTGCGTTTAGTTGCGGAACCCTTATTTACCATGATCCAAGGCCAGCCCCTTAGGCAGGAGCAAGCGGCTGTGAGGCCAGAACAGGTGGCGGCAAGGCCTGAACCTGTCAGGGATGTGGATCCTCGAGTAGCTGAGAAGCAACTAACGCGGTTTATGAGTTTCCATCCGCCTACATTCTCGGGAGCCGGAACCCCGACGCAGGATGAGGATTGGCTATCGCACGTCAAGCGAGTGATGACGGCGATAGGAACGGCGGAGCATCAGAAAGTGACTTTAGTTACCTTTTTGCTTGAAGGAGAAGCTCGTTTATGGTGGGATGAGATGGAGTTGCATCACTTGGCGGGTCGTCCGTTAACCCAAGTATCGATGGAAGAATTCTCCCGGCTCTTCCTAGCGAAGCACCTTCCTGCGGCTCAGCGGATAGCCATGGAAAATGAATTCCAACGGTTGACCAAAGGTGATGGCAGTGTTGACGCCTATTTGCATGAATTTACTCGCTTGGGGCGGTATGCGGGTTCGATATTTGCTGATGAACAGAGGAAGACCAACAAGTTCTATGAAGGACTGAGGGACGAGCTGAGGTTCCTTGTGTCAAGTTCTGTGAACCAAGGTTTCCAAGCGTTGGTTGACACCACGACCGCGTTGGAAAAGGATATGAAAAGGGTGCAAGGGAAGAGAGCTTTGGCTGTGACGCAACAGGAGTGGAAGGCGCCCCGATCTGGGAAACCATTTTATAAGAAGAGATGGGGCAAGAAGTCCAAGCCTAGTGGACAAGCTCCTTCATCCGTGGCAACGGGAGCAACGTCAGGGGCTACCTCCAAGCCTGATACTCGGGTCTGCTTCAATTGTGGCCGCATGGGGCATATTGCGCGCGATTGTCGGATGCCGCCAAAGAGTGAAAATAAGGCGGGAGCATCTTATACGGAAAAAAGGAAAGGCGGTGGTGGATTCCTCTGCCGCGACCCCGGGTCTACAATCTTGGCCTGCAAGAGGCCATCAAGCAGAGTGACGTGGTCACAGGTATGAGTTTAGTTTTGCATTTGCTATTGTTTGTATGCTTTGCTTAGTACCCCTATGTTTGCGGTTTGTATGTGTGACATGTTTGTCATAGGCTTTGTTATGATTCGGGACACGCTGGCGCGAGCACTGTTTGATACAGGTGCATCGCATTCGTTTCTGTCTAGTGAGTTTCTTACGCGGCTTGGGATACCCAGTCGTGCAAAGAAAGCTAGCGTCAGAGTGGTGTTGCCGAATGGCTGTTGGATGCTTGCGGATCAAGCTTGCGATGTGGCGATTCAGTTCGGAAGTCGGGAGTTTTGTTTAACTACATTTGTTTTGCCAATATCGGAATTCGACGTGATTTTTGGGATGGATTGGCTTGCAGAGCAGCATGCTATGATTGATTGCCAGTCCAAAGAAATCACGTTGGGCCAGAATACCGAACATGAGACAAAGTTCGCGGGTATGCGAGGAGTAGGCGGGACGTTGATGTCTGCACTCCAGGTAGTCAAAGCTGTTCGGAAGGGTGCAGAGTGTTACTTTGCACTAATTCAGGCTGTTGAGCCTAAGGCCAATGTGTGCGAGGTTCCGATTGTGGCAGACTTTACAGATGTGTTTCCCGCGGATCTCCCTGGGCTACCACCCCAGCGAGAGATTGACTTCACAATCGAGCTGGTGCCAGGTGCGAAACCTGTGGCCCGCTCGCCATATCGCGTTGCGCCTAAAGAGCTGGCTGAGTTGAAGATTCAACTCCAAGAAATGCTAGAGCAAGGTTATATCCGCCCAAGTATGTCACCTTGGAGCGCGCCTGTGCTTTTTGTAAAGAAGAAAGACGGTGGGTTGCGATTGTGTATCGATTATCGTGAACTGAATAAGCTGACCAAGAAGAATAAGTATCCGATACCCCGGATTGATGAGTTATTCGATCAGCTGGTGGGCTCGACCGTCTATTCGAAGTTGGACCTGAAGTCTGGTTATTACCAGTTAAGAATTCGGGAAGGTGACATTCCTAAAACCGCATTTGGAACGCGTTATGGGCACTATGAGTTCACAGTCATGCCCTTTGGATTGTGCAATGCGCCCTCGGTGTTTATGGATCTGATGCACCGTATTTTTCGCGAGTACCTAGATCTGTTTGTGATTGTGTTCATTGATGACATCCTGGTGTACTCGAAGTCCAAAGCCGAGCATGAAAGTCACTTGCGGTGGGTGTTGAACACGTTGAGGCAAAATCAGCTATATGCCAAGTTCTCGAAATTCGAGTTTTGGCTATCGTCAGTGGCATTTTTGGGCCATGTGGTGAGTGGAGCGGGCATTGCAGTGGATCCAGCGAAGATAGAAGCCATACAAGAGTGGCCAATGTTGTCTTCCGTGGCCGAGGTCAGGAGTTTCGTTGGACTTGCGGGCTACTATAGAAGATTTGTGGAGAACTTCTCGCGGATCGCTTTGCCGCTAACCACACTGACGCGAAAAGATCAGAAGTTCGTTTGGACGCCAGAGTGCGCACGAGCTTTTGAAGAGCTGAAGGATCGGTTGACCACGGCGCCGGTGTTGTCTTCGCCATGTGGAACCAATGGATTTGTGATTTATAGTGATGCCTCAGGGAGCGGCTTCGGCTGCGTTCTTCTGCAGAATGGAAAGGTGATTGCTTATGGCTCACGCCAGCTAAAGGTGCACGAGCGAAACTATCCCGTCCATGATTTGGAATTAGCGGCGGTGATTTTTGCACTCAAGTTGTGGCAACACTACCTTTATGGAGTAAAGGTGGAGATCTATACCGATCATAAGAGCCTAAAGTATCTTTTGGAGCAGAAAGACTTGAACATGCGACAACGAAGGTGGTTGGAGTCCTTGGGGACTACACTTTTGAGATTCACTATACACCCGGGAAGGGGAATGTTGTCGCGGATGCCTTGAGTCGGCGAGTTTCGGCTAGAGCAAATTGGTTGCAAAGGCATGCTGAACGTCTTATCCAGGAACTGGAGGCATTGGAGATCTATTGTGTTGACAAGAATTCCATTGCCATTGCATGTTTGAACTGGACTGAGGTGCAATATGACCTTGCAGACCGAGTTCGACGGGCAATGGAGTTGGATGAAGATCTCTTGCGCTATGTGAAGGAAGGGTCAGAAGGCAAATTCCCCTGGAATGACGGTCTTTTGCGAAAAGAGGGCCGTTTGTGCGTCCCGAACGTGGGGAAATTGAGGGAAGAACTGCTGTATGAAGCGCATTATACAAAATATTCCATTCACCCCGGGAGCACAAAGATGTTCAACGATATGAAGAAGCTTTTCTGGTGGCCAGGGCTCAAGAAAGATGTTGCCCTTTATGTCTCTAAATGCCAAACATGTGCGATGGTGAAGGCGGAGTGCCAAAAGCCGGGCGGTTATTTGAAGTCACTACGATCCCAGAGTGGAAATTTGATGATATTTCCATGGATTTTGTGCATGGGTTGCCAAGATCGCAGCGAGGAAATGATTCCATTTGGGTGATTGTTGACCGGCTAACAAAAGTAGCACATTTTCTCCCGAACAGGCGGGATGATTCAGTTGAAAGTTTGGCAAAGTTATATGTTGACCAGATTGTGCGGCTTCACGGTGTTCCTCGGAGCATCGTAAGTGATCGAGATGGGCGATTCACGTCAAATGATTGGAGGCTAGTTCACCGACTGTTGGGCACAAAATTGACTTTCAGTACGACCTTTCATCCCCAAACGGATGGCCAAACTGAACGTACCAACAGAACAATGGAGGACATGCTCCGAATGTGCGCCCTTGACTTCGGAAAGAGATGGGAAGATAATCTCTATATGGTAGAGTTTGCATATAATAACAGCTACCAGGCGAGCATTGGGATGGCACCATATGAAGCTCTATATGGAAGGAAGTGTCGTACTCCCTTGGCTTGGGTAGAAGCGGGCGAAGCTCGGGTTGTTAAACCAAATGAGGTTGAGGAAGCAAACTCAACCATACGGACTATTCGAGAGAGATTGCTTATTGCGCAAGATCGACAAGCGAAGTACTACAACGCCAAGCACCAGAACGTAGAATTTGCGGTTGTCGATTGGGTCTACTTGAAGATCAAGCCATTCAAAGGTGTCTCCAGGATTCGACGCTTGAAAAAGTTGAGTCCAAGATATTTGGGTCCGTTTGAAGTAGTTGAGCGAGTTGGCGAAGCGGCTTATCGGCTAGCTCTGTCGGCGGACTTGGGTGGGTTACATGATGTCTTTCACATTTCGGTGCTTCAAAAGGACGTGAAAGATCCAGCTCAAGTGATCGCGGATGATCGTGTGCCAGTGGAGTATGGGCTAACAACGAGAGTTAGACCCATTCAGATCGAAGATCGAGCCGAGAAACAGTTGCGGAACAAGACGGTCGGTATGGTAAAAGTCCGGTGGGACAACTGCGGCCGTGAAGAACTGACAAGGGAGCGAGAGCAAACCATGCGAGAAGAGTTCCCTGAGCTGTTTTTGTAATCTGTAGCAAGAATGTTGGAACATAAAATTTTATATGTTGTCACATCTTTCTTGCTGTTTTCTGTTGCCTTTCCTATGTCTGAATTTCGAGGACGAAATTTCTTGTAGGAGGGGAGGATTGTAACAGCCCAAAATTCTGAAACAGGAATTTTTGTGTGACACGGCCTGGGACACGGGCGTGTCCCAGGGCGTGTCAGCTGATACGGGCGTGTCGCAGGGCGTGTCGCGGTTGTGTCGATGATCGGCCTTTGTCTCGACGATTTTTCTCTAGACGATGTGTCGAGAGGAGGCACACGGCCCAGGACACGGGCGTGTCCAAGGCCGTGTCGTGTACTCGACGATTGTTTCTCGACGGTCGTCGAGTGTCGAGAAGTGAGTGTTGGGTGTGGAACACGGCCTGTGACACGGGCGTGTCACAGGGCGTGTCAAATCAGGTCGACGAACTCAGCCCGCCGAAGGATTTCGACAGGGCGTGTCTTTGTGCCATGTCAGGGCACACGGCCTGGGACGTGGGCGTGTCTTTGTGCCGTGTCAGGGCACACGGCCTGGGACACGGGATGTTTTGGGATGTTTTGGGATTTTTTTTCACCCAGGCACACGGCCACAGACACGGGCGTGTCTGAAGGCGTGTTGGTGACACAGCCCATGACACGGGTGTGTTCCATGGGCGTGTCACTAGTTTGGATAAGTCGGTTGACCACCACTTGAGGCACACGGCCTGGCACACGGTCGTGTCATAGGCCGTGTCGGGTCAAAATCAGTGTTTTTGGCAGAATCGTGGCCGTCCATTCCTTCAGCCTGAATCCAAGGGCTGAAGCTTCTTCCTCTTTTTCTTAAAGGCCGAAATCAGAGAAATGATTCTCATTTCCTTGGCCTTGATTCTTTCTTCAAGTTAAGAGAGAAAGAGAGAGAGAAAGGAGGAGGAAGAGGAAAGGGGGCTGCTGCTGGTGGTGCTGCGGTTTACCGAAAAGAATTCCGAAGCCGGCGTTGCGGAGGAAACGATCTTGCGAGTCTTGCAAGCTAGCTTTGAGTCCATGGCACCGAAGCGGTCGTCAAGGGTAACGACTTTTCTTCCTAGCCATGTGAAGGCTTCCTTTTGGCATATTTTGTGATTTCCCCCACCAAGAGGTGGTTGATTTTGGGAATCTTTTGGTGGATGCTTGAAATCCCCTTTTGGTAGCATATAGATCCGGAAATGGAGTACGGAATAGGCATGCTGTGTGAAGCCCATCTAGACAGGTTGGTCTGGATTGGTGATGTTGCATACGAACCGGAGAAGACTCCGTGATAACATGTAGTGTAAGGAGTCTACGGGTTAGACCTGCGAAAAGGAGTAGCAGGAAGTACTGGAGTGGTAGCCCAGGAAAAATAGCCATGTGATGTTTTGGGTCCAACCTGTGAATAAGGCACAGGAAGTACTGGTGTGACCAGGAAAGGCCCTTTGTGATGCTGGATGTCATAGGGTGTCCACCTGTGAAGCGAGTAACAGGAAGTACTGGCATGATCGCCAGGAAAGACCCCTGACATTTGTGCTTGTGCGGTGTCCACCTGTGGAGAGAGTCACAGGAAGTACTGGGAGGCCCAGGAAAGACCCGCTGTTGTGCTCAGGAAATGGGTATCGAGATATGCCCAGGCTTGAATGCCAAGAACAGGATTGGTGAGACCGACCCGCGCCTTTGATATAGCCATGAGTACGCTGTACTCGGAGAAGGCAAGGCGATTTGAGCAACGGGGGGTGGAGGATCCGACCTGCGCTATGTCCGTCCGACGTGAGACCAAAAAGTGTGGTCTGTTGGAGCGCATAGCAAGAGTCTTCGGCCTGCGTGCCATGACACAATGGGGGGCTACGGGCCATCCCGGTGTAGGAAGACTAACTCCGGCTGCACGTCATGGAGTAAATGCTCAAGAGATTTACCGTTGGGTTGTGACCCTGATACGGTGGTGGGAAAGAGATTTGCCAGAACACCAAGAATGTGCCCTGAGTGCACGGACCGTTAGGCCGGGTGGCGAACGGTTGTGATGGCTTGTGTGCGTGAAAGCACCTTTTGATGATATATCTTGCCATACTTGTGATTTGCTATGCCTGCAGGGAAGGATACCGCTGCCCCGAGAGAAGGGGTAGGGTCGTTATAATTTGGTCAGCTGAACGCTGACCGTTGCTTTTGTTTGTCATCGTTGGGTGGATTGTCCCTGTACAGGTGCTGGAGAGCCGAGCGGTACGCATAAAGGTTGATGTTCCTGCTGTTGTTGCTGCTACTGCTGCTAGCCCTCGAAGGCTATCTGTGTTATTGTGTGTTTTCTTTTATTGTGGCCGGCCTGCGCGCCAAGTTGTTTAGGCCACTGTGTGAAAGCCATGTAAGGCCATAAGGCCAACTCTTTGGACTTGTTGTAGTATATAAAATGTGGAATTTTATGTTTGGACATTCATGAGGAGCTCAAGTTGTAGTCTAGGCTTCCGCTAGAATGATTTGTGATAGGTGCGATGCGTAACTCTGATATCATCCTGTACCTTCACCGTCTGTTTTGTGGTATATCCTGTGGGGCCCCGGCCGGACCTTCTAGAATATACCATATGAACGGATGGGGTTGTTACACCTTCATCTTCCCCTTAATCTCTACCCGCAGGCGCATCACCAGGCATGCGGACAATAAACTGCCGGCCACCTTTTCTCCCTACCACACTTAGCAAATGGCAACTCACCAGGTTGGCCCTGGAGATCATGGATGGGGCAGTGACCTGCACCATCGGAGGTAGCTGGCTCCAAACTCCCAAACTTTTGGCAATGCGGGTAATGTAGTAAGCACCCCCGATCGCGCCCGCGAGACCATAAGTGGCCTCGTGGTTGAAGAAATAGGCCAGCATATACCCCAAATGGAGGGGGTACTGCTGCTGCATGCTAGATAAGGAGATCAAATCCTGCCACCCCACCACATTCTTGCTCAGGGCCCTAGCTGTGAGTGAATTACTAAGCAAATGCTGCATAAACCTGAGAGCGGGGGAGACAATTTTTGTTGACTTGGTACGGCGGGCTACGTACTCCTCGTGCCCACCGGTCAGAGAATGCCAAGCGGACCGCGGAGTCACACCCTCTGGAAAATCAATGCACAATGCGGGAAAATTAATCTGGGATGCCTCTGCCTCGGAATAGACACCTGCATGGATGGCAAGCTCGGGCAGTGTGACCGTGAAGACATTTCCCATCATCCGAAAGGAACAAGTGGGGAGATAGTGGTTGTCCGCCGTTGTCTCCCAAGTGAATGTGGAAAGGAATTCCAATGTCAATTCCCGGAATCCAAGCTCGTCGCACTCGAATAACTTGCTCCAAAAATCGAAAGAGTAGAGAATGAGCACGACCTCTGCTAATGCACCGTCATCCCCAATGGAACGCAGCTCATTCCAGTCAACAAGCCGCTGAGAGTGGAATGGCTTGTCCTTCAAGGAATTATAGCTTTGAGTATGCTCTGCCTTAGCAAAAGTTCCCATTCTTCCGAAAATCTACGCAGGGCTTGCAGAAGCAAGACCGGATCGTTGATAGGCCTTGACTATAGGGCGGCGTCTAGGTTCCATTACAGCAAAGTAAGGAAGGGAGATAAGAAGTTGAGGGATCCTACCGGAGGAGAGAGAGACGAACCACCGGAGAGGAATCGGAAGAGGATGAGCGCCGACAACGCACGCGCAGCGGACCAAGCGGGAGATTAGGGCACACACACAGTGGACAGCGGCTGGAAAATAAAAAGAAACCGGGCATGCGCACGACCAGTGGTCGTGCGATTATAAGTAGTGCGCATGACCAGTGGTCGTGCGCAGTGAAATTTTTCACATGCCTGAGTTTCCAGTCTATTTCACACTGCTGACCACGTGGTGCAACAGAGAGCTCAACACACAGCTGGGCTACCACACCCAAATAATGAAATACAAACAAAAATCTAACAAAAGAAACACTATCCTAAATAACTGTTGGGTTTATTGTCTCCCAACAGGACTTATGCAAAATTTGAGCATCTCCTAACTGATGGGCGAATGAAACTGGAAATGCTCAGGTAGAGGTTCATGGTCACGCTGCGGTAGCGGGTACCAGAACGGAGATAGAACAGAAGCCCCAATACCTGTATATGTATACCTATCGGAAGTTTCAGGCATGGGCAGAAAGTCACTTGGGAATCTCATCGACTCCAACTCCATCTGCATCTGGTTACAATAAGTCCGAGGCCGCATTACAAGCCCTTGTACTGATTGGACCAATTCCACAATGTGGTCCTGCATGGGAGTAGACACGAGAGCAGGGTCAAGAAATAAACTAGAAGAATAACATAAACGGACCTCGATCCTGGGGATGATCCCGGAGTCATCCCCCGTCAGCGGAATTGTGGATGCTTCCAAACAGCTGTCTAAGCTAGTGCAGGAATGTTCTGGAGCTGCATCTGCCTCGTCCATGCCTCGGGGATCCTCACATGGGATGGAGGTCACAACCTCTGCCACGGAGTCATCCTCCTCGACTGGATCTAATAGAACGCGGGAAATGTTAATTTCCACATGCGATTCAATCTCAACAGCACTGTCAGAAGAAGAAAGAATGCTATGCAAAGAGGAAGGTGAAGACACGAAGCTTGGTAAGACGTTGAGCGCTGGCTCTTCACAACTAAAAGATTCTATGCTAGTTGAAGTATGCACTTCAGGAGTATAAATAGCAGTGTCGGAATGGGGATAAGCACATGTATTGGTGCACATACCTGGGATGTCTTCTCCATAACATAGAGATGGCAATGGAACATACCCCGATACAGAAGGGATGTTGCCCAAGGTTCAAGTGGAGACAATCCGAAAATCCGGCTCGTCATCCACCGCTAGCTCAGTTAGGTATGCGCCGCAATCCTTCAATGCATGATCCCAGCTTCGACAAAAAGGCACTGCTTAGCCGGCTTCGGCGGTGCAACTGGTGCTGAAGCTGAATAAAAGTAGTGCGGTAATGGCTCCGCAGGTCGGTAGCTAACCGGCTTATGTCGACGATATGTCGATGCATGAATTTCCTGGATACTATACTTCTGACGGCATCTGTCGCTAACATGAGAGATGTCTCCACAATGACGGCAATTGATATTGAAATTGGCCCACATTGCAGCGATTTCACATGTCAGGGATACAACTACTTGGCATAGATTCTGCAAATAAAACTAACAATTCCATCTGACGGAATAACAACACAAGAGAGAATGGATCAAAAACAACAAAACAACTCGTATAACGAAATTCTCAATCATCTGAAGTCGCTCTATTGTTGTATTCCCTGACAACGGCGCCAAAAACTTGATGCTATAGATCACGGCAGTGAACCGGTCGCACAAGTAATATAAAATGGGGGTTTTCCCAAGTATCGATCTCACAAGGAACACAGTAAGGTGGAGTTAATTTCGAGGAGGACTTGAGATTGAAGTCCTCAGGTCGGAGCTAACTAAGGGGGGTTTTGATGTTGCGAACAAAGAAAATAAAACACTATCAACTACTCCTATGCAACGCCGCTATGCGATGCTTCGCCAGGCGGGATGGAAGACTAGTCGGGCCGCTATGCACCGACTCACTAGGCAGATGGACGAGAAGGCTAGCGGATGAGGTGGTTAGAACGGCGGAATGAGGGTCGTAAGCACCTCTTCGCTACGCACGCCACTAGCAGTTGCTAGTGCGGCAAGGGTGGATGGATGGTGGATGGAATATGGCGCAACTCAAGTAAATATAACGAAAACATACAATCACATAGACATAATTGTACACAACGTTTACAAACTAAGCATACTTCATCAATATAAATAAAGTTAAACACCAATATTCAACAAGAAAGCAAGAACAAGTCAAGAGATCGACCAAATCCGAATTCTTGCTGAGGATTCACGGTTGGAAACGTCGGGTTGTCATTCCGCGTCCAAGCTCGGTCCTCAACTGCTTCCGGGATAGAGAAGGGCTGTCACCACCTTCCAATGGCCCGTCTTCTTCGTCTCATGATAGCGGACGAAGTTTGCTAGCTTTCCTTTGCTTGATGGCTATGGCGTCAAACCCTACTTGAAGCTAATGGATGAAGGAGAAGGCCGAGAGGAAGCTCCGGCTCGGATTTGGCGGTGAAAGCTTGCCCGGAGCACCTCCCTAGGGTGGAAGATGAATGAGGACGGCGGAATCCCTCCTCAGAGATGAAAACGGCGGAGGAAATGAGCGATCTCCAGATTAGGGCAGAACCTGCACTATTTATACAAAAGCAGAAATGAACAATGCGCACGATCACAGGCGCACGACCAGTGGTCGTGCGCACTATGTCCTGTGCTCGTGCGCACTGGCATGGAAAATCTGGAAGAAGAACTGGGATAATGCGCACGAGTAGTGGCGCACGACTAGTGGTCGTGCGCACTAAGTCCAATGATCGTGCGATTACCCAGACAGGACTCCAGAAAAGAGGAATCAATGTACACGATCAGTGGCGCTCGACCGGCGGTCGTGCGCAGTATGTCTAGTGGTCGTGCGCTTACCCCAAGCTGATTCTGGAAAACGTAGAGTAGTGCGCACGATCAGGGGCACATGACCAGTGGTCGTGCGCATTAGATCCCATGATCGTGCGCAGTATTCCTGTTTCACAACCATCCCGGAACACGCACACAACCCATGTACCGAAAGGAAAAACCAATCACTAATCTGTGCAGACATTCCATACGATCACAAAAGGGAGTACAAACTATAAAAGTAACAAAATACACAACCACGGGCATAAATGTGCACTTCCTATGGAAATAACGATCAGAAGAAATAGGAACGATAAAGAACAAAAAGTGAAGTGCAAACGTGTGAAAACTAGCACAGATGAGTCCGAAAATAGGTATATAAAGTGGACTCATCAGTAACACCTTTCCCCCAAACAGCGCACAGGCCGCCACATGGAACTTTTTTAAAGGCCCCACCCGCTCAAGGTCTTAGACCCGGGCTTGCCTATAAGCTCTGACGTCTCTCGCCGGGACACTCTCCGCACATGACGTGAACGACACGGGATAACCAGCTGACCACGGAGACATAGCCACGCCTTGGCACATCACAAACCACGACAATTCCACCCTAGTCCCTCATTTGTACTGCAACGTTCCCGCGCTCCAAGGAAACCATCTCCAACTCATGCGGAGCTAACCTTGTCCACCAAGGAAAACAGCTATTGCCACGAGGAGCTAACCTTGTCCGGTTCCGACTACAGATACTCACTCGAGAAAAAGGGGAAAACATCACCACATCACAAATAGCGTTTTGCCGCAACGGAAACTCTACGAATCCTTAACTTTCGTATGCAACATCACCGAGTCGGACTAACGGTCGCGACTACGGCTTCACCCACCATGCCTAATCCACTAACGAAGCGGATCTCTAATGCAAATCATGCCGGGGACGGACTCAATCAACCCAGAGGTTCCTCTTGAAACTTGGCGACCCAAAACCCCTCTCATTTGAGTGTTTGGTGCCCAAAACTAGAAAAGAAATGACGTTAAGACATGCATCCTAAGACCGAGAGGAGAAGTGTCGTTACCTTCCGACTCCTCTTCCTTGACATGGCAAAATAGTCGGATGAAAACCTTCGCAATGATCTAACCTCCACGGATCTGGACTCGGCTCACGATTTGGAGCACCGAAACCTCTCCTACAGCCCAAACTCTCCTTCTCCTTCTTCCTTGTTCTCACTTCTCTCTAGATCTTTAGTAAGAGAAAGCTTGGAGAAGAATGAGGGTTTTCAACCCTATTCTCGGACTTAACTCCTAAAGAAATGATCTGAACCATCAGATCCTAAAATCAGGAAAAGAATGGCCACGATCCGCCTGAAAAATAAAAGACCTGGGCCGAACACGGCCTGGCACACACCCGTGTCCAGGGCCGTGTGCCTCATTCGCTGTCTCAAATCGACGCACCTGGAACAGCACACGGGAATCCGACACGCCCGTGTTCGACCAACACGCCCTTGTCGCCACTAACACGGCTGTGTGGCCGGCCGTGTGCCTCCATTGACACGGCCCCGAAAACATCCCGAGAGGTGACACGGCCTGGGACATGCCCGTGTCCCAAGCCGTGTGCCAAGTATCGACACTCGTCGACAGCCTTTGTGTCGACACCGCAGAAAAATGTCGAGCGAAGATCGTCGACCAAGTGGGACATGCCCTGTGACAAGCCCGTGTCACAGGCCGTGTGTCCCTTTCTCGACACTCGACACTCGTCGAGTGAACATCGTCGACTGAAGTTCGTCGACAGACCCACATGGCATTGGACACGCCCATGTCCTAGGCCGTGTGCCTTGTCTCGACACACTATCGAGCGAAAGTGTCGATACCCCGGGCCGACTGTCGACACGGGCTCGACACGCCCTGCGACACGCCCGTGTCGCAGGCCGTGTGCCCTAGTCTCGATACATTGTCGAGTGAATGTGTCGACACCCCGGTCCGAGTGTCGACACGGCTCGACATGCCCTGCGACACGCCCGTGTCGTAGGCCATGTGCCCCCTGCCAGAAACCAAAAAATTTCCAGAAATGCAAATCGACCCTCTCTCAAAACTGGGGTGTTACACGTGCAAAGGATTACTGGTAGAAACTTCTTTCTCCTTGCATGACATGTTAGATTCATCAAAAGTAACATGAATAGATGCTTCAATTTTTAAAGATGATTTATTGAATACCCTATAAGCTTTGCTTACTTGGGAATATCCTAAAAAAATTCCCTCTTCAACCTTAGCTTCAAACATTCTAATGTTTTTATTGTTGTTATTATGTATATTGTATATACAACCAAATACTCTAAAATAGTTGATTTTAGGTTTCTTCCCTTTAAGTAATTCATAGGGAGTCCTATTATTCAGTTTATATATCAGGCTCCTATTCAGGACATACTTTGCTGTGCTTACAGCCTCTGCCCAAAAGTTTAGTGGCATGTAAGCATCTGCAAGTAATGTGCCTGCAGCTTCAATTAGGGTCATATTTTTCCTTTCAGCTACCCCATATTGTTGGGGATTTCTAGGAGCTGAGAAGCAGTGCCTGATACCTTCCTTCTCACAGAACTCATGCATAAGAAGATACTCAAACTCTATACCATGATCACTTCTGATCAATGCAACATGAGTAGAGTACTCAATCTGTATGATCCTGAGAAAATCTGTAAGAACTTTAAAAGTATCTGACTTAGATCTCAAAATGGACACCCAAGTGAACCTTGAGAAGTCATCTACAATAACTAAGGTGTATTATTTCCCTCCTAGGCTTTGTACAACAATGAGTCCAAAAAGATCCATGTGTAGCAAATAAAAAATCCTAGGTGAATCACTTTTATTTACTGATTTAAAACTAGATTTAGTTTGTTTGCCTAGTTGATAAGCCCTGCAAAGACCTTCCTTCTTGTAGGGGCCAGAAGGTAAACCACTCACAGGGTTGTCTTTTGATAGCCTAACAATGTTCTTCATGTTAACATGACCTAGCCTTTTATGTCATAATTCATTCCGAGTACTAGCTATGTTGAGTAGGCAGATATCTGAATTGGCAGAATAGAAATTAACTAAGTAGATGTCGCCTTGTATATTTCCAATTAAAACAATTTGTTTTTCTTTATTAGAGATAGTGCAAGAGGTTGAGATAAAGTGTACCTGATAACCTTCATCACATTATTTACTTATAGAGATGAGGTTATGTTTGAGTCCTCTGACATTTGTCACTTTCTTGAAGGTGACAGCTCCAATTTTCACATCTCCATATCCTTCTGACTGGCCACACTTTGAATCACCAAAGATTACCTTTGCCCCAGCTTGGACTTGTAGTTGATTAAATTGTCGTTGCTGCCAGTCATGTGTTTGGAGCATCCACTATCCAGGTACTAGGTTTGATTAATTACTGGATAGCCCTTTTCCTGCAGTAAAAACAGTTAGTTGTTCTTGACCCAGGTTACCTTGGGTTCTTTAAATTGCTGGTAAAAGAAGCTAGATATCACAAAAAACTCTGGTTGAGATTTGTATCCTAGTGGGTGATATCTTCTAGGTGGAATTATCTAATCAGCTAATGGATTAAATGGTTTCCTAGGTTTATTAGAGTTGCTATTACAATTATAATTTTTGTTAAGTCTTTCTGTGTTCGACGAATTGTTGTGAGTTCGTCGACCAGAGTTCAACGAATTGGGATGAGATCGTCGATCTCTGCCCAGAGAACGAACATGTTCATTTTCTGTGCCCCACGTTCGTCGATCTCTGCTCGACGAACCATACAAAGTTCGTCGATCGCAGTTAGATGAACAATTATAGTTTAAGTTTGCGTTCAGAGTTCGTCGACTAGAGTTCGACGAACTGGCCACATTTCGTCGATCTGAGTTTGACGAAATCTGCTTAACTTTATTTTTACTTGTTTTCTGGTTTTTGTTATTTTGATGTTTAAGGTTTGACATTTCTTCTGTGATTTGTTTATTAGTTATTATCTCTTTGCCTTTAGCAGAAACAAACTTGATAGGGGTTGACAAAATATTTTTCTTGAGAATGGGGGGCAAACTTGATGAAGCACCGAAGCCCATCTTGTCATTTAGTCTGGCATTTATAGTGCTTGTGATGTCCATCAGCTTGAGGCGTCTCCCATTGAGAGATTCCTCAAGTTGTTTAGCCTCACATAGTTCAGTTTTTAAAGAGTTAATCTGTTCATTTGCTAGATTTAATTCTTCCTTTAACTTAGTGTTTGCAGATGTCAGGATCTCTTGACTAGCTAGTTTCTCCCTAAGTGCTTTGATTTCTTTTTCAGAGTTTATTAGGTCAATGCACATTGTTTTAAATTCAGTTCTAAAAGAATTAGAACTATAATCAAAGGAAAAAGTACCTGGTCTTCTTCATATTCTGAAGCTTCTTCATTATCAGACTCTTCTTCATCTGATTGGCTCCTGGAAGCAGCAATGTCCATAAGGCAAACTTCCTTGGCCCTTGCTTGTTATTTTTCTTCACTGGAGCTGGAGGATGAGGATTCATCTTCTGTTTCACTCCATCTTTCTACTACAAAGCCTTTCTCCTTCTTCTTGTATCTGCTGGAGGAAGGTTTTGAGCTGTGTTGTCTTCTGCAATCCTTCTCTCTTCTCATATCCTTCTTTTGATTTTCTGGAAACTCTGAGATGAAGTGTTCAGATTTCCTGCAATCAAAGCAGACCACTTCTTTAGGTGGATTTTATCGTACCTTGGCTTGTCATCCATCCTGGATGACTTTCTTCTGCAATCTTTCCTTGCCAGCTTGTAAAATATTTTGGCAAGTTGACCCATCAACTCTTCATTTATTGTTGGTGCTTCTGTCCTCTCAGCAGTCTTGAATGCAACGATGTTCTCCTTCCTTGCTGGTGGAGGTGTTCTTTGCTCAGCTGCTTCTCTGAATTTGATAAGCTACTCATAGGACTTTAGATTTCCCAAAAGTGATTCAGTGGAAATCTCATTCAGGCTTGAATGAAATATCATTTATTGTTGGTGCTTCTGTCTCCTCAGCAGCCTTGAATGCAATGATGTGCTCCTTCCTTGCTGGTGGAGGTGTTCTTTGCTCAGTTGCTTCTCTGGATTTGATAAGCTACTCATAAGAGTTTAGCTTTCCCAAAAGTGATTCATTGGAAATCTCATTCAGGCTCCTGGCCTCCTTGATGGGCCAGATCCTTGAAACCCATGAGCTTGGGAAGAACATAAGGATTTTATCATTCACCTCTGTGAGGGTGATGTCCTTATCCAAGGTGTTCAGCTCATTGATGATTGAGCTCAACTTATTGTACATGTCTGCTACTGATTCAGATTCCTCCTTTTTCAAATTCTCATATTGGGATATGATATTGGATCTCCTATCCTTTCTTTCATCAACAGATCCAGCCACCATTTGATTGAAGGAATCCTAGATAGCTTTGGCTGATGTGCATTCAACCACTTTTTGAAAAATAACATCTGACATTGTTTGGGCCAGAATATTCATGGCTTTGGCATTAACAATTTTTGCCTTCTTCTGAGCCTCAGTCCACTTAGGTGGTGGAACTGCATTGTTGCTTGATGTTGCTGTAGAGGTGGAGGCAGGTGGTTGAGGAGGACCTGTCACAATGGAATTAAAAATATCCTCATCAATATAGTTCATATATAACTTGATTCTTGCCTTCTAGATGACAAACCTATTTAGGTTGCAAACTGGAGGTCTGGTGCTTGCATAGTCTTTATTATATGCCATGTTGTGTGTATAATCCTAGTAAAACAAATATTAGATCTAACTCAGGATCTTTGGTTCAAGAGTTAGCTTGTACAACCAAAGGAACTTTCCTCTAATACCAATTGAAAGTGAGGGGTTAGATCTGGAATACTCTAGAGGGGGGGGGGGGGGGTGAATAGAGTATTTAGGTTTTTATATAATTTTTTAACTACTTCAATCTAGTCCTAATGCTATAGGAATAAAATTAAAGCACAAACACAACAATCCTAACTATCACACCCACACCAAGAAAGAAAAGAAAAGAGCAACCATACAAGATAAGAAATTTATAGTGGTTCCCCAACCTGGGTACATTCACTCTTCTACCACCCTGATAGGAATCCACTCAGATTTTTAATCAGGTGCCTGACACCAATGAGCTTTTGATCAGGTGCTCAAAATCCAAATCACAAGTCTTTTGGTCAGGTGACTTACAACCAGGAATAACTTTTGAAGGGAGTTAAGAACCCTTTTTACAATGGGGGTGAGAGATTTATTTTGTCTTCTCTTTCTCAATGTACAACTGAGAAGACTTATATGGATTTGATGTTAGCAAAGGGCTCCCCCTGAGATATTGAATGTTTCAGGAAGATGGAGCTTTGCTTCAGGGTGATAGACCTTCAGTCTTTCAGCTTTGACCAGACAAAGTGCAGGAACTTCTTGATAAATAAAGGGTTTGTTGTCCTTTGAAGTGTCCTGGAGTATAGAAGGAAGAAGACTCTTGATTTTGATTTGATGTTCTTCTTCTTCAGATTACTGATATTCTTCTTGTCTAGATCTTGTATTTCAGTATCAGCTTTCTATCTCTTTTTTTTCTCAGAGTGTTGTCGAGAGAGAGAGCAGCAAAACATTCTTGATTCCTGATTCACAAAAAAACTGTTTGTCTATTTCTTAGGGAGAAGAAGATGGAAAATCCCTTTTTGTATATTCCATATTATCTTCCTTTTGAAATTTGAAATTCTTCTGCATTCAATGCTGATGGCCTGGAGAATGTTTTGTATTAATTAGGTTTCCTGAACTGTCCCATGGAAAAACGGCAAGCAATAATCCTGTAGAAGACCATAATTAATGCTCCGTCTAACGGTAATATTCAGAGAATATTTTAGCATTAATTACTCAGGAATTATTAGAGTAGGAAAGGGACAGAAGGATGGAAATAACCAAGTTTTGATTCGTCGAATAGAGAACAAAAATTGTCGAGCTGAGTCCACAGTTTGTCGAGCTGAGGAGTTGTGTTCGTCAACCAGATGGCTACTGTTCGTCGAGCTGAGTTCCAAGATCGTCGAGATGAGAACATATAACTCCATTCTCTAGAACCTTGCCTTTTCTGCACATCAAGATTGTCGAGCTGAGAATTTGGCTTCGTCGACCACAGTTTAGTGAAGTGTTTTTGGACTTAGATATTTCTGGAATGAAATGCTGAAGTAGAGTATCCAGAAATCGTCGACCTGAGAACTGGGTTCGTCGACCTGAGAACTTTTAACTGCTAGACAAGTCTTGCTAATGTGGTCTAAGTTCGTCGAGCTGAGTCCACATTTCTTCTTTAACTTCTTGACACAGCTTCTGTGTAATGTGTCGACATAAGTCCTGTGTGTCAACACAATTGCTTCTTGTCTCGACATAGTTGTTGTTTTGACAAAAATTTGGAGTGTGGACACAAGTCCTGTGTGTCAACACAATTGTTATAGACAGATGTTCTGTGTGTCGACACAAGTCCTGTTTGTCGACTCAATCTAGCTTGTGGTGTCGACACAGTTGATTTCGACAGATATTCTGTGTATCGACACAAGTCCTATGTGTCGACACATTCTGGCTTCTGGTGTCGACACAGCTAATGTCGACAAATGTTCTGTGTGTCGACACAAGTCCTGTGTGTCGACACAAGTCCTGTGTGTCGACACAATCTGGCTTCTGGTGTCGACACAGTTGATGTCGACAGATGTCCTGTGTTTTGACACAAGTCCGGTGTGTCGACACAATCTTGCTTCTGGTGTCAACACAGCCTTTCCCAAGTGTCGACACAATTGCTTGATGATTGAGCTCAACCTATTGTACATGTCTGTTACTGATTCAGCTTCCTCCTTTTTGAAATTCTCATATTGGGATATGATATTGGATCTCCTATCCTTTGTTTCATCAGCAGATCGAGCCACCATTTGATTGAGGGAATCCTAGATAGCTTTGGATGATGTGCATTCAGCCACTTTTTGAAAAATGTCATCTGACATTGTTTGGGCCAGAATATTCATGGTCTTGGCATCAGCAATATTTGTCTTCTTCTTAGCCTCAGTCCACTCAGGTGGTGGAACTGCATTGTTGCTTGATGTTGCTGTAGAGGTGGAGGCAGGTGGTTGAGGAGGACCTGTCAAAATGGAATTAAAAATATCCTCATCAATAGAGTTCATATATAGCTTGATTCTTGCCTTCCAGATGACAAACCTATTTAGGTTGCAAACAGGAGGTCTGGTGCTTGCATAGTCTTTGTTCTGTGCCATGCTGTGTGTATAATCCTAGTAAAATAAATATTAGATCTAACTCAGGATCTTTGGTTCAAGGATTAGCTTGTACAACCAAAGGAACCTTCCTCTGATACTAATTGAAAGTGAGGGGTTAGATCTGGAATACTCTAGAGGGGGGGGGGGGGGTGAATAGAGTATTTAAGTTTTTATAAAATTTTCTAACTACATCAATGTAGTCCTAGTGCTGTAGGAATAAAATTAAACCACAAACACAACAATCCTAACTATCACAACCACAGCAAGAAACAAAAGAAAAGAGCAAACAGACAACACAAGAAATTTATAGTGGTTCCCCAACCTAGGTACATTCACTCTTCTACCACCCTTGTAGGAATCCACTCAGATTTTTGATCAGGTGCCTGACATCAATGAGCTTTTGATCAGGTGCTCAAAATCCAAACCTCAAGTTTTTGGTCAGGTGACTTGCAACCAGGAATAACATTTGAAGGGAGTTAAGAACCCTTTTTATAGTGGGAGTGATAGATTTATTTTGTCTTCTCTTTCTCAATTTACAACGGAGAAGACTTATATGGATTTGATGTTAGCAAAGGGCTCCCCCTGAGATATTGAATGGTTCAGGAAGATGGAGCTTTGCTTCAGGGTGATAGGCCTTCAGTCTTTCAGCTTTGACCTAACAAAGTGCAGGAACTTCTTGATAGATAAAGAGTTTGTTGTCCTTTGAAGTGTCCTGGAGTATAGAAGGAAGAAGACTCTTGATTTTGATTTGATGTTCTTCTTCTTCAGATTACTAATATTCTTCTAGTCTAGATCTTGTATTTCTGTATCAGCTTTCTATCTCTTTTTTTTTCTCAGTGTTGTCGAGAGAGAGAAAGAGCAGCAGAAGATTCTTGATTCCTGATTCATAAAAAAACTGTTTGTCTGTTTCTTATGGAGAAGAAGATGGAAAATCCCTTTTTGTATATTCCATGTTATCTTTCTTTTGAAATTTGAAATTCTTCTGCATTCAATGCTGATGGCCTGGAGAATGTTTTGCATTAATTGAGTTTCCCCAACTGTCTCATGGAAAAATGGCAAGCAATAATCCTGGAGAAGACCATAATTACTGCTCCGTCTAACGGTAATATTCAGAGAATATTTTAGCATTAATTACTCGGAATTATTACAGTAGGAAAGGGACAGAAGGATGGAAATAACCACTTCTGGATTCGTCGAACATAGAACAGAAATCGTCGAGATGAGTCCACAGTTCGTCGAGCTGAGGAGTTGTGTTCGTCGACCAGATGGCTTCTGTTCATCGAGCTGAGTTCCATGATCGTCGAGCTGGGAACAGATAACTGCATTCTCTAGAACCTTGCCTTCTCTGCACATCAAGATCGTCGAGCTGAGAATTTGGCTTCGTCGAGCAGAGTTCAGTGAAGTGTTTTTGGACTTAGATATTTCTGGAATGAAATGCTGAAGTAGAGTATTCAGAAATCGTCGATCTGAGAACTGGGTTCGTCGACCTAAGAACTTTTAACTGCTAGACAATTCTTGCGAATGTGGTCTAAGTTCGTCGAGCTGAGTCCATAGTTCTTCTTTAACTTCTTGACACAACTTCTGTAGAATGTGTCGACATAAGTCCTGTGTGTCAACACAATTGCTTCTTGTCTCGACATAGTTGTTGTTTTGACAGAAATCTGGAGTGTGTAGACACAAGTCCGGTGTGTTAACACAATTATTGTGGACAGATGTTCTTTGTGTCGACACAAGTCCTGTTTGTCGACACAATCTAGCTTGTGGTGTCGACACAGGTGATGTCGACAGATGTTCTGTTTGTCGACACAAGTCCTGTCTGTCGACACAATCTGGCTTCTGGTGTCGACACAGCTGATGTCGATAAATGTTCTGTGTGTCGACACAAGTCCTGTGTGTCGACACAAGTCCCGTGTGTCGACATAATCTAGCTTCTAGTGTCGACACTGTTGATGTCGACAGCTGTTCTGTGCATCGACATAAGTCCGGTGTGTCGACACAATCTGGCTTCTGGTGTCGACACAGCCTTTACGAAGTGTCGACACAATTGCTTGAGTCTCTGGCAGTCTGTTAAAGGCTGGTCCATATGATGTTGATTCTAAGGACTTGGCCTAGACTCTAGGACACAACCATGACCCTGGCTAGACATGATCGGTCATATGATCCTAACTTAATGAACCTTGCCCACATCCAACCAGGGATCCAACATGTAGCCTTGTATTGAAGAATATCTTCCTACTGTTGTGAAGAAAGATCGTGATGAGATAACTCAGCTCTAGGTTTTGATACAGAGAAACTTTTCTTTGTCAAATTAATTAAAACAACTATATTTCTGTAGGATCCTTTTGGATCTGAGCTATAAGGCCTTCGTCCTAAGGTAGGGCAAACTTGCCTGAGCTATAAGAGAGTGTTACTCTCTGAGTGTAGGATCCAACTTGGATCTGAGGTAAGTGATCTTTTGATCACTAAGCTGTAGGGCTTTTGAGCATAAGGTAGGAGAGTCATTTTCTCTGAGTTGTAGGACACTTGTGCTTGAGCTGTACGATCCTTTGGATCTGAGGTAGGGCATTTTGGCCAGAGCTATATGAGAGTCATTCTCTCTGAGATAGGAGCAAGTTTGCTCTGAGGTAGGGCTGTCCTCACAGCCTGAGTGGTAGGGCCTTTGGCCTGAGGTAGATGATCTATTGATCACTAAGTTGTATGGCTTAGTGCTTGAGCTTTAAGTCTTGTAGGAGACTGAGAAATCCTGAGGGATCTGAGGTATAAGCTCTTTGAGTTGAGTTTTGGAGAAGTGCCTTGTCTAACTAAAAGTTAGAAAGGTGCGAGGAGACTGGATGTACCCATAATCTGGGGAACCACTTTAATTTTTGTGTGTGCTTTTCTGTGTTGCTTATTTATTGCAGGTTCTTGAAAGCTTATGACTGCTAACTCACCAATCCCTAAAGGATGAAAATTAAAGAAAGACACAAGATACCAACAAACCTATTCACCCCCCCCCCTCTAGGTTGCAAGCTAGAATGAAAACAATGACTTTTAAGTGGTATCAGGGGGAGGTTGCACAAAAAGAATTTAACAATCTGAGTGATCTCGAAGGGTAGCTACAACTCTGGTCTTATGGGTTCTGGAGAGAACCATTTGGAGCTTGGTTCCATGAAACTCGCCATCTGTAGAAAGGGGACTTTTGCAATCTGGATTGAGGGTCAGGCTATTTATGGAAGCCTATGGCCCTAGGATCTTTATGAATGTAAAGGAGGAACCCTTCATCCATATGAAGATCCCTATTCTGGATGCAAATGTCAAGAAACCCAAGAATAATTCATAAATGACCAAGTATGAGGTCATGTTGGCTGCCTAGGACAAGAGAGCCCAGAACATCATAGTCAGTGTTATTGATGATTTTACCTTTCGGAACTTGGTCTACTGCCAGAACTCCAAAGAGATGCGGGACACCATTGTGGTCTACATGGAGGGTGATGAACAAGTAAGAGATGATAGAAAGTCCATGCTTAAGTAGGAGTATAAGGCTTTCAGGCAATCCCTAAAAGAGAACATAGTTCCTTGTTATGAAAGATTTTTCAGGATTATTAATGAACTGAGGACCTTTGAGAGGGTCTTCAGTCATTGTGAAATAAATGATAAGTTCCTAAGATCTCTCACTATATATTGGGATACAAAGATCTGTGTCAAAAGAGAGGTGGACAAACTTGTTGAGACTCCTCCCCAAATATTATTTTGAAAGCTGCTCTCATATTAGATGTAGCTAGCTGCCAGAAAAGAGGAGGAGGCCACCAACAGATCCCAATCCAAAGAGAAGTCCTTGGAATTCAAGGCAGACAACATCAGGAAGAGTAAGGAGAGGATTCCTTCTCCTCGATGAAGACTAGCTGATTCAGACAGCTCAGAGTCATAAGCATCAAAATGAAGCATGTTAGATGAGGTCTTTGCTGCCTTCTCAAGTCATTTTCAAAAGTTGATGAAGAAGAAATAGTGGAAGAGCAGACCTTCCACCTCTTTTCATTATATAAGGAATCATTCTAAGGTTGTCTGGTATGATTCTAAATCTAGTAAATACAATTCCTCTAAAGTTGTATACTACTGTTGCAACAAACCAGAGCATATGATAGCTGACTGCCCAATGAAGAGGAAGGAAGATACTGAGAAGAAACAACACCAACATAAGGGAAAGAAGGAGAAGTCCTTTGTTGCCAAGAAAGAGAAGAGTTGGACAGACACATCTTCATTTGAGTCTGAAGAAGAAGAAGCCATTATTAGGCTAGTTGCTACTGCTGCTAAACAAGAAGCTGTAGCAGTAGATGAAGACTATCCTGCTGCCAGGATAGTTATTAGGGCCCCTATATCACACTCAAATAGTGATTCAGAGGTGGATGACGAGTATGAATAAGATGCCTATAACTACTATGGGCTGTTGGCAATGACTGATGAGGAATCCAGACAGGATCAACCTAGTCAAAATAAGATAAAATCACGGTCAAGCTCTTCTTCTGAGTCAGGATATGAGACTAGTCCCTATACAGAAGCTTCTTCATCTAGTGGTGACGATATTTCGGAATCATAACGGTATGTCAATCAATTGATTGACAGGTATGGTGAACGTTTAGACGCATTTAAGCGTGCAAGAAGTTGGCTAAAAAGCAAGATGTGGAGGTTGCCACTCTTTAGCTAGTTGCTGATCAGCTGACTGGAACAATAACTCTACTAGATTAGAAAGCAAGGGAAGTTAGCCAACTGAGAAACATCACTCTCATTAAGATTGACACCATCAAGTTCAAGAATAGTATCATAAGGGACCTTGAAGAGAGGCTAGGGAGGGAAAAATAATAGTGGCTAGATATTTTAAGCCAAGTACTGTGTTACCCTTGATAGACTCCTTATCCTCTCAAAAGGGTAAGAAGGGGTTGAGATTTAAGGGATGCACAAGTGTTTATCCTTCCAAAGGGACTGTCAAAGCTCTAGCTCCATCTCAGCCTCTTACTTCCACAACTCCCTATCATTTTAGGAAAGTTTAGTTGCCTTCAAACAGGTATGACCAAGAAAGCATCTTTGGTCACTCGATGAATGACAGATCCACTAGTGTGAACAAAAATGTTCACAGCCATGGTGGAAGGTACAACAAGGTGAGTTTCTTTAAGGCTGCACATGAAGAAATTAAAATGGCCCATCCTGTACATTTTGTCTTTGGTGCTTCAACCCCCACTCTCAAGAATGTGGCTACAGCAAAGGTTCAGAATCATGCAACAAAGACTCAGACCAAGGGTCAGTCATCCTACAAGCCTGGTTTGGCTGTGTATGATGCCATCAAGAGCATGCTTTCTGAAAAGAAACTTGCTACTGCTGGCACTCAGAGCAGGCCAAACAAGCTAGCTAGAAGACTTACCTTCAGTCAAATCATTGCTAAGAGTAATCTGAAAAAGGTTGTTGTTTCTCTTCCTACTATTCATCAAGTAGTTAACTAAGCTGCCAGGCCTGTACTGAAAAGAAGATACAATATTCATGAATGTTGGTGCTGTGGCAATGTGTGTCACTTTATTGTAGATTGTGGCATAATCCAAGCGTGCCAAGAGCAGCTGTTAGTCCACCAGTCAAGAATGCTGATGGTAGACAAGTTCTTTTTCAGACTAACAGGTCAAGTGACCAAGAGGTCATCCTGACAGTCACTAGTAGTGGAAATGTTTATTTTTAAAGCTTTCTTTGTCGAGATACAGACTCTCCTATTTGTCTAGTGGAAAATGAGAAAGTCTCATATTGTGTCAAATGACAAGGAAGACTAGTTAATTTAAATTACAAGACTATTGGCAAGATCTTTAGTCAAGAGCTAGTTAGGAATGGTCCTAATGTAAAGTGCACCAAGGAGGACATTTGCTCAGCATGCTAAAAGGGCAAGCTAACCAAATCCTCCTTCAAGGGCATTGGGACCAAAGACTCTATGAGGTGTTTGTACCGCTTGCACATGGACTTGTTTGGTCCAATGCCCTTTCATAGTCTTGGTATGAAAGTCTAAACCCTTCTGCTGGTTGATGAGTGCTATTATATAAGTCCTTTTTGCTATTATATTTGTAATCATGCCCACTATTATCTACCTCCATTCGTTATAATTGCACGAAAATAGTTAAGAACTTGAATTATCTTGAATAGAAGAGAACAATCTAAGTTTTCCTTCATTCGTTCTAATTGCATGAAAATAGTTATTTATTTATTTATTTATTAATATTCTTAATGCAGGTATTGCAAGTCCTTGGAACTAAAAGTCTTTGAGAAAGCAGAGGTGCTCAGGGATCCAAGACGACTGTGGGCCGGGATTTGGATTGGGCACCACATGGGTAGTGACACGCCCGTTTCACTACATGTGTCTTTATCGGAAACAATCAGACTTGGCGCCATGATAAACATACGGCCATGATACCAGCCGTGAAGAAAACACAGCTGTATTCCTAACTGTGTCAAATGACACGGCTCACGACCAGATCCGCCTTTCATTTCAAAAATGCCCAGACGCACTATTTACACTCTACACAGCCTATGACACGGCCGTGTTGGAACCCGTGTATGACATCTGTTTGTTTGAAGACTATAACAACATGCAAGAAGAATTAGAATGGACTTCTGGGTATTGAAGGACTTGGAGAACTCTGGAGCACGAAAGTGGAGCACTCAAGTAAGGGGGAATCGAAGGAGATAATCCGTATGGTTTTAATCTTCATGTATCTCTTTTAATCTTCCACTTTTCTTAGTGGAACTAATTTTATTTTATATTTTGCATGAGACTTGATCTTTGAAACGATTCAGTAATCATGTATGTTGATTATTATTTCGGATCCATGGTATTTTACTTGTATGTGTGGTTTAAAACGAAGAGATTAATCATAGTTTTGAAGTTATTATTTGTTTTATATGAATCACAAACTTCAATATTGAGAAATTGTGTTGGATCCCTAGTTGGATTTGGGCTAGGTACACTAAACTAGGATGTTTGACCCAACATGTATAGCCAGGGTCATGGTTGTATCCTAGAGTCTAGGCCCTGTCCTTAGAGTCAATACTACATGGACCAGCCATCAACAGACTGCAAAAGACTCAAGACTTAGAGAAATTTCAAAGACTCAGAAAATGAGTTCGACGTTCGTTGAACTCAGGTCGACGAAAGTGGTGCTCAACTCGACGAATTCAGAAAAAATTCTCTGAGATGCGCTCGACAAACTTGGTTCTCAGGTCGACGATCTCTGGACACTATACTTCAATATTCCAAGTCCAAAATTCCTTTCTCTGAACTCCAGTCGACGAGCTCAGTTCTTAGGTCGACGATTTCTGGGTATTCTACTTCAACATTTTATTGCAGAAACATCTAAATATTCTAAGTCCAGAATCATACTCCAGTCGACGAATTCATCTTCTCAGCTCGACAAACTTAGATCACATTCATGGCAAGCTTTATCAAGTAACAGTTACAAGTTATCAGCTCGACGAACTTAGTTCTCAGGTCGATGATTTCTGGACACTTTACTTCAGCATTCTAAAGTTAAAGAAACATTTCTCTGAACTTCAGTCGATGAAGCTAGAATCTCAGCTCGATGATACTGATGCACAGAATTAGCATGGTTCTAGAGAAAGCAGTTAACCATTCTCAAGTCGACGATCTTGGATCTCAGCTCGACGAACAAAGATTATCTGGTCGATGAACATAATTTCTCAGCTCGACGAACTTTGGACCCAGGTCGACGAATTCTGTTTTATGCTCAACGATTTCTGTGAAGTTCCAGACCTGGATATTTTCCTCCCTTTGTCCTTAATTTATTACAATAATTCCTGAGTAATCAATTATAAATATTCTCTGAATATTACCGTTATACGTGACATTGATTATGGACTTCATCAGGATTATTGCTTGTCATTTTTCAATGGGACAGTTGGGGAAATCAATCAATGCAAATATTCTCCAGGCCGTCAGCATTGAATGAAGGAAGGAATTCAAAATTCAGATGGAAGATTTCATGGAAAATATAAAAAGATTTTTCTTCCTTCTTCCACAGACAGTCAATAGGAATTTTCTTCTTCCTTCTCGACGGAACATAGAGAATAATATACAAAGGGCAATAACACAGTAAAGATACAAGAAGACCTAACCCTTGACCAGAAAAATTACAGCAAGCTGAAGAAGAAGAACATACATCCAAATCAAGATTCTTCTTCCTTCTTCATCTCAGGATTCTTCATAGGACAACAAACACTCTATCTGTCGAGAAGCTCCTTGATACCTGCTGGTTAAGGTTGAAATATTGAAGGCCTACTCACCCTGCAGCAAGTCTCAAATCTTCCTAAGTTTAAAATCTCAGGGGGACCTTTTACTAACTCCATATATCCACTAAGTCTTCTCAGTTGTATTTGAGAAAGAGAAGACACCATCACTCTCTCATCCCCCGCTGTAAAAAGAGTTCTTTAACTCCCTTAAAACGTTATTCTTGGTTGCAAGTCTCATGATCAAAAGACTTGGGGTTGGTTTTTGAGAACATGATCAAAATCTCATTGGTGGCAGTCACCTGATCAAAAACCTTAGTGGATTCCTACCAGGGTGGTAGAAGAGTGGATGTAACCAGGTTGGGGAACCACTATAAAATTCTTGTGTTGTCTGGTTGCACTTTTTCTTTTGTTCTTGTTGTTGCTATATTACTTAGGTTTGTTGTGTTAATTCTAGTTAGTTTGACATTTGCAGTACCTAGGGTAGTTTAGGTTACCTTAGGATTGCTCTTTAAATTAATGCATAGTTTTGGTATCAAATAGCTTCCCAATTTTAACCCTTTAATTTACAGCAAAAAGATGTTATAGATTTTAAGTTTTAAAGATACTCTATTCACCCCCCCCCCTCTAGAGTATATCAGGTGTAACCCCTAACTTTCAATTGGTATTATAGCCTGGTTCCTTTGGTTGTACAAGCTAACCCTTGAACCAAAAGATCCTGAGTTAGATCTGAATCTTATTTCTATTAGATTTATATTCACAGCATGACACAGAACAAAGATTATGCAAGCACCAGACCTCCAGTATGCAACTTAAATAAGTTTGCCATCTGGAAGGTAAGAATCAAATTATATATGAATTCAATTGATGAGAACATCTACAATTCCATTTTGACAGGTCCTCCTCAACCATCTACATCTACAGCAACTTCTAGCACACATGCATTTCCACCACCAGAGTGGACTGATGCCCAAAAGAAAGCCAAGGTTGCTGATGCTAAGGCCATAAACATTCTGGCCCAAAATAATGTCCCATGACATATTCTAGAAAGTGGCTGAATGCACATCAGCTAAGGCCATTTGGGACTCTCTCAACCAAATGGTAACTGGATCAGCTGATGAGAGGAAAGATAGAAGATCAAATCTCATATCCCAATATGAGAACTTCAAGAAGGAGGAAGCATAATCTATTGCAGATATGTACAACAGGCTAAGCTCAATCATCAATGAGCTGAAGACCTTGGATAAGGACATCACCCTCACTGAGGTGAATGACAAAATCCTTATGTGCTTCCCAAGCTCATGGGATTCATGGATCGGGCCAATGAAGGTGGCCAGAACCTTAAATGAGATTTCCACTGAATCTCTTTTGGGAAAGCTCAAGTCCTGTGAGCAGCTCATTAAGTCCAAAGAAGCAGCTGAACAAAGGACTCCTCAACCAGCAAGGAAGGAGCACAACCTGGCATTCAAGGCTGTTGATGAATTTGAAGCCTCAATAGTCAATAAAGAGTTGATGAGTCTCTTTGCCAAGAGATTTTATAAAATGGCAAGGAAAGATTTCCGAAGAAAGTCATCCAGGCAGGATTACATGCAAGCCAAGGTATGACAAAACCCCTACTAAAGAGGTAGTTTGTTTTGGCTGCAGGAAACCTGGACACTTCATCTCAGAGTATCCAGAGAATCAAAAGAAAGAAAGAAGAAGAGAGAAGGATTCAAGAAGACAGCAAAGCAGCATGCCATCCTCCATCAAATATAAAAAGAAGGAGAAATGCTTTGTAGCTGAATCCAGGAGTGAAACTAAAGATGAATCCACATCCTCCAGCTCCAGTGAAGAAGAAGAAGAGGCAATGGCCAAAGAAGTCTGCCTCATAGCCATTGATGCCTCAAGAAGTCAATCAGATGAAGAGGAAGAATCTGAAATTGAAGAGGCTTCAGAAATAGAAGCTGATCCGGTACTTTTATCTTTTGACTATAATTTTGATGCTTTCAAATTTGAATTTAAAACCATGTGTATTGATTTAATAAACTCTAAAAAGGAAATCAAAACATTTAGTGAAAGACTAGATAATCAAGAAAATATAATTTCTGAAAACACTAGGTTAAAAGATGAACTAAATCTAGCTAATGAACAAAACACTTCCGTGAAAACACAGCTATGTGATGCCAAACAACTTGAGGAATCTCTCAATGTGAGAAGCCTTAAGCTGATGGACATCACAAGCACAGTAAATGACAGACTGAATGGCAAAATAGGCTTGGGTGCATCATCAAGTTTGCCCCCCATTCTTAAGAAGAATATATTATTGACCCCATCAGATTTGTTACAGCTAAGAGTAAAGAAATAATGAACAACAACCAAACCATAGAAGAAGTAACTAATTTTAAAAATCATAATATCAGAAAATAGAGAACCATAGATAAAAACAAAGTTCATCAGTTTTCGTCGAAATCAGATCGACGTAATGTGGCCAGTTCGTCGAACTCAAGTCGATGAACGGTGAACGCAAATGGATATAATAATCATTTGTCTTACTGCGATCGACGAACTGTGTATGGTTCGTGGAGCAGAGATCGACAAACTTGGGGCATAAAAAATGAGTATGTTCATTCTCTAAGCAGAGATCGACGATCTCATCCTGTTTCGTCGAACTCTAGTCGACGAACTCACAACATTTCGTCGAACCCAGAAATACTTAATAAAAGTCATAATTATAACAACAACTTTAATAAATCTAGGAAACCTTTTAATCCAGTGGCTGATTGGACAATTCCTCCTAGAAGATATCACCCCTTAGGCTATAAATCACAACCTGAATTTTTTGTGATATCAAGCTTTTCCTATCAGCAAAACAAAGGACCCAAGGTAACCTGGGTCAAGAAAAACTAATTATTTTCTTTGGAGGAAAAGAACTGTCCAGCTGTTAACCAAAAATGGTATCTAGATAGTGGATGCTCCAAACACAAGACTGGCAGCAAGGACAAATTAAGTAACTACAAGTCCAAGCTGGGACCAAAGGTTATCTTTGGTGATTCAAATTAGGGCCAGTCAGATGGCTTTGGAGAAGTAAAGATTGGACTAGTCACCTTCGAGAAAGTGATATATGTAAGTGGACTCAAGCATAACCTCATCTCTATAAGATAACTATGTGATGAAGGTTATCGGGTACACTTCAACTCAAAATCCTGTATTATTTCTAATAAAGAAAAACAAAAAGTTTTAATTGGAAATAAACAAGGAAACATATACTTTGTTGATTTTCATTCTACACCTTCAGACATTTGTCTACTTAATTTTGTTAGCAATCAAAATGAATTATGGCATAAGAGGCTTACCTTCTGGTCCCTACAAGAAGGAAGGCCTTTGCAGGGCTTGTCAACTAGGCAAGCAAACTAAATCTAGTTTTAAATCAGTTAATAAAAGTGATTCACCTAGAATTTTGTACTTGCTATACATGGACCTATTTGGACCTATTGTTGTACAAAGCCTAGGAGGGAAATCCTATACTACAGTAATTGTAGATGACTTCTCAAGATTCACTTGGGTGTTCTTTCTGAGATCTAAGTCAGATACATTCAATGTTCTTACAGATTTTCTCAGGATTGAAAGTGGGGATAAGATCTACCTTAACTCTAGAGGGGGGGTGAATAGAGTTTATTAAAATAATTTTCAATTTAAAAACTATTTTGCAGTGGAAGACCTAATTTAAATATATGTGTAAGATGCTTGCAGTAAATAAAAATTATGAGAGCAAGAAAAAAAAACACAGCACACAGCAAATAAAATATAGTAACCAGAAGATACAAGGAGCTATAATGGTTCCCCAAACAAACTCGGTACGTCCACGCTTCTACCATCCTTGGTAGGAATCCACTGCAGGATGAGTTGATCAGGTGTCTTGGGCACCAATGAGCTTTTGATAAGGTGCTCAAAAACCAAACCAGAGTTTTTGATCAGGTGTCTTGCCACCACTGAGTTTTGACAAGGTCTCTGAAACCAGCACAAAACTTTTGAAGTGAGTTTTGAGAAACCCTTTTACAGCAGAAAAAGAAGGAGGTGAGATGTTCTTCTCTGTCAACAATCAGAGAGAAGATTAGTGGATGATGTTGTCAAAGCTCCCCCTGAGATCTGGAAGTTGTTCAGGAAAAGAAGCTTTACACTATGGTGATAGGCCTTCAGTAGATGAGATCTCCAACAAAGAATAATTTCAGTAGTTGCTGAAATGTGTAGAGTCTGGAGTCTTGATGGATGAAGCCTTTGAACACTTGAGTCAAAAGAGATCTAGAAAATCTTCTGTATGTTGATCTCCTTCAGTGATGTGTGTTCTGAAAAAATAATTATGTCTGTGTGTGTCTGTGACTATTTGTAATTGTTAGGAGAAGCAGAAGTGTGTCTTGTTAGAAGTAGCCGAAAGATATCCTCTCTTTTTCTTTTTCTTAGATCTGAATTGATTGAATTTGATTCTCTGTCTCCAAGATAGCCGTTAGCCACTCATTAATGACTTCCTCAAATGAATTTTGTCTCTGGAGGAAAGTCCTAGAAAACATTCCTTTAAAATTCCCTTAAAACTTGCTCCAAATTTATTGAAACGGCTACAAGATCCTTGGAATAAATGCTGGGAATAAATGAGATAGAATTCCATAACTGTCTGAATTTGAATCTTGAGAATCGTCGATCTCTCTAGAAAATCATCGACCTGAGCTCAACTATCGTCGACCTGAACTCAGAGACTGGAACTGGACTGGAAACTGAAATCGTCGATCTGAGCTTAACTATCGTCGACCTAAGCTCAGAGATTGGAAAAACAGCTAGAGACAGAAACGTCGATCTGAGCTCGAAGATCGTCGAACGGAGTTCGACGACTTCGTTGAACTGAGCTCAGAGATCGTCGAACTGAGTTCGACGATTCGTCGATCTGAGCTCGACGAAAATGACTTAGTCTCCTGAAATTGAATATCTGATCTGAGGGTCTTGGGGGCAGCTTTCAAGCCTAATATCTAACCCTTAGAATCGATCTAATTGACCTTAAAAACTATACAAGGAGGTCAAAACATTTTTCCTAAGGACATAGTGACACTTGCCCAAATCAGTAATAGGGTGTTCCAACAATCTCCCCTATTTGGGTTAGGATTACTATTTACATGACATAGGAAATAAAATAATACAATGCAGATATGAAATCAAAAACAACATTGCAGAAACACAAATAGAATCACATCATAAATTCAGAATAGATAACATTGTCAGCATACAGAATCATTCCTTTTCCTTGCCCTTTTTGAGAACTATTTCTCTGTTAGGGTTAAGAGCTTCTTTCTTAGATCTTTGTCATCATCTGCACCTAGAAAAGTTTGAAGTTTTGCCCTGGGGACTACAGCTTCTGGGTGCAGCTTCATATAACTTTCTGAGTCAAAGAATTTACTGGAGGAATATCTTTCAAGTTCTTTCTTTCTCTGTTCTGATAGAGTGGTGAATTGTGATGTATCTCTTCCTTGTTCTCTTGCCTTCTTAATTTGATCTAGAACAGCCAACTCTTTCATTCTTGCTGTCCAGGAGTTAGTATTATTCTCTGGGTCTTCAAATGGAACAGGAGGTTCATATCTGTTTGAAGAATCATCAGGAGTAGCTCTGGAAGAAACTGGATCTCTTAACTTATAAGGGAAAGGACCAGATGTGGTGTCAATGGGACCTTGTCCTTACTTATGATAAGGATGCAGCCTAGAATATCCTTTAGAATAAACTTTGAAATCTCTTTGATTTCCCCTATACTGTCCTCTTCTGGACTGGTAGCCTCTTGATTGATATTCTCTTGATTGAGATCTTCCTTGAAATTGAGAGATGCTTTGACTCATAGCAGCAGATGACTGAAAATCAGAACTTCCACCAGTACCTGCATCTGGTGAAGGAGGAGGAGGAGGAGGATGATTGAAGTGAGATGATCCTTTATCATATTTCCTCTTTTTTTTCATTGCCTTAAGTTGATTCCTGGAGAACTGCATCCATGGTTCTATAATTGGACAATTATGCAAAATATAGTATGAAATATCATTTGTATCTTTAATTTTCTCCTGGGGAACTCTCTTTAGGGCCTTGCTTCTAGCTTTCCTCTTCCTTATAATGGTTGCAGAGGAATCATCAGAATCAGTTCTAAATTGATCACTATCTGAGCTCTGAGGATTGTCATATAGTTCATCAAGGCTTTTGATGGAATCTCTTTGTTGTTGGGATGGAACAGAAGAAATAACAGCAGCAGCAACAGCAGTAACAAAAATAGCAGAAACTAATGTAACAGATTCAGAAATAATAACAAAAACAGCAGGCTCAGAGTCATTAGCCTCTGTCATAAGCATATCATTAGAAACTAAAAAGGCATCATCAGCAGAAATAGGAACAACAGAAACTGAAGGAGCACTCTCCACAACCTTGAAAGAATTTATAAAAGAAGATATTATGCTGGGCTCACAGCTAGAAATAGGCACAATGGCTTTAGTAAGATCTTCAGTTTTCTGAACTGGAAGGCAGCTGAAGTAAGCAGTATCAAAGTCTGACAGCAGTGACCTGAGGTCAACTGTTATAACTGGAACTGGAGCTGGAACTAGAATCTCTGAAGCAGGCAATCTCTCTACTTCATATGGCATCTCCCCCTGCCTAGATTCAGTAGTTACTGGATCAAGGCACCCAACAGAAGGGATTGCCTGAGGAGGATATAAGGAGGAAAGCCTATCAGATAACACCTGAACTGATTTCAAAAGTGGAGCCAGGGAGGTCTCCAGCAGGAGTGATAGCCTTGGAGCTAACAACTCATAGAGCTTATCTTCTATGGATGATAGATCTACTTGCTCAAGTGGTGCTTGAGTAGAGGTAGTGATGAGAGTGGCAGAGATGGATGGAGAAGGAGCTATAGATGTGGTTGGAGATGGTGTGAATGTGGATGGTAGAAGTGATGGTTGAGGTATAGGAATGGTGGAGATGGAAGTTAATGGAATGGAGATAGATGGACTGAAGGATGGTTGAGCAAGGATTTCTTGTAGTAGTTGCTGATATGATGTAGAGGAAGATGGTGGCTCAAGGGGTGAGGAGGGAGAATCATCCATATAGGAATCATCTAGGAGAGTGAAGGATGGGATGTTGAGCAATGAAAGATCTTCAGTGGATGTTGGTGTTTGTGAAGGAATTGAGTTTGGAGATGGAATGGATATGGTGGATGAAATTTAGATGGTTATGGTGGATGGGATAATTGTTGAGGGAACAGTAGGTGGGGAAGGTGGAGATGAGAAGGTAGGCAGTTCTTCTAATGGGGCAGTTGCCTGAGGGGAAGTGACTGGATCAGTCCTGGTGACTGAAGAGGAGATGACTGCAGAGGTTCTGCTTGGCTTTGCAATTTGCCTATCCCATTTGCGAAATAGGGCACAGGTTAACCTCTTATAGGCATTGATATGCATCCCATTTGAAACAAATAGCTCAGGGCATCTGCTATGAAGAAATAGCCCTAGAATCCTCCCAAAATTCACAAAGTTCTTATTCACTTTCTTCTTAATTAGGTCAAAAAAAATTTCTCCCCAATTCAACTGTTTCTTATCCATCAAAGCACCCATTAAACAGAATTGATACCTATAGATGGTATCATGGGCAGAATGTTTTGCTAATAGGACCTTGCCAACAACATCTGCTAGAAACCTATATTTCATTAACAGATTTTTCTTAAGCAGCTTGTTAGGGTTTGTTGCTTAATGACCCATCCTGTCAAGCATACTTGCAAACTCTTCTCCAAACAACTCAAGAGAATCTTGACTAGTACTTAATTGGAAAACTTCTGTTAATATAGCAGCAGTAAGAGATACCTGATTGCCTGATATAGTTCCAATCACTGTATTTTGGTATTGAGTGTGAGCAGTATACACCCATTCCTTGATTTCATCTGCAGCCAGTTTTATCCTTGTGGTCATGATCTGTACTAGCTGTTGATCTTTAAATAAATCCAGAATATCCTTGAAAATCTGATCACTGTTTTCAAACGAGTCCATATCAATGTCGAATCCAGTGTCAAATTTCATTGCTGCCAAAACTGCAACAGAAACGACCATTTTTATCTGCAAAAATGAACAAACACAAGACCAAGTGTAGAAAAGTTTGGAGGGAAAGGGAAAACTCTGCAGAGAGTATGAAAGCGCAAAGGGAGAACGACGGCCGAAAAATGAATTTTATATTAGGGTTCGACGCAGAAAAGGAAAGATCATTGAACTCCGTTCGACGATCTAGGCTTCTAAAGGAATCTGAATGATTTTCAACATCGTCGATCTCCATTCGACGATATTGGAGAGCGTCGAGCTCTGTTCGACGATCATTGACCGGAAGAAGATAGCTTAGCACTATCTGGAAAGTTCTGAACTCCGGTCGACAATTTCTAAGAACGTCGATCTCCGTTCTATGATCTTTGGGGAAAACGTCGAGCACAGTTCAGAGACCAGAAAGAACCTATAGACACTAGAAAAAATCAGATTGTTTGTCTAGTCTTGGTCAATTTTAGAGTTTTAAAATCTTGGGTCTTATTTTAAACTTCCTCCATCTAACATTCCTAACTGATTTAGGAAGAATGTGTGTTTCTTTTCATCCAATGGTTTGGTGAAAATATCTCCCCTTTGCAAGTCAGTTGGGATATATTGAAGTTCAATTTTATTTTTCTCAACATTGTCCCTTAAAAAGTGATGCCTAATTTCTATATGTTTTATCCTACTATGGAGGACTGGATTTTGTGCTATAGAAATAACACTAGTGTTATCACAGAAAATTTTTGACTTCTCTAAGTTGTAGCCATAGTCTTGGAGATGATTCTGAATCCACAAGATCTGTGAGCAACAACTACCTGCTGCCATATATTCAGCTTCAGCAATTGATGTGAACAGAGATGTTTATTTCTTGCAAAAGCAGGAGACAAGTCTGTCACCAAGAAACTGACAACTTACACTGCTACCTTTCCTGTCTATCCTGCATCCAGCATAATCAACATCTGAAAATCTAGTTAAGTCAAATGCTGAGTCTTTTGGATACCAGAGACCTAGATTTGGACAACTTTTCACATACCTAAGAATGCTTTTTACTAAGGTTAAGTGTGACTCTCTAGGGCTCACTTAGAATCTAGCACATATGCATGTAGCAAACATTATGTCAGGTATACTAGCTGTAAGGTACAATAAAGAGCCAATCATTGCTCTATATGTTGTATGATCAACAGGTTTCCATGTTCATCAACATCTAATACAGCATTAGTAGGCATAGGTGTTTTCATGCAAGATGCTTCAGACATACCAAATTTCTTAACCAGTTCTTTTGCATACTTGGTTTGAGAGATGAATATGCCTTTAACATGCTGTTTGACTTGCATTCCTAGAAAGAAGGAAAGCTTACCCATGCTACTCATTTCAAATTTAAAATGCATTAGGTTGGAAAACCTTTTGCACGGATTTGAATCAGTAGAACCAAAGATAATGTCATCTACATAGATTTGTACTAATAAGATATTGGACCTATGGGTTCTAATAAAAAGAGTTTGGTTTACTCTACCCCTTATAAAATCATTTTTTAGAAGAAAGCATGCTAGGGTCTCATACCATGCTCTAGGAGCTTGCTTTAGACCATATAATGTTTTATGCAATTTGAAAACATAATCAGGACGAGTTGGAGAAATAAAACCTGGGGGTTATCTAACATAGACTTCTTCCTTGATGTCTCCATTGAGAAAAACACTATTTACATCCATTTGATATATTTTGAATCCTTTGTGTGCTGCATAAGCTAAGAAGATTCTTATGGCCTCTAACCTTGCAACTGGTGCAAAGGTCTGGTCATAGTCTATCCCTTCTTCTTGAGAGTATCCTTGAGCAACTAGCATTGCCTTGTTCCTTACAATAACTCCTTGATCATCCAATTTATTTCTGAACACCCATTTTGTTCCAACAATGGAGTGATCATTTTGCCTTGGCACTAGTTCCCAAACTTTGTTCCTTTCAAATTAATGTAATTCCTCTTGCATTGCAATGATCCAGTGTGGATCTTGTTCTGCATCTTGAATGGATTGAGGCTCAATTTGAGAAAGAAAGCAGGTGTGCATTAGGTTTTGGTTGACCTAATTTCTAGTTTGCACACCAGCTGAGATGTCTTTAATCACTTGGGAGATTAGATAGTCTCTTGATGTTACTAAATCAAGAGGGGGTGTTGATTGTTCACCAACCTTTGTTGTTGTTTCCTCTTGTGGAACAACAGCTGGCCCTTCAAGAAGATTCTCTCCAAGATGTTGAATATCATCTTCATCTTCATTATTTTCATCCTTTTGTATAATATGTAACCTGTCCAAATTTTCAGCAAGAGAGTGTACCTGCAAAGATTCTTTGGTAGAAGCATTCTTCTCCTGTCAACACAGTTGTGTTGTCCTCTGATTTGATTTTGCATGAGGATTTGTTGAAAGTCACTTGGTAGCCTTCATCACACAATTGACTGATGCTGATTAATTTGTGCTTCAGTCCATCCACATAAGCTACTTTCTTGAATGTGACTGAGCAAATCTGGACTGCACCATATCCTTGGTTAGTCCAAAGTTTGAATCACCAAATATTACTTTGGGTCCAAGTTTGGCTTTGAAGGATGTGAGATTCTCCTTGTTTCCAGTCATGTGCTTTGAGCACCCACTATCCAGATACCATTGCAGGTTTGATGTTGGATAGGTCTTCACCTACACATAAAGCAACTTATTTGTTTTTGACCCAGTTTACCTTGGGCCTAGATTGATAACCTTTAAAATCTGAAATAAAAGATATCCCTGGTTGACTCTTATTGCCTTCAGGATGATATCTCCTGGGAGGTATTATCCATTAAGTATAAGGGTTAAACCTCTGAGATGTAGGACCTCTAGGATTGAAGTTTGATTTGCCTTTGAAAGATTTTTCAAAACTCCGAGCTCTGTTCGACGATCTCTGAGCTGAGTTCGACGATCTTGGGTCAGATCGTCGAGCTTCGTTCGAAGATCGACTATGCCAGAGTTCAGGGTTCAGAGATCATCGACCTGCGTTCAATAATTCAACCTGAGATCGTTGAGCTCCATTCGGCGATCGTCGAGCTCCGTTCGACGTTTTCTGTTGAACTGTTGATTTCTTAGGTAAATCAGAATTCTTCCTAGCCACCTCTACAACTCCCTTACCTTTATCTGAGATAAACTTGATATGGTTGTTAATACTATAGGTTGGCTGGATGAAACACTCAATCCCAGTGTACTATTGAATCTTGAGTTCACTGTGCTTGTGATGTCCATTAATTTGATACTTCTCCCATTGAGGGATTCTTCAAACTTCTTGGCCTCTAATAGTTCACTTTTCAGTGAGGCTATCTGCTCCCTACAACATTCCAACTCCTCAGAGAGTTTGATGTTATCTGATTTTAAGGTGCTTTGTTCAGATAGTTGATTTCTGAGAGAAATAATTTCTTTTTCAGATTTCAATAGATCTAAACAAAGTGCCTTAAATTCACATTTGAAGTCCTCTGAATTAAAATCAAATGAGTCTATTACCTGATCCTCTTCAGATTGAGTTTCTGATTCAGACTCTGACTCTTGTTCTGCATCAGTATTGTGTTGAGAGGCATTGATATCCATTATGCAGAACTCCTTTTCTTCAGCATCATCTTCATCATCACTTGAGCTGGATGAAGTTTCTGATTCTTCTTCTGTTTCACTCCAGGTTTCAGCTACAAACCCCTTCCTAGTATGTTTGTTCTTGTTGGAGGAGGGTTTGTCATTGCTGTTCTTCTTGAAGTCTTTGTCTCTTCTCCTTTCTTTCCTGTCCTTCTTATCCTTATTCTGATTTTCTAGACAGTCAGGCACAATGTGGCCTGGTTTCCTACATCCAAAAGAAATAATTTCTTTGTTATTGGACTTATCATAACTTGGATTTTCATGCCCTCTAAATGTCTTTTTCCTGAAGTCCTTCCTGGCCATTTTATAAAACCTTTTGGCCAGTAAGCTTAGCAGCTCTTCATTGTTTGTGACCATGTCTTCAGGCTGATCTTCAATAGCTTTAAATGATATTGATTTCTCTTTTCTGATTGCTGGTGAAGCAGCCTTCTTCTCTTCTTCTCTATTCTTGATGAGCAGCTCATAAGACTTAAGCTTACCCAAAAGAGCCTCAGTGTTGATCTCATTTAGGCTTCTGGCATCCTTGATTGGCCAGATCCTTGAGTCCCAAGTGCTGGGGAAGCACATTAGGATTTTGTCATTGAGTTCAGTCAATGAGATCTCCTTGTCCCAAATTTTCAATTCATTGACTATAAGACTGAGTCTGTTATACATATCAGCAACTGACTCAGTTTCTCCTTTCTTGAAGTTCTCATACTGAGTTATGAGATGGGATCTTCTATCTTTCCTTTCATCTGCAGATCCTGACACTATTTTAGATAGTTTGTCCCATATCTCCTTTGCTGAGTTGCATTCGGCTACTTTTTGAAATATTTCATCAGACATGGTTTGTGCCAAAATGTTCATTGCTTTGACATCTACAACTTTCCATTTTTTGATTTCTGCGTCTGTTCCTGAAGGAGGTGGAACAACACTTGTACTTGTATTTTTTAGGGGTCTTGGACACAATATCAAAACAGAAATAAAAATATCTTCATCAATAGAATTCATGTACAATTTTATCCTTGCCTTCCAAAGTACAAACTTAGATAGATTGCACACTGGAGGTCTGATGCTAGCATAATCTTTGTTCTATGCCATGGTTTTATATAAAGATAAATATAATACAAATAATAAAAATAAAAACCCTCTATAAAAGATTGATCTTATCAGAGATCTTTTCGTTCAGGTGTTAGCCTGTAGGATAATTTAACCAACCTAGCTCTGATACCAATTGAAAGTGGGGATAAGATTTACCTTAACTCTAGAGGGGGGTGAATAGAGTTTATTAAAATAATTTTCAAGTTTAAATCTATTTTATAGTGGAAGACTTAATTTAAATATATGTGTAAGGTGCTTGCAGTAAATAAAAATTATGAGAGCAAGAAATAAAAACACAGCACACAACAAACAAAATATAGCAACCAGAAGACACAAGGAGCTATAGTGGTTCCCCAAACAAACTGGGTACATCCACTCTTCTACCAACCTTGGCAGGAATTCACTGCAGGATGAGTTGATCAGGTGTCTTGGGCACCAATGAGCTTTTGAGAAGGTGCTCAAAAGCCAAACAAGATTTTTTGATCAGGTGTCTTGCAACCACTGAGTTTTGACAAGGTCTCAGAAACCAGCACAAAACTTTTGAAGGAAGTTTTGAGAAACCCTTTTACAGCAGAAAAAAAAGGAGGTGAGATGTTCTTCTCTGTCAACAATCAGAGAGAAGACTAGTGGATGATGTTGTCAAAGCTCTCCCTGAGATCTGGAAGTTGTTCAGGAAAAGAAACTTTGCACTAGGGTGATAGGCCTTCAGTAGATGAGATCTCCAGCAAAGAATGATTTCAGCGGTTGCTGAAATGTGTAGAGTCTGGAGTCTTGATGGATGAAGCCTTTGAACACTTGAGTCAAAAGAGATCTAGAAAATCTTCTGTATGTTGATCTCCTTCAGTGATGTGTGTTCTAAAAAAAGAATTATGTCTGTGTGTGTCTGTGACTGTTTGTAATTGTTAGGAGAAGCAGAAGTGTGTCTTGTTAGAAGTAGCAGAAAGATATCCTCTCTTTTTCTTTTTCTTAGATCTGAATTGATTGAATTTGATTCTATGTCTCCAAGATATCCGCTAGCCACTCATTATTGACTTCCTTAAATGAATTTTGTCTCTGGAGGAAAGTCCTAGAAAACATTCCTTTAAAATTCCCTTGAAACTTGCTCCAGATTAATTGAAACAGCTACAAGATCCTTGGAATAAATGCTGGGAATAAATGAGATAGAATTCTATAACTGTCTGAATTTGAATCTTGAGAATCATCGATCTCTCCAGGAAATCGTCGACCTGAGCTCAACTATCGTCGACCTGAGCTCAGAGACTAAAACTAGACTGGAAACTGAAATCGTCGATCTAAGCTCAACTATCGTCGACCTGAGCTCAGAGATTGGAAAAACAGCTAGAGACAGAAACGTCGATCTGAGCTCAATGATCGTCAAACGGAGTTCGACGACTTCGTTGAAATGAGATCAGAGATCGTCGAACTGAGTTCGACGATTCGTCGATCTGAGCTCGACGAAAATGACTTAGTCTCCTGAAATTGAATATCTGATCTGAGGGTCTTGGGGGCAGCTTTCAAGCCTAATATCTAACCCTTAGACTCAATCTAATTGACCTTAAAAACTATACAGAGAGGTCAAAACATTTTTCCTAAGGACATAGTGATTCTTGCCCAAATTAGTTATAGGGTGTTCCAACAAGGACCATACAAATTGAGTATTCTACTCATGTTTCATTGATCAGAAGTGATCATGGTATAGAGTTTGTCACTTCTTATGCATGAGTTCTTTGAGAAGGAAGGTATCAGGTACTGCTTCTCAGCTCCTAGAACTCCCTAACAAAATTGGGTGTCTGAAAGGAAGAATAGAACCTATATTGAAGCTGCAGGCACATTACTTGAATTTGCTTATATGCCACTATCCTTTTGGGCAGAGGCTATAAGCACATCAAATTATGTACTGAACAGAAGTTTGATACATAAACTTAAGAATAGGACTCCCTATGAATTACTTAAAGAGAAGAAACCTAAAATCACTTACTTTAAAGTATTTTGATGTGTATGCTATATACATAATAATAACAAAAAATACATTAGAAAGTTTGAAACTAAGGCTGAAGAGGAAATTTTTCTAGGATACTCCCAAGTAAGCAAAGCTTATAGGGTATTTAACAAATCCTCTTTGAAAATTGAAGAATCTATACATTTAACATTTGATGAGGCTAACATGTCTTGCAAGGAGAAAGAAATTTCTACCAGTAACCCTTTGCTGGTATCTCACTTGTGTGAGAATTTCGATGGACTAAGTCTCACCCAAGAGGTTCCAACACATCCTTCTCCACAAGTTGATGAAGACAGTGAAGAAGAACCTTTAGAAGAAGTTGAATCTCATTCAACGGCAAACATAATTCCACAAGAGGAAATAATTCCAAATGTTGTTGCTGAACAAACTCCACCCACTGACTTTATCACACTAAGGGATCACCCTAGATCTCAAATGATTGGAGACATGTAGTAGGTGTACAGACAAGGAGTCAACTCAATCAAGACTTTATGCATGTCTGTTTTCTCTCTCAAGTTGAACCTCAATCCATAAAAGATGGTGATGGCCCGTGAACAGACTCTTATTTAGGTGGTTGGTTTGATGAGTCGACCGTCGCGGGCGGGCTAAAAAGCGAGTTTTTAACGAAAGGAGTCAAGTGCACCTATCACATGTAGTACTCAATATTCGGGAGAATAATGAGGTCGTATTGTTCTCGGAGTCGGGTTGATTATTCCTACTACTCCAGGAGGACTATTATTTTACTGAAAGTAAGGTGGAGATTTTAATTAACTAAAGACAGAAAAAATAAAAGAGCGAAAAATGATTTAGAAAAATTCGATGAAGGGTTAACGCTCAGCACCGAATCGGATTAGTACTAAAATAACTTTTAATAATTATTGAACTTTGTTTTCAAATTAATAAAAGGCAACTTGGCCGTGGAGGTTCCATAAATATGAGTGCACTTATCTCTATGAATATTGCTCACCTGAACGCTAAGACTATTTGACCGAATGTTAGTCCGACGAAGGATTCCTCTTAATGCCCGCTTTATGTTAAGAACCCCGCTATTGGGTGGGGAACCGAATCCGGAAGAACTACACTTGTCCTCTCTTGAGGGTATGCACGCAACTCTCTTTGCCCAGGGGTGATCTATCCATATGCACGACCTCTCGGCTAGCTAGCATATGAATAACAGAAATAGGGCCCACACATCGATATGTGGTCTTATGCGTCGTTAACCCGGGGTAAACCTTAAGTCCTAAAATTAAAGTGAAAATATAGAACTTTAATTATTTCAAATCATTTTATATGTCTCAATGCTCTTCGATGCCGAGGCTAATCACGATTAGTCACTCATCAGTATGGGGACGGCTTTATAATTTGATGAGGCGCGAGTTCGTAACTAAGTGCTAAAGGGTTATAAGAAGAAGACATAAAAATAACAAACATTTAGAAAACTTGAAAAGTTAGCTAAAACGAGAACTCACGCACACTTCAAATTATAAATAAAACAGAAACTAAGTTATAAAAAAAAGAAAATTACAAGTCCTACTCAAACGGGTTGGCGGGAAATAAAGGCATGTCATTTAAGTCTTAACGAGTAGGCGGAAATAAATGCGCACATGCACACACTTGACATGAAATAAACACACACACTCACTCTACTGAAAATGAAAACCCACACACTTGCATTAATGAAAAACGCGCACACACTGCAAAAAAGTAAAACACACGCACACACTCTACATAAATTGAAAGAAAGAGATAAAGTTATCCCCTACACACACGCACTCTACATAATTGAAAGAAAGCGATAAAATAAAGAATTAAAATTTATCTCCAACACTCACACACTCTACATAATTGAAATAAAACATTAAAAATTATTCTCATACACTCACACACACATCATGAAAATTAAAAGAACAAAATGAAAATTATACTCATATACTCACGCACACAAATTAAAAATAAAATGAAAGTTACCTAAAAATTAAAACAACTATTTTTTTATACTTAGATTTTACCAAAAACACATAAAAAGAACTAATCAAAATAAAAAGAACAAAAAGTTTTTCAAAACAAAGCAAAACCTAAAGCCTTTCAAAAATTAAAATTATAATTTTTTCATTCTTAGGATTTCATAAAAGTGATAAAAAGGGTGAAAAGAAAGTGAAAGGAACAAAAGGTTTTACAATCCTACAAAAAAAACTAAGTAAAAAAAAATCAAAATCACTTTTAAAACCTCTTTTATAAATTCTTAAGAATGAAAACATAAAACTCTAAAAAAAGACGTGGAGAAAAAAAGAGAAAAAGTTTACAAAACATTTCATTTTGAAATAAAATCTATACCAAAACCTAACATGGAGACAAACCAAAATAACATAAGAACTAAACAACTTACACTCATACACACACACACACACTTTTCATAAAGAGAAGAACAAAGAAATACAAAGGGATAAAATGTGAAAGACATAAGCCACCCAAATAAATTTTTCATGCCATGTAGAGAGAGAAAATCTAATATTTTTATTATCATAATCAAACTATTAAAGAGCTAAAGCTAAAGCAAAAACGAACATGAATGGGAGGGGGAGAAGCTCCTTACATAGCAAGAGAATACACCAGGGTAGCCCTCAAAATACACTAAAATGGCTAGAAAATGTGATTCCGTGGACCATACAGAAATGGGCAATTTATAGGGAAAAATTGCATGTACATGCCCTCCGACACGAGCGTGTCTGGGCTTTGACGGGAGCATTGACTTGCGGCTGAACACGAGGATGTCACGCCCTAGGACACGGGCGTGACGGTGGGCTTGTCGTGGAGGTAGATCCGGGCGTGGGTTTCGTAAAAAGTCTCCGACAGCGTCTTGTCGGGGCAGGTGGAGGAGTCACGGGCGTGTCGGGGCTTGACACGGGCATGTCGGGGCTTGACACGGGCGTGTCGGGGCTTGACACGGGCGTGTCGGGCCGGGTCGACGAACTTCGAGCGCATTTTTGTCGAGCTGGGCATGTTGATAATCGAACGGGAATGACACGGGCATGTCAGGTCATGGGACACGGGCGTGTCCCGCTCGGTTCGATGAACTTCGAGCTGGGTCAATGATAGCTGATCGTCGAGGGCGTGACATAGGCGTGTTGAGTCTGGGACACGGGCGTGTCAGGTCGATTTTTGACTTTTTCCTTAAAATTTCAGAAATCAAAATTATGGTTATGTTAGGAAAATATTTACAAAAATACACATATTTATGAATAAAAATAACTAAAAAATATGAATAAGAACTAAAATGATATAAATAAAGTACTAAAATATGCGTATATTTACAACTTATCAAATACCTCCATACTTAAGCTTTTTCTATTCCAGAGCAAAAGTTTGAGCTGAACTTATAAGGAAAAAACTCTAAGTTTAGCTACCGCTTAATTAATTATAAGAGAGATCTAAATAAACATACGGGGTGTAAGAGGTCAGTCCTAGAATTATGTAGATGATTTAAATAGCGCAAAAGTTTTGGCCAAAAGACTTCTTGATGTAATCAAATAGAAAGCAATAATTATAATGGTTTGATTAACGAAAATAGTTTGGAATTATATGAACTTTAGCTTATAGGAGTTTTACTGGAAATAATGCAATTTACAAATTATGCTCCCAAAAAAATTTTTGAATTAATTCTAGAATCGTGAAATTGGCTAAGGGTGTGATGTTGGTTTATGAAGAGAGTTTGGATATTGAGGTGAGGTGATTTTTTCTCGAACCTCCATTTTTTTCTTTTTGGATTATTAGGAAAATGAAATCTTATTTTCCTAATATCATTTTTTTCAACTTCATAATAATAAAATTAACCCAATGTATATGTGTAGGAGTAATGAATTTTATCCTCTTACTCCACAAAATATAATCTTTTTAAATTATTGGATGCCTATGTTTGCGGAACAAAATCTTATTCCCATTGACATAGGATATTTTTAAGGATAAAAAATTTTATCATGCCAAGTAAGTCATGATAAATAAGGGGAGAAAAGAAAAGTAGATTTTTAATTAAAAAATTTTTGAGAGCAATCATAATAAATTGTGCGTTCCAATTTTTCAGAAAGCTCAAAGTAAACATAATTGAATTCTATAGTCGTTATTTTCTAACATAATACACGTGCTCCTATCAATGAAAAATTAGAAGTAGTGCCTAAAATGAGTTTGCTATTTTTAACAAACTATAATGAATTCTTTAAAACTTAACCCCGACTATTTAAATATGTCAATCAATAATTAATAAACGAATAGAGAACCAAGAATTAATTAAATTCACATATAAATAAACGCAAAACAAAATTTTTGGATAGCAAAAAAATTAAGAATGGTGTATTTGATTTATTTGTTTCGAAATATTTTTTTTTGTATTTTAGAGTTTTTATCATCATTTTTTTTCGTGTTTTTAATTTATTATCATTTTTTTGTTTTTTGAGTTTTTGTTTTGTTTATTCAATTTTTTTGAATTTTTGATTTATCTTCTTTTTTAAAAAATTTATTGTTATATACATACGAAAAAATGATATGAAATATATATATATATATTTTGAACTATATTTTTTCTTTTCTAATTTTTTGGATTTTACTTTATTATTATAAGCAAATATTTACAAAATAAGAAAAGAGAGGAACGTTAATTAGAAAGTAGAGAAAGAAAGGAAGCGAGGAAGCAGAGAAAAGAACAAAAATATTTATAAAAAATATTTACAAAATAAAACTCAATATTTTTTTTTGGAATTTTTGTTTTTGTAATTTTTTGGAATTTGTGTTTTATAATTTTTTTAATTTTATTTTTTGTGTTTTAAAAAGAAAGAAAAACAAGAATTTTTTTTTTTGGATTTTTCATTTAATTTTTTGTTTTGTTTTGTTTTGTTGTTATATATTTTTTTAACTTTTGGAGTGCAGAAAGTAGAAGGACAGTGCAGAAAATAAAGCGAGAAAACAACCCATACTTAAGTCCAACATATTCCCCAATGTTGCAACGTAAGTATGCGGAATAAAAAGAAAATGCAATATTTACAAAGAAAATAAATTGAAAGTGGGGGGGGGGGGTAGAAGCTTCCCTGGAACGCGTTTGTGGAGGTCCATCAGAAACCATGCATTTATTAGAAAAAGAAGCAAACATAATAAATAAAGAGCGAAAAAGATAAGGGTGGGGTGCCTCCGAAGAGCGCTTTGTTTATAGTCATGTAGCTTGACTATTTTGGCAGAGTTATATATCAAGGTGGGTTATGGTTTCGTAATGCTCGATCACTCGATCGCCCCCTATGTATAACTTTAAACGATGACCGTTTACTTTAAACGAACATTTTTCCAGGTGAGAGACGAGTACGGTCCCATATGGAAAAACTTCTTCAACTATGAAGGGACCGGACCATCTAGATTTTAATTTTCCTGGAAAAAGTTTAAGACGTGAATTATATAGAAGGACAAGATCGTCCGGAGAGAAAATTTTCGGGGACTTTATTTTTCGATCGTGATATAACTTATAACGCTCCTTATAGAACTTATTGCTCTCATAAGCATTCATAAGCCATTCATCAAGCTCGTTTAGTTACAGTTTTCTATTCTGAGCGGCTAAGTTGGCACCAAGGTTTAAGAGTTTTAAAGTCCAAAGAGCGCGATGGAATAGTTCTATGGGTAAATGACACGCTTTGCCATAGACTAATCGAAATGACGTACAACCAATTGCGGTTTTGTATGTCGTCCGATACGCCCATAATGCATCGTCAAGTTTAACGGACCAATCTTTCCTATTTATTGAAACAATTTTTTCTAATATACGCTTAATCTCTCGATTTACTACCTCGACTTGGCCACTAGTTTGCGGGTGGTAGGGGGTGGTAAGTTTGTTCGTGACTCCGTATTTAGCTAACGTCTTAGCCATAAGAGCTTTAAAGAAATGTGTTCTCCTATCACTAACAATTGAGTGAGGCATGCCGAAGCGAGAAAATAGTTTTTTAAGAAATATAACAACGACTCGTGCATCGTTGGTGGGGAGAGCTTGCGCTTCCGCCCACCTCGATACGTAGTCAACCGCTACAAAAATATACATATTTTTGAAAGACTGAGGTAGGGGGCCAACAAAATCTATGCTCATAAATCGAAGATTTCGCATTCTAAAAACATGTTTTGGGGCATCTCGTCGTGACGAGAGATGGTACCCGACCGCTGACAGCTATCGCATGCGCGCATAAAATTATGAGCGTCTTTGAAGAGAGTGGGCCAAAAGTATCCCGCCTATAACACTTTCTGCGCGGTCCGATTAGCTTGATAATGCCCACCAGCCGGACCCTCATGGCAGTGCTGAAGTATTTGCGTGCACTCCACACCTGCGACGCATCTTCGTACCGCTTGGTCCGCGTAGATACGAAAAATAAAAGGGTTCTCCCAAAAGAAATATTTCAAGTCAGAAAAGAATTTCTTCTTTTGTTGGCTCGAAAATTCTTTTGGGAGCATTATCGCAACTAAATAGTTCGCAAAATCTGCAAACCAAGGCGAGGATGAAGAACTATTAGTTATGGCTAGGAGTCGTTCCTCGGGGAATCTGTCATTTATGTCAGATTCGACGAGCGCTTCCGCACTGGGATTTTCTATGCGCGAGAGGTGATCGGCGGCTAAATTTTTCGCACCCTTCTTATACCGGATATCTAAATCAAATTCTTGCAAGAGGAGGATCCATCGAAGAAGGCGGGGTTTTGCATCATTTTTAGCTAATAAATATTTAAGGGCGGAGTGATTGGTAAATACCATAACTTTAGATAGCGTTGTGTACGAACGAAACTTATCAAAAGAGAAAACGATGGCTAAGAGTTCCTTTTTCGTTGTGGTGTAATTTACTTGTGCAGAATTGAGCATCTTGCTAGCATAATAAATTGGATGAAAATGTTTTTCTACGCATTGGCCAAGAACTGCACCTAAGGCAATATCACTAGCGTCGCACATAATTTCGAACGGAAGCGACCAATTGAGCGCCACTAAAATGGGTGAATTGATAAGTTTTTGTTTTATGAAATTAAATGCAAACTCGCATTCGCTACTAAAGACAAAATTTGATTTCTTTTCCAAGAGGTGAGTAAGAGGCTTTGTTATTTTTGAAAAATCTTGAATGAAACGTCGGTAAAAGCCCGCATGTCCTAAGAAACTCCTAATAGATTTTACATTTGTTGGTAGGGGAAGTTTTTCTATAATTTCTACCTTGACCTTATCTACCTCCATCCCCTTGGATGAAATCATATGGCCGAGAACCAAACCTTCTCCAACCATAAAGTTACACTTTTCCCAATTTAAAACGAGATGTGTGTCCTCGCATTGCTGGAGGACACGATCTAGATTCCGAAGACAAGATGGGAAAGAGCGTCCGATAACAGAAAAGTCATCCATAAGGACTTCCATAATCTCTCCTACCAGCTCGCCAAAGATTTCCAGCATACATCTTTGGAATGTAGCTGGAGCATTGCAGAGGCCAAATGGCATTCTTCGGTAGGAGAAGGTGCCAAACGGGCAGGTAAAGGTTTTTTTCTCTTGTTCATCGGGGGAAATGGGGATTTGGAAAAACCCCGATAAACGATCAAGAAAACAATAAAAAGGATGACTGGATAAATGCTCCATAACTTGGTTTAAAAATGGTAGCGAAAAATGGTCTTTACGGGTGGCATCATTTAGTTTTCTATAATCGATGCACACCCGCCATCCCGTAACAGTACGAGTTGGTACGAGTTCATTGTGCTCATTCTCCACTACAGTTAGACCGCCCTTTTTGGGCACGACATGAACGAGACTAACCCACGCACTATCAGAAATGGGATAAATAATCCCTGCATCTAATAATTTAATTATCTCGACTTGAACGACGTCTTTCATGTTTGGGTTAAGATGTCGCTGCGGCTGAATGGTTTTGCGGAAATTATCATTGATAAAAATCCTATGAGTGCAAAACGAGGGGTTAATCCCTTTAAGATCAGAAATTTTCCACACAATTGCGTGGTGATGTTTGAGCAATACTTCCAATAAATTAGAAGTCTCTGAATCACTCAAGTCCGAAGAAATAATAACGGGAAGCGTATCGCCTTTTTCCAGAAAACATTTTTGAGTGATTCGGGTAAGGGTTTGAGGTCTAGGATGAGCGGTTCTTCTAGGGATGTTTTAATTCCTATGTCTTTCTTACCAATTGGTTCAAAAGACAAGTCTATAGAGGTATCCTCATCGCATTTAAAATTTTCGAGCGCATAAATATCGTCATTTAAAAATACGGACTCGAAAACGGGAGAAGAACGATCTCCAAAAAAGGTATCTAAGGAATAGCAGAAATCATCACTCGATGACAAATTGTCGATCGAGGGATTAATAGAGAAATTAACTTGATCATATCCTACCCGGAGGAGAAGACGACCATTACTAACATCTATTAGTGTGCGGGAGGTGATGAGAAAAGGGCGACCGAGTATTATTGGTACCTCGGCATCCTCCTCGATGTCCAAGATGACGAAGTCTACCGGAAAGGTAAACTTGTCTAGTCGGACAAGGACGTCCTACACCACCCCGATAGGGAACTTAACCGAGCGATCCGCTAATTGGATGCGCATATTCGTAGGACTAGGAGTACCCAAACCTAATTGTTGAAAAAGCGAGAACGACATCAGTTTAATGCTAGCCCCTAAATCAGCTAAGGCCTATTTTACTAATATATTGCCAAAAAGGCACGGGATGGAAAACTGTCCCGGGTCATTTTATTTTGTGGGCAATTTATTAGTAAGGGCCGCCAAGCAGACAGCGTTGAGAGATATATGCAAAATATCCTCTAATTTACATTTATTAGAAGGTAATTATTTTAAAAATTTCGCATATTTGGGCATTTGCGAGATAGTCTCGCAAAAAGGAACATTAATATGAATTTGTTTTAATAATAAAATAAATTTTTTATATTGTGCGTCCTTACGCTCATCATCTAATCTATGCAGATATGGCGGCGCCTTGTTTAAAATTATTTTTTCGTTTAAAATAGGTAAAGGCGGCGTAATTGAAGAAGGGGAAAGAGTGGTCGGAGGTGAAATATGTACCTGAGGATCGGTCCGTTTTGGATCGACCACCTCCTTACCGCTACGAAGGGTTATAGCGTTGGTGTTCTCCTGCGGATTGGGTTCCGTGTTTTCGGCAGTGCCCCGAGCGCGTGCTCGGTCATCATTCTGGCCAGCTGTCCAACCTATTGTTCAATGGTTTTTAGCGATCCGGTGATGTTTCAGATATTTGATTCGTTGGACATTACGTATTTAAAAAACTTCTCCTCCATCGAGGAGGGTTTTGGAAGAGGGAGAGGCGGCGGAAATCTGGACGCATAAGAATTTAGCTGGCGCTGCGCATTATTCGGGTTACTCCAAGAGAAATTGGGGTGATTCCTCCAACCCGAATTATAGTTATTACTATAAGGGTTGTTGTTGGGGTTGAAGGAACGACGACCCGAATATCCTACAAAATCCACGAACACTTCAGCCACACAGACGTTAGGGGGAATAAAACAAGGCGGAGTGGAGGAGGCAGCAGACATCTCCGCCACCTGCTTTGTTAACCTTTCAACTTGAAGGGTTAAGAGAGCAGTGACATCCACTTCAAAAAGGCCGGCCGCCGACTTTGGGCGTCCCCGCTGGACGTTCCATTGGTAGGCGTTCATAGCCATCTCTTTGAATAAAGCCTGGGCGCCTTCGGGGGTTTTATTATTCAAGGAACCCCCAGTAGCCGCATCAATCATTTGACGCGTCTGAAAGTTAAGCCCATTGTAAAAAAATTGTACCTGCAACCACATTGGCAGCGCCTAGTGCGGGAAACAATGGAGGAACTCCTTAAACCGTTCCCAAGTCTCATAAAGAGACTCAGGATCATTTTGCACAAACAAAGAAATGTCCGCCCGCAACTTTGCAGTTTTTGCGGGCGAAAAGTACTTCATTAGGAACCGCTCCGTCAACTCAGCACATATGGTGATACATCCTCACAAGAGGGAATTCAACCACGCCTTGGCTTTAGACTTAAGGGAAAAAGGAAAAAGGTGCAAGCGAATGGCATCATCAGTGATGCCATTAATCTTAAAGGTGTCACATATCTCCAAAATATTGGACAAGTGGACATTCAGGTACTCATCTGGCAGTCCATCGAACTGTATGGCGTTTTGGACCATATGAATGGCACTTGATTTTACTTTGAATTTATTATTCGCCACCGTAGGGTGAACAATACTAGACCCAGTATCATTCAGGTTAGGTCGGGCGTAATAAGCCATAGTATGCTCGGTAGACGGGGCAGTGTTAGGGGTGGCCATAACTACGACAGAGGGTTCTCCGATAGATTCTTCGGGGTCTAAAGAAGGAATTAGGCGTTGAGATCGGATACGCGCAATGGAGCGTTCGATATCAGGGTCGAAGTCAAAATCTTCAGGCTCTGATGGTTGTCCACGGGTCATACACCTAAAATAAAAATAAAACAAAATAAATTCTTCATTTTTGATTTTATTTAAAATAAAGTTGTTGGTTTTTTTAATAGAAAAAAAACGTAAAATTAATAGACTTCGGAATTCGGAATAACAACTCAAAGGTATTCAACGACAACGGTGCCAAAAACTTGATGGCCCGCGAACAGACTCTTATTTAGGTGGTTGGTTCAATGAGTCGACCATCGTGGGCGGGCTAAAAAGCAAGTTTTTAACGAAAGGAGGCAAGTGCACCTATCGCTTGTAGTACTCGATATTCGATAGAATACCGAGGTCGTATTGTTCTCAGGATCGGGTTGATTATTCCTACTCAACCAGGAGGACTATTATTTTACTGAAAGTAAGGTGGAGATTTTAATTAACTAAAGACGGAAAAAATAAAAGAGTGAAAAACGATTTAGAAAAATTCGATGAAGGGTTAACGCTCGGCACCGAATTGGATTAAGACTAAAATAACTTTTAATAATTTTTGAACTTAGTTTTCAAATTAATAAAAGGAAACTTGGCCGTGGAGGTTGCATAAATATGAGCGCACTTATCTCTAGGAATATTGCTTACCTGAACACTAATAGTATTCGACCGAACGTTAGTCCGACAAAGGATTTCTCTTAACGCCCGCTTTATGCTAAGAACCCCGCTATTGGGTGGGGAACCCAATCCGGAAGAATTACGCTTGTCCTCTCTCGAGGGTATGCACACAACTCTCTTTACCTAGCGGTGATCTGTCCATACGCACAGCCTCTTGGCTAGCTAGCATATGGATAACGAAAATAGGGCCCACACATCGATATGTGGTCCTACGCGTTGTTAACCCAGGGTAAACCTTAAGTCCTAAAATTAAAGTGAAAATAAAGAACTTTAATTATTTCAAATCATTTTATATGTCCCAATGCTCTTCGATGCCGAGGCTAATCATGATTAGCCACTAATCGGTATGGGGATGGCTTTATAATTTGATGAGGCGCGAGTTCGTAACTAAGCACTAAAGGGTTATAAGAAGAAAACATAAAAATAACAAACATTTAGAAAACTTGTAAAGTTATCTAAAACGAGAACTCACGCACTCTTCAAATTATAAATAAATAGAAACTAAGTTAAAAAAAAGAAAATTACAAGCCCTACTCAAACGTGTAGGTGGGAAATAAAGGCACGTCATTTAACTCTTAACGAGTAGGCGGAAATAAATGCGCACACGCACACACTCGACATGAAATAAACACACACACTCACTCTACTGAAAATGAAAACCCACACACTTGCATAAATGAAAAACGCACACACACTGCAAAAAAGTAAAACACTTGCACTCACTCTACATAAATTGAAAGAATGCCATAAGTTATCCCGTACACACACACACTCTACATAATTGAAAGAAAGCGATAAAATAAAGCATTAAAATTTATCTCCTACACTCACACACTCTACATAATTGAAATAAAGCATTAAAAATTATTCTCATACACTCACACACACATCATGAAATTAAAACAAAATGAAAATTATACTCATATACTGACACACATAAATTAAAAACAAAATGAAAGTTACCTAAAAATTAAAACAACTACTTTTTATACTTAGATTTTACCAAAAACACATAAAAAGAACAAATCAAAATAAAAAGAACAAAAAGTTTTTCAAAACAAAGCAAAAATAAAGCATTTCAAAAATTTAAATTACAACTTTTTCATTCTTAGGATTTCATAAAGTGATAAAAAAGGTGAAAAGAAAGTGAAAGGAATAAAAAGGTTTTACAATCCTACAAAAAAACTAAGTAAAAAAAATATCAAAATCACTTTTAAAACCTCTTTTATAAATTCTTAAGAATGAAAACATAAAACTCTAAAAAAAGACATGGAGAAAAAAAGAGAAAAGGTTAACAAAACATTTCTTTTTGAAATAAAATCTATACCAAAACCTAATATGGAGACGAACCAAAAGACATAAGAACTAAACAACTTACACTCATACACACACACACACACACACACTTTTCATAAAGAGAAAAACAAAGAAATACAAAGGGATAAAATGAGAAAGAGATAAGCCACCCAAATGAATTTTTCATGTCATGTAGAGAGAGAAAATCTAACATTTTTATTATCATAATCAAACTATTACAAAGTCAAAGCTAAAGCAAAAAAAACAAACATGACACGGAGGGGGGAGAAGCTCCTTACATAGCAAGAGAAAACACCAGGGCGTCTAACAAAATACACTAAAGTGGCTCAAAAATGTGAACCCCTGGACCTTACAGAAATGGGCAATTTATAGGGAAAAAATTCCAAGTACACTCCCGCCGACACAGACATGTCAGGGGGGGGGGTGTCAGTACTATTTGCGATGATATCTGGCGATTTGACGGGAGCATTGACTTGCGGTAGAACACGTAGATGTCATGCCCTTTGTCACGTGCATGACGGTGGGCATGTCGGGGAGGTAGATCCGGGCGCGGGTTGCATAATAAGTCGCCGGCAGCATCTTGTAGGGCCGGGTGGAGGAGTCACGGGCGTGTCGGGGCTTGACACGGGCGAGTCGGGCCGGGTCGACGAACTTTGAGCGCATTTTCGTCGAGCTGGGCGTGTTGATTGTCGAACGGGAATGACACGGGCGTGTCAAGTCATGGGACACGGGCGTGTCCCGCTCGGTTCGACGAACTTCGAGCTGGGTCGACGATAGCTGCTCGTCGAGGGCGTGATACGGGCGTGTCGAGTCGGGGACACGGGCGTGTCAGGTCGATTTTTTGACTTTTTCCTAAAAATTTCAGAAATCAAAATTATGGTTATGTTAGGTAAATATTTACAAAAATAAACATATTTATGAATAAAAATAACTAAAAGCTATGAATAAGAACTAAAACGATATAAATAAAGTACTAAAATATGAGTATATTTACAACTTATCAGATGCTGAGCAAGATCCCCACTGGATCATTGCTATGTAAGAGAAACCAAACCAATTTGAGAGATGTAGAGTTTGGGATTTAGTTCCAAGACCCCAATACTACCCAGTCATTGGAACTAAATGGGTATATAGAAACAAACTAGATGCCCATGGTGTAATTGTGAGAAACAAGGCTAGGCTTGTTGTTCAAGGTTATAGGCAAGAAGAAGGGATAGACTATGACCAAACATTTGCACCAGTTGTAAGGTTAGAGGCAATTAGAATTTTTCTTCCTTATGTTGCCTACAAGAAGTTTAAAGTCTACCAGATGGATGTGAAAAGTGCCTTTCTAAATGGAGTACTAAAAGAAGAGGTTTATGTTAAACAACCTCCAGGTTTTATCTCTCCAACCCATCCTTCTTATGTATTTAGATTGCATAAAGCACTTTATGGTCTAAGACAGGCTCCAAGAGCTTGGTATGAGACATTAGCTAGCTTTCTGATAGAGCATGAATTCACTAGAGGCATAGTAGATAAAATATTATTCACTAGGCACCATAAAGATAAAATTTTATTAGTACAAATCTACGTAGATGACATTATATTTGGGTCTATAGATTCCAAACTATGCAAGAGGTTCTATGACCTCATGCATTCAAAGTTTGAAATGAGTAACATGGGTGAACTCTCCTACTTCCTTGGACTCCAAATGAAACAGCTACCTGATGGCATCTTCATCTCCCAGGCTAATTATGCTAAAGAGCTTATTAAGAAGTTTGGGATGGCTGATGCCTTAGAAAAGAAAACACCTATGACCACTAATGCTGTAATATATTCTGATCCACATGGGAAACCTGTTGACCAGAAGTTATATAAGGGTATTGTTGAGTCCCTACTATACCTTACAGCAAACAGACCAGACATAATGTTTGCCACATGTCTTTGTTCTAGGTTCCAGGTGAACCCTAAAGAATATCACCTAATGTTTCTAAAAAGAATTTTGAGCTATATAAAGAGTTGCCCTAGTCTAGGACTCTCGTATACCACTGAGTCAGAATTTGAGTTAACTGGATACTCATATGCTGACTTTGCTGGATGCATGGTGGACAAAAAAAGTACCTCAAGAACCTGCCAGTTTCTTGATATGAGATTAGTGTCCTGGTTTTGCAAAAAGGAGTCATCTATGTCTACATCAACTACTGAAGTAGAATATATAGCACCTGGCAGTTGCTGTTCCCAGATGCTGTGGATCCAAAACCAACTCCTGCACTATGGCTTCAACTTAAATAATTCAACTTTCTTATGTGATAACACAAGTGCTATAGCTATAGCACAAAATCCAGTCCATCACAGTAGGACTAAACATATAGACATTAGACATCATTTCATTAGAGAGTGTGTAGACAAAAACAAAATTAAACTTTCCTATATCTACACTGATTTACAAAGAGCTGATATTTTCACCAAACCCCTGGATGAAAGAAATCACATGTTCTTTATAAATCAGTTTGGAATGATAAATGGAGAAGCTTTAATATAATTTCTGTCTGTGCTCGACGAATTTTTCAGAGTTCGTCGAACAGAGATCTACGAACTGTGAAATGTTCTAGAGATATTCGTCGAACGAAGATCGACAAACTCTCTATGAGTGAAGTTATTTTCGTCCAATGGAGATCTATGAATTTGCTTCAAAAAAAAAATTCGTCGAACAGAGCTCGACGAAATGTTTTCAAATCTTCAGACTGAGCTCGACGAATTATTTAACTACAAAATCTTTCGTCGACCTCCGATCGAATAATTTTTCTTTATTTTTCGTGGAACGGAGTTTGTCGATTCATATTCTGAAAACCTTATATATATAGGTTTTCTTCGACCTCTATCCCACGCTTTCAATTCCATTGCACTTAATCTTTGTTTTTCTCTTGCAGGTGAACTAACGGCGATTCCAGCAGGCAACCTTGTGGCAATGAAATTTGATACAGGATTCGAGGTGGACTTTGATTCCTTCCAACACTCAGATCCAATATTCCTGGACATCTTGCAACTGGTTGAAGATCAGCAGTTAAAAACTATGATGACTACTAGGATCAAGATAGCTGTCGCAGAAATCAGAGAGTGGGTCTATACTTCCTTAACCACAGATGATAACACCATTACAGGCACCATATCTGGTAATGATGTTTCTCTTACCCCCGCCATTGTCACTGAAATCTTTGGATTAACTAATGGTGAAGCAGAACTAGAAATTATTAGTGATGAATTTGATGAGATGCTGAGTAAGATGGATTATTCTGGTGAAACCCCTAACATGCTACTGAAGAAACACCTCTCTGTTGAGTATAGATTCTTAGCAGATATTGTCGGCAAGGTGTTGCTGGGCAAGCACACTGCTCATGATTACATTAGCATGCATAAATTCCTGGTAATGTGTGATGTGGTGAACAAGAAGCAGGTGAACTGGGCTCAGATTCTATTTAAATTGATCAAGAAAAAGAACATTAAAAAGGAAGTCTGTTTTGGAAGGATTCTAGGAATCTTTCTCAAAGAAAAGGCTGCTGAATCCCTAGTCTCCCCGACCATATTCATAAATGCCTCCAATAGGCTCACATATGCCCTCTTTGGCAGGTGGGAGAGGAGCATCACCAGGCCCTCCACTGCTTCTTCCTCTTCCACTACGCGTTTTGAGAGTACCAAGGCTAGTTTGGCCACTCCCCACCCTACTAAAGATCTCCCTCCTCTATCTCCATCACTGATAGTAATCCAAACTCATTCTCCCAACCTACACCAACTCCCCTCCACAGTACACACCATAGTCCATACTCCCACAACTCCATCATCCCCAATTCATACATCTCAAACTCATGTTCCCTTTCATACCTCACCCTCCTCCCAACATGATACACAAATTCCATCCCACACTCATATTCACTTTCATACATCCCCTTCCTCTCCTCATGGTACACTAACTCCATCACCACCTTCATCTCCGTTACCCCACCATCTAGACAACATCCCATCCCTCAATCTGCTCGGATCCCCCCTCCATACTCCTTCCCCTCAAGATTTATCAATGCAATATTCTCTCCTTCCTCCTCCACCATCAAATACCATCCCCCCTTCTATTTCCACTGAAACACCCTCTGCATCTCTGCCATTGGACCCCTCCATTATTCCATCTCTCATTGCACTTCTTACTCCCCTCCTCAAAATAATTATAACAGAGTCTATTTCACCTTTTGCTTCATCCATTTCTTCCATTGCTGATAAGATATCTGCTCTTTCTACTACTCCTTCTTTAGCTGGGGGCCTGGCTTTAGTACGCACTGAAACCAGGCAAGGGAGATACTTTATGAAGAAGCAGCAATAGTAACAGTAGTAGCAGCAGAAACAACAGCAGCAGCAGCAGTAGAAACATCAAAAAAAGAAGCATCAGAAGCAGAAGCAACAGCAGATGCAGATGCTGATAAAAATCTATTTGATTTAATTCATTTTAATGAGTTTGATATGGATTTGGATGAGCCTGTGTTGGCTGAGATAATAACTGTTGGTGATTATATTATAAATCCCACAGTAGGTCTATTAAATTTATTGAGTATTTTTGATATAACTTATTTGAACTCTCTGCCAGCAGACAGCATAAAGCCATCTTTGGCTATAGTCCCTTATACCTCACTAATAAGACCCAAGGTTGCCAAGCAACTAAAGGCCAGTTTTGCTATAACAAAGGTTCCAGCCATTCCATCTTCACCAAAAGATGCTCCCCTCATTACTTCATATCCACCCATAGTTGATCCCCTCACTACTGCATACCCTCCTGCTCCAACTTTTGTCAAGGATGATTCTCCAATGCCTGATCTAGATAAATTGATCATGGCTGACTAGAGGAAGAAAATAAATCAATTGCTGAAAGCACTGATATGCACAAATATCCTGCTCCAGCTCTAGCTCCTCATCCAGCTCTTTCTCTAGCTCCTACTCAGGCTGAAAAGCCAATTAATAAATCTGTACTAAAAGCTATTGCTGCTTTCTATGATGCTCCTCAAGACTCTGATGATAAGGATGATGATGAAGAGGACTCTGATGATGAGCCTAAGAAAAAGAAAGTCTCTAAGAAGAGGAAAGCTCCTCCACCTCCTGCCCCAAAACCAAATCAAGCAAATGACACACCATATTATATACTTCAGAAGATTACACCTTACAAGGGCATGCCAGTATGGATGTGGCTATCTAAGAACCAGCAAAAAGTAAGGAAGAAAAGCAAGAGATACTCACCTCATGCTCAGAGATTCAGAAAGGATCCTCCTCCTCCTCCACCTGCTGCTAGTGCTTCAAGTTCTTCAAATCAGAGGAGTACCCAGTTTCAAACCTATCAGAGACATCAGGGTAGGTTCTCCTCTTCTTCAAGAAGCAGCCAACAGAGGCATTATTAATCAGGCAAGAAACAACATCAGCAACAACATCAACAACAATATCAACACCAACAACAACAAGTTACTGAACATAAAGCTGAAAGCTCAAAGAGACCTGCCTCCCCTCCTATACTCTTTGAAGATCCAGAGACAACTACAACTGCAAGGATGCCCAGGTTCCAGGAACTGGTTGGCCTATCCATGATTAATAAAGCAAAAGCTGAAGGGAAGGATCCCTCTCAATAGTCAACCATGTCCAAATACAGGAAGGAAGAACTTAACAGGTTTGCTAAGGCTAATATATTCTTTAATGTTGATGATTATATGAAACTGCATCCTGAAGCTGTAGTGCCAAGGGATACCTCCCTTAATATAATTGGAGCTGCTGACATGATAATGACTAAAACTCAAGCAGTAAACCCTAACAGGGAAATTAAGTTTACTCAGCCAAGTGACAAAGCTAAGGAGGATAAGCCAAAGGAAGCCAAGAAGAAAAAATGAACATTTTGAACTATTCTTAATCTCTCTATTATTTTTAAACTGCCTGTATATATTCTTGATACAAAACTCTCTGTATATATGTAACACCCCAGTTTTTGCAAGAGGTTCAGTCTGCAGTTCTGAACATTTTTGGGTTTCTGGCAGGGGGCACACGGCCTGCGACACGGGCGTGTCGCATGGCGTGTCGAGGCCGTGTCGACACTCGGCCCAAGTGTTGACACTTTCGCTCGACAAAGTGTCGAGAGTGGGGCACACGGCCTGCGACACGGGCGTGTCGCAGGGCGTGTCGAGGCCGTATCGACACTCGGCCCAAGTGTCGACACTTTCGCTCGACAAAGTGTCGAGAGTGGGGCACACGGCCTGCGACACGGGCGTGTCGCAGGGCATGTCTAGGCCGTGTCGACACTCGGCCCAAGTGTCGACACATTCGCTCGACAAAGTGTCGAGACTGGGGCACACGGCCTGTGACACGGGCGTGTCACAGGGCGTGTCCCGCTTGGTCGACGATCTTCGCTCGACGCTTTTCCGCGGTGTCGACACAAAGCCTGTCGACGGGTGTCGAGACTTGGCACACGGCTTGGGACACGGGCGTGTCCCAGGCCGTGTCATCTCTCGGGTTGGTTTCAGGGCCGTGTTGTTGGAGGCACACGGCCGGCCACACGGCCGTGTCACTGGGGACACGGGCGTGTCGGGTTGAACACGGGCGTGTCTGATGCCCGTGTGCGGTTCCAGGCGCGTCGATTTAAGACGGCGAATGGGGCACACGGCCCTGGACACGGGCGTGTGCCAGGCCGTGTTCGTCCCAGGTCTTTTATTTTCTAGGCGAATTGTGGCCATTCTTTCCCAGATTTTGGGATCTGACGGCTCAGGACTGTTCTTGGGAAGTTAAGTCCGATTCTAGGGTTGGAAACCCTCATTTGTTTTCCAAGTCTTCTCTTTCTAAGTTCTTGAGAAAAACTAGAGCAAGGAGGAAGAAGAAGAAGGTCTTGGGATGTAGGAAGGGTTTCGGAGCTCCAAATCGCGAGCCGAGTCCGGATCCGTGAAGCTTGGAGCGTTGCGAAGATTTCCATCCGGCTATTTTGCCATGGCAAGGAAGAGGAGTCGGAAGGTAACGACATCTCTCCTCTCGGTCCTTAGGATGCACGTATTAGCATCATTTAGTTTTCTTTCTCCCTAATTTTTGGGCACCGAACTCTCAAATGAGAGGGGTTTTGGTTTGCCAAGTTTCAAGAGGAACTTCCGGGTTGATTGAGTCCGTCCCCGGCATATTTTTGCATATGAGATCCGCTTCGCTAGTGGATTAGGCATGGTGGGTGAAGCCGTAGTCGCGGCCGTTAGTCCGACTCGGTGATGTTGCATACAAACTTAGGGATTCGTAGAGATTTTCCGTTGCGACAAGATGTCGTTTGTGTTGTGGTGGTGACTGTCCCATTTATTTGCAAAGGTACGTGTAGTCGGACCCGGACAAGGTTAGCTCCTCGAGGCGGTAGATGGTTTCCTTGAGGGACAAGGTTAGCTCCGCACGAGTTGGAGATGGTTTCCTTGGTGCGCGGGAACGCTGTAGTACAATGAGGGATTTTGATGTATTTGGTCTTGGTTTGTGTTGTGCCAAGGCGTGGCTATGTCTCTGTGGTCGGCTGGCTATCCCGTGACATGTGCGTCATGTGTGGAGAGTGTCCCGGCGAGACTAGTCCCCTTCTGTGAGACTGACGAGAATGCCAAGCTTGGGGCAAGCCCGGGCAAAGAGGCCATGAGCGGGTGGGGTCCAGCAAGGCTTCTTAGAATCGGTCGGTCTGTGTTTGTTGGAATCCTGACATGAGACGTCAGAGTTTTCAGGCAAGCACGGGGCTAAGCTCACGAGCGGGTGGGGCCTTGGCAAGAATTCCATGTGGCGGCCTGTGCGCCGTTTGAGGGAGTTGTGTCTCCCTCATTGTTTGCGGCTTTATTGCCAATGGGGAAATGTGAGTACCCAAATGTTGTGATGTTGTGCTAGTTGCATACGCAGTAGGGTGCCTTGGGCGAAGCCCGAGTGTTGCATACATGTTGCATAGTAGGCCCTTTTATTACATGCTCAACCAGTAGAGAACGTGTTTGATGATTGAGACATCCAAGCATGTTTTAATGCTTTTCTATTTATAGATGATTATATTGCATACGAAGTGCTGACTTGCAGGTTGGAGGGTTCCCCGGGGTCCGTTAGGGGCTGCCGGGAGGAGATGTGTTGTTACACAGTTTGAGGTCAGTCTTTGCTGACCCACGTTACTAATGATTTTTACAGGGCAAGGATCGCATGCAGAAGTTAGCACGCCGGCCAGAAAGGCCTAAGCCCCATGAAGTGTTTTTCCCTTTTTTTGTAGCACTACAGTTATGATGATGTTTGTTTGAGACTATTTTGTCTGGCATGCATGCCGAGGTAGACTAGGAGTGCTGAGCACATTCATGTTTGATGTACTATTTCTTTTTGGACACTTGTTGTAAGGCCTTAAGGCCATTTGTCTTACTCTTCAGTGGTGGATAACTTCTAGTCCTGTTTTGTTTCCGCTGTGTTGTGCAAGTGTTTTGAGTTTGGGTAGTCATATCAACTTCTAATACTAAAGTTGTGGCGTTCGTATGCTGTGGGGCCCCGGCCGGACCCATATTATACGTCCACTACAAGGGAGGTGTTACAATTTGGTATCAGAGCTAGGTTAGATTCAAGGTCAGTGCGTAGAGAAGTTATCCACATAAGAGTAATGCAGGACCGTGAGTGTCCTTATGTTCTAGTCTTGAGATTGGAGACTAATCCCTTATTTCTTGTTTTCCTGAAGAGTGCAAGCAACGAGGCGGGCACTTCAAGAGCAAGGGATGATCTATCGGCGAGCAGTGCAACTGCTCCAGGCCTTCTGGGCACGGGTGTAAACCCGGCTGACTTCTGTCGTATGCTTGCAGAAGCGATGGTGGCGGCGTAAGCGGCGGCTGCAGCCCAGGTAGCAACCCCTGCTACACCGGACACGGCGACGGCCGTGCCAGGCGGAGAAGCCAGGCGAGTGGAGCCATTGGCAGAAAGGGTGGTGGTAGGGCATGGAGACCGACACATGAAGTATTTCCTGAGTTTCCATCCCCCGTCTTTCAAGGGTGTAGGAACGCCAACGGACGCGGAGGATTGGTGGGTTCGTATTCAAGAACTGTTAAGGGCGGCAGAGACGCCAGAGGAGAAGAAATCCGAGTATGCGGCGTTCATGTTGGAAGGATACGCCAAATTGTGGTGGGTGAGCCATAGCGGGCGCCTGTTCCCGGGGCGCACCCCGTCAGTGGAAGAGTTTGGGGATGCTTTTCTTAAGAGGTATATTCCAGTTTCAACACGGTTGGCCCTGCAGAGGCAGTTTCTGCATCTAATGCAGCGAGACAAGACAGTGGATGAGTACGTGCAAGAGTTCACCCATTTGGGTTGTTATGCGGGAACGACAATGGCGGATGATGTAGAGAGGGATAACCTCTTCTACCAAGGTTTGAGGGAGAATCTGAGACAGCCTCTCATCTCCATGAAGGGGGCGGGATTTAATGAGCTAGTTGAAGCCTCCAGGAGTTTGGAGAGTGATCTGGAGCGAACCCAGCATCGAAAGGGTTTTACTCCCAAGAATGGGGAAGGGAAGCCCTCCCAATCTCATGTAAAGTCTGATGGGAGCAGGTGGAGGAGGAAGCCTCACCCTTCCAGGTCGGGTGAGAGGAGCACTTGGACGCCTGGGGCTTCTCAATCTAGGGGATCGCCGACGTGTTACAACTGCGGGAAGGTTGGGCACATAGCCCGTGCTTGTCATCAAGGGGGAGCGGGGCAAGAGTCAAAACAGGAGCAGTCTGTGCGCTCGGGCCCCAGTGCTGCGGAGAAAGGAAAGATGGCGGAGTCGAGCGCTTCTCGGTTCCAACCGGTGCAACCAAGGGCTTACAACCTTGGACAGCAAGAAGCGATACGCCAAACCGATGTGGTGACAGGTATGAAGAAAATTTAAGTTTGCATTCGTGCTTCATACTTTTAGACCCCCCTTTCCGTGTGTTGTCTTGTTGTAGGCTTCGTGTTAGTTTCTGGATACCCCGCTAGGGTATTGTTCGATACGGGAGCATCGCACTCCTTTCTTGCGGAGAGCTTCGTCCGAAGGGTAGGAGTCGAGTCCTTCTCGGCGGACGCGGAACTGAAAGTGCGCATGCCCAATGGGTCATCTATGACCACCGGGGATAGAGGGCGCATCTGTTGGGAGCTAGATGGAGTTGACTTCGTTTTGGAAGCAGCAGTGTTGCCGTTAGTAGAGTTCTATGTCATTTTGGACATGGACTGGCTTGCAGAGCAGCGCGCCAGCATTGATTGTTTGTCCAAGGTAGTGACCCTAAAGAGTAAGGGGCAATCAGAAGTCAAATTTGTGAGCCTTTGTGGAGTAGCCCATTCCCTAATTACGGCCATGCAAATGAGGCGGGCGGTTAACCAGGGAGGTGTGGCGCTGGTAGCGTTGTTGGAGGTTCGTCTCTCCCAGCTATCTTTTGAGGAAGTGCCTGTGGTGGCAGAGTTCAGAGATGTGTTTCCGGATGAACTTCCTAGAGCGCCTCCTCGGCGGGAGATCGACTTTTCGATCGAGTTAGTGCCGGAGGCTAGACCGGTGTCGCGTCCTCCTTTTAGGATGGCACCAAAGGAGTTGGCGGAACTTAAGGTACAGTTACAGGAACTGTTGGAGCAGGGGTATATTAGGCCCAGTTCCTCACCGTGGAGCGCACCGGTGTTGTTTGTAAAGAAGAAAGACGATAGCATGCGCCTGTGCATAGACTACCGAGAGCTGAATAAATTGACCATCAAGAATAAGTATCCGATCCCTCGGATAGATGATTTGTTCGACCAATTGGTGGGGTCAGTGGTATATTCGAAGTTGGACTTGAAGTCAGGCTACTATCAGCTGCGAATTTGGGACGAGGACATAACCAAGACTGCCTTTGGTACAAGGTATGGACACTTTGAGTTTACGGTGATGCCGTTCGGGTTGACGAACGCACCATCGGTGTTCATGGACCTTATGAATCGGGTATTTCGGGAATACTTGGATTCGTTTGTGGTTGTCTTCATTGATGACATTTTGGTGTATTCCAAATCGCAAGTGGAGCATGAGACCCACTTGAGAATAGTTTTGCAAGTGTTGAGGAAGAATGAGTTGTATGCAAAATTCTCCAAATGCGAGTTCTGGCTGGAGAAGGTGGCATTTTTGGGCCACGTGATTAGTGGTGATGGGGTGGCAGTGGATCCGGCGAAAGTGGAGGCCATCAGAGACTGGCCGGTGTTGAGGATCGTGGCGGAAGTCCGAAGCTTTCTTGGACTAGCCGGGTACTATAGGAGATTCGTGGAGAATTTCTCGAAGTTAGCTCTACCCCTCACCTCACTCACTCGTAAAGACCATAAGTTTGTGTGGACCCAAGAGTGCAGTCAAGCATTCGAGGCACTGAAGGAGAGGCTTATGACGGCTCCGATCCTGAGTTTACCGCAAGGGACCGATGGATTTCAGATTTTCAGTGACGCATCGGGATGCGGTTTGGGTTGCGTGTTGGTGCAACATGGCAAGATAATAGCTTTTGGGTCTCGACAGCTGAAACCTCATGAGAGGAATTACCCCGTCCATGACTTGGAGTTGGCGGCGGTAATCTTCGCGTTGAAAATATGGCGACACTATGTGTATGGCGCAAGGTTGGAGATCTTCACGGACCATAAAAGCCTGAAGTATCTCTTGGATCAGAAGGACTTGAACATGCGGCAACGGAGATGGGTTGAATTCCTTGGAGACTACGAAGTGGCGATTCAGTATACGCCGGGTAAGGCCAATGTGGTGGCGGATGCGTTGAGTAGAAAGTACTCGGGGCAAGGAAATTGGATCGAAGCTCATGATGAGCGGTTGGCTCGGGAATGGGAGTCCCTTGGGTTGGAATGTGTTGCGAGAGGCGAGTCTAGCATGGCTCGGTTGAACTAGATTGAAGTGCAAAGCGACTTGTCCGATCGTATTCGGGAAGCGACTCGATTGGATGTGGAGGTTCAACCTTTTGTGTTGGAGGCTCAAAAGGGCGAGAGTAGCGCCTGGGAGATGAATGGGGGAATCTTGAGAAAGGATGGAAGGGTTTGTGTACCGCAGTTTGGCAATCTCCGTGAGGAGTTGATGTTTGAGGCTCACTTCTCAAAGTACTCCATTCACCCGGGCAGTACAAAGATGTACTTGGATATGAAGAAATCCTTTTGGTGGCCGGGGTTGAAGCGAGATGTAGCTTTGTATGTGAGTCGTTGCCAAACATGTGCCTTGGTGAAGGCCGAATGTCAGAAACCGGGCGGGTTCCTGAAGCCCCTTCCAATTCCTGAATGGAAATTTGAGGACATCTCCATGGACTTTGTGCATGGTTTGCCTAGATCGCAGCATGGTAATGATGCTATTTGGGTGATCGTGGATCGCCTAACCAAGGTGGCTCACTTCATCCCAAATCGGAAAGAGGACAGCGTGGAGAAGCTGGTGGAGTTGTATGTTCGCAACATTGTGCGACTGCACGGAGTTCCTAAGAGCATAGTCAGTGATCGAGATGGATGATTTACGTCCAAGGACTGGAGATTTGTTCAGAAGAGCTTGGGCACGAAGCTAAAGTTTAGTACGGCGTTCCATCCTCAAACGGATGGGCAAACGGAGAGAACGAACCGTACTATGGAGGACATGTTGAGGATGTGCGTTCTTGATTTTGGCAAGAGGTGGGAGGATCACCTCTTCATGGTAGAATTTGCGTACAACAATAGTTTTCAAGCTAGTATAAAGAGGGCTCCATACGAAGCTTTGTATGGGAGGCGGTGTCGAACGCCAATGTCATGGGCAGAGGCGGGAGACACCAAACTTTTGGGAAAGGGTGCGGTAGTTGACGCTTGTGAGTTGGTACGGACCATCCAAGAGCGTATGAAGGTGGCGCAAGACAGGCAAGCAAAATATTTTAATGCTCGTCACCGGAAGTTGGAATTTACAGTTGGTGATTGGGTTTATCTGAAGGTCAAGCCATTCAAAGGCGTCTCACGGATTCGCCGACTCAAGAAGTTGAGTGCAAGGTTTTTACTTTTGAAATTGTTGAGCGGGTAGGAGAAGCAGCATATCGGTTGGCATTGTCCGCAGACTTGAGTGGGTTACATGATGTCTTCCACGTCTCTGCTTTGAGGAAAGCCTTGGTGGAGGCTAGCGTGGTGATAGAGCCGGCATCGGTGCCGATTGAGGAAGACTTGAGGACGCGAGTCCTCCCAATTGCTATAGAGGATTCGAAGACTCGGCAGTTGCGGAATAAAGAAGTCAAACTCGTGAAAGTTCGATGGGACAACTGCGGTCGTGAGGAGTTCTCTTGGGAACGAGAATAGGCCATGCTAGAAGATTATCCAGAACTCTTCATGTCCGGTACAATTTAAGTTTTGTACCCTTATGTTTTGAAAATTTCGGGATGAAATTCTGTTAAGTGGGGGAGAGCTGTAACACCCCAGTTTTTGCAAGAGGTTCAGTCTGCAGTTCTGAACATTTTTGGGTTTCTGGCAGGGGGCACACGGCCTGCGACACGGGCGTGTCGCAGGGCGTGTCGAGGCCGTGTCGACACTCGGCCCAAGTGTCGACACTTTCGCTCGATAAAGTGTCGAGAGTGGGGCACACGGCCTGCGACACGGGCGTGTCGCAGGGCGTGTCGAGGCTGTGTCGACACTCGGCCCAAGTGTCGACACTTTCGCTCGACAAAGTGTCGAGAGTGGGGCACACGGCCTGCGACACGGGCGTGTCGCAGGGCGTGTCGAGGCCGTGTCGACACTCGGCCCAAGTGTCGACACATTCGCTCGACAAAGTGTCGAGACTGGGGCGCACGGCCTGTGACACGGGCGTGTCACAGGGCGTGTCCCGCTTGGTCGACGATCTTCGCTCGACGTTTTTCCGCGGTGTCGACACAAAGCCTGTCGACGGGTGTCGAGACTTGGCACACGGCTTGGGACACGGGCGTGTCCCAGGCCGTGTCATCTCTCGGGTTGGTTTCGGGGCCGTGTTGTTGGAGGCACACGGCCGGCCACACGGCCGTGTCACTGGGGACACGGGTGTGTCGGGTTGAACACGGGCGTGTGTGATGCCCGTGTGCGGTTCCAGGCGCGTCGATTTGAGACGGCGAATGGGGCACACGGCCCTGGACACGGGCGTGTGCCAGGCCGTGTTCGGCCCAGGTCTTTTATTTTCCAGGCGAATCGTGGCCATTCTTTCCCAGATTTTGGGATCTGACGGCTCAGGACTATTCTTGGGAAGTTAAGTCCGATTCTAGGGTTGGAAACCCTCATTTGTTTTCCAAGTCTTCTCTTTCTAAGTTCTTGAGAAAAACTAGACCAAGGAGGAAGAAGAAGAAGGTCTTGGGTTGTAGGAAGGGTTTCGGAGCTCCAAATCGCGAGCCGAGTCCGTATCCGTGAAGCTTTGAGCGTTGTGAAGATTTCCATCCGGTTATTTTGCCATGGCAAGGAAGAGGAGTCGGAAGGTAACGACATCTCTCCTCTCGGTCCTTAGGATGCACGTATTAGCATCATTTAGTTTTCTTTCTCCCTAATTTTTGGGCACCGAACTCTCAAATGAGAGGGGTTTTGGTTTGCCAAGTTTCAAGAGAAACTTCCGGGTTGATTGAGTCCGTCCCCGACATATTTTTGCATTAGAGATCCGCTTCGCTAGTGGATTAGGCATGGTGGGTGAAGCCGTAGTCGCGACCGTTAGTCCGACTCGGTGATATTGCATACGAACTTAGGGATTCGTAGAGATTTTCCGTTGCGACAAGATGTCGTTTGTGTTGTGGTGGTGACTGTCCCGTTTATTTGCAAAGGTACGTGTAGTCGGACCCGGACAAGGTTAGCTCCTCGTGGCGGTAGATGGTTTCCTTGAGGGACAAGGTTAGCTCCACACGAGTTGGAGATGGTTTCCTTGGTGCGCGGGAACGCTGTAGTACAATGAGGGATTTTGATGTATTTGGTCTTGGTTTGTGTTGTGCCAAGGCGTGGCTATGTCTCTGTGGTCGGCTGGCTATCCCGTGACATGTGCGTCATGTGTGGAGAGTGTCCCGGCGAGACTAGTCCCCTTCTGTGAGACTGACGAGAATGCCAAGCTTGGGGCAAGCCCGGGCAAAGAGGCCATGAGCGGGTGGGGTCCAACAAGGCTTCTTAGAATCGGTCGGTTTGTGTTTGTTGGAATCCTGACATGAGACGTCAGAGTTTGCAGGCAAGCCCTGGGCTAAGCCCACGAGCGGGTGGGGCCTTGGCAAGAATTCCATGTGGCGGCCTGTGCGCCGTTTGAGGGAGTTGTGTCTCCCTCATTGTTTGCGGCTTTATTGCCAATGGGGAAATGTGAGTACCCAAATGTTGTGATGTTGTGCTAGTTGCATACGCAGTAGGGTTCCTTGGGCGAAGCCCGACTGTTGCATACATGTTGCATAGTAGGCCCTTTTATTACATGCTCAACTAGTAGAGAACGTGTTTGATGATTGAGACATCCAAGCCTGTTTTAATGCTTTTCTATTTATAGATGATTATATTGCATACGAAGTGCTGACTTGCAGGTTGGAGGGTTCCCCGGGGTCCATTAGGGGCGGCCGGGAGGAGATGTGTTGTTACACAGTTTGAGGTCAGCCTTTGCTGACCCACGTTACTAATGATTTTTACAGGGCAAGGATCGCATGCAGAAGCTACCACGCCGGCCAGAAAGGCCTAAGACCCATGAAGTGTTTTTCCCTTTTTTTGTAGCACTACAGTTATGATGATGTTTGTTTGACACTATTTTGTCCGGCTTGCATGCCGAGGTAGACTAGGAGTGCTGAGCACATTTATGTTTGATGTACTATTTCTTTTTGGACACTTGTTGTAAGGCCTTAAGGCCATTTGTCTTACTCTTCAGTGGTGGATAACTTCTAGTCCTGTTTTATTTCCGCTGTGTTGTGCAAGTGTTTTGAGTTTGGGTAGTCATATCAACTTATAATACTAAAGTTGTGGCGTTCGTATGCTGTGGGGCCCCGGCCGGACCCATATTATACGTCCACTACAAGGGAGGTGTTACAATATATATATCTGCTGCATATGCTAAAATTCCTGCCAGATATATTTTCTTGCTTTGGTATTAATGTGAGTCTGTAATTAGAGACCTTACCCAAATAGGGGGAGATTGTTGGATCCCTAGTTGGATTTGGGCTAGGTTCTCTAAACTAGGATGTTTGACCCAACATGTATAGTCAGGGTCATGGTTGTGTCCTAGAGTCTAGACCATGCCTTAAAGTCAACAATGCATTGACCAGCCATCAACAGACTACAAAAGACTCAAGACTTAGAGAAATTTCAAAGACTTAGAAAATGAGTTCGACGTTCGTTGAACTCAGGTCGACGAAAGTCGTGCTCAGCTCGACGAATTCAGAGAAAATTCTCTGAGCTGCGCTCGACGAACTTGGTTCTCAGGTCGACGATCTCTGGACACTATACTTCAATATTCCAAGTCCAGAATTCCTTTCTCTGAACTCCTGTCGACGAACTCAGTTATTAGATCGACAATTTCTGGGTATTCTACTTTAATATTTTATTCCAGAAACATCTAAATATTCTAAGTTCAGAATCATACTCCAGTCGACGAATTCATCTTCTCAGCTCGACGAACTTAGATCACATTCTTGGCAAGCTTTATCAAGTAGAAGTTACAAGTTATCAGCTCGACAAACTTAGTTCTCAGGTCGATGATTTCTGGACACTTTAATTTAGCATTCTAAAGTTCAAGAAACATTTCACTGAACTTCAGTCGATGAAGTTAGAATTTTAGCTCGATGATCTTGACGTATAGAATTAGCATGGTTCTAGAGAAAGCAGTTAACTACTCTCAGGTCGACGATCTTGGATCTCAGCACGACGAACAAAGATTATATGGTTGACAAACATAATTTCTCAGCTCCACGAACTCTGGACCAAGGTCGCCGAATTCTATTTTCTGCTCAATGATTTCTGTGATGTTTCAGACTTGGATATTTTCCTCCCTCTGTCCTTAATTTATTGCAATAATTCCTAAGTAATCAATGATAAATATTCTCCAAATATTACCGTTAGATGCAACATTGATTATGGACTTCATCATAATTATTACTTGTCATTTTTTAATGGGACAGTTTGGGAAATCAATCAATGCAAATATTCTCCAGGCCGTCAGCATTGAATGAAGGAAGGAATTCAAAATTCAGATGGAAGATTTCATGGAAAATATAAAAAGATATTTCTTCCTTCTTCAACAGACAGTTAATAGGAATTTTCTTCTTCCTTCTCGACGGAACACAGAGAACAATATACCCAGCGCAATAACATAGTCAAGACATAAGAAGCCCTAGCCCTTGACTAGAAAAATTACAGCAAGCTGAAGAAGAAGAAGAACATACATCCAAATCAAAAGTTTTCTTCCTTCTTCATCTCAGGATTCTTCAAAGGACAACAAACACTCTATCTGTTGAGAAGCTCCTAGATACCTGCTAGTCAAGGCTGAAATATTGAAGGCCTACTCACCCTGCAGCAAGGCTCTAATCTTCCTAAGTTCAATATCTTAGGGGGAGCTTTTGCTAACATCATATATCCACTAAGTGTTCTCAGTTGTATTTGAGAAAGAGACGACACCATCACTCTCCCATCCCCCACTATAAAAAGGGTTCTTTAACTCCCTTCAAAAGTTATTCTTGGTTGCAAGTCTCCTTATCAAAAGACTTGGGATTGGTTTTTGAGCAACTGATCAAAAGCTCATTGGTGGCAGTCACCTGATCAAAAACCTGATTGGATTCCTACCAGGGTGGTAGAAGAGTGGATGTACCCAGGTTGGGGAACCACTATAAAATTCTTGTGTAATCTGGTTGCACTTTTTCTTTTGTTCTTGTTGTCGCTGTGTTACTTAGGTTTGTTGTGTTAATTCTAGTTAGTTTGACATTTGCAGTACTTGTGGTAGTTTAGGTTACCTTATGATTGCTCTTTAAATTACTGCAAGTTTTGGTATCAAATAGCTTCACAATTTTAAACCTTTTATTTACAGAAAAAAGCTGTTATAGATTTTAAGTTTTAAAGATACTCTATTCACCCCCCCCCCCCCCCCCCCGCCCTCTAGAGTATATCAGGTATAACCCCTAACTTTAAAATTGGAAGATGGTGATGACGGTCTATAATTTCATTCTTTGGTGTTATTTCTCTTTGTACTTCAAATTTCATGATCGAGAGATATGTTGTTTGGATAATGGCAATACAGGTAAATGGATTCATGGCATCGTAGAGATAAGATTTCATGAATTTATGTATTTGACAGGGTTACTTTATATTAATGCAAATTTGAGTGTTGTGAATTGTTCGAAAGAAATTTTACTCAACTTAGGTTTAGGTATTGGATTGCTCAAGAGAAATTTCGATGAAGACCAAACCCTTACAATACAATGAATTTGATAATATTCTTAAAACATGATTACATGGAGTTGAATTAATAAGTGAATATTCTCATGTGATTATTTTTAGACTTTCTATTTTTTATCATCCTTAATTCCCCAATATCACATTACCAAATTTGTCCAAGTAATGCTTGTTTGGAGTAAACAACCAATTTTAAACGTAGGTACGATAATAGAGCGCGAGTGAGCAAGAGTACTTGAAAAGATCCTAAGGAAAACGACACGAGATGTAGAATTCTCCTACACTATGATTGATAGGTGCACTTGCCTGAGAATAAAATTAATCTAGCTTATTCCTATCTACATAGTTTATACTATAGTGTAGAAAGATTCTGCATCTTGCTCTCTTTTTAAATGACCAAGTTTTTGGCGCTGTTGTTGGGAACTCATTTTCAATATTTTGAAAGCTTAAACTCTATTAATCTACCAATCTTTGATTACTAACATGTAATTGTAAATTAGTTTATTGCATATAATTGTAAATTACAAACACGTAATTGTAAATTAGTTTATTGCATAAATATATCGCTTAATCTCTGTTTTGCAGTCTGTTAGTCTATGCCCAAGAGGAGAAATTTTGGGCTAACACCATTTCAACCCGACCCCAAACGGATTATTCACAACACTTGCCAAAGGACTTGGGAACTGATAACACGGATAATTCAAGTGGACTTAGGAGATAATTATTCAGATAATCCAGATAACACGGCAAACCAGAACGAGCAAACCATGTATGACTTTGCTAGACCTAATCTCCAGGGTACTGGGTAAAACATCGTTAGAGCACCAATTGTCGCCAACAATTTCGAGTCGAAGCCGAGTATTATTTAGATGGTTCAACAGTATGTCCAATATGATGGCATGCAAGATGAAGATCCCAATACAAACTTAGCCGGATTCTTGGAGATAAGTGATACATTGAAGATCAATGACATTACCAATGATGCCATTCGATTGAGGTTGTTTTCATTCTCACTAAGCCACAAGGCAAAATAGTGGTTAAACTCATTACCTAGAGGGTCGATTACTATATGGGATATGATGGTTGTGAAGTTCTTGATGAAGTATTTTCCACCGGCGAAGACTGCAAAGCTAAGGAATGACATTTCTACATATGCTCAACTAGAATCTGAATCATTGTACGACACATGGGAACGATTCAAGAAACTATTAAGGAAGTGACCCATGTAACACCACCATCCATCACATGAAATATAACAGAAGGTCTGGCCGGGGCCCCACGCCATATTCCACAGACAATTAGTGGGGTTACGTATTAATACCAAATTACAGCTAAAGGAACACGCGTCCTAACTCAGAGCATTCTAGCGAAAGCTTTTGAAACAGTTATAAGAACACAAACCAAAGGATGAATGTCCACTAAAACTCAAAGTAGGAATGATAGTACAAATACACCAAAACTTTGGCCTTATGGCCTTACAAGAGTTTACTTAAATAATAAATGCCTTCCATACATCAGCACGCAGGCCCGTCACACATTAGCATAAAAAGTAAACATTCGCTTTGGCCTTGAAGGGCCGACACAGAAACCAGGGCTTCAGCCCGCTACTTGATACTTGGCTTCGCAGCACCTGCAATCAACTTTCCACCGCAGTGGCGGCAAACAAAAGCAATGGTCAGCTAAAGCTGACAAAATTATAACGACCCCGCCCCTTATATGGGGTGGCGGTGCTCCTTCCCTACAATTTATTAGCATAGCCAAACATTAAAGTGAAAGTACAACATCAGCACACTTCACCACAGGTGCATTCCCGTACGGCCTCACACCCTGTGCTCTCTGGGCACGTACTCGGTGAACCCGGTCCGAACCCAGCTCGTTCCGCAGCCACCACCGCCACGAGGACTGTAAAGAACGTCAGTATTAAAGTCCTTTTAGCCAAAGCCTAGACTCGATCTCCAAGCCATCGGCAAGTCCCATGTATATTAGTTCGCTTTAACCGAACCACATGGAGTCGGTAAGGATCCACCAGCCCTTTGCTCAACTCGCCACGACCATTTAGCCATAGGCGCGGGACAAGCTTCACCGAATCCCAAAGTATCGATCATACAACAGTACATAGCCCGGCTATGTATAAGGCTGGCCCTCAGGCCACCAATACAGCAGAACTTCGCTTCTGCCCAGAATTCCAGGAGCACCTTGGAGTTAATCCCCAAGACTCCCTGCAGTAATCTACCACGTAGAAACCCAAAAAACATAAGGCACAGAGTCTTCTCCGTCAATCAATTCATAATGAAAACATCACCGATCCAGATCAACTTGTCCGAGTAGGCTTCACACACCATGCCTATGTATGTACTTCCATTCTGCACTCTATATGCAAGATTATGGGGACTATTCATGTCCACCGAAAGGAAATATCACACACTCACCGCACAATCGCGAGAGCGGGTTTCCTATGCAATAAGGAGGAGGACTTCACATGTCCAAGAAGAGAATCGTTACCCTAGAGGTTTGCTTCAGCCCCATGGAAAACTTGGTAGATGAAAAGCGCAGCAAGGGCGCGCAGATCTGGACTCAGTTTGCAATTCAGAGCTCCGAAGATCCATCGGCGACCGTATTTCTCCGTCTCCTTCTTCCTTTGTCTCCTCTCTCTCTAACACTTTAGAAAGAGAAAGACTTAAGAGCAATGAGTGTTTCACCCCCTACTCCCAACCTTATAACAGCAAGGACAAATATGGACACTTGGATACCATTTGAGCGAAATTAACGGCCATGATTCACACCTAAAATCAATTACCTGCGCCGAACACGGCTTGTGACACGGCCGTGTTAAAGGTCGTGTGCCTCAAGCAACGTAAGAAACCTTCGCGTCCTGACCAATACACGGGCTTAGACACGCCCGTGTCAACATTTGATATTCCCGTGTCAATCAGCACATGCCCGTGTCACGGGGCATGTTCCACAATCGACACAGGAACCGTAACGTCTCGAACAGGACACGGTTTCTCGACACGCCCATGTCAACTTTTGACATGCCCGTGTCGACCAGTACACGCCTGTATTCCAGGCCGTGTTCCTCACCCGACACAGCCCGGTTAACACAGAGCAGTACATGGCACTGGACACGCCCGTGTCTCAGGCCGTGTGCCCGAACTCAAAAAATCGTCAAATGCATTTCGTCGACCACATTGAAAATTGTCGAACTCGTAGCAGGATACGGCCGTGGACACGCCCGTGTCCCAGGTTGTGTGACCCTTATCAGGCCAAAGATTGGCCTTAAGACACTACCAGATCATTTCTGAGTTTTGGGGCATTATAATTCACCCCCACCCAACTGAAACGAATTTTGTCTCGAAATTATGGAATAGAAAGTACTCAAACTTAAATGGTACCTGAGTAGAAGAGCTCGGTATACTCCTCAAGCATGGTCTGCTCTCGCTCCCACGAAAGCTCCTCACGACCGCTGTTGTCCCATCAGATTTTGACCATCCTGATGTCTTTGTTAGGAAGTCGCTTGACTTCAGAGTCCTCAATGCGAATGGGCTTGACCTTCGTTGTCATCCCACTATCAACAGGTACCTGATCGACCGCAATCACTTGTGAAGGCTCCTGCACTGTCTTCCGCAACATCGATATGTGGAATATGTCATGTAGACCACTTAGTTCCACTGATAACTTTAGTCGATAAGGGGCTTCACCAATTCGCTCTAGAATCTCAAACAGTCCTAGGTACCTCGGACTCTGCTTCTTCAAGCATGGTACCCATAAGACACCCTTGAACGACTTAATTTTCAAATAAACCCAGTCACCAACAGCGAACTCAATGTTCCTATTCTTGTCATTATAGTATTTAGCCTGGCTGTCCTGAGCGATCAGCAATCGTTCTCGTAATATTTGTACCAACGAAGTGGTGCCTTCCACTTCTTGTCATTTGTACAGCTTCGACTCACCCGTCTCGAACCAAGACAACATCGTACGACATTTTCTAGAGTAAAGGGACTCGAAGGGCGCCATTTGAATACTCGCTTAGTAGTTATTGTTATAAGCAAACTCCACCATGTACAGGTGATATTCCCATCGCTTTCCGAAATCCAAGACGCACATGCGAAGCATGTCCTGCATCATCGCGTTGACCCTCTCGGTCTGACCATTCGTCTGTGGATGAAAGGTCATGCTGAAACTCAGCCTGTTTCCCAACATTTGTTGCACCAACCTCCAGTCATTGGATGTGAAGTGCCCATCTTGATCACTCACGATGCTGCGGGGCACACCGTGTAGTCGAATAATGTTTTCTACATAGAGTTTGCTAGCTTATCCATCGAATCATCCTTCTTATTCGGAATGAAGTGCGGAACATTCATCAATCGATCTACGATCACCCATATGGCGTCATTTCGCTTCTGCGACCTTGGCAACCCATGCAAAAGATCCATTTACATATCGTCGAACTTCCACTCCGGGATAGGTAAGGACTTCAAGAAACATCAGGGCTTCTGGAACTCCGTCATCACCAAGGCGCATGTTTGACACTTCACCATATAAAGTGCCTCATCCTTCTTAAGTCCTAGCCACCAGAATAGCGTTTTCATATCACAATACATTTTCATGCTCCCTGGATGAATCAAGTACTTGGTATGATGAGCCTCGTACATCAATTCCTCCCGCAGTTTAACAATAACTGAGATGCACAGACAACTATCCCTCCATAACAGTCCATCAACAACACAAAATTGGGAATTTGACCCATCCAAAGCCTCATCCATGGTCTGCTTCATGTTACTATCCAAATCCAGGGCATGCCGAATCCTATCAGCATGGTCATACTGCACTTCTGTCCAGTTCAATTGTGCTTCGGAACTCGTCTGCTTGTCAACACAAGAGAACTCTAATGCCTCCAAATCTTGAATCAAGTGCTCGTCATGAACCGATAACTAGTTGGCCTGCACGGTGGCCCTATGACTCAACGCATCTGCCACTCCATTGACTTTCCCAGGCATATAATGTATCTTGAAAGTGTAGTCACCCAGGAAATCCATCCACCTCCGCTGACGCATGTTTAGGTCCTTTTGATCCAACAAGTACTTCAGGCTCTTGGGATCGGTATAGATATCAACCTTCACACCGTACATATAATGCCTCCACAACTTCAGAGCAAATATCACGACCGCTAACTCCAAGTCATGGACCGGATAATTCCTCTCATGCACCTTCATTTGACGCATGTCATAAGATATTACACTCCCATGCTGCAGTAGAACACAACCTAAGCCACTGCCTGAAGCATCACTGTAAATCTCAAATCCGTCGGTCCCACTCGACGAACATAAAATCAGCGTCCTGGTCAACCGAATTTTTAGTTCTTCGAAAGCTTGCCTGCACTCCAGCGACCACATGAACTTTTGATCTTTCCTCGTCAATGTCCTGAGGGGTAACGCTATCCGCGAGAAGTTCTCTATGAAGCGCCTGTAGTAGCCGGCAAGTCCAAGAAAACTCCAGACTTCTGCCACTGTAGATAACAAAGGCCGCTCCCGTATCACAAATATCTTCACCAGATCTACCGCAATCCCTTCTCCACTAACTATATGAACAAGGAATGCTACCAAGGATAACCAGAATTTGCATTTGGAAAATTTGGCATAAAGTTGATTCCTCCTTAATGTCTCCAACACCATATGTATATGTTTGAAATGATCATCCTTGTACTGTGAGTACACCAATATAATGTCGATAAAGACTTTCACGAAGTGGTCCAGGTACTCTCTAAATGTTCTGTTCATCAAATCCATAAACACGGATGACGCATTAGTCAGCCCAAACGCCATGACGATGAACTCTTAATGCCTATACCTTGTGCTGAAAGCTATCTTGGGGATGTCACTTTCCCTTATCCGTAGCTGATAGTATCCGGATTTCAAATCCAACTTTGAGTACATAGTCGAGCCCACCAACTGGTTGAACAGATTATCTATCCTTAGGATCAGATACTTATTCTTCTCCGTTAACTTATTCAACTCCTGGTAATCGATACAAAGTCATAAACTTCTGTCCTTCTTCTTAACAAAGAGGACCAGCACGCTTCAAAGCAATGAACTTGGACGCACATAACCTTGCTCCAACAGCTCTTGAAACTGTACTTTCAATTTTGCCATCTCCTTAGGCGCTAACCGATACGGATAGCGTGATACAGGTTTGGCACCTGACACCAGCTCAAAGGTGAAGTCGATCTCTCATTTAGGTGGCGCTCCTGGGAGATTGTCAGGGAACACATCAGGATACTCAGATACAACTAGGATACTGTCCATATTAGACTTAGGCTTCGAAGCCTCCACTAATGTGAAAATTAGCTCTGCACTAGCACGAACTAGCTTAACCAGCTGGAGAGCAGACATCAAAATCTTGCTCGACCCTTTCATGTCCGTAAATGTCGTCTCAGGATCAGTTCCCATTTTTACCTCCTTGCATTTGCAATCAATGTATGCCCGCTGCTACGAGAGTCAGTCCATCCCAAAGATCACGTCGAACTCCACTATTGGCAGTAGTGATGCTTGCAAGTCAAACTCTTGACTCCTGATTCGTTTCTTTACGCAACAAACTCTATCCGAGTGCATTGAACAACCATTAGGCAACAATACATCCAATTTGTCACTTACCATCGAGTAAGGTACTCCAATGCGCGATACAAATCCTTCTGATAAAACAGAATGAGAAGCTCCCGTATCGAATAGTGCTCTAGCCGGATAATCGAAAATCAAAATAAAGCATAACACAAGTAGTCATAACCTAACGTGTAAAAGGTTAACAAATATATAAAGTAAATCTGTTTTTAATTAACTCATACCTGTCACAATATCGGTCTGTTTTATGGTCTCCTGAAGGCCAAGATTGTATACTCTAGGCTGGGCTGGAGCATAGTGGGATGTGGTTGACTCCACCGCCTTCCCATTTTCCTCGTATGTTGCTCCAGGTTTCCTCTCGGACATTGGACGTCCGCTCCAACACTCTCGGCCAAAATCCCCCGGCTTTCCATAATTGAAGCAAGCTGCTCTAGCTCAGCAAGTGGCCGCCCTAGAACCACTAGAAGAGGGGGCTGGACAGGAAGTCCTAGCCTTTTTGTTCCACTTATGGAACTTAGATTTCGAGGAGTTCGGTACCTTGAACTCCGTCTTCTGCACACCCAAGTCTTTGCTCCCTTAGATTCTCTTCAGATCTCTTTCCATTGATCGGGCAGAACTGACCAAGGTTAGGAAACCTTGGGTCATAGTCCCAGCAAGTAGTACCCTCAGGTCATCACGCAGAGCCTCAAAGACTGTTTGGTCTTACGCTCGTCATTACCAAACGAAGGGGCAGCATAATGACCCAACCATGTGAATTCGTGGAGGTACTCATCCACGCTACTGACTCCTAGCTTCATCCTCAGAAACTGATTCTCCATCTCAATTTTCTCAACTGAGGGTAGGTATCTAGCTAAGAACATCCTTGAGAATTCCTCGATCGAGACGTTACTGAGTTGTCTCCCAACTAAGTGATGTTGCTCCAGATCTTACCACCATAACCTTGCCTCGCCATCTACCAGGAAAGTGGCTATGGCAGACTTGTGTCATTCCTTCATTTTTGTTGTCGACAAGATTCTCTTAACTCTACCGAGCCAATCCTCGGCTTGAGTTGGGGCTCCAGCCCCTATAAATATTAGAGGACTGAAACTCATGAGATGTATAAGTTGTCTTTCTGTCGCTCTTCTTGGTGGCAAAGGTTCTTCCGCCATGCATTCCACAACTCTAGGCTCTGCCGCTCGAAGCGGTTCTTGTTCCATCGCAGGGGCTGGGTGCTGCACACGCCTTGCTGGTTGGGCATTTATCATTGCAAACAACACTTCCGCTACGAGTCTTATAGTATTTGTTGAAGGAGTGGTTGCAGGCACGTCATTGGGTGCACTGCTTGCCTCAGAAAGCGGGTGTTATGACTGTCTTGCGCCACTCCTGGTCACCTATAGTCATAGAACACACCATTAAGTGACCAAATAAAATTGCAAAAAGTATTTATAGGAACACGCAGGTTCCTCAAACATGTGTATTTTCATTCATAAGTGGACATTCATGGGTACTTTTCATGTTATAACGATGACTCACATACATGTGTTCACCACCCCTAAAAGAATTCGCCCACGAATTCAAATAAGCAAGACCGATGCTATAGTCTGATATCAAATTGTAACACCCACATCCGTCACATGAAATATAACAGAAGGTCCAGTCGGGGCCCCATGCCATATTCCACAGACAGTTAGTGGTGTTACGCATTATTACAAAATTACCTCCAAAGGAACACGCATCCTAAGTCAAATCATTCTAGAGGAAGCTTTTAAAACAATTATAAGAACCCAAACCAAAGCATGAATATCCACTAAAACCTAAAGTAGGAATGATAGTATAAATACACCAAAACTTTGGCCTTATGGCCTTACAAGAGTTTACTTAAACAATAAATGTCTTCCATACATCGGTATGCAGATCAGTCACACAAGAGCATAAAAAGTAAACATTCGCTTTGGCTTTCAAGGGACGGCATAGCAACTAGGCGTCAGCCCGCTACTTGCCAGTAGGCTCCGCAGCACCTGAAATCAACATTCCACCGCAGCGGTGGAAAATAAAAGCAACGGTCAGCTAAAGCTTGTAACATCCCATTTCCAACTAGTCCCCTAAAAGTGGTTTTGGCCATTACTAGGTCATGACAAAACCCTAGGAAGCTCAAGAAGACCAAGTGAGCTTAGATATGAAGTTGGAAATCATCATGGTCTGCAAATAGTATGATTCTGAACAATAGTTTAGGAGGACCATGGGGTTACACCTTGACCCCAAGACCCTACCACAACACCCCCAAACATTTTGGGAGGCCCATTAGAGCCATAAGGACCCATTGGGGTCAATAAAGAGACTCAGTTGACCCAAGTCAACCCTAACCCTAAATGGGTCAAACTAGCCTACTTAGGGTCAATTGACCTTCCCCTAGCCAAGTGGACCCCACCCATGGCCTCCTGACCCTAAAGTGAGGTCAATGGGTCACCAAGGACACATTGGGTTCAGCCCTAGAGATCAAGTTGACCCAAGTCAACTTAGGCCCCTCATCTGGTCAAAGTACCCTTACTAAGGGTATGTGACCTCCAAAGTGCAAGGTAACCCTACATAACCCTTCCTAGACCTCAGGGGAAGCCATGGGGTCACCAAGGACCCCTTGCGGTCAACCCAAATGGTCATGTTGACCCAAGTCAACTTTAACCCCTAATTTGGTCAAAGTGCCCTAACTAAGGGTCAAGTGACCACCAAGGTTCCCAACCAACCTTACTCAGGGCTTCCTAAACCTAAAGTGAGGTCAATGGGTCACTAGGGACCCATTGGAGTCAAATCTAGTGGCTAAGTTGACCCAAGTCAACTCAAGCCCCAAAGTGCTCAAAGTGCCCTTACCAAGGGTCAAATGACCTCCAAGGTGCCAAGTTAACCCTACCCAACCCTACATAGACCTTATGGGAGGCCAATGGATCACGAAGGACCCAATGGGTTCAACCCAAATGACCAAATTGACCCAATTCAACCCCAGCCTAAGCTAAGTCAAACCTAGCCCAAATGGGCTAACCCAAGCTCAAGCCATTTTTCCCTTAGGCTAACCTCACTATTCATATCCTTTTTATGATTAAGTGGGATGCACATATCCTGTGGAGTTGACCAGTCAACATGGGTGATTAGGAGAGAGAAAGGAGCTTCCTTTCATGATAATGGTGGAGAGAGAGAGTTGGGGGAGAAGAAAGGAAGGGTGGGAATCGGCCAAAGGAGGTCGACAACCACCCTTTATGGCTGCAATAACCTCCTCTAGGGAATAGGAGTTGATACCAGTCGTTTCCCGACCACCAAGAGGCAGGTTCAGCCCCCCCCCCACTCAACCTGAGCCACACCATTAATGGTGTTTGATGGCATTGAAGAACCAGCCGCCCCCTCCCCAATTGATCATTTAAACACCATCAGTGTGCAGAGGGGAGCATTTTCAAACCCTTACCTGGAAGGAACACGCCGTCCCACTGTGTTGTTGCAGAAGCCGAGTGCCGCCGCCGTCGACAATGGCATCCCGCCGTTCCACCCGCATTCAGGCCTCCAGGAAGGTCCTCCTCCACTCCTCTCATGTATAGATCATAACAATCACTAGGTCTAAGGTTCGGGCTCAATTGAGCCCGATCCAATTCGGGATTTCCATGGATTTTGGCCGAAAATTCTCTTGCTAGAACCGTTGGAATAGTGCTTTCCGGCGGCCAAGCAGCCGTCTGGCGACGGCCACCACCTCAACGGAGGTGGTGGTGGCCGGCCGGGGAAGTTGTCGGATCGCCGGCGGCAGTGCTTGGAAGTGGCTCCAGGCAGGATGAATCCTGGCCGTCGGCTCAAGGTGGAAGATGAATGGATCACGTCCAGTGGTGCTTCAAGATTCGTGCTAATATAATTTTAAACTATAGTATATACTTTTCTTATTTATTAAATTCCTGTCACAGATTTGGTATTTAATGGTCTTAATTTTTAAAAATACTTAGGCTCATTTATTGAAAAAGTCACCAACATGAAAATAGTAGCCCTGGGTGTCTATTTTATTTTAAAATTTATTTAAACCCATTTGGGTGCCTGGTTTGACCAGGGCACCCAGTTTGGTGGGACATACACCTAGGGCTAGACAGACATTAAACTGAGTGCCTACACTTCATCCTTGGTCCAAATTAATTAAATTTTTGGCAGGGAGTCCCCCAAGCTATACCTAGGGCCTGCCTAAAATTCAGAATTTGTAGAGACACTTTGCCTAAAGTTTTACTTTTATTTAATAATGCTAGGGAATTTTAATTAAGTGGTCTAATGACGTCCAAACCCTCCCAAATTTTGGTGAGTGGTCCCTAGCATCAATACCTAGCTCTGTACAAAATTGCAACCCATTTGAATGGGTTTTGGATAGGGAATCACCAAACGCTACTTTGGCCTTAAGGAGGTGTTTTTGATTAAAAGTGCACCATGGGCTTAGGGTGGCCACCTCCCCTCAATAGAGGCTGAGAATTTGGACACTGACTTATTATGGCCAATGTTACCCTCTTAAAGAAAATGTGGTGATTTAGGCTTGATTTACCCTAGGGTTCAACCTCAAACCCTAAGGAAGGACTTTTGGGGGTTGTGAAGGACATGGGGTCTAATGCCTTTGTATGACCTTGAAAACTCAGTAGAATTGAAGGTTGTGTAACCTCAGTTATCTGTAAGAAATCTTAGAGGACTGAGAGGAAGGTAGGCATCTCAAAACCCTAACCCTAGTTTTAGGGTAGAAGCACAATTTTGTAAATTCAGTCACTAAACCTTATCTAACGGTTATGAAATTTGGGTAGAGTATGTTTTAGACTGTCAAGAACCCTAGGTAATGTTATTAGAATTTTATGGATTATATTTCTGCTACTTTATTTGTTAAATACCAAAAGGCCCAAAATGGTTTTTTAATTAATTTGATAATTATGTTCATTGGAATCTGATGAAACTTGGTCAGAAGATAATCTAGGCCTAAGTGCATATCTCTGAATTTTGTTACAATTTTTAATGGATTATATTTAGTACTTCCTTCACTAGTTTCATAAAGGGCTTTGGTGGAATAAAACTATTTATAGATGATATAACCGTTGAAAAATCATGAGACTTAGGTACTGATGATTTCAGACCACGATATACTTGTAAGAATTTATTCATAATTGTTAGAGGGATGTTTACAATACTTCCTTTACAAGTCCATAATATGGAGATTTTTGATAATTAATTTATTCAGAGATTACTACTTGCTGAAAAATTATGAAACTTGGCCAATGCTACTTTTAAGGTTTTATCTGCATAGTATAATTAATTTATAATTTTTGGATGGATATTTTCTGTACTTGGTTCATAAACAACGGAAGATAGTAAATATTGCTAAAATAGTTTTAGTGCCCTTTTTATGATAGAAAAACTGTGATACTTTGGATTTACCATATTGAGATAACCTAATATTTATCATAATTTTGTTAGGCATCTTGCATGAGTACTTATGGAAGTTCATATTCAAACTGGTAGACTTTGGAAGCTTTAAGGAAATTAATTAAATGATAGATAAATTAGGAAAATTATAATTTCCTGGATTTAGTCTATTTGTGTCATGATAAGTCTCCAGTAAATAAGGTAGGCCATTTGGATGACTATTTGGATTATCTCCTGTCCGGTCCGACATATAGCCTAGGATGGTCTGCATTTGGCAAGATGGGTAAATTGCAATAAGGTACGATGGGACTTGGTGTAGGAGTTAGTCATTTTGAATAGATGTGGATAAGTTCATCATAGAAGGGTAGGAAGAGTGGTGAGAAATTGGTTTGGCTAGAGTTTAGAGGCGCTCGGGTTCGACGAAAGATCGTCTTTCCCGAGGAGAGGTAGAGTCAAATCACCCTAGAATTAGCCTATTATAATATGAGAAGGTAATGGGTACGGAATCAACCAATAATAAAAATAAGTACCTTGCGAAAGGGAACGCTGAGCGTAACCCCAACATAGTTCCTAGTGCCCCTTGAAAGCCCTTCACAGGGAATACCGGGGGCAGTCCTGGGTTAATGTAAACTGTATTAACAAGCTGAAAAGAGTAACTTAGTAATTAGGGTTGCACATTTCACAAAACACAGATAGCACAGGAAGACAGTTGGGAGCTTCGGCTTGGATAGTTAAGAGACGAACGTTTTGGTCCGGGGAGCTTCGGCTCGATTGTTTGAGACAGACATTTTGGTCCGGGGAGCTTCGGCTCGGTTCTGAATACGATAAATTTGCATGTGCATGAAAGTAAAGAAAATTAAGGTGGTGGGTCGTCGGTATTGGAGGGTCGATGCACCGACGCCAATATGCTGACTCGACAAGTGTGGTTAGCACTTTGCCAACAGAAGTCCGGTGCGCCAGCCGGCAAGAGTACGCAGGAGTCCGTTCGTGCACCAAGCATTGAGGCGTACGATATGTCTGACCGGTAGTGCTTTACTGGTTAGAGGTTGGCGATGCCAAACCCACCGCTTCTTTCTGCCACTACGGAGGTATCCTGGGAGGTTACAGCTCTAGAAAGGGGGAACTAAAGGTCTGTGTGCACAGAGTCGGGTGTGTGTGTTGCACTTGCATGTTCCATAATACCCACTTGCATGTCATAGCATTATCAATTCATTTAACCCCTGACACCTAATGTATAAGTGGAATGGGAAATTATACATTAGGACCTGCAAAACGACCCCTTGGCCTATAAGCTTGTGTGGGCAAGTTTATAAATTAAGGTCAATTTTGATATATATTTACTGTTGTTTGATAACCGACACCCCAACGTATAAATTGGTGTGGGACTTTTTATATGATGGGAGCCATGCAGAAGACCCCTTGGCTTATGTTTCTCATATAAGTGAAGGTTACTTTTCATACTTCATCATGTTGTCAATATCTATTATAAAATTGCTAGTATAGGTCTGCTACCATCTGTTTTTGATTATTCTCCACCTTCAAGTCCTCCCCTTTCTTCCTCTCCGCTCGGTGCCTAGGAGCTATGGGGGAAGGGGTGGGGGATGATAGGGCTTAGTCTTTTAGACTAACGGTTTTCGAACCATATCATTTAGGGGATCGTGGAGCCCAGCATGGAGGAGCAGCCCCAGAGACCGGTGCACTTAGAGATGGGGCAGTCTAGCTCCGGAGTTCATACAGCCGGGACCGTGAGTCTCGACCTTGAGTAGATGTTCTGTTTTTTCTTTCGCTTGAGTGATTTGTAGTGAGGACATGATGTACCGGGTATAAGCCCATATTTTTGTACTCTGATATATTATTCTATGGACACTCCCTTCGTGGAGATTATCTTTATGATATGTGATCTTCTGTGGGCGGCAAGTTTGCGTTTACTTTGTTTTGCTACTTTTCTGTGATCGAATTGGCCGGCAGAATCGGCGCTTTGTGGTGATGACCCTTCAGTGCGTGAAGGAGTCACCGCAAAATGGCGGTTCTGGGCCTAAGATCCTGGTGTTTGAAAAAGAAAAAAAATGGGGTCTTACAAAGCTGGCCAAATTATAATGACCCCACCCCTTACATGGAGTGGCGGTGCTACTTTCCTGCAATTTATTAGCATAGCCAAACATTAAAGTGAAAGTACAACATCAGCACACTTCACCACAGGTGTAGGCCCGTACGGCCTCATCTCCCGTGCTCTCAGGGCACTTACTCGGTGAAACCGGTCCTAACTCAGCTCGTTCCACAGTCCACCACCACACCCAGGATGACAAACAACCCGAGCATTAAAGTCCTTTCAGCTGAAGCTTAGACTTGATCTCCAAGCCATCGGTAAGTCCCATGTACCTTAGTTTTCTTTAACCGAACCACTTGGAGTGGGTAATGATCCACCATCCCATTGCTCCCATCACCACGGCCATTTAGCCATCGGTGCGGGACAGGGTTCACCGAATTCCAAAGTATCGATCATACAACTGTACATAGCCCGGCTATGTACAAGGCTGGCTTTCAGGTCACCAATACGACAGAACTTCTCTTCTGCCCAGAATTCCGGCTGAACCTTGGAGTTAATCCCCAAGACTCCCTACAACAATCTACCATGTAGAAACCCAAAAAACAAATGGCACGGAGTCTTCTCCGGTAATCAATGCATAATGAAAACATCACTGATCCTGACCAACTTGTCTGGGTAGGCTTCACACACAATGCCTATGTCTGTACTTCAATTCCTGACCAACTTGTCTGGGTAGGCTCCACCTCTGAGCCGACGGGTTGTGCTGGATGCCGGGGGGGGGGGGGGGGGGGGGTGATTGTTGGGTCCGGCGTTCCTTCACTTGACCCGTGGCGCTCTTCTACTTATTTAAGAAATTAAGTAGCAGCCTTTCCAACAGTCCGGGCTTTTGGAACAGTTGGTTATGCGCTTGATCATTCACTCCATATGCAAGATTATGGGGACTATTCATGTCCACCCGGAAGAAATACCACACACTCACCGCACACTCGCGAGAGCGGGTTTCCAATGCAATAAGGAAGAGGACTTCACATATCCAAGAAGAGAATCATTACCCTAGAGGTTCGCTTCGGCCACATGGAAAACTAGCCGGTTGAAAAGCACCGCATTGGCCTCGCCTCCGCTGATTTGGACTTGGTTTGCGATTCGGAGCTCCGAAGCTCCAACGGCGGCCAGATTTCTCCTTTTCCTTCTTCCTTGCTCTCCCTCTCTCTAACACTTTAGAAAGTGAAAGCCTTAAGAGAAATGATGGTTTCACCCCTACTACCAGCCTTATAATAGCAAGGACAAATTTGGACCCGTGGATCCCATTTGAAGGAAATGAATGGCCACAATTCGGACCTAAAATCACTTTCCTGGGCCGAACATGGCTTGTGACATGGTCATGTCAAAGGCCATGTACCTCAAGCAATGTAAGAAACCGTCGTGTCCCGACCAGGATACGAGCATAGACACTCCCATGTCAACATTTGACACGCCCTTGTGAATCAGTGCACGCCCGTGTCACGGCGCGTGTTCCACAATCGACACAGGAACCGTAAAGTCCCGAACAGGTCATTGTTTATCGACACGCTCGTGTCAACTTTTTAGAGGCCAGTGTCGACCAGTACATACCTGTGTTCCAGGTCATGTCCCTCACCCGACACAGCCCGACTAATACAGAATAGGACATGGCCCTGGACACGCCTGTGTCTCAAGCCGTGTGCCTGACCTCTAAGGATCGTCGAATGCATTTCGTCGCCGCAGGGAAAATCTTCGAAATCGTAGCAGGACACGGCCATGGACATGCACGTGTCCCAGGCTGCGTGACCCTTATCAGCACCCAAATTGGCCTTAAGACACTACCAGATCATTTCCGAGTTTTAGGGTGTTACATCCCCATCATGCATTACCTTCCTGGCTTCAGATACAGACCTTCTACAATGGTCTCTATCCAGCCACAAAATAGATGATCGATGATGCTAGTGGGGGCACCTTGAAAAAAAATACACCTGAAGCGGATCAACAGTTGGTAGAAGACATGGTAATGAACAACTATCAATGGACTACCGTGAGACAAAAGCATAAAAAGCGTACATGAATCTATGAAGTGGATGTCATCACTACCTTAGATATTCAAGTGGAGAAGCTTCATTAGAAGATAGATAACCTATCTTTAGCATCACCCTCCATGGTGCCTCAATAATGGGACCCTTCATTTGGTGGAATTTTTGATTGTGAACCTCAAGTGCATGAACATGTTGACTATATGAGCAATAATACCAAACCTCCCTTCAACCAAGCAAATAACCCATATAGTTCTACATACAATCCAGGATGGAGGAACCACCCCAATTTCTCTTGGGGAGGATAAGGAAATCAAGGCAAGTAACCTGTGTTTGGACAACCACAACAATCGGACCTAAGGAAACCGTCATTAGAAGATGTACTCACCAAGTTCATGCAAAAAACTGATGTAGCTTTCTGGAATCAAGAGGGCTCTATTCGAAATTTGGAGAATCAGATAGGTCTGCTCGGAAGGATTGTATCTGAAAGGAAACAAGGAACACTTGCGTGTAATACCGAGACAAACCCGAAGTAGCATGCAAAAGCAATCCAATTGAGGAGTTGAAATGAATTTCAAGACCATAGGTCTACAAAGGAAGCACCCCAAGAGGAGTCTAGTGGAGAAGGACAGAATGAGATGAATTCTAAATCAAAGGAGTATCAACCAGTAATACCATATCTAGCGAAGTTGAATAAGGAGCACATGGATGCATAATATGGTAAATTCTTATTTATGTTTAAACAATTACATGTTAATTTACCTTTTTTTATCAACCAGCAATACCATATCTAGCGAAGTTGAACAAGGAGCGCATGGATGCACAATATGGTAAATTCTTATTTATGCTAAATTTCGAAAGGACTTAATTTCAAATAAAAAGAAAATAGAAGAATTATCTTTGGTAACACTTAGTGAAGAATGTTCCGCTATTTTACAAAACAAATTACCACAAAAACTTAAGGATCCTGGTTCATTTTCAATTCCATGTTTAATCAGTGATTTACAAGTGAATAAAACTTTAGCGGATTTAGGAGCTAGTATAAACTTAATGTCTTATAAACTATATTTGAAACTAGGTCTAGGAGAACTTATCCCTACTAGAATGAGTATTCAATTAGCAGATCGTTCGGTTAAGTATCCTAGAGGAATAGTAGAGGATGTATTGGTTAATGTAGATAAGTTTATATTTCCCGCCAATTTTGTTATTTTAGATATGGACGAAAATGTAGAAGTGCCACTCATACTAGGCCGTCCGTTCATAGCCACATCTAGAGCTCTTATTGACGTTTTTCATGGTAAATTAGTTTTTCGAGAAGGGAAAGATGAAGTTACTTTTCTAATCGACAATACAATAAAGTAATCTTTGGATGATCATTGCTTCTTTTTCCATGGTGTTGATATATTATGACTTCTGTGAATTCTGAATTATATTATAGGGATCCTATAAAGATTTGCATCACTAACAGTTACCTAGATGAAGACAAAAATCAAGATATAGTCGAACATTTATATTATCTTGAAAACTCCGTTTCGGTGAATAGGAAGATAGATTATAGTTTGATTACACAAGGAGATCTTGAAGTTCTTAAGAATAATACTAAGGATTGAACAATAGTAGAACTTAAAAAATTACTGAATCATCTTGAATATGCATTCTTAGGATCTTATTCTACTTACACAGTTATTATTTTTTTTTGATCTTTCTGAAATTGAAAAAAAAGTTAATAACTTTTCTAAAGAAGTATAAAGGTGCTATAGCATGGCAAATAACTGGTATAAAAGGTATTAACCCTAGTTTTTTGCACCCACAAGATCCTTTTGGAAGAAAACTATAAGCCTTCTTTTCAACCGCAATGTAGGCTAAATCCAAATATGAAAGAGATAGTGAAAGCTGAGATTGTTAAGTTGTTATATGCTGAAATGATATACCCTATTTCAGATAGTTCATTGGTTAGTACTGTACAAGTCGTTCCTAAGAAGGGTGGTTTAACGGTAGTAGCAATTGATAAGAATGAATTGATTCCAACGTGAATAGTAACAAGTTAGTGTGTCTGTATTGATTATCGGAAGTTAAATGATGCTACTAGGAAAGACCACTTCCCTCTACCATTCATTGATCAAATATTAGAATGATTATCAGGCCAATCTCATTATTATTTTCTAGATGGACTTTCTAGATATTTTCAATCCATATAGCCCCAGAAGACCAGGAGAAGACAACATTCACTTGCCCATTTGGTACCTTTGCCTATAGACATATGCCATTTGGTTTTTGTAATGGACCCGCCACTTTCCAAAGGTGTATGATAGCTATATTTAATGAGTATGTTGAGGATATTATGTAAGTGTTTATAGATGATTTCTCTGTGTTTGGTGATTCTTTTGATTTGTGTTTGAATAATATAGAAAAAGTTCTGAGGAGTTGCGATGCAGCAGCCCCGGGCTGACCCGCCACAGTGAGCCCTAACCGGCTTTGCCATAGGACACGAGATGGTGACTACTGTCGGGATGAAGCCCAAGCACCCCACCCATTACCGCACCTATTCTCAGAACGGTCGGATTTTGAGGCGAGGTCTCGAACCCAGCCCCCTTGATAAAGAGCTTTCCTAATAGCTCTCATCACCAACTGAGATGCACTTTTTTGAGGCAGCAGCCCCGGGTCAACCTGCCATGGTAAGCCCTGACCGACTTTGCCATAGGACACGAGAGGGCGACTACTGCCGGGCTGCAGCCCAAGCACCCCACCCATGACCACACCTACTCTCAGCGCGGCAGGATGTTGAGGCGAGGTCTCGTACCCAGCCCCCTTGATAAATCTCTTTCCTAACAGGGACTATCACCAACTGAGCTACAACTCAGTTGGTGATAGTCCCTGTTAGGAAAGAGATTTATCAAGGGGGCTGGGTACGAGACCTCGCCTCAACATCCTGCCGTGCTGAGAATAGGTGCGGTCATGGGTGTGGTGCTTGGACTGCAGCCTGGCAGTACTCGCCATCTCGTGTCCTATGGAAAAGCCGGTCAGGGCTCACAGTGGCGGGTCGGCCCGGGGCTACTGCATAAAGTTGTGAGGAAACAAATCTAGTACTTAGTTGGGAGAAGTGCCATTTCATGGTGCAAGAAGGGTTAGTGCTTGGCCAAAAGATCTCAAGCCAAGGAATTAAAGTATATATAGCAAAGATTTAAACCATAGAAAAGTGGCCACCAACAACCTCCGTTAGTGCAGTGAGAAGCTTTTTAGGTCACGCTGGATTCTATCGCCTGTTCATTAAAGACTTCTCTAAAATATCTAAACCCCTTACTATGCTTTTAGAAAAGGACACACCTTTTATTTTTGATCAAGAGTGTCTACAAGCCTTTGAGTTCTTGAAAGAAAGATTAATTAATTCTCCTATTATGATCGCACCTGATTTTGCTCAACCTTTCGAGATCATGTGTGACGCTAGTAGTTTTGCGGTAGGGGCTGTTTTAGGACAACGCTGAAACAAACACTTTCACATTATATATTATGCTAGCAAAACACTTAATAACGTATAAGAGAACTATACAACTATGGAAAAAGAACTCCTAGCACTAGTATTTGCCTTCGATAAATTTAGATCCTATTTAACATTGTCTAAGGTGGTAGTATACACAGATCACTATGCCCTAAGATATTTACTTGCCAAAGCAAAAGAAAAGCCTCGTTTAATCCGTTGTGTTCTTTTATTCCAAGAATTTGATTTGGAAATTAGGGATAAACGATGAGCAGAAAAAATAGCGGCAGATCATCTTTCACATTTATAAAATCCACTACAAACAATGTTAGAAGAGTCTGAGATTATTGATACATTTTCGAAGGAATCTCTGTTTGCATTATCTACAAATATAAATACTGATTATTTGTGGTTTGTGGACTATGCAAACTATATTGTGGCTAAGGTCCTTCAAAGAGATTTTTTATATCAGCATAAAAAAGAAATTTTTCTCTAACTTCAAATATTACTTTTGGGAGGACCCCTATCTTTTTTGGATACGTGCAGATTCCATTATACGTATGTGTGTATCAGTGGAGGGATGGAAAATCTTAGAGCAGTGTCACTCAGGCCCTACAGGTGGTTAATTTGGAGCAATCCGCTAGGCCAAAAAGGTTCTTAATTCTGCTCTTTATTGGCCCCTACTATTCAGGGAAGCCAAAGGTATGTACTTTCATGTGATTCTTGTCAAAAATAAGGTAACATCTCTAAATTACTTGAATTTCCACAGAAATTTATCTTTTAATGTGGAGTGTTTGATATGTGGGGGATTGACTTTATGGTACCGTTTCCACTTTCTTACGGGAACAAATATATTTTGGTTGCTATAGATTATGTATCAAAATGGGTAGAGGCGCAAGCTTTTCCTACTAATGATAATAGAGTAGTAATTCAATTTTTGAAATCCTTATTCGCATGATTTGGCACACCACATGCGCTTATCATCGATAGGGGTACACATTTTTGTAATCTACAGTTAGATAAAGTCTTACAAAAATGTGGGGTCACACATAGGATAGCCACTCCTTATCATCCACAAACTAGTGGTCAGGTTGAAGTTTCAAATAGAGAGCTTAAGAGAATCATAGAAAAATCTATAGAAGGTAATTGGAAACAATGTTCTAAGAAACTAAACGATTGTTTGTGGGCATATAGGACCGCCTACAAGACACCCATAGGGACCACTCCCTTTAAACAAGTCTATGGTAAATCATGTCATCTGCCTATAGAATTAGAACATAAATCGTATTGGGCAATGCGCTCTCTGAATTTTGACACCAATTCTATAATGGAGAAACAAAAACTTCAACTTAACGAATTAAATGAGTGGAAAATCATGTCTTTTGAGAATTCTCGGATATATAAGGAGAAGACTAAATTGTTCCACGACCGTCACCTTCGAAAACCGAAGACATTCCAAAAAGGTGACCAAGTCCTCCTTTACAATGCCCGTCTTAGATTATTCCCAGGGAAGTTAAGGTCAAAGTGGTCCGGACCTTTCCAATTAAAAGAGGTTATCCCCTATGGCACCATTGAACTAACCAACCCTGAGAAGGGAGATTTTAAAGTCAACGGGCCCCGGTTAAAACATTATTATGGAGAGTTTCCTCAAGATTTTACTCACCAGGAATCATGCCTCCGTCTCGACATAGATTAAGTGTAATTCAGTAGATATTCTATATTTCCATTATCGTTCGTAAAACTTTAGTTAAATTTTAGTATAAAAATCATTATAAAATCACATAGAAAGAAATTTGATTTCATAGGAGCACATGGGTTTGCACTCACCCTTAGTTTAAGTCGTGTTCATGGGTTTGTTTTTTCGGAGCACTACACGGGTGGATACACGCCCGTGTTCTTGGCCATATCGCGCTACATTACATCTCGAGAACCACACGGGTGGACACCAACCCATATGCCTAGCCGTTTCCACTGAGCTCGATAATGTAAATTTGTTACCCGAGCACCACATGGATGGACACCCACCCGTGTGCCTGGTCGTGTCGGAGTTCGACAAAAACAAGCCGTGTGGGAGTTTGACAAAAGTGCCGTGTAGGGCGAGTTCGACGATGCAACACTGGGTCGCTACCCACCCATGTGCGCACCCATGTCTGAGTTCGACAAAAGTATGTCGTGAAGGCGCTTGACGAAAGTATATCGTGAAGGCGTTCGCCAAAAGCAAGTAAGTTCAACGATGTAGCAAATGGGTAGCTACCCATCTATGTGCATCCACTTGTCGGAGTTCGACGAAAGCACGCCAGGTGATGAGTTCGATGATGTTGTACCCGAGAAGGACACGGGTTTTACACACGCCAGTGTGATAGGACGTGTTCACCTCGCTGTTTCCCCATGCGTTTTACCACACGGGTCCACACACACCTGTGTTGTTGACGTGTTTCCCTGGTGCGCTCCTTCCAATCAGTTTGACCACTCGTCATCTTGGAACCCGTGTACTATGCGGTTTTAAATTAGTGAACACGGGTACATACAGGCTCGTTTGTCAACCCGTGTTTGACATATTATATAAGGTCGTGTGCTATTGATCCTCTTCTTCCTCCTTTCCAATCCCTGGTTAAATCCCTAACTTCCAGCGCTCCTTCAAGCCACGAACTCATTTGGGAAATCTTTGCCTTTAAACTTCGTGGATCTGTCTCCTCGAATCTTGATCTACTTTCCTAGGTAAAATTTCTCTCAATTTCTTGTTTTTCAATTCCTATTTTCTTCATTTTTTTCTTCTTCTTCATTCTCTTCTTCGGGTTCTTCTAAATCTAAATCTCAATCTTTATTCTGTTCTCCTTCTTCTTCATTCTCTTCTCATTTCTCTTTCTCATTCTTCCTCTACAGATCATGTCGACGAGACGATCGTAATGGGGACGCCGACGTCAACCAAATCTCACTGCATTATCTACCGAGGGGCGCGGCGATGCTAACACCGCCCTGTCACCTTAGACATGGGCGCGGGTCAAACTTCCCCGAGTCCCAATCCGATCACACACTTCACATAACCCAGTTATGTGCAAGTTGGCTCCCAGGCCTCCTTGTTTTCCGGGTGCACCTTGGAGTTATCCCCCAAGGCTCCCTGTTGCAATCTTTTGCGTAGAAAACCCGAAAAACAAACAATTGAACGGAGTCTTCTCCGGCCATTAATGCAATGCAACATCACCGATCCAGACCAACTTGTCCAGGTAGGCTTCACACATCATTCCTATGTCCGTTTCTCGATTACGGACTCTACATGATAAACAATGGGGACTATTCATGTCTACCCGAAGGAACGCCTCACACTCACCGCAAACTCGTGAGAGCGGGTTTCCTATGCAAAGAAAAGAGGACTTCATATGTCCTAGGATGAGAATAGTTACCCTAGCATTCATATTTGGGTCCATGGAAATCTATGCAGATGTAAATCACGGTAACAGCCTCGCCTCCATAGATCCGAAGTCAGCTCGCAATTCGGGGCTCTAAAGCTCCGCCGGTGACCAGATCTCTCTTCCTTCTTCTTCCTTGCTCTCCCCTCTCTCTAGATCTTTAGAAAGAGAATATTTAGGTGAAATGAAGGATTCAAAACCCTATTCCCGGGTATAACATAGCCTGAACAGCCCTGAACCGTCGGATCCCAAAATAAAGAATCAGACAGCTACGATTCGGGCTTGAAATACAAAACCTGGGCCGAACACGGCTTGTGACATGCACATGTCCAAGGTCGTATTCCCCATTCGCCGTGGAAACCGACGCATCCCAAAAAGTACATGGGCTCTCAACATGCCCGTGTCCGACTTGACATGCCGGTGTCATACAATACACGACCGTGTAGCGTGTCGTGTTCCTCCTTCGACACGGGATCAAAAATGACCCACAAGGGACACGGGTACTCGACACACCCGTATCAAAACTAACACGCCCGTGTCTACCCGAACATGCCCGTGTGCTCACACCGTGTGTCTCCCACGACACGACCCGACCTTCACCCCAAGAAGGACACGTCCTGGGACACGCACGTGTCTCAGGCCGTGTTCGCTGCTCGACGAACGTCGACTCCAAATTCGTCGACCTCTCAGCCAGATCGTCGACCCGAGCATAACACGCCCCGGGGACACGCCCGTGTCCTAGGCCTTATGACCCCTACCAAGTTCCAAACTTGGCTCAAAATGCCTCTCGTCGCTCTTTTGAGTTTCGAGGCGTTACACAGGCCGCTCGGTCTCTGATGACCGGCAGACTTGACATGCTTAGCGGCTAGAAGAATCAGGCCGCCCGGTCTTCAAAGCTGTGCAAACTGGTCACAGATTCTGGGCTTAACATTATTGAAGTTGCTGGAGAAGATCTAGTGGATGGAATCAAGATCCGAAGCTAGAATCAGAAGGGGAAAGTGAAGCGCTCATTTCCATCCACGTAGAAAAGCTTTGTCATGCCTTCGAAGAGAATTCCAAGGGTAACGATCATCCTCCTTGGACATATGAAGTCCTTATTTTGGCATATACACAGAATCCCCTACCAAAAGGTGGCGTGTCAAGGGATTTCCGTTGGGTTTATTCATGAAATTCCCTGCCAGTCTTGCATATAGATCCAAAAATGTGTTGTATGGAATAGGGATGCTGTGTGAAGCCCATCTGGACAGGTTTTTCTAGATTGTTGATGCTTTAGTTTGCGCACCGGAGAAGACTCCGTATATAAATGAGTATTTTGTGGAGTCGGTGGGTTGTGCCTATGAAGTGGCGTAACATGAAGTACTGGAGTGGAGTTCCAGGAAAATACCTATAAAATTCATGTGTTGTATGCAATGAAAGTCCAGTGTTACTGTCACTACAGTTGGCTGCAGGGTTTTCTGGATAGTGGGTCCATTTATGGTTGGGGCTGGGTATAGAAAGGGTATTCTGTCACAAACGTCAGGCGATAGTGGTTGTCAATAGCAATAGCTCCCAGCTGACCTGTGATTGTGAAAGCCAGTCGTTAGAGGACAATATGGCTATTGTGAGCTATGCACTCTTAAAGGCCAGTCAGCCAAATGGACAAGGGGATGCCGACGCGCATCAGTCTAGACATTGAACTGGCAATTTGAGCAGCGGGCAAGGGCTGAACTATATCCGCTTTATGGTTGTCTAAGTAATTGGCTTCATTAGGATCACATAATGAGAGTCTTGGGTTGTCCGCCATCAAGACTAAAGTCTCCGTCTGTGGGCCTTGGAGCATGAATGCTCAATGTTTACCATTGGGTGTGGGACATGAGAATGGTGGTGGGACCCTGGTTTTCAGGTACACTGAATGTGCCCTGAGTGCATGGAGCGTCGGGCCGTGTGGTTGATGTTTGTCATATATTAAGCTGTGCATGAGTGCACGTTTTGTGATATATCTGCTTGCGAAAATTCTATGACAGTAGGGAAGGAATACCACTCCCCCGGGAAAGGGGTAGGGTCGTTATTAATTGGTCAGCTGAATGCTGACCGTTGCTTTGTTTACCACCATTGCGGTGGATTGTCCCCATGTAGGTGCTGGAGACCCGAGCGAGAAATAGTGGGCTGAAGCCCTTGCTGCTGGTATGCTGGCCCTCGATGGACGAATGAAGAAACATTTTACTGCTTTCATGTTTGGTTTGCCTATGTGACAATGTATGTAATCTACAATTGTGAAGAATAACTGTAAGGCCTTAAGGCCAATCATTTTTGTGTATTTCGTATACATTCCTGTGAGATCTATAAATGTCATTGTTTATATATAGTAGACATTCATGGATGATGAGTTCAGTAATAACCCCTAATTCTTGTGTTAGAATGCTCTGAGTTAGGATGCATGCACTAGTCTTTGAATTAACCTGTAATCCCGCCGCATGTTTGTGGCATAAGGTGTGGGGCCCCGGCCGGACCCTCCATTATATGTCATGTAAAAGATGGAGGTGTTACAGAAAGTGGTGTTGATACCTACTTACATGAGTTTATAAGATTGTGACGCTATGCAGGGTCTATTTTTATTGATGATAAGGGTAAAACTAATAGGTTCTACGAAGGGTTGTGCGATAAGTTGAGATTCCTGCTCTCAAGTTCGTTGAACCAAGGGTTTCAAGCATTGGTGTATACGGCCCGTGTGTTTGAGAAAGATATGAAAATAGTGTAGGGCAAGAGGGACTTGGCCGCAACAAAGCCTGAGTTTAAAGTACCATGCCTAGGAAAATTTGGTTATCACAAAAGATGGGGTAAGAAGTCCAAGTCTTCTGGACGGGCTCCCTCTACTGTTACTTCTGGAGCAACTTCTGGGCAAAGCACACGTACTTGTTATACCTGCGGTAAGCCAGGAAACTTTGCACGTAAATGTCGAAGTGGTCCTCCAAAGGGTGATAAGATGGCAGGAGTAACATATACTGAAATGGGAAAGGTGGTGGAGTACACTGCGTCCCACTACGCTCCACCTCAGCCAAGGGTGTACAACCTTGGAGAAAAGGAGGACATAAAACAAAGTGACGTCATCACAGGTACATTACTATTTCTTTTATATACTTCATACCTTATGTGTAGCTTGTGTATGATTTGTTTGTCTTAGGCTTTGTCCTTATTCAGGACTGTCCGACGAGAGCACTGTTTGATACGGGTGTTTCACATTCATTTCTGGCTGAAGACTTTGTGTCTCAGATGGGTGTGCCAACTAGTGTGTCGTCAGAGAGCTTATCGATCTTGTTGCTTAATGGATGCATAATGCGTACAAATACCTCTTGCTGCACTGAGGTGTGGATAGGAAGTCAGGATTTCGGATTAGAAGCATCTATGCTGCTGATATCAGAATTTGATGTAATCTTTGGTATGGACTTGCTCTCGGAGAAACGTGTCTTTATATATTGCAACTCAAAGGAGATCACACTAGGATAGAATACCGAGATAGAGACAAAATTCGCTGGTATGCGAGGATCGAGCAAAATGTTGATGTCTGCTCGTCATGTCATCAAAGCTATTCGGAAGGGCGCAAAGTTATTCTTCACGCTTATAAAGGCTATTGAGCCAAAAAGCCTGTGTGAGTGACGTTCTGATTATATCGGAGTATGCAGATGTGTTTCCTAAGGATCTTCCCATGTTACCTCCACAGCGGGAGATTGACTTCTCTATTGAGATGGTGCCAAGTGTGAAACTTGTGGCCCTCTTGTCGTACCGTGTTGCGCCAAAGGAAATGGCGGAATTAAAACTCCAATTGCAAGAGTTGCTGGAGCAAGAAAATATACTCCCAAGTATGCCAAGTTGGAGTGCACCTCTCCTCTTTGTGAAAAATAAGGATGGTAGTCTGCGTTTGTACATCGACTATCGATAACTGAATAAGATGATAGAGAAGAACAAATATCTGATACCACAGCTTGATGACTTGTTCAATAGCGCATAGACTCAACTGTTTACTCTAAGCTGGACTTAAAGTCTGGCTATTACCAGTTGAGGATTTGGGAATGTGACATTCCCAAGACTGTATTTGGAACACACTATGGTCATTTTGAGTTCACAGTAATGCCATTTTGGCTAACAAATGCCCCATCAGTGTTCATGGATCTAATGCACTGAACGTTTCGAGAGTACTTGAACTTATTTGTGATTGTCTTTGTTGACGACATTTTAGTGTACTCTCAGTCTTAAGAAGATCATGTGAACATTTGCGGATGGTGTTGCACACCATGAGAAAAACAAGCTCAATGCCAAGTTCTTAAAGTTTGAGTTCTGGCTGTTGTCAGTGGCCTTTCTTGGCCATGTGGTGATCGGAGAAGGCATTAAGGTGTATCTGTCAAAGAGAGTTGTAATACAGGAGTGGACAGTGTTGTCTACTATAGCAGAAGTCCAGAGTTTCCTTGGACTGTCGGGGCACTACAAAGATTTCGTAGGAAACCTCTCAAGGATCGCCTTGCCTCTTACCACACTAACGAGGAAGGATCAGAAGATCATTCGGACGCTAGAGTTCGCGCGAGCGTTTGAAGAGATGAAGAGTCGCTTGTCCTTGGCGACAATCTTGATGTCGCCAGATGGTTCAGTTGGCTTTGGAATTTACAGTGATGCATCAGGGAGCGTCTTAGGCTGCGTTATTCTTCAGTTTGGAAACTTGATCTCTTATGGCTTACGCTAGTTGAAAGTACATGAGCGAAACTATCCCATCCATGAGTTGTGTTGGCGGTAGTGATATTTGCACTTAAACAGTGGCATCATTATTTATATGGCACGAAAGTGGACATCTTAATGGACTACAAGAGCACTAAGTATCTTTTAGATCAAAAGGATTGTAATATGCGACAATGAAGGTGGATGAAGTTCCTTGGGCACTACACCTTGTAGAATTATTATATCCCGGGAAGGGAAATGTATTCGCAGATGCCTTGAGTCGCAGGACTCCGATAAGGGCAAATTGGTTGCAGATGTATGATGAGCGTCTGATCCAAAAATTGGAGAACTTGGAAATTTCTTGTGTAGACAAGAATGCTACTGCAAATGACTGCTTGAACTGGACGGATGAACAATATGACCTCGCGGACAGGGTTCGACTAGCAACGAAAATTTATGAAGGTATACAATGCTATGTAGTGGATCGGTCAAATGCCCAATTCTCCTAGGATGACGGCCTTTTGCGGAAGGATGGTCGGTTGTGCATCTCGAATATAGGTAAACTACGAGAGGAATTTATGTATGAGGCACATTTTATAAGGTACTCAATTCACCCCCGGAGCAAAAAAGATGTACAAGGAAATGAAGAAGGCATTCTGGTGGCCAGGTTTGAAGAAAGATATCGCCCATTATGTGGCAAAATGTCAGACTTGCGCCTTCGTAAAAGCTGAATGTCAGAAACCTAGCGGTTTCCTGAGGCCTTTAACAATCCCGGTATGGAAGTTCAATGACATTTCTATGGATTTTGTGCATGGACTATCGAGATTACAAAGCTAAAATGATGTCGTGTTGATGATTGTTGACCGATTAACAAAAGTGTCAAACTCCATACAAAACATGAAGGATGATTCATTATGAAAATTGGCCAACCTGTACTTGGATAACATTGTACGATTGCACGGTGTGCCACGTAGCATCGTCAGTGACCGAGGTGGGCATTTTACTTCAGATGATTGGAGGCGAGTCCACCAACTGTTGGGTACCAAGTTACAGTTTAGTACATCCTATCATTCGCAAACGGATGGTAAGAACGAAAGGACCAACAAAACAATGGAGGATATGCTCCGTATGTGCGCCATGGATTTCGGGAAGTGGTGGGAAGATCACCATTACATGATTGAATTTGTCTTCAATAATATCTATCAAGCTAGTATACAGATGACTCCATTTGAAGCTTTATATGGTAGGAAGTGTCATACCCCATTAACTTGGGCGGAAACAGGTGAGTCAAAGCTCTATAAACGTAAATAGGTCGAAGATGCAAATTCAACCATACGTACTATACGAGTGTGGTTACTGATAGCCCAAGATAGGAAAGCAAAGTACTATAATGCCAAGCACCAAAACGTGGTGTTTACGGTTAGCGAGTGGGCGTCCTTGAAGATCAAGCCCTACAAAGGTGTGTCCAGGATCCGGCGCTTGAAAAAGTTGAGTCTGTGATATCTTGGTCCGTTTGAAGTGGTTGAGCAAGTTGGAGAAGCTGCCTATCATTTAGCTCTATCTGCAGAGCTAAGTGGGTTGCGAGATTTGTTTCACATATTAGTGCTGCGAAAAGCTGTAAAATAGCTTGCACAAGTGGTTGCGAATGATCAAGTACCGGTCGATAGTCAGCTGACAACGAAAGTTCGGCCCTTTCAGATCGAGGATAGGAGATCAAGCAACTGCGAAACAAGACAATCGGGATGGTCAAAGTCCGGTGGGACAACTGCTGGCATTAAGAACTGACATGGGAGCTTAAGCATACCATGCATGAGGAATACCACGGGTTGTTTGTATAGTGATGTTGTAACAAAAGATTTTGATTGTTATAAAAAATATATTGCTATAATTTTCCCATATAGATGTATAAAAATTCGGGGCGAAATTTCTGTATTGTGGGGATGGTTGTAACACCCTAAAAAGGAGAACTGGTCATTGGTGGTTATAGTGCGATGATAGGCTTATCGTCGACGATAGATCAGAGAATTAAAAGACCCAGGGCTCGGGTTGTTACCGCTTGATGGTAAGAAGCTAGCGCAACGCAGTAGTACCCAACGCTTTCAACGCTCTCGATGAATCGTTGAGTTCTCGAGAAAGATGTTACCGCACGGCAAAAGATGTTACCTCGTGGCAGTAGCTGGGAATTAGTCTGGTAGAGTTCTCGTAAAGCTATCACCTGGCGATAGTGTTACCGCATGCATTTGTGGGTGAAATTAATTGAAGAAGGTCTCGAGATTCTACCGCGCGGTGGTAGGAGTTAGCACACAGTGTTAGAGGTAAGTTCTATATCGTAATTGACATCGACTACCGCACGACATTAGCATCCTATCGCACGACAATAACGAATCTGTAATGGCGTGACCATGTGTCGGCCTGTGATTGGAAGATTTTTGCGGTTGCAATCGAAACGAGGCGTTGAATTAAGGTACCGCTCGACGGTAGCTAGTTACTGCATGGCAATTGCTCTGGATAGCGGCGTTGGCTGGTCAAAGCGGTCATCACCTATGATACTGCGTGGTGGTAAGGGTTATCTCACGGAGGTATCTTTCACATAAAACCTAGACTTCAGATTTCATTCTCATTTTCTCTCACACACTGCTTAGTTCTGGAGAGGGAAGAGGAGGAAAAGTCCAGGAGCACTAGAGGAGAATTAATCCAAGTTCTGTTTGTGGTCGGCATCGTGAGTTAACTCTAGATCCGTAGAGAGGAAGTTGTGACAATCAATTCCATCCGAGTCAAAGATCAAGGTCATGGATCCGAGGAAGACTACAAGGGTAATGATCTTCCTTCTTGGATAATTGAAGTCCTTTTGGCATATGCATGGAATTCCCCACAGAAAGGTGGAGAATTGAGGGAATTCCTTTGGGTCGATTCATGAAATCCCTAGTGATTCTTCCATATAGATCCAGAAATGTGTTGTACGGAATAGGAATGATGTGTGAAGCCAATCTGGACAAGTTTGTCTGGTTTGGTGATGTTTATTTTGCATACCGGAGAGGACTCTGAGAATAAACGAGTAGTTTATGAGGTTTGTGGGGTTATACCTGTAAACTGGAAGTAGCAGGAAGTACTAGAGCTGCACTCCAGGAAAATAGCCATGAAATACCAGAGTTGGATGTCTGTTGGATGTCGCCTGGAGACAGTGATTATCACCATCAATGATTGCTCTTGGTGAGCTATTTATGATGTGAAAGTCCAGTGTTTCTAGCACTACAGGTTACTGCAGGATTTTTGGCCAGGTCTCGTACAGAAATTGAATTCTGTGGTTAACGCCTGACAACAGTGAGTATCGCTGGCGATAGCTTCCAGATACCCTTTTGATTGTAAAGCATATCTCTGGGAGACTGTGAGGCTAATCTGTGAGTTGCGAGCTCCTAAATTCCTTTGAGCCGAACGGACAGTAGGAAGCTGACATGCATCAGACTAGCCTTAGATTTGATGATTTGAGCAACGGGCAATGGTTGAACTGTATCCGTGTTATGGTTGTCTAACTCGAGTGCCTATGTTTTTGCCGTTCGTTAGAATCGCATAATGAGAGTCTAAGGCGGGACGCTGTAATGACTAAAGTCTCAGGTCGGGGGCCATGGAGATTGGAAATGCTCAAAGTAAACCGTTATGTCTAGGACCTATGAACGGTGGTGGGACCCTTACAATAGGTATACTGAAAATGAGCCCTGAGTGCACGGAATGTTTGGCCGTTTAGGCATTCGTTTTTGATATGTTGAACTATATGTTAGTGCATGTTCTTATGATATATCTGTCTGTGAAAATTCTATGCCTGCAGGGAAGGAATACCACTACCCCAGAAAAGGGGTAGGGTCATTATAAATTGCTCAGTCGAATGCTAACCATTATCTTATTTACCACCCTTGTGGTGGATTGTCCCCATGTAGGTGTTTCAGGGATGAGTGGGAAATAGAGGGCTGATGCCCTTACTGCTGCTATGCTGGCCCTCGAAGTCTGAATGATGAAATTTTACTGTTTTTCATGTGTGGCTGTCCTGCGTGCCGATGCTTGTAATCCACACTGGTGAAATGTAACTGTAAGGCCTTAAGACCATAATTTTTGTGTATTTGTTCTTGACATTCCTGTGCTATATATAAATGGTGGTTTATATATTATGGATATTCAAATGATTTTGAGTTCGAGTAATCCTAGAGCTTCAATTAGAATGCACTGAGTTTGGATTCGAGTAATTCTTGATATTAACCTATAATTTCTTTGCCTATCTGTGGAATATGGTGTAGAGCTCTGGACGGACCCTCTATTATATTTCATATGACGAACAGAGGTGTTACATAAGAATCCTCCATGAATAACCTACTCTCTCTTTCTAAATGCCAAAAGTCTCCTTTTTACAGATTTGAAGCTTCATGGAGCCCAACTCCTTATGTTTCTCTCACAAACCCAAAAAAATCATCCTTAGCTACCCTTGGAGATCTGTTCAGACTATTAAGTCCATTTTGAACATCCTCCCTCTGATACCACTTTAAAGTCTTTGTTTTCAAGTGTAGCTAAACTGTAACGTCCTGATTCGCACTATGCCCCTCATGTGCATTTTTGAGTCTAGGGAGTTGACTTGGGTTCAGGGGAGTGTGCTGGCATTTGGGCTGTGCTTGTAAATGGGGGAAGAAATTAGTCTATAATGGTACACGTGTAGAGACATGGGCGTGACACTACCCGTGTGTGTGAGCCCAGCTCTCGAGTCGATGACTCGAGTGTGTCCAGAGAAGGACACGGGTAGTGACATGGGCATGTCACTACCCGTGTGAAGTTGACACGGGTATCTACACGGGCATGTCCCTACCCATGTGTGTCGAGTTGAGATCGACGAAGAGTACCCGAGAAGGACACGGGTAGAGACACGGGCGTGTCTCTACCCGTGTGTGTCGAGTTCAGTTCGTCGAGGCGTGTCCAGAGAAGGAAACGGCCTGAGAACACGGACGTGTCATGTGGACAAGGGTTGGGACACGGGTGTGTCCCTACCTGTGTCGAGTATTGAACCGACACTAAAATTGTCATCGATGTTTCGCCCGAGCAGGACATGGGTAAGGACACGGGCGTGTCCCTACCCATGTCACTTTTCATTTATAAGGGTTGTGAAAACCCTAACCATTTTCACTCTTCATTCCACCCCTTTTCCTGAGAGAATTTCTGTAGAGAGGGAAAACTGCTGGAGCAAGTCCAAGAGGAGGAGAACCGCCATCGTCGTGAAGAAGAAGATGTCGCCGCGAAGAGTCACAAGGTCCATGGCCGGAAATGGTGGAAATGCCAGAAATGAGGTGAGCTTCCACCCCTCTCCCTTGGTGCTAGATTTGTAGATATTTAGGTGAGATGTCGACTCAAAAGAGTCTAGACTGCGAGATGGTGATTTCTCTAGGAAGAGGCCATTCTAGGGCTTGTGCTCTAAGGCTAGTTGTGTCTTCAACCTCTCCAACTTTCTATGTGAATATGGGGGATGGTTTCGTGAAGAATCATGGCCTCATGAGGGTGAATAAGGAAGGAGGAATTTCTGGAGGTGATTTTGGAAGACTGACTTGAGGAGGAAGATGAACTGATGTCGTTCATTCCGCCTTAAGATGCGTGCAGAATCTGGGTTCTGCGCGGAGTGATCTTCTTGGCCATTTTCAGGTGTGATATGGCAAAATCTGGGCTTTCGACTAAACACGAAAGTTGAAGCCCTTGAAAATACATTTCCAACGAGTAGTTGCATGACTTCAGGCGAGGTCTGGAGCCACAGGAAACTCTGAACGAAATGACATCCGAAAAATCCTGCATGCAGAAATTTTATTCTGTACGCAGCGGAATTCATGGCTAATTTCAAGTATAATACTATTGAATATGGGTTATGGTCTGAACATAAAGGTTGTAGCCCATGGGAATACCTTTCCATCGAGGGGTTACACGTCTTCAATGAATTCCTGTAGATTCAAGAATCTCTGGTCGAAGTTGCTGTCCAGATTTATTCTGCACTTAAATTCTGGGTTTGGTATAACATGGATTTGGATTCGGTGGATTCAATATTGTAATTAACTTGAGGTTTGGGTGAACTTTTTTATGTTAATCATCTTAGTTCTATAATTGATGATGTTTATTAATTGGATTCCATGTAATCGAATTGTGAAGCGAAGCATACTTAAACGAAATGATTTGATAGAAATTGGTTGACTAATATAAATGTGCATCATGTTTATAATGTGTTGAAATCATTTGGAATGATATGTAGGAGGATAATCTATGGCCATGTGAATAACTGTTTAACGGATTGAATTTAGTAGTACAATGCTTAGAGTGTCGTCTCCCTATGGGTAGCATTGTGGAAGGGTGTAAGTTTGGTGTTGACCGTCACTAGTTGGGATTGCGTTGAGATGAGTCAAAGTCGGACGGTTGGGCTTGGTCCTCGGTGCTCATTTCCCGGGGCTCCTTCCGTGCCAAGTGGATGGTTGGGCTTGGTCCTCGTGCTTTCTTCGAGGCTCCTTCCATGCCACGGTGATGTGGAATTACATATGGTGTGAGTCAACACGCGTTGTCGTAATCGTGGGTTCGGGATAGTGTGGCAGGTCTACAGGCTCGCCGATCATCACACCGACGGGAGTTGACAGTTAGACATTGGGTGGTTGGGCTTGGTCCTCAGTGTTCACGTCCCGGGGTTCCTTCCATGCCAAGTGAACGGTTGGGCTGTGTCCTTATGGTTACATACGAGGCCCCTTCCGGGTCACAGAAGGCCAGTTCGGGGTTGTGTTCTCGGTGCACATGTACCCGAGACCCCTGCAGGGCCATAGTACGCATGGGCTCCGCTGTTCTGTTCTTATCGTTGAGGCAAATTGACTACTAAGTGGAGCAGTGTGGATGCCCGCTTAGTAGTAGAGATGCCCGCTCTACTGTCACCGCCTAGCCACGACGGTTGATGTCTGAGAGGTTAGCTACCTGCCCGAATAGTGGGAACTATAGTCTGTATCAACATAGCAATTGCATGTGCTTGATCATGGGTAAGTCATTTCATAGTATACATACCATCTCATTACATTGCACAATAAGATCCTCATCGTATAAGTTTGTATGGGCACTCCTATACGATGAGTTACTTTATGCAAACTGATCCTTAACTTATAAGCTCGTATGGGCGTTCTTATAAGTTAAGTTACTTTCCTACTGTAGTTACTCGTACTTGCTAATTTTTTATTGCTCATATAGAGCTGTTAGTTTATAATGTTGTTAATCATGTACTATTACCACCTGCTTGTACCTGCTCATTATTTATTATACCTTGTACCATTGTTCCTTTCTCCGCCCGGTGCCGAGGAGTCGCCGGGAGAGCAGATGTGAAGCCACTTAGTATTTTCGACTAACGGTTGCTACGTATTCCTTTTTAGGAGGTCACCCCACAGGTAGAGCAGCCGCAGACTTTGCACCCGGGTAGCCAGGCCAGGACGACACGTCCTGAAGTGACGGTGTCGTCACTACCATCGGTTACTGATGTGAGTGTTGAGCGACTATGATGTAGCCCCTTTGGGAATTTATTTGTTGTACTCTGATATTGTAGAAGAATCTTTTAGCTTGCTTATTTGATGCACTTTGGACTTATATTCTTGGTGTGGATTTGACTTATCTTGCTTACATTTGGTTGTGTTGGCATATATATTGATATTGGTTGTAGCCGGCAGAATAGGCGTCTTGTGGTATAGGGTAGCCCGAGTTCTAATGCTACCGCAAGGTGGCTGTTCTGGGCATAAGACCCCGTTCGTGACGTGTTTTGGGATCCGGGAGTGGGGTCTTACAAGTGGTATAAGTTTGCCATGATCCTCAACTAAAGAAGTTATTTAACAATGGTACCACCCACTTTCGATTAGTCAGTTTGCGGACAAACTGACTTAGCGGAAGCAGTGGTGTACCCATATGTAATTCACACTAGGTTTGTCCAACTTTGACATTAAGATTAGCCAACCTGACCATACGTTTGTGTTTTACGTGTTGATTCCAGTGCATGTTCAGCCGATAGGGGGCACTCCTGCCCCTTCCATACCCACTCAGTTCCAACAATCCGAGTTGGGGCAAATGATCACCGCCATCCTGGATGCCTTTAGGGCGCAGCAGCCTCCGGTGCAACAACAGGCTCCGTGCTGTAACTGGTTGAGCATCTTTCGGGCCATCTCCCCTCCCGCCTACCTCAGGACAGAGTCGGCCGTACGCACGGAGGAATGGCTTGACACAGTACATGAGTTATTGGCAGGGATCCGTTGCCCAGCCAACATGGCTGTGACGTTGGCAGTGTCCGTCTTCGAACTACATGCTAAGAGGTGGTGGAAGTCCCTCATGGCTCCACCTTCCAAGGGCTAGTCTATACAGAGATAAGTTGGAGTGAGTTCTCGGGTGTCTTCTTGGAGCACTTCATTCCCACATCTGCTCGAAATGAACTTGAAGAGAGTTTTCTTCTGCTGAAACAAGGATCAAAATCAGTTACGAAATATCAGTGAGAGTTCCAACATCTCGCGATATTCGAAGACTCATATTATTTGGATAATAGAGGATATGCCAACCGCTTCTACAAAGGGTTGCGGGATCCCCTGAGATAGGCCCTTTTGTTTATAGCGGACTCTAGCTTGGCGGAGATAATCGACATGGCGAAGAGATTGGAGGCGGACCACTTGAGTAGTGGTAAGAGACCTGCGGAGGGCGTGATAGAAGCTGGCTCAAGCAATAGAAGGAGGTTTGACTTTAGAGGAGGAAGAGGGCATCAAAGAGGTGGAGGACATTTCCACCGAGATTTTAGAGTGGAGCACCCGATTCTGCAGCCGACCGAGTTGCCTCCACCACCACAGCCTCAATAATTTCAGCAACATGAGGGGCGTTATGGGCGGGTGTGCTTCGAATGCAACCAGCCAGGCCACATTTGACATTTCTGCCCGCAGTTATTTAGGAATGTTCCCCCTTCTCTCCCTCCAGCAGCCCCTCAAGGGCGGGTACATATGCGTGGTAGAGGACGAGTACCGCGAGGAGGAAACCCCGGCCCTACTCGGGATCAAGTGTACGTGCTGGAGATGGCACAGGAACGGAATCCCCAGGATGTAATTGCAGGTATGTTGCAGTTAGCTTTCACATTTCCATTGTTAATCTTAAGATGCTTAAGACATACTAGAAATCTAGCGTTGAGTTTTGGTTATTGGTACTTAAGCACCGTGGTAGTTGGCGGAAAGACGGCCTATGCGCTGTTCGATACCGGTGCCTCACACTCTTTTGTGTCCGAGGACTTCATCAAAGACATGGAAGGTGTACAATACTTTACTAGTATAGCTCGACGAGTACGCCTCTAGGACGGCTCTGAGATGATCTCAACCGCCAAGTGCAAATTTGAGATACTTATTGAGGGAAAGGCCTTTGATACGCCCACCACGGTCTTGATAATGCCAGAATTCGACCACATTCTGGTCATGGCGTGGTTGGACTGGCACTTCGCAAGGATCGATTGCACGGAGAAATGAATCTATTTGAGACATAGGGACTCCGATGTCATTTCCAAGGTATCAACTTCGCACCACGTATGTTGTTATCTTCAGTTCAGGCCGTAAAAGCCCTATGAAGGGGGATGAAGTCTTCATGATCTGTTTCGAGTTGAAGGAGATGACATTAAATATGAAAGATGTATGGGTAGTGCGGGACTTTCCCGAGGTATTTCCTGAGATACTGCCAGGATTACCGCCACATAGAGAAGTTGATTTTCAGATTAATCTAGTACTGGGTGCCAGCCTGTATCCAGGGCCCCTTACCGAATGGCCCCGAAAGAACTCACGGAGTTTAGAGTACAACTGCAAGAACTGGTGGAGTCAGGGTTCCTTCGCCCCAGCTCGTCACCCTGGGGAGCCCCTGTGTTGTTTGTCAAGAAGAAGGATGGAACCCTGCGTTTATGCATAGACTATCGGGAGCTCAATTGACTGACGGTGCGGAACACTTATTCGCTACCCCGGATCGATGAGTTGTTCAACCAACTGGTAGGAGCGCATTGGTTTTCTAAGCTGGATTTTTGCGCTCGGGATATTATCAATTGAGGATATAAGAAGGGGACATCCAAAAAATGGCCTTTAGTTCAAGATACGGACTGTACGAGTTCTCTGTAATGTCGTTTGGGCTCACAAATGCCCCCTCGGCCTTCATGAGCCTGATGAACAAGGTGTTTGTACCATATTTGGATATCTTTGTCCTTGTTTTTATCGACTATATCCTAGTCTACTCAAAGATGGAGGAGGAGCATATTGAGCACCTGACCGTGGTAATGAAGAAATTAAAAGAGCACGCCTTGTTCGCTAAATTTAGCAAGTGCGATTTCTGTCTTAAGGAGGTTGCTTTCTTGGGCCATGTGATCAGTGGAGATGGATTAGCGGTGGATCCGGCCAAGGTGCATGTCGTGAGGGAGTGGTCTCCATTGAAGTCGGCGGCAGATGTGCTGAGCTTCCTTGGTCTTGACGGGTATTACCGCAAGTTCGTAAAAGGATTCTCCAAATTGCCCTTCCTCTTACTTCGTTGACAAAGAAAGGTGTGCCATTTGAGTGGACACCCCAATATGAAGCGGTGTTCCAAGAGTTGAAGGATAGACTTACCTCCGCCCCCATACTAGCCCTCCCGTCTAGAAAGGAGGGATTTCAATTTTACACTGACGCGGCATATCAAGGTATGGCAGCGGTGTTGATGGAGCATGGACACGTGATTGCTATGCTTCAAGACAGCTGAATAAGCATGAAATTAATTACCCGGTTCATGATTTGGAATTGGGAGCAGTGATGTTCGCCTTGAAGGTTTGGAGGCACTTTTTATACGACGTCCACTGCGAGAATTTCCTAGACCATAAAAACTTAAAGTATGTTCATACACAGAAGGAGTTGAACTTGAGACAACGGTAGTGGTTAGAGTTCCTGTGCGATTATGAGTTCACCTTGAACTATCAGACTCGAGCCCAGAGTCTCAGTTGATGAGTATGGAGTTGGCTCGGATGATTGAAGAGATGGATATTACTTTGGTGTATAAGGCTCCTTCGGCAGAGTATACGGAGTACTTAGCAAGCATGAGCATAGTTCGTTATATCCGGGACCGAATCCATGCGGACCAAGGAAGGGATGTGACTCTAGCCCCGGCAATCAAGTCAATCGCAGATGGGACTACTGACAAGTATACACTAAAAGACAACCTCGTTTATTTTTGCGGCATGCTATATATCCCCAAGGGCGGTAAAATCCGGGAGGCTATATTGAGAGAGGCACATTTCTATCAATATTCAGTGCACCCTGGTATTGCCAAGATGTACGCCGGCTTACGGAAGACCATGTGTTGGCCGGGAATTAAGAAAGATGTCTGACATTTTATTACACATTGCGAAGCTTGTCAAAGGGTGAAGGCGGAATGCAAGAGTCCCAGTGGTTTGTTACAATCGTTGCTCATCCCCGATTGGAAGTTTGAGGATATCTCGATGGACTTTGTCCATGGGTTACCTCGCTCGCGCTCAGGGAATGATTTGGTGTGGGTGATCGTTGATCGACTGACGAAGGTAGCCCAGTTCATCCCTATGAAGAAAGAGGCTCACGGGGATGTCTTGGTAGGCCTCTTTGTGGAGCAGTTCATACGGTACCATGGCGTGCCTAAGACAATCTTTTCTGACCGTGATGGTTGCTTTACCTCCAAGGAGTAGAAGGCGGTACATGCTTATTTGGGTTCGCACCTAACCTTTAGCACAGCGTTTCATCCTCAGACAGACGGGCAGTCTGAGAGGACCATCAGGACATTGGAGGATCTGTTGAGATTATGTATGTTGGATTGAGGAGAGCCATAAGAAAGGCTCTTACCACTGGTGGAATTCTCTTACAACAACATCCACCAGGCTAGCATCGGCATGGCGCCTCATGAAGCCCTTTATGGAAGAGGTGTAGGACCCCCTTGTCTTGTGTGCAAGATGAAGACCCGAAGGATTTGGGAATTGAGTATATTGATGACACTGACACGGTGGTTAGACTAATACGGGATCGCATGTTGGAGGCTCAAAGTCGGCAGGCGAAGTATTATAATGCAAAGCACCGGATGGTGGAGTTTCAACTGGGTGATAAGACATTTCTGAAGATCCGACCGATGCATGGAGTGTCACAGGTGTGTGGTGTGAAAACGCTCAACCCAAGGTACGTTAGGCCTTACACTATATTGGAAAGGATTGGCCCTTTGGCCTATTGGTTGGATTTGCCTCCAGAGCTAGAGAATCCCAACAACGTGTTCCATGTGTCGTCGCTTCGAAAGGCACTGTTGCGACCCAATCATTATATCCCCAACCCTAATGGTGCAGTGACGACTGATAGGTCTATACGACTAGAGCCGGTGTGGATTGTAGACAATGAGATAAGAATATTGCGCTGCAAAAGTGTTCCCTTGGTGAAGGTGTTGTGGTCGAATCATGGGGAGGAGGAGTATACATGGGAGCCGGTGGACTTGATGCAAAAATGCTATCCGGAATTATTTCCTCAAGGTAATTCTTAAAGCATATTTTAATATCTGTTATGCTTTCTCTCCCCATAGCCTTAGCCTGATTTCGGGGATGAAATCTTTTATTTTGTTTATAGGATTTATAACATCCTGATTAGTACTAGGCCCTTCGTGTGCGTTTTGAGTCAAGGGAGTTGACTTGGGTTCAGGGGAGTGTGCTGGCATTTGGGCTGCGCTTGTAAATGGGGGAAGAAATTAGTCTAGAATGGGACACAGGTAGAGACACGGGCGTGTCCCTACCCATGTGTGTGAGCCCAGCTCTGGAGTCGATGACTCGAGTGTGTCCAGAGAAGGACAGGGGTTGTGACACGGGCGTGTCACTACCCGTGTGAAGTTGATATGGGTAGCGACACGGGCATGTCCCTACCCATCTGCATCAAGTTGAGATCGACGAAGAGTACCCGAGAAGGACACGGGTAGAGACACAGGCGTGTCCCTACCCATGTGTGTCGAGTTGAGTTCGTCGAGGTGTGTCCAGAGAAGGACATAGCCATAGAATACGACCACGTCATGTGGACATGGGTAGGGACCCAGGTCCCTACCCATGTCGAGTATAGAACCGACACTAAAACTGTCGTTGACGTTTTGACCGAGCAGGACACGGGTAAGGACATGGGCGTGTCCCTACCCATGTCACTTTTCATTTATAAGGGTTGTGAAAACCCTAGTTGTTTTCACTCTTCATTCCACCCCTTTTCCTCAGAGAAATTTCAATAGAGAGGGAAAACTTCTGGAGTAAGTCCAAGAGGAGGAGAACTGTCGTCGTCGTGAAGAAGAAGATGCCGCCGCGAAGAGTCACAAGGTCCATGGCCGCAAATTATGGAAACGCCTGAAATGAGGTGAGCTTCCTCCCCTCTCCCTTGGTGATAGATCTGTAGATTTTTAGGTGAGATGTCGACTCAAAATTGTCTAGACTACGAGATGGTGATTTCTCTAGGAAGAGGTCGTTCAAGGGCTTGTGCTCTAAGGCTAGTTGTGTCTTCAATCTCTCCAACCTTCTATGTGAAGATGGGGGATGGTTTTGTGAAGAATCATGGCCTCATGAGGGTGAATAAGGGAGGAGGAATTTCTGGAGGTGAGTTTGGGAGACCGAATTGAGGAGGAAGATGAACCGATGCTGTTCATTCCGCCTTAAAATGCGTGCAGAATCTGGGTTCTGCGCGCAGCGATCTTCTTGGCCATTTTCAGGTGTGATATGCCCAGATTTTGGCTTTCGAGTAAACACGAAAGTTGAAGCCCTTGAAACTACCTTTCCAACGAGTGGTTGCACGACTTCAGGAGAGGTGTGTAGCCATAGGAAATTCTGAACTAAATGACATGCGATAAATCCTGCATGCAGAAATTGTATTCTGTACACAGCGGATTTCAAGGCTGATTTCAAGTATAATACTTTTGAATCTGGGTTGTGGTCTAAACATAACAGTTGTAGACCATGGGAAGAACTTTCCATCGTGGGGTTACACGTCTTCACTGGATTCATGTAGCTTCAGGAATCTCCGGCCATAGTTGTTATCCAGATTTATTCCGCACTTCATTTCTGGGTTTGGTATAACATGGATTTGGATTCGGTGGATTCAATGTTGCAATTAACTTGAGATTTAGGTGAACTCTTTTATGTTAATCATCTTAGTTCTATAATTGATGAAGTTTATTAATTGGATTCCATGTAATCGAATTATGAAGCGAAGCATACTTAAACGAAATGATTTGATAGAAATTGGTAGACTAATATAAATGCGCATCATGTTTATAATGTGTTGAAATCACATGGAATGACATGTAGGAGGATAATCTATGGCCATGTGAATAACTATTTAACAGATTGAATTTAGTAGTCCAATGGTTGGAGTGTCGTCTCCCTATGGGTATCATTGTGGAAGGGTGTAAGTGCGGTGTTGACCGTCACTAGTTGGGATTGCGTTGAGATGAGTCAAAGTCGGACGGTTGGGCTTGGTCCTCGGTGCTCATTTCCCGGGGCTCCTTCTGTGCCGAGTGGATGGTTTGGCTTGGTACTTGTGCTATCTCTGAGTCTCCTTCCATGCCATAGTGATGTGGAATTATATGTGGTGTGAGTCGACACGCGGTGTCGTAATCTTCGGTTTGGGATAGTGTGGTAGGTCTACGGGCTCGCCGATCATCATACCGACAAGAGTTGACAGTTAGACTTTCGACGGTTGGGCTTGGTCCTCGGTGTTCACGTCCCGGGGATCCTTCCGTACCAAGTGAACGGTTGGGTTGTGTCCTCGTACTTACTTCTGACGCCCCTTCCGGGTCACACAAGGCTAGTTCGGGGCTGTGTTCTCGCTGCACATCTACCCTAGACCCCCACTGAGCTATAGTACGCATGGTCTCCGCTATTATGTTCTTAGCATTGAGGCATACAGAGGCCTAAATGAAGCAGTGTGGATGCCCGCTTAGTAGTACAGATGCCCGCTCTACTGTCACCGTCTGGCCACGGCGGTTGATGTCTGAGAGGTTAGCTACCTGCTCGAATAGTGGGAACTATAGTCTGTATTGACATAGCAATTGCATGTGCTTGATCATGGGTGAGTCATTTCATAGCATATATACCATCTCATTTCATTGCACAACAAGATCCTCATCGTATAAGTTACTTTATGCAAACCAATCCTTAACTTATAAGCTCACATGGGCGTCCTTATAAGTTAAGTTGCTTTCCTACTGTAGTTACTGTTGCTTGTTGATTTGTTATTGGTCATATAGAACTGCTAGTTTATAATGTTGTTAATCATGTACTATTACCACCTGCTTGTACCTGCTCATTATTTATTATACCTTGTACCCTTGTTCCTTTCTTCGCCCGGTGCCGAGGAGTCGCCGGGGGAGCGGATGTGAAGCCACTTAGTCTTTTCGACTAAAGATTGCTACGTCTTCCTTTTTAGGAGGTCACCCCGCAGGTCGAGTTGTCGCAGACTTTGTAGTAGGACAGCAAGGCCAGGACGACAGGGCCTGAAGTGACGGTGTCGTCGCTACCGTCGGTTAATGATGTGAGTGTTGAGCGACTCTGATGTAGCCCCTGTGGGCGTTTATTTGTTGTACTCTGATATTGTAGAAGCATGTTTTAGCTTCCTTATTTGATGTACTTTGGACTTATATGCTTGGTATGGATTTGACTTCTCTTGTTTACATTTGGTTGGGTTGGTATATATATATATTGATATTTGTTATAGCCGGCAGAATAGGCGTCTTGTGGTACAAGTTAGCCCGAGTGCTAATGCTACCGCAGGACGGCTGTTCTGGGCATAAGACCCCCTTCGTGCCGTGTTTTGGGATCCAGGAGGGGGTTCTTACATAAACACCTAGACGGGGAGGGGGGGGGTGAATAGGTTTTTGTGTCTTTTATGATAATTTTTAAAGTTCTAGTGTGTTGTGACTTAGTTTTATGTTAGCTTTCAAGAATATAGAACAACACACAAATGTTTAGAGTGGTTCCCCAAGGTATGAGTGTAACAGCCCAAAGTCTGAAAGTGGCAAAAATTAGGTGACACGGCCTGGGACATGGGTGTATCCCAGGGCGTATCCCACGTGGGTTGCGTCGTGAGGTGCGGGGTCGACGAATTTTCGGTCGACGAAGTGTTTGGGTGGTTCCCCTTAGTTCGACGATTTTGTTTGGCGATCGTCGAGCATCGATCGTCGAGCGGCGATCGTCGAGTAGCGGTACACGGCCTGTGACACAGACGTGTCACAGGATGTGTCCCGCTGTGTCGAGAGTTTGATGATTTTGCTTGTCGATCGTCGAGTATCGAGTGTGGAGTACACGGCCTGTGACACGGGCGTGTCACAGGGTGTGTCAGCGCGGTCGACGATCTCAGCCAGACAACTTTGAGCTGGGGCGTGTCTGGTGCCATGTCATGGGCACACGGCCTGAGACACGGGCGTGTTCCAGGGCTGTGTGAGTCTCGGTTGATTTTGAGGTTGTGTAGCCTGATGAACACGGGTGTCCAACACGGGTATGTCAGGTATGACACGGGCGTGTAGGGTGTGACACGGGCGTGTCATACGACCGTGTTCTGGCTGGCTTTAAGTCGGTTGACTGCCACTTAAGGGACACGGCCTGTGACATGGCCGTGTCACAGGGCGTGTCAGGCTGTGTTAATGCTTTTCTGGACAATTCTGAGTCGTTTGATTCCCTATTCCTGGATCCAATGGATGGGCTTTGTCCATTTGTTTATAAGGCCGAGGGAAAGGGGATTTAAACCCTTCCTCTTCATTTTCTTTTTCTTCTTCTTCTCATTTCAAGAGAGAGAAAGAAGAGGGGAGTGCAAGGGAAGGAAGGAGGAAGAGAAGCCAGCTGCTGGAGGAGCTGTGGAGTGCGGCGCGAAGATCCGAGAGCGGATTCGTGAAGGCTAAGTCAAGGTGATGACTTCCGTCCGGCTCCTTCATGGAACCGAAGCAATCTTCAAGGGTAATGATCCCCTTCTTGGACATCAAAGACCTTTCTTTATGCATATACGTGGAATCCTCCACCAAAAGGTGGATTCCCGAAGTGATTCTGGTGTTGAGTCTGCATCTAGAGCCGGAAGTGTGGAGTACGGCATAGGCATGCTGTGTGAAGCCCATCTGGACCGTTAGTCTGGATTGGTGATGATCATGGGTAAACCGGAGAACACTCCGTGGGTTTACAAAGAGATAAATGCTTTGTATCTTGGATGAATGAATGCTATGTGTGGATGGTATGCTCATGCGTGAGATAGCCATGGATATGATCTTGGATGCTTTGCGTAAGCTTCTTGTGATGTGAGCGCTGCGTGTGCTCGATTTCTCTATGAGAGCGGAAAGCTGCGGCTACCCAGGAAGGGAAGGCTGACCCGCGTCACGGTGCGCCAGTGATGATGTGAGCACGGGCAAGGCTAGCCTGTACCTGGGCATGTTGGAGAGATCGATTGGTGGCAATGTTCGCGAGCGTGCGATAGCCTGACTTGCTACACTGAAATAAAAGCGCGTCGATCTGATGGATGAATGCTCATGTTTGCCATGCAGTACCGACCTCTGCTTGGTTTGGGCGGAATGCAACCAGCATGCGTGTTGGAGTGACTAGAACCGGCCAGCCAACAAGTTAATTACCGTTTGTTGGTTGTGTTACCACGGGTTTCCGGTACACCGTAAGGTGCCCTGAGTGCACGAAGCGTCTGGCTGTGGTCGACGTTTGTGATTTGATGTGTGTGATTGTGATTGTTAGCTATTATACTTACGAATGCAGACAGGGAAGGAACCGCTGCCTCGGGCATGGGGTAGGGTTGTTATAATTGGTCAGATGTAGCTGACCGTTACTTTTTTTGCCGCTCTTTAGTGGATGTCTACTTGCAGGTGCTGCGGCTTGAAATGAAATGAGCGGATTGAAAGCTTGCTGCTAAGGCCCTTGAAGGCCAAGTGAATCGTGGTTGGATTTCATGTGTGGCCTGCCTGCGTGCTGATGTAAGAACCTGTATATGTGTAAAAAGAGAAACATGTAAGTCCTTAAGGCCATGTGTGTTTAGGTTGTATACATTCCTGGTTGGTATATACATAAATGTTGAATTTATGTATTCGTGGACATTCCTAGAGTTGAGTTCATACAACTTAAAAATGCTGCGCTAGAATGGTTTGAGTTAAGGATGCGAATAGATTTTGATCACCACAAGTAATTCCGCCACTTGTTTGTGTCCTATGGCGTGGAGTCCTGGCCAGACCCACTGTTATATGTCATGTGACGAGTGGGGGCATTACAAAGTGGTATCAGAGCCAGGTTGAGATTGTTTGGGAGGAGAGAACATAATTTAACTCACGAATGTCCACTAGGAATGTATTTCATGCACGTGACGTGCGTGGGTGTATAGTAAATGTATAAGTACCGTTATGATATGAATGATTAATGATGTTCTGTACATTGATAGGTGGCGAGGAGTGGAGCTGGGCCGTCTGGGCCCCAGTGGTCTGATGAGAGTGTAGCACCGGTTGAAGCGCCTACGCCTACCTTGGCGGAGACCATTCGGGTGGTGACGGAAATAGTGCTCGCATTATTGCAGACACAACCTGTGCAGCTTGGTGTTCGCCAAGAGCCTGTTGATGAGCAGTTGAAAATATTTATGGAGTTTCATCCACCCACGTTTGGCGGAGCGGTTTCTTCAATGCAGGCAGAAGATTGGCTTACGAGAGTAAAACAAATCATGACTGCAATTAGGACGGTAGAGGAGCAGAAAGTGATGTTAGCCACTTTTCTGTTGGAAGGAGACGCAAGATTATGATGGGATGAGATGGAGGTGCATTACTTGGCCGGTCGAGGGTTAGCGGAGGTGTCCATAGAAGAATTCTCCCGCTTGTTTTTAGCCAAGTACTTGCCAATGTCCCAGCGGATTGCTATGGAGAATGAGTTTTTATGTCTGGTGCAGGGTGATATAGATATTGATACATACCTGGATGAATTTACGAGACTGGGGCGGTATGCGGGATCTACTTTCGCCGAGGAAGCCCGAAAGATGAATCGATTTTATGAGCGCCTTCGGGATGAGTTAGGTTGGCACTCCCGAGTTCGGTGAGCCAATGCTTCCAAGAGTTGGTAGACAGAGCCCGTGCATTGGAGAAGGATATGAAGCGAGTGCAAGAAACGAGGAGACTGGCTGTGGAAAAGCCAGAATTCAAAGTTCCGTAGCCGGAACAATTGGATTTTCAGAAACGAGAGAAGAAGAGGTTCAAGCCTTCGGAACAAACCTCTTCTCATGCTACGTCAGAATCAACGTATGGACAAAGATGTGTTGAGACACGCACCTATTTTAAATGCGAAAAACAGGGGCATATAGCCTCTAACTGTCGAAGTGGCCCTCCTAGATGTGAGAAAACAATGGGTGCGTCTTATGAAGATAAGGGTAAAGCAGTGGCCGAGTCATCTGCATCCCGGACGCAGCCTCGATTACATAATTTGGAAGTGCAAGAGCCGCAGAGTTCCAATGTCAAAATTCAGCCTCGAGTGTTTAATTTGGCTCTTTCGCGAGAAATGCAAAATAGGAAGGCTGGGCGAAAGTGAATCGTGATTTGTATCACTTGGACAATAGGTGTATTGTATATATATGATCATTTGTTCTATGTGAGAACCATGGAATATTGGTGCATACTTGGTGTGATGATATAGATATATGCTGTTTGAGGGGATAACCTGTTTGTTCATTTGCTGAATTGATGGAATACTATGCACATGTGAAGATTGTAAGGTTGTAGTAACCTATGATTTTGATGTTGTAACAAATTGGTTGTTTGTATTCTTCTATGCAATTTCGTGGACGAAATTTCTTAAAGGAGGGGAGGGTTGTAACAGCCCAAAGTCTGAAAGTGGCAAAAATTGGGTGACATGGCCTGGGACACAGGCGTGTCCCAGGGCGTGTCCCGCTTGGGTTGTGTCGTGAGGCGCGAGGTCGACGAAGTTTTGGTTGATGAAGTGTTTGGGTGGTCACGCCCTATAACACGGGCGTGACAGGGGGCATGTCCCCTCGGTTCGACGATTTTGTTTGGTGATCGTCGAGCATCGAGCGTCGATCATCGAGCGGCGATTGTCGAGTAGGGTTACACGGCCTGTGACACAGGCATATCATAGGACGTGTCCCACTGTGTCGAGAGTTCGACGATTTTGCTTGTCGATCATCGAGTATCGAGTGTGGAGGACACGGCCTGTGACACGGGCGTGTCACAGGGCGTGTCAGCGCGGTCGACGATCTCAGCACGATGACATGGAGCTGGGGCGTGTCTGGTGCCGTGTCATGGGCACACGGCCTGAGGCACGGGCGTGTCCCAGGGCCGTGTGAGTCTCGAGTGATTTTTAGGTTGTGCAGCCTGATGAACACGGGTGTCTAACATGGGCGTGTCAGGTATGACACGGGCGTGTAGGGTGTGGCACGGGCGTGTCACACGGCCGTGTTCTGGCTGGCTTTAAGTCAGTTGACTGCCACTTAAGGCACACGGCCTGTGACACGGGCGTGTCATAGGGTGTGTCAGGCCGTGTTCATGCTTTTCTGGACAATTCTGAGCCGTTTGATTCCCTATTCCTGGATCCAATGGATAGGCTTTGTCCATGTGTTGATAAGGTCGGGGGAAAGGGGATTTAAAACCTTCCTCTTCATCATCTTCTTCTTCTTCTCATTTCAAGAGAGTGAAAGAAGAGGGGAGTGCAAGGGAAGGAAGGAGGAGGAGATGCGGAGTGTGGTGCAAAGATCTGAGAGTTGATTCGTGAAGGCTACATCAAGGCGGTGACTTCCGTCCGGCTCCTTCATAGCACCGAAGCGATCTTCAAGGGTAACAATCTTCTTCTTAGACATCGAAGTCCTTTCTTTATGCATATGCGTGGAATCCTCCACCAAAAGGTGGATTCGCGAAGTGATTCCGGCGTTGAGTCTGCATCTAGAGCCAGAATTGTGGAGTACGACATAAGCATGTTGTGTGAAGCCCATCTGGACCGTTAGTCTGGATTGGTGATGATCATGGGTAAACCGGAGAAGACTTTGTTGGTTTGCAAAGAGATATATGCTTTGTATCTTGGAAGAATGAATGATATGTGTGGATGGTATGCTCATGCGTGAGCTAGCCATGGATATGATCTTGGATGCTTTGCGTAAGCTTCTTGTGATGTGAGAGCTGCATGTTCTCGTTTGCTCTGTGAGAGAGAAAAGCTGCGGATACCCAGGAAGGGAAGGCCTACCCATATCACGGTGCGCTAATAACGATGTGAGCACAGGCAAGGCTAACCTATACCTGGGCATGTTGGAGAGATCGATTGGAGGCAGTGTTCGGGAGCATGCGATAGCCCGACTTGCTACACCGAAATAAAAGCGGGTCGATCTGATGGATGAATGCTCATATTTGCCATGCGGTACCGACCTCTGCTTGCTTTAGGCGGAATGCTACCAGCACGCGTGTTGGGGTGACTAGGACCGGCCAGCCAACAAGTTAATTACCATTCGTTGGTTGTGTTACCACAGGTTTCCGGTACACCGTAAGGTGCCCTTAGTGCACGAAGCATCTGGCCGCGGTCGGCATTTGTGATTTGATGCGTGTGATTGTGATTGTTAGCTATTATACTTGCAAATGCAGACAATGAAGGAACTGCTGCCCCGGGCATGGGGTAGGGTTGTTATATTTTGTTAGCTGTAGCTGACCGTTACATTGTTTGCCGCTCTTTGGTGGATGTCTACTTGCATGTGCTGCGGCTTGAAATGAAATGAGCGGATTGAAAGCTTGCTGCTAAGGCCCTTGAAGTCCAAGTGAATCGTGGTTGGATTTCATGTGTGGCCGGCCTGCGTGCCGATGTACGAACCTGTATATGTGTAAAAAGAGAAACATGTAAGGCCTTAAGGCCATGTGTGTGTGGGTTCTATACATTCCTGGTTGGTATATATATAAATTTGGAATTTTTGTATTAGTGGACATTCCTGGAGTTGAGTTCATACAACTTAAAAATGCAACGCTAGAATGGTTTGAGTTAAGGATGTGAATAGAATTTGATCACCACAAGTAATTTCGCCACTTGTTTGTGACCAATGGCGTGGGGTCCCAACCGGACCCACTGTTATATGTCATATGACGAGTGGGGGCGTTACAATGAATACATCCACTATCCCTCTCGCCTTTCTAACATTGTGTTAGACAAGGATAACCTCTCCAAACTCAGCTCCAAGCGCTTGTAACACAGATCCCTTAGGATCTCTCAAACTCCTCCAAGTCCTACCTCAGGTCCAAGGACATACCACTCAGAGCAAATAATGCTCCTATAACTCAGTGATCCACAAATCACCTACCTCTGACTTTATCCAAAGTCCTACTCTCAGGCTAGGAGGTTAGCCCTACACTCAGATCCACTTCAAGATCCTACATCAGAGAATAATTCTCCTATAGATCAGGCACGCAGGCCCTTTATTAGATCCACAGAAGGATACTAAACTCAGCCTTTATTGTTCAGGCTTACAACTGAGATCAAAAATGATCTTACAGAGAGAATAAATTTATTCGTATTGAATGACTCCAGAGTTGTTATCTCTGAGTCAGCCTCTTCCTGAACTGATAAGACTCAGTCCTCACAGCACCAAGAAAAGGTCTTCAAGGATGGTTCTGCTTGTGCTGAGAAGTAAATGCAGAGGTTGCTACTACAACAAACTCTGTCTGTGATTTACAGACTAACTTTTTAGCAAGCTATTATAATGCTTCAACTCAGTCTAGAAGAAGATGACTGCTTTTCTCCCATAAAGTTATTTCCTAATTTTCACAGTACTATCCTTTTGTATCCCTCCGGTCAACGACTCTTTGAGCAGTAAGGGAAGACAGGAAATGATAACTGTTCCATTCCTTTTCATTTATAGTTGTACGAAAGGCATACAATACCTTTTGTCTTCTAGTAATCAGATCCCACAATATTTGAATTTTCGCTGACGTCGGTATGTGTCAGCGCTTCTGGACTTAGTAAATTTCAAACATACTACACATGCTTTGAGTGAAGGCTTGTCACTCAATGCAAGAAAAACTTAGCATAATTCTGCGACATGAGGCGTTGAGAGCGTTAAGTAAGACTTCTTCACTCAACGCTTATAGAATTTTATAGTCTAACAGCTTAGGCGTCGGGTGAGCCTTCATCACTCAAAGCATATGGGCTTAGATTGATTTCCCTGAATGTTGGCGTTGAGTAAATCTTCTTCACTCAACGTATTATTCCTTTTTATGGCTTCTTGATGAGGCAGTGAGTTAACTGCCTTAACTCAATGCTTCTATCCTTAGACAGAATCCTTATAGAGTAGGGGTTGAGTGAACTATCCTCACTCAACGCTTCTATCCTTAGACAGAATTCATGACAGCAATACTACAGCTTTGACTGTTGGATATATGTCGACTCTTTTGCTTCTTAGCGTTGAGTGAACTGGCTTTACTCAACACTTCTGTACTTAGCTAGATTTTTGATTCGACAATATAGAGGGTTCGACTTCCTGAACAGCAGTGGATGCTTTTAGCCTCTTGGCGTTGAGTGAACTGGATTTACTCAACTCTTCTGGACTTAGCTAGATTTCTGCTTTGTCGGCATCCTGTCATGAGCCCATCTATCTTTGTGACTCAAACTACCAATCAAATCAGTTCAACAGAGAACTACCAACATTATTTGAACTAAGGGCAAGCATCAAATATATTCATATGTATACCATTGACTTGTGGGCCTTCTTCAAATCTAGGACATTATCATCAATGGACCAAACATTCATCAACGGCCTCAGGAAGCATCTGGTCAATAGTATGGACAAGAATAAAATACTTTATCCATAATTTATCCGCCAACATCAATTTTGAATCTCGTAAATTTGTACGAGCTCAACAGTAATATTTATTCCCCTCTTCATGATATCATTGAGCAAAATATTCATTCTTAGCAGTATTGACCATGGCAGTGAGAACTGCTCTTTTCTGCATCTTCTCCGCAATATTGACTTGAGGTGCTCCATAATCTTAATGGTACTGTGGAGAACCACATATGTTGATGCACGAAATAGGAAAGGGAGTCGAGCACCACCAACTAACGGTTCGAGCACCGGGGAATGGAAGGAAAAATGGAACTACAAGTAGCAATCTACTAAGCAGATGAGAGAAAAAGGGCAGCAGGGCCGTGAGCCATGACAATAACATACTTCGCCCGTCGCGGCCTGAATGGCTCTCTTGTGACGGGATTTCCTTTGATTGCAAATGGGTTTGATTATAGGGATTGAAACTGCAAGTTAGATCTGATATACTCTAGAGGGGGGGTGAATAGAGTATGGTGCTTGCTAAAAACTTTTTACAACAGTTGTTGTAATCCTAAGTGAACAGGGAAACAAATAATAAAAAGTAATCTAAACAAGAAGCAACTATCTAATCACAGATTAAACACAAAGCAATCACAAACCACAGCCAGAAACAAAAGAAAAATATGAAACCAGATGACACAAGGAGCTATAGTGGTTCCCCAATCAACCTGGGTACATCCACTCTTCTACCACTCTAGGTTGGAATCCACTGCAGGATGAGTTGATCAGGCGTCCTGGGCACCAATGAGCTTTTGATAAGGTGCTCAAAAAACAAACCAGATTTTTTGATCAGGCGTCTTGCCACCAATGAGCTTTTGATAAGGTGCTCAAAAACCAAACACAAACTTTTGAAAGGAGTTTGAAAAACCCTTTACAACAGAGAGAGAGAGAGGGATGAGGGAAAGAGATGATCTTCTCTGTCAACAGTCAGAGAGAAGATAGTGGATATTGTCAAAGCTCCCCCTGAGATCTGTAGTTGTTCAGGAAGTGAAGCTTTGTAGTAGGGTGATAGACCTTCAGAAAATTGATCTCCAGCAAATGATGATTTCAGCAACAACTAAAATGTGAGGTGTCTGGAGTCTTGAATGATGATGACCTTGAACACTTGATCAAAAGAGATCTAAAGATTTCAGTTTGTTGATCTCCTTTGGTGATGGTGTTCTTGTATGAATCTTTGAGACTGAGAATGTCTGCAACTCTTTCTCTTTCTCTTGTGTGATTGTTGTTGTGAGGGCTGTTGTTGTAGAGAATTGTTTTCTAACTTCTTGTTCTTCTGCTGTAGGAATAATGAAAAATCTTATCTTTTATTCCTTTTTGTCTGAATAGAAATGATCCACTGTCAAGATAGTCGTTGGTCTGTCATAAATGACTTCCTTAATTGCTTTTGTCTTCTGGAGGAAAGTCCAATAAAACATTACTTGATAATTCCTTGAAACTTGCTCCAGATTAATTAAAAACGGCTACATGATCTGTGAATTAATTGCTGAGAACAATTCCTTAACTGTCTGAATTTGAATCTTGAAAATCGTTGAACTCTTCAGAAAAATGTCGAACTGAGCTCCACTATCGTTGAACTGAGCTCAGAGATTTGGACTTAGACAGAAACAGAGATCGTCGATCTGAGCTCAACTATCATCGAACTGAGCTCAGAGATTGAGAACCAAACTGAAGTCAAGATCGTCGATCTTAGCTCGAAGATCGTCGAATGGAGTTCGACGACTTGTTGAAGTTGAGCTCAGAGATCGTCGAATGGAGTTCGACGACTCGTCGAAGTGAGCTCAACGATCGTCGAATGGAGTTCGACGATTCGTCGTACTGAGCTCGATGAAATGACTTAGTCTCCTGAAACTGAAAATCCTGGTCTTGAGGGCAGCTTCCAAACCTAAGTACTAACCCTTAGACTCAATTCTAGTTGACATTCATATCTATACAATGAGGTCAAAACAGGTTTCCTAAGAGACATAGTGATCCTGACCCAAATCAGCAATAGGGTGTTCCAATAGGGATGATTGAAGGAAAAGAGCAAGTGTAGAGCAAGCTGGAGACCGCAAAGCCTGAGATTCGAGTCCGCAGCCTTTAACCGGTAGGCTCCAGGGCACGAGTCAGCGTGATTTGGGTACACTGCTTCCCCCTATTTATAGATTAGGGGGCCTGCCCAGATGGGTAGGGCTAAAATAACCGGCTACCCGGAGTATTGGAGAACCGGGAAGCAGTGACGAGAAGCAAAAAGAGAAGACATGCCAGTCCGCGCAAGAGGGGAGGACTGGGGTCGCGGGCTGATGCTTCCACATGGTGATGCAAGGCGCCATCCTGCAGGAGGTCTGTGGCCTGGGAGGACAGAGCAATGATTCCGCCTGAAGAGGATCAATCCTGGGAGCTGATCTCTGGGGCATGCCGAGCTGGGCAGACTAAGCACCGAGTCCGCTACCGAAGGGGTCAATATTGAGAATACGTTGATGCTTTGCTGACCTGGGTGGACTACCAAACCGAGTCCGCCGCTAATGTGCATGGGACCTTGGACGTGTTGCGAACTTTGGGGTTAACATAATCCACGCACATTTTTAAGTTTCTAGAAACTTCGAAAAAGTTTGCTTAACCGCCGAGTCCGCAAGCCTCTTTAATGCTGTCAGTGCTATAAATATCGTCGGAAGGCCTGCATTTGTCAAAATTTGCCAAAACCACGGGTCGTTTCTCACCTCTCGCGGTCTTGACTTTACAGTCTGACATGGCGAGACTTGGCGCGTTCTTCAGTAGCCACATTTCCAAAGATGAGAAACCAAGGCCGCCGATGAAAACCAAAAAGGTGGTGAGAAGAGGAGAGCATGTCCGCTCTGCTGGATAAAGCTCTCAGATTAATTAGCCTGCTTTAGAAGCAGTCCGCCAGGCTGATGAGCCGGCACACGAGAGGCCTTGGGATGCCATTGCATCTCATTCTGCAAACCCACACCAAAGTGCAGACAAGATGTTGACTCCTCCTAAGACTGTAGATAATAAGAAAGCTACAAATGAAGCCGAAGTTTCTTTACTGGACCAGCAGCCTATCATTGATTTAGATCAAGATAGGCGGCATGCTGGAGAAGAAGTTGGGAAGAGGCGCCTTCATAGGCATTGGTTGTTTTGAACAAGGAGACAGTCCGCGAGAGCCTGCCGGACTTACGGCAGGATGTCATGGACTCCACTAAGAAAGAAGCCCCTTCTGAGAAGAAGAAGAGGAAGAGGAGCAAACCCACCGTCGCGTAGCGGGTTGAGAAGAAATTACGTGCAAGGAAGGAGAAGAACATCTCCTTGCAGACTGGGGCTACGATCTTGCAGCATAGGCCGCGTGAGAAGGAAGTCTCTGAAGGCGGACTTGTTACTCCGGAGGTTGATATCCAGAGAAATAATTCCCTCTCCACGATCACTCTAGCAACTGACGAAATACTGAATTCTATAGATTTCAAGCAACATGATCTCATAAACTAATCTTTGCTGGAGTTATTGTAGCCCGATGTTGAAATCTTGGGGGTTAAGACTGCCGACAACCCCTATACATCTGTCGCTGAAGAAGAAGTGCAGGAGAAGCTGAAGAGGAAGATCGCCGAGAAGCATGATAAGATCGTCGCTCATGTGGAGTCAGTAGAGGCGGCCTTGAAGCAGATCGCCGCAGACAAGCATGCCGCGGATCTTCGAGCTGCTACAGAGCTGCTGCGGATAGGTAAACTCCAACCGACGCCCAAATACATTAAGTGTGAGTGGCTTTACAGGTCGCCGCAGCAGAGGTCAAGGCCAATCAAGATTATCACCGAAACAGAAGATATTGGTGTGTTGACAAGCTCGATGGTTGAGAAGAGAGATAGAGTCCATCACGAATGGAGGAAACGGCTAAGCGCCTTTGACCCGAAGCGGATAAGGCGGCCTGTGTTTGATAGTCGTCAGCTCGTCGTGGCCTTTGCTAAAAGTGATCTTTTATCTCTGCATTTTGAGTCCGCTGCAGGTTGTATTTGAATATGATCTTGGTTTTCTTTGTTGCAGGATGGAGATCACCACCAAGCTCCATTGAGACAGGAGAGATTGCGCCTACACTAGATGCTTCAGCCGACGTGATCTCACTTGATGAGTCCGCAAATGGTGGGCAGTCTGGCTTGGACAAAATCGCCATGTTAGAGAAGAAATTTCAAAATGAAATTAATGAAATTCGAGCGGAGCTAAAGAGGGGGGCAGAGCGCGTGAAGGCTCTGAAGCACTAGGTCGCCAACATCACATGAGCGCTGGAGAGGTCCGACAAGGAGAAGAAGCGGTTTGCCGATGATGCCCGCTTCTATAAAAGCAAAAACTTGGCGCTGGCGCGGGAGGACAAGGGCAAGCGGGCTGCCGAGTTGCTGGGGAAAGGTCGCGTCTTCCAGATTGCGTTGCTCCATCGGAGGTTATGGCTCCGACTGAAGGCAGCCAGCCCGGCACGGACGAGATTCCGAGGCCGTCAACGTAGCCCATGGTCCCTTTGAGCCGGGTGGATTAGGTGGCCGTGCGCATACATCGAATTATCAAATCCATGCATCGCCATATCTACCATCTGCTTTGGGAAGTTCTTCAAATGAGCCACCATGCGGCGCATCTGTGCAGAGACAAGACGGAGCGGCCAGCGCGATCTGAAAATAGAGACCACTGAGGTCGCAAAATTGTAAACTATTTGGTTTATAATTTGTATGTCTGAACAATTCTATGATTTCTGCTGCGATCTGAACATTGCCTTGGTCTTCTATGCGGACCGGTGTGATATCCGCATATTCTGATTTGAAATCTGAAATTGCACTTGTTTACTCTATGCTGCGCTTTGCATGATTTGAGTTTTGTGCAGGATTGTGACGAACTGTGGGGACTAATGTTACATCTGCTTCTTTGATTTGAACTACATAATTGCATGTTGAAAATGTTGTGAGCTGGGTGGACTGAAGTTGTGTCCGCTTATTTTATGCCTTGAAATATGCTTGGCAGGTGCCTAGGAAACTAGACAAAGCGAACTGAACGAACTCAAGTTTGTGTCCACGATGTTTTATTTTTGATTTGTATGAAAAATTGAATTTGGTGCGAGCTTGGCGGACTTAAGGATAAAATTTCACGGTCTGGATGAAAAGCTGTCAGACCCCACTACTATAAATAAGGCTCCATTCTCTCTTCTATGTCGGAATGCGATTGAAGCAGAAGACCTTGCGGCCTGAGAAGATGTTGTCTGCCAGAACTGATGCTGCACTCTCCTTCCATGCTGTTGAGCACAAGAAATGCAAACTGACGGAGGCCGATCTCGAGGCCTTTGCTGAAAAGCATATGGCGGACTCGCCTGCGCTTGTCCGCATACCAGCTGACAAAGAAAGATTGAACTTTTCAACTGCGACATAGATTGCTGTGCCCGTTGATCACTTTGACAGCGGATTCAAGTTCCCACTACTATGGGAAATAGCAGAGAACTTTGAGCGTTATGGGATGGTGTCGGGCCAGCTCGCGCCCAATACACTTGATGTGATCTACAGCTTCATCTCCTACCTGCGATCTGAGAAGATCGCCTTCTCTTTGAATATTTTCAGAAAAATAATCTCAGTCCGCTTGATTACTCCATCTGGAGGCCGCCCATACAAGGGCGTAATATACTTCTACTGCAGAGGGATGAAGGTTATGGGTCTGTAGAATAAGATCCATAATTGGACCTCACGATTCTTGATCTTTGAGGGCGAGCTCGGGATCGCGCACACCTACCTGCAGGAGCACGCAGACACCGCTTTCAAGAGCGTAAGGCTTGACGCAGTTGAGTACGCCATTGTTGAGTTTCTTGCAGGAGCCAGGCTGGACATTGAACACTACATCCCACTCCTGGCGAGCATTGGTGGTGTAACTCGCAAAGAAAGTAAGCTTTGCGGACTGATATTTGTACCCTCCGCGACCTGCAGTTTACAGATATTTTCTCTTTTTTCTTCTTGCAGCGACCTTGGCTATGCCCTCGAATCAGCCGCAAACTCCTGGTGGCCATTCCCCAACCCAAAGGGAGAGGAAACAGGAGCTCGCGAGGAAGAGGAGGGAAGAGGGGATCCCGTTGCGGACTACTCTTCCGACGAAAGCTTCGGAATGCGAGGTTTTGGAAACCACCAAAAAGGTCTGCGGGGTAACCCAATGATCCACTGGAATAGCTGGAACAAACATGTCTGCCTATCCACTGCACTGCCATCGTGGAGAAGTCCAAAGATAACTCTCCATGCACATATTGTGGTCTTCCCGCTTTATGGGAAGCGGAATCTGCGCGAGCTGAATCAGGTTCCCCCCGCCGAGCTCCCCTTCCTGGCCATGCAGGATACTGAGAATTGCACCATCACCAGTCATTTCCTGGGCTGCTTGACCAGGGACCTGCTTAAAGAAGACGAACAACTTCAGCAGGAGATGAAGGCGCTTAAAGATAGAAACAAGCGGCTAAGGAAAAGAGTCGCTCTGCAAAAGGAAGAGTTGGAGGTAAGTTTTGTATCCGCGACGGTTTCCCTTTGAAGTCTGCAGTGACCTGACTCTCAAGCTTTTTATCTTTCGGCATGTTGCATACGACCTGGGGAACAAAAATTTCAAGGCCGCTGTTGGGTACAATGGAATATATGTACCTAATTTGAAGAAGCCTCACCCAACTCAATGATATACATCAAGGTGTATTTGATGTGCTTTGAGTTTATTTGTGCAGGTTAAGTAACTGCAGGTTTGCAGGAAATGTTTCTAAGTCCATTTGTCGACACCTAGAAGAAAAGTGTCGACACTTAAGAGGGCTTGTGTCGACACCTAGAGAAGCTGTGTCGACACTTGAAGTAATTGTGTCGACACCAGGAAGGCAGAGTCGACACCAGAAGAAAAGTGTCGACACATACAGGCTGTGTCGACACACAATGAAGAAATGTCTAAAGAATCAAGTGTCGACACTTAGAAGCAGTGTCGACACCCAGAGGAACTTTGTCGACATCAAAAGTGTCGAAACTAGGAGGCTGTGTCGACACTCAGCAAAACATCAACAAAGTTCAAGTACAAGTGTCGACACTACGAGGCTGTGTCGACACTCAGCAAAACATCAACAAAGTTCAAGTACAAGTGTCGACACTAGGAGGCTATGTCGACACTTAGCAAACTTCAACAGAGTTTAAGTACATGTGTCGACACAAAGGAGATGTGTCGACACACAACAAAAGTCTCAACACATGAAGAATGTGTCGACACAAAGGAGATGTGTCGACACTTAGCAAAAGCTTCAACACAGAAGGCATGTGTCGACACAAAGAAGATGTGTCGACACTTAACAAGTTTCAACACAAGAAGATGTGTCGACACAAAGGAGTTGTGTCGACACTTAGCTGAAATCAACTAAGTATTGAAGGAGAAGGTCTTGTGTCGACACACAGGATCAGTGTCGACACATTCCGAAGAAGCAGTGTCGAGAAGCAATTTCTACAACACAAGGAGTTGTGTCGACACCATGAAGGCTAGTGTCGACACTTAGTCTACTTGTTTTGACACTTGGTCTATTTGTGTCGACACATAAAGACTATCTGTCTCGACACTTTCAGACTGTGACAGAGATTTCAAGAAGTGACTGGATGACTTGACAGCTGCCATTTCAACCGGTCAACTGCTACTGTCAGAGCTGTCAGAAGTTTGTTAGAAACCGGATCAGCCGGTCACCATGAAGAAAGCCTATATAAAGGCTTATTCCTTCAACAGAATTGAATCAGATAGAGATAGCAATCAATGAAGTGAGAAACAACATACCAGAAGAAGACGTTCAAGTGAAGATCTAAGAAGTTGGAGAGAGAAAGCTCCTTCTAAGAAGACAGCTATTGAACCAGGCTGATAAATAAAGTTTCAGATTGAGATCTGATTCACAAGTCAGCAGCTGATTGAAGATCATCTGCATAGAGATTCAACCCTACTGTGTTCTAATTCAAGAAGCTTTGAAGAAAGCCAAGGGAGGTTGATCTCAGCAAAGTTCTTTCAAGAACTCATCAAGAAGCCAATCAACTCAACTTTCTCAATAAGACTTATGGTTATTAATCCTTGTACTTTTTATTTTTTGTAGGATCCTAAGGGATCTGAGTTGTAAGCCTATATTTATAAAGGCTGAGTGGTAGGGCTTGTGTGCCTGAGTGTAGGAGATACATTTCTCTGAGTGTAGGACTTGTTGAAGGCTGAGTGTAGGTCTTGTTAAAGGCTGAGTGTAGGTCTTGGTGAAGATTGAGTGGTAGGGCTTTGTGCCTGAGTTATAGGAGTGGGATCACTCTGAGTTGTAGGAACCTATTTGGGGTTTTGAGCTGTAAGATCTGTGGATCTGAGAAGTAGTGGAGAAGTTAGGCTGAATCTAGTGCGCTACTAGATAGGCGAAGGGGAAAAGTGGATGTACCCAGACCTTGGGGAACCACTATAAAATCTGTGTGTTCTCTATGTGTGTGATTAATTCTGTGATTGTTGTGATATCTGTGCTGAATTGCTGTGAAGAATTGCATATAATTCTGTGTTTCTGCAATAACAGTTAAAAAGATTAAGTGCACCTATTCACCCCCCCCCCCTCTAGGTGTTTTAGGCACTAGTTCTTTCAAGTGGTATCAAAGCGAGGTTACTCAAAAGGGACATAACAGTATGAGTAAAGATCCTATAGGCAGAATCAGTATAATCAAGAATCAATAAAATGGGTTCAACTGAGAATCACAAAGAGCTAGGATCTATGAAGTTTCCAATTTGCAGAAAGGAGATCTTTGGTATTTGGAAAAAAAGGGTTAGACTTTTTATAGAAGCATCAGACCCAAGAATTTACATTACAGTCAAAGAAGGGCCTTATGTGCCAAATGAAAGTATCTGTTTTAGATGCAAATCAGAGAACTCCCAAAGACTATTCTGAAATGACCAAGGATGAAATAATTCTTGTCACTATGGACAAGAGGGCCCAGAATATTATTGTAAGTGCAATTGATGATGCCACATTTCAGAATCTGATTCATTGTAAAACATCAAAAGAAATGTGGGACACACTGATAGTTTACATGGAGGGATCTGAAGAAGTTAGACAAGACAGGAAGTCTTTGTTAAACCAAGAGTATGAAAGCTTCAGACAAGGCAGGTCTGATAGCATAACTGAATGCTACAAGAAATTCTATAGGATAGTCAATGAATTGATGTCCTATGGAAGAGAGTTCAGCAATTATGAATTGAATGATAAGTTCTTGAGATCCCTGACAAAAGACTGAGATAGTAAGATTTGTGTCATAAGGGAAATGACCAAACTAGCTGATATACCTCCTCCAACATTGTTTGGAAAACTGTTATCTTATGAGATGCAGTTAATGGTAAGGAAGGAGGAAGAAAAGACTACAAGGGTGGAGCACAAATAAAGAGCTATGGCCTTCAAGACTGTAGCCACTAAGAAATATAGAAGCAAGTCTCCATCTCCACCAAAAATAGTTACTGAGACAGTATCAGATACTTTAGATAGCAAGAAGTCAGAAAGCAGTAAAAGTGATGAAGACTTTGCTGCATTTACTAGGCACTTTCAGAAGTATCTAAAGAAGAAGCAGTGGAGTTCCAAGCCATCCACTTCACAGACAAAGGATGACTATTACCAGAAAAGGAAGTCATCAAGGAATGACAGAAGAAAGCCCAAGTCTAGTAACACTACATCCTCAAAAATAGTATGTTATTGTTGCAATAGACATGGACATGTAATAGCTGATTTTCCAGAAAAGAGGAAATAGTCCACTGACAAGAAGAAGACACAGTTTAAGGGAAAAAAGGAAAGGTCCTTTGTTGCCAAGAAGGATAAAAGTCTGACTGATATGTCATCTCCAGAAACAGATTCAGAAGCTGAAGCCTATATTGGCTTGTTTGCTGAAGAAGAAGAAAATGAGTTCATGCAGCTAATGAACTCAATTTATGAGCAGGAGGACATTCAGTGCAAGGGACTGATGGCCTTATCAGAAGGAGACAAAATCCAGGATCAGCCTGGACCTAGTCAGGTACAAAATTGTTCTTCAAGTTCAATTTCTAGTGCTGGATCAGAATCAGATACATCAGCATCAAGTGATGTGAGTGGATCTGAATCTGAAGGAGACATTCATCAGTTAATTGATGAATATAGAGTATTGTTGCAGGCTTTGAAGAAAAGAAAACTCTTGGCCAAGACTCAGGCTAAGGAGATTGCTAGTCTTAAAGTGGTTGCAACAGATTTTGACAAGTTGCTTGATCAGAAACTAAATGAAACAGCCAGGCTGAAGAACATTACTGTTATTCAGATGGGGACTATTACATTTAAAAATGATCAAATTAGAAATCTGGAGATTAGTCTTCAGAAGGAGAGTGATATTGTTGCAAGTTTTTCTAAACCAAAATCCGTTCTACCTATGATAGATGAGTTTGTACCTCATAAGGGTAAAACTGGTTTAGGGTTTACAAAACCTGCCTGGACAGTAAAGTCCAAATCTAAGGGCAAAGCCCCAGTACTCAACAAGGAGCCTGCTGTAGATAAAACATCCAGGGTTGTACCTAAACAAAGGTACAACAGATGTGAGTGCTGGTGTTGTGGCAAGGTAGGCCACTTTGCCATAGATTGTTGGCATAATTCAAGTGCCAAGGTGAGTAGCAAACTGCCTGCTAGAAAAGCTACAGATAGTTTTGTTAAGAATCAGACTAACTTGCACCAAGGACCCAAGAATTATTTGGGTTCTAAGGTTAAGTAATCTGTTTTGCAGGTGAGTCCAAGTGACCATGCTCCAATATGGTACTTGGACAGTGGATGTTCCAGGCACATGACTGGAACTAGGGGATTGCTGAAGAACTATACACCAATCAAGGATGCTCCTAAAGTTACCTTTGGTGGTTCTGAAAAAGGAATCATCAAAGGTTTTGGTAACATTTCTAGCAACCTAATTACAATTACTCAAGTGCCTTATGTTAAGAGTTTGAAACATAACCTCATTAGCATAAGTCAGCTGAGTGATTTAGGATATGACATCTCATTTGTCAAAGATGGTTGTCATATCATTATGTCTAGTAATCAAAAGATCATTCTGACAGGTTATAGAAAGAGAAATGTCTATTGTCTAGACATTATGTGTGAGAACATAGTTTCTCCTATTTGTATTGTAGTTGATGAGAAGGTCTCACATTGTGTTAAATGGCACAAGAGGCTGGCTCATCTTAACTATAAGATAATTAGCCAACTCTTTAGCAAAGAGTTAGTGAGGAATAGTCCTCGGGTTAAGTGTATAAAGGATGGGATATGCTCAGCTTGTCAGAAAGGCAAGCAGACCAGATCCACCTTTAATAGCATTGAGAACAAAGATGCTGTGAGGTGTCTATACCTCTTACATATGGATCTTTTTGGTCCTATGCCAGTTCACAACCTATGTAGGAAGGTCTACACATTTGTGGTTGTAGATGATTATTCAAGGTTTTCCTGGGTATTCTTCCTAAGGCAAAAATCTGAAACTCCTAGTATCTTGTATAGTTTTGTCAAACAAATTCAGAATGAGTTAGACAGTACAGTGGTCAAAATAAGAAGTGACCATGGTACTGAATTCCAGTCTGATAGTATGATAAAGCTATGTGAAGAGTTTGGGATATTTCAGGAATTTTCCTCACCAAGAACACCTCAGCAAAATGGTATTACTGAAAGGAAAAATAGAACCTTGATAGAGGCTGGTAGAACCATGTTGAATGATACATCTCTCCCAGAATATTTCTGGGCTGAGGCAGTTAATACTGCATGTCATGTAATCAATAGGGCTACTATCACCAAGAGCCACAATAAGACCCCCTATGAGATTGTGAAGGGCAGAAAACCAAATCTATCCTATTTCAGGATCTTTGGTTGTAAATGCTATATACTTAAAAATGATAAGTCTTATTTAACCAAGTTTGCTGCCAAATCTCAAGAGGGGATCTTTGTTCGGTACAACAACAACAGTAAGGCTTATAGGGTCTATAACTTGACTACTCAAGTTGTAGAAGAGTCTGTTCATGTAGTTTTTGATGAAGCTAGACTCATTAACAATGAATTGCCTAGAAATGTTTGCAGCTCCACAGGTGTGACTGAGAAGATGGACAAGCTTACTATTGAAGAAGGTCCTACTGCAAGTCAGCAAGTAGAAGAAGGTGGCTGCTATCCAGGGGGAGTACAAGATACTCCTATTGCTGAAGAAGACCAAAAGGAGTTGCTGAATGAAGAAGCTGAAGGTGTACAACCAGAAAATAGGCTGCCTCCAGCAAATAGGCATTTAAAAGATCATCCAGCCAATCAAATTATTGGAGATCTCAGACAAGGGGTACAAACAAGGAGCAGGAATTTAAGTTCAGTTCTCTACTCCAGTTTTCTATCCCAAGTAGAGCCAAAGAAATTTGAAGAAGCAATCCTAGACCCTCATTGGATTGAGGATATGCAAGAGGAGCTGAACCAGTTCAAAAGATGCAAAGTCTGTGAGCTTGTTCCTAAACCAAAAGACCACAACATTATAGGAACTAAGTGGATCTTTAGGAACAAGTTGGATAAAAATGGATTAATTATAAAGAACAAAGCTAGACTAGTTGCTAAAGGATATAGGCTGGAAGAAGGTATTGATTTTGATCAAACCTTTGCTCCAGTAGCCAGACTGGAAGCAATAAGGATGTTCCTTGCCTATGCAACATTCCAAGGATTCAAGGTATACCAAATGGATGTTAAGTCAGCTTTTCTGAATGGAAATCTGAAGGAAGAAGTCTATGTAGAACAACCATCAGGTTTTGTTGATTATACTAAACCTAATTATGTTTATAGACGTAGAAAGGCTTTGTATGGGTTAAAACAAGCCCCTAGGGCTTGGTATGAAACCCTGTCTAGTTTCCTCATTGAGAATAAATTCACAAGGGAGAAAATAGACAAGACTCTATTCCTTAGGGAATCCAGAGGCAAGATAATCTTAGTCCAAATATATGTAGATGACATCATATTTGGGTCTACAGAAAATAGTCTTTGCAGAAAGTTTGCAAAACTAATGTAAGGACAATTTGAAATGAGCAGTATGGGGGAACTTAAGTTCTTCTTGGGTCTCCAAGTTAGACAGACTGAAGATGGTTTATCCATATGCCAGTCTAAGTTCACCATAGAATTGATAAGGAAGTATGGTATGGAATCATCCACTACCATGAAAACTCCTATGGGGTCAACAATGTCTCTAAGCAAAGATGATGCAGGGAAACCTGTAGATGAAACTTTGTATAGAGGGATAGTTGACACTCTATTGTATTTGACTGTAAGTAGACCAGATATCATGTATGCTACATGTGACTGTGCTAGGTACCAAGCTTGCCCTAAAGAATCTCATTTGACAACAGTCAAAAGAATTTTGAGATATCTTAAGGGCACTCCTTATCTAGGCCTTTGGTAACCTAGGAATAGAGAGTTTGAACTGACAGGTTATTCAGATGCAGATTTTGCAGGCTGCAAGGAAGATAGGAAAAGTACAACAGGTACCTGTCAATTCCTAGGTGGAAGGCTGATATCATGGAGTAGCAAGAAACAAACAAGTGTGGCTATCTCCACAGCAGAATCAGAGTATGTTGCTGCAGGAAGTTGCTGTGCACAACTACTATGGATACAACACCAGCTAGAAGATTATGGTATTCAAGTAAGTAGAACACCTTTATTTTGTGATTCTACTAGCGCTATTTCTATTGCAAATAATCCTGTCTCCCATAGTAGGACTAAGCACATAGAAATAAAGTACCATTTTCTAAGAGAACATGTGGAAAAAGGAGATATTTCACTAGAGTATATTAATACAGATAATCAGCTAGCAGATATGTATACTAAGCACTTAGATGAAACCAAATTCCATAAATTTAAAATTGAATTAGGGATGATAAACTTAGAATAGTTTACAAAAATTGGCTAAGTAAAATGGTGTCGACACACAGAGTTGTCTGTGTCGACAAATAGAAGTGGTGTCGACATTTCCGAGAAATGGTGTCGACACATCTAGAAAGTCTGTGTCGACACTTCAGAGAATTTGTGTCGACACATGCAGTATTTGTGTCGACACATCCAAGGTGGTGTCGACACTTAGACTTTACATAGAATTAGTCTAGTAAAGTCTCGACTAAGTGTCGAGCTGAATGGTGTCGACACATATATAAGTGTCGACACATATCTTTTGTCGACTATACTTGTGTCGACACATAGTTGTCGAGACGATAGAAGTAAGTGTCGACACTTTTCAATAGTGTCGACACAATTTAAGTATTTTGACGCGCCTTTTCACCTTCGATTCTAGAAAGGTATAAATAGGTTTTCGCCATTGTTTGTGGACACGCTCACCAAAGTTTCGCGACCAAACTTGTGTGTCGACATCTCTCTTCTCTAAATTCAAATTTCTTCAAACCCTAATGGCGCCCAAGCTAGAAGAGAACATAAATGAAGGATATGAGCTCGTGCGGCATGCCTTTGATGATGCGGAACCTGAAATCAAATGTGTGGTAACCCTAATTGCCAAAACTGGACTGGAATACCTTGTCTCTGAACCAATCAAGATCTGGAAGAAGTAGGTCCTAGAATTTCTAAGTGCAGCTTCATTTGATGATACTGGACTTAAGATTAAGTCCAGAGTTCATGGAACCAAAGTCAAGGTCACACCAAAAAGTCTGAGGAAGATACTTCAACTACCAAGAACAAAGGAGGAATAAGATGTATTTGCTTGTAAGACTAGAGAGACATTGAGATGGTGTGGACTGGATTCAAATCTGAAAATTGGATATGTTTTCAATAGAAAAGGAATGAACATCCAAGGAAAATTTCTGTCTGAAATAGTTGACAAGGTCATCCTGAGCAAGCCTGGAGGACATGACAGGATTTCAGCTTATATGTTCTGTTTGATGACAAGGATTATCTTCAAACTAGATACTGATTGGTCTGCAGTTATGTTTGAAAAATTAAAAGAGAGTATGAAGAATCCCAATCTGGGAAGAATTCTGAGTTTATACCTAGCTGGAAGAATTCCAGAGGTGATGAATCAAGCAGGTGGTTCCAAGATAAACCACATGAGGAGAATGGATTTGAGAATCTTCTCTAGGTGGGATAGAGTCTTGACAAAAGAAATGCAAACTCCAGTAAAGCACACACCATAGAAGAAGAAGAAGACAGCCACTGTGGCTCAAGAATCCTCCAGCAGCTCTGAAGAGCAAGTAGTTTTTACTCCTGATGATGAAGAAACTGGAAATGCTGGTCAGTCTCCAGCAAGACAAGAAGATGCAATGAGGTAGGGGGAGCTATCACCTGCTAGCCCAATTCACCTGGATCCCCTTCAGGGGGAGCCTCTACTTGTGGAAGAGCCAACTCCACTAGAGAGTGAAAGGGCTACCCAAACCATACTAAAGGTAATCACGGAAATTAGTCAATTAGATTTCACTATTGAGAATGAAGTTTTAACTGATTCATTACCTGATGTTCATCAGCAAACACAGATACAACCTCAACCCCAAGATGTTGTCATGGAGGACACATCTGTTGCTGATCAAGTAGTTGATGAGATAAGAGATTCTCCAGCCCTTCCTCAACAGCAATTTACTTTGGAAGAGCTATTCTCTGATCTTATACAGACAGATCTTGAGAAAGAGATAGCTGATGTCGAGGGGGAGAAGGTCCATATTGAGGGCGAGCAAGTGGAGATTGTAGAGGAAACTGCAAGGAAGGAGACTGAGGAGCCAAGAGATGCTGAAGGGATACCCAGGACTGAGAAGGATTCTCATCCTAGTCCTAAAGACAGAGTGGATATTGCTAGCACTTTTGCATCAGAAGATTAAGAGGCTATTAGAGCCAAGAAGAGGAAGTTCCAAGTCTTCAAGAGAAGAAGCCAGAACTACAAGAAATCCCTACAGACCATTACTCCACAGCCCGCCCCATCTACTGATTTCAGTTAACTGATGGTGGCTTTACAGATTAAGCTGGATGAGCAGAGGCAAGCTCTAGAAAAATATGTGGATGAAGGGAATAAATCCCTGCAGTTTGATCTTGCACAAGACATCAAATCTATCAGATTTGAAGTGAATCTCAACAAAAAGGAAATGACTGATGGTTTCCAAAAGGGAGGAAATGCTGTAGTCTATCTGGCCACACATCAAGAGAAAATAAAGATAAAACCTGATGAGCTAGAAGTGAAGCAAGGCTATGTCCTGGAAAACCAGGTAAGGATGAATGAAAATTTGACAGCTTCACATATTGCCATAATAACTGAAATGAAGAATATAGCTACTGGTCAGACTGCAGCAAGTGCCACTGCCAAAGAAGAATTTGACAAGCAATTGCAAGAGAGCCTAACTGTTGTGAAAACTGCTATTGAAGATTCACAAAAAATAATTACTGACAAGCTCCAAAGATTAAAACCTTTCTATAAAGATGAAGTAAACTATCTGAATGCACAGATAAGATTTCAGAAAGATGATCTGAGGGATCACATAGAGAGAGAAGTCATAAAGGGGGGAGGGTATTAGTCAAGGCAGGCTCTGATCATGCCAAATGGATTTCAAATTCCATCAGAGCCACCCTTGGATATCCACCCTTATGTGATGATGACAATGTTGTAGAGTCCGGAATTAATCCTGCATACCTTGGAGGAGAGCAAGCTGAAGTGTCTCAAGTGATATACCCTCCACCAGACTTTGACATGATACATCAAGAGATACAGTCTATGTATAGTCCACCTGAGGGAAATCAGAATGTCATCATAGAGAAAGTAGTTTAGCCTATGCCAGAGGCAATACTGAAAGAGCAAGAGGCCTTATTAAAGGAACAAGAGACTCAATTGTCTAAGAAAAGATTCAGAGAGCAAGCTGAATTGAGACCTGATTTTGAACAATGGAGCCCCACTTCCAGGAATATCATCTTGACTGCATGGAATGCTGCTAAGGACAATGTCCTGGATAGAGGCAAGTGGTATTCTGACCTGGAGTGGAGGAAGCATGAGAATAGGCAAGAGGCCATAGTACAGTATAGAAGAAAGGCTAAACTGGGTAAGCTACCTCCTAATGCACAGGAGCCTAACAAGTATTTTCCCAAGCCTTATCACTATTTTAAAAGGCAGAAGATAAAGGATGAAGAGTTGAAAACGAAAGATCTTAAAGGGAAGAATCCTGCTGCTGCTGATGACACTGAAGCTCAAGTTCAAGCAAAGATTCAATCTGGAAAAGGGATTGTAATCAAGGAACCAGAGCAGCATTAGGATAACATTTTCTTTAGTTTACAAATTGTAATCATTTGTATTAAAATTCTATGTAAACTTTTGACTAATGAAAATGTTAGAATTAGTAAGAACAATGTTATGTGTTCAATCTATATATATTAATTGTTCTGAGATAATTGTCTATACATATTCTATTTATACATGTTTATGATATTACCCTGTCAGGTTTTACTGTTTTACATCATACTGAGAATTTGTTATGTATGGTGTATATCATTGACTAAGGGTTATGACTTCTCCAAATAGGGGGAGATTGTTGTGTACATTGGAATATATGTACCTGATTTGAAGAAGCCTCACCCTACTCAATGATATACATCAAGGTGTATTTGATGTGCTTTGAGTTTATTTGTGCAGGTTAAGTAACTGCAGGTTTGCAGGATAAGATTCTAAGTCCATGTGTCGACACTTAGAAGAAACATGTCGACACTTAAGAGGGCTTGTGTCGACACCTAGAGAAGCTGTGTCGACACTTGGAGTAATTGTGTCGACACTAAGAAGTCAGAGTCGACACCAGAAGAAAAGTGTCGACACATACAGGCTGTGTCGACACACAATGAAGAAATGTCTAAAGAATCAAGTGTCCACACTTAGAAGCAGTGTCGACACCCAGAGGAACTTTGTCGACATCAAAAGTGTCTACACTAGGAGGCTGTGTCGACACTCAGCAAAATATCAACAAAGTTCAAGTACAAGTGTCGACACTAGGAGGCTGTGTCGACACTCTGCAAAACATCAACAAAATTCAAGTACAAGTGTCGACACTAGGAGGCTATGTCGACACTCAGCAAACTTCAACAGAGTTTAAGTACATGTGTCGACACAAAGGAGATGTGTCGACACACAGCAAAAGTCTCAACACATGAAGAATGTGTCGACACAAAGGAGATGTGTCGACACTCAGCAAAAAATTCAACCCAGAAGGCATGTGTCGACACAAAGAAGATGTGTCGACACTTAGCAAGTTTCAACACAAGAAGATGTGTCGACACAAAGGAGTTGTGTCGACACTTAGCTGAAATCAACTAAGTATTGAAGGAGAAGGTCTTGTGTCGACACACATGATCAGTGTCGAGAAGCAGTTTCTACAACACAAGGAATTGTGTCGACACCATGAAGGCTAGTGTCGACACTTAGTCTACTTGTTTCGACACTTGGTCTATTTGTGTCGACACATAAAGACTATCTGTCTCGACACTTTCAGACTGTGACAGAGATTTCAAGAAGTGACTGGATGACTTGACAGTTGCCATTTCAACCAGTCAACTGCTACTGTCAGAGCTGTCAGAAGTTTGTTAGAAACCGGATCAGCCGGTCACCATGAAGAAAGCCTATATAAAGGCTTATTCCTTCAACAGAATTGAATCAGATAGAGATAACAATCAATGAAGTGAGAAACAACATACCAGAAGAACACCTTCAAGTGAAGATCTAAGAAGTTGGAGAGAGAAAGCTCCTTCTAAGAAGACAGCTATTGAACCAGGCTGATAAAGAAAGTTTCAGATTGAGATCTGATTCACAAGTAAGCAGTTGATTGAAGATCATCTGCATAGAGATTCAACCCTACTATGTTCTAATTCAAGAAGCTTTGAAGAAAGCCAAGGGAGGTTGATCTCAGCAAAGTTCTTTCAAGAACTCATCAAGAAGCCAGTCAACTCAACTTTCTCAATCAGAGTTGTGGTTATTAATCCTTGTACTTTTTATTTTTTGTAGGATCCTAAGGGATCTGAGTTGTAAGCCTGTATTTATAAAGGCTGAGTGGTAGGGCTTGTGTGCCTGAGTGTAGGAGATACATTTCTCTGAGTGTAGGCCTTTTTGAAGGCTGAGTGTAGGCCTTGTTAAAGGCTGAGTGTAGGTCTTGGTGAAGACTGAGTGGTAGGGCTTTGTGCCTGAGTTGTAGGAGTGGGATCACTTTGAGTTGTAGGAACCTTTTTGGGGTTCTGAGCTGTAAGATCTGTGGATCTGAGAAGTAGTGGAGAAGTTAGGCCGAATCTAGTACACTACTAGATAGGCGAAGGGGGAAAGTGGATGTACTCAGACCTTAGGGAACCACTATAAAATCTGTGTGTTCTCTGCGTGTGTGATTATTTCTGTGATTGCTGTGATATGTGTGCTGAATTGCTGTGAAGAATTACATATAATTCTGTGTTTCTGCCATAACAGTTAAAAAGATTAAGTGCACCTATTCACCCCCCCCCCCCTCTAGGTGTTTTAGGCACTAGTTCTTTCAGCCGCCATGCTCCCTTTTGTGAAGGAGAGCATCGAGATCGCCATTGAGCTGTTTGTTGATGGCGGCTTCACAAAGGAAGGTGTGGATGGCATGTCATTTCTCCAACTTTACCCGAGTTAGAGGAGCAGGTCGTAGCCATGGGGTGGACTGCCAAAGGAAAGGAAGTCATTGATGAGGTTGAAGAAGAAGAAAAAGAGAAAGAAGGGGGCAGTGAAGCTGCGGTTGTTGCCGATGATGCTGGTTCAAGTCAATGAGGTGGAGATCTGTCGTCCGAGTCAGACTCGTCTTCATCTAGCTCTGTTGACGAGAGCTTGCCTAGCGAGTCCACAGTCAGCAAAAGTTCAGATAAAAGCAGGGGAAGCTGCTCGTAGGGCTACTCTCCTGAAGTTGACATTGAAGGTTCAAGCTCTGATGCTCCTGCAGAAAAGAAGAGGAAGAGGAGCGAAATAGAATGATGTTTTTTTGCTTTTATTATTTTTTGTAAAGGATGTAGCAGACTCAAGTTTGGATTCCACCAAACTCATGAAAATTGTAATTTGATATCGATAAAATATAAAAGGATATTCTTGGATCAATTCGCGTCTTCTGCAATGTCTTTGCTTATTTCTTGTTTGAATGCAATCTGGTATGTAGTTAATGTGCGAACTTCGTGGACCAGTCCGCACATTGTATAAATTATCTGCACCATTTAATTTTTCAGCTTCCCAATCAAAAGATAACCTTGGAAAATAATTCAATTGCAGCTCACCGCAACATGAACGATATTAAAGTTGCTTGCAAAAATAACAGAACATTAGGGCGGACTCTGGCGACTTCCATTTGTAGTCTGCAATACTGTTGATCAAAACTGAATAAACCTTTGCAATCTTAAGAGAGCATTGATAATACGTGTTGCAGACTCAGAGAGAATTATAGATAAGCCAGCGGCCTCACAAAGATTGTTTACAGACTTAAGTGAATAAGCGGGCAGGTGCGCATGTAGCCCATTGCTTTCCTCGCAGGGTCAAGAAAACTGTAAGTCACATCACACAAATAGCTTTGGTAGTCTGCCTGATCAAACACTGCGTACTGAGAAGACTACCAGAATTGAGTCCGACTTAACAAATGATTCTCTGCTAGTGATCAAGAGGGCGGACTGGGCGAATACCAATGCGCAATCCGCACTTAATTGAATATAAATGAATCATAGCTCAGTGACCAAGCGGGCAGGTGCGGCCGGAGCGACATTGCTTTCCTTGCAGGTTCACAAAAGCTAAGATCAGGAGAATTTGGCGGACTGGGCGAATACCAATTCAGAGTCCGCACATAATTGAATAGAAATGTTTCATAGTTCAAGTGACCATGCGGGTAGGTACGGTCAGAGCGGCATTGCTTTCCTCGCAGGGTCACGAAAACTATAAAATCAACCCAATGAATGCCGGCCTACTGTACGGATACAATGAAGCAGTCCGCGCCTTGTTTGTTTCCTGTGAAGAATGAGCTACAGACTAGTTTGACCAAGTGGGCACGTGCGGCCGGAGCGGCATTGCTTTCCTCACAGTGTCTCAAAAGCTTTACACTCAATAGAAGGGTTTACTTCCCACTTGCCTGGAGTAGAGTCCAAGTTGATCTTTTGGGCAGGTGTGGCCGGAGCAGCATTACTTTCCTCTAAGATCAACAAGACTGTGGGCCTCGTACAGGCACTACTTGAGAGTACCAAAGAGTAATCGAGGGTCACAAGCTGAGATGATCTGTGGGCATGTGCGGATAGAGCGACATTGCTTTCCTCACGCGATCATCAAAGTTGTAACAATATCCCTCTAAGGCAGGTAGAGCTAGCACCTACCCTCTTCCTCCATAATGTAGAGGTGGGGCTAGATACTGGCCGAGATCCAAAATTTAGTATCCTGCCACGCTTGAACCTTCAAGTTCCCACTACATGGTGCGAAATCTCCCCGCAAGACGTGGTCTTTGTGGTTTACGCTAATGACAACGGTTCAGGGGGAGGTCCCAGCTGAACTCGTTGATATCTCCTGGTATCAGTAAACCGTTGGAGTTGTTCAGGAGACAAAAGAGAGAAAGCACTTGAAAAAGTGTCAATATGAAGTCTTTGATCAATAATAGCTTTTTAAAAGTTTGCATAAGAGAGAAATAAGAATGTTCAAGAATAGAACCGTTTGAAATCGTCCTTGATCAATGTACTAACTGTTACTGTACGAGAGATAAAAAACACTTGAAGAAGTGTTAGCAGAGAGTTTTTATTAATAATAATTCTTGAAAAGTTTACATAGGAAGGAAATGAAAAAAGGAGGTTCAGAAATAGAACCGCTTTAGATCATCTCCGCTCCATGTGTGTGATATATCTTCTCCTTCATATGTTTGCAAGCGGTAAGCCCCGTTCTTGAGCACATCTTTGACAATGAATTTTCAAGCCCAATTTGGATTAAGCTTCCACACTGAGCCGGCTCTTGCAACAACAATAACTTTTTTAAGAACTAGATCTCCCACTTGAAAGTGTTTGATCCTTACATTCTTATCAAAGTACCGGGCCATCCTCCTCTTGACCTCTTCTTGCCTTATTGTTGCTTTGTCTCTGATTTCCTCAATGTGATCCAAGCTGAACTTTAACTCTTCATTGTTCAGCTCAAGCCAATCCTCACAGCCTTGTCTAGCAAGCAGAACTTTTGGTGATGGGACTTTAAACTCAACTGGAATAAGAGATTCCGAACCATGAGAAAGCTTGAAGGGAGTATCTCCAGTTGCAGATGAAGGTGTTGTCCTCAAGGTCCAGAGGACCGAAGGAAGTTGATCAGCCCAACTGCCTTTGTGATTCTGCACTTTCCTTTTGGGCAAGCTGAGAATCTACTCGTTAACTGCTTCAACATGGCCATTTCTTCTGGGATGATGGACTGATTCAAAGCTCAGCTATGTTCCGATCTACTTGCAAAAATCAACCATCTCACTGTTGTTGAACTGTGGCCCATTGTCAGTGATTAATGCCATTGGAATACCATATCGACAGACTATATCTCCCCAAATGAAGTTCTTTACGACCTTTGTTGTTGTTATTGCCAATTCTTTAGCCTCGATTCACTTGCTGAAATAATCAATCATTACTATGATAAAACGTCGTTGCTCGCTTGACATAGGAAAAGGACCTATGAGATCTGTTCCCCAAACTACAAAGGGACAAGGAGTTGTTATTGATCTGAGCGATTGAGCTGATTGATGTTGAAGTGGAGCAAACTTCTGGCACTGAGCACATCTCTTTGCATAAGCCTCAGAATCTTTCTTCATTGTAGGCCAGAAATAACCCTGCCGCATGATCCTTCTTTGTAGAGTTCTTGATCTTGAGTGACTGCCACACTCACCAGAATGAACTTCATGAAGAATAGTAGGAGCTTCCTCTTCAGAGACACATCTTGTCGTGGTAGACATGAAGGTTTTTCTGTAAAGGACACCTGATACCTAATAATAGTGAGCTACTTTTATTTTTAACTCCTTGTCCTTGATTGACGGATGGAAGTTTCCATTTGATAGATAAAGTATGAGTGGATCCATCCAGGAAGGGTGCTGAACAATTTGCATCAACTCTTCTTCATCCACTGTCGGGCGGAAGAGTTCAGAAGTTGTCCCCCTAACGGAAGTCCATATTTTGCAAGAACATCTACTTCTTCATTTTCTGATCTTGGAATATGCTCAATGGTGAAACTTTTGAACTTGCCAATTTCTATCTTGACAGGAGGAAGATATTTCTTTAAAATCGGTTCTCTGGTCTCAAAGTTGCCGAGAACTTGCAACGCCATTAACAGAGAATCAGTCTTTATGTGAACATGATCAATCCCGAGTTCTCTCGCAAGCCTTAAGCTTGCTAACAAGACTTCGAAGTCTGCTTGATTATTGGTAACTGGAAAGAAGAACTTGATTGCTTGATCAAGCTTGATGCCATTAGGATTAATCAGAACCACTCCTGCTCTAAAGGAATTTTTTCCTGAGACCCCATCAATGTAGATGGTCCAAGCCAAAGGAGGCCTTTCTGCTTGATCAGAACTGGATTCTGCTGTATCAACTAAGAAGTCTGCTAGCACCTGAGCATTGATAGCTGTCCTAGGCACAAAAGAAATCTCAAATTCACTTAACTCAATTGCCATTTGGCCAACCTATCTAAATATTCTGGATTCTCCAGCATGCTTTTCAGATGTTGATCTGTGACTACTTAACTGAGTGCGCCTAGAAGTAGGGGCGAGGTCTATGAGCAGACATAACTAATACCAAGTCCAACTTCTCCAAAATTAGGTATCTCGTTTCTACATCTTTGAGAATGCAGCTGACATAGTAAACCAGGAATTGCCTCCTGTTCTCTTCTCAAACAAGAACTGAGCTGACTGCATCAAGGCCAACTCCTAAGTACAAAAACAGCACTTCTCCTTATCGGGGGCTTTGCAACAAGGGCATTGAAGTCAGTTGTTTCTTTACCTGTTCAAAAGCTTGGAAGCATCTTCTGTCCATTCGAACATGGACGCTTTTCGAAGAGTCTTGAAGAACGAAGCACTCTTATCACCAACTCGAGACATGAATCTCCCGAGACCTGCTAATCTCCCTCCTAACTGCTGAACCTCTTTAGGTGAACGGGGAGTGGCCATATCAAGAATAGCCTTAATGTTATCAAGATTGGGGACAAGCCCTTCTGGAGTAAGGAGATGACCAAGGAATTTCCCCTTACTCGCCCCAAATGTACATTTTGAAGGATTGAGTTTCATCTTATATCTTCGTAGAGTAGAGAACATCTCTGCTAAATCTTGCAGGTATAGTGAGAAGGATTTGCTTTTGATCAAGAGATCATCAACATACACCTCAATCTTTATTCCATTTTGCTCTCCAAACACATGATCCATCATGCGTTGCTAAGTAGTACCAGCATTCTTAAGTCCGAAGGGCATCACAAGATTGCAATAGCAACCATCATTTGTAATAAAAGATGTATGAGGAACGTCGGGCTTATGCATTCTTCTTTGATGATACCCAGAGAATGCATCTAAAATACTCATAAAAGAATACCCTACCACTGAATCAACTAATGATTCTATCTGAGACAAGGCGTAAAAATCTTTAGGGCATGCTTTATTTAAACGAGTGAAATCTACACACATTCGTCATTTCCCTCCTTGCTTTTTAACCATCATAACGTTTGATATCCATGAGGGATATTGGATTTCACGTATAAACTTTGCTTTGAGGAGCTTCGAGACCTCCTCTCTGATTGGATAAGCAAGCTTTAACACCACATCTCTCTTCTTCTGTTGTACTGGCTTGAAATTGGGATCAATATTGAGATGGTGGCAGGCAACATCTGGATCAATGCCTGGTATGTCCTTCGCTGACAAAGCGAAGACATCTATTTTCTCTAGCAGGCATGAGATCAACTCGGCCTTTTGATCTTCTAGTAACTCCGAGTTGATGGAGAGTTTCCTCTCCTCCCCCTTAACAATGGGGACTTCTTGCGTCACCTAGGCAGGTTCTAGGTGAGCTCCTTCTCTGTAAACAACATCTTCTGATCTTGAAGAACTTTCTGATGCTGTTGCTGGAAAATGGGAGGGGTAATTTCAGTCATGTTGACTTTCTGAATATAGCACTCCCGAGCTTGCCGTGGGTATCTCATGACCCTGCACAGTCTGCCATCAGCAAAAAACTTGATTGCAAGGTGGTAAGTGGAGACCACCGTTTGATATCTATTGAGCAATGGACTTCCAAAGAATGCTTGATAACTGCTAGGAACATTGACCACTATGAACTTGATTAGTTTGGTTGCTCCTCTCAGCTTCACTGATAGAGTAACGCTTCCCTCAACTTCCTTACTTTGACCATAAAAACCATAGAGTGACCCTTCAGTGGAAAGCAAAGGCTTCCCAGTCTTCAGGGCCTCAAAAGTTGATTTGAACAGAAGATTGTCTGAACTTCCAGTATTAATAAGGATTTTGTCCACTGTATAATCTTCAATTGCTGCCTTGATCACAACAACGTCATCAAATGGATTGGCAGTTTGAGGAAGATCGGCCTGACCAAAAATAACATCTCCTCTTGATGGAGCAGAGGAAGAGGAAGAGGTGACTAATGCTCGAGAGACCCTCACGATTGAAGACTTTCGAGTTGAATCGGTCCCTGCTCCACCATATATGTAGAAGAGTCACCCCAGGGATCCCTCATCATCCGCATCGAAGCATTCAGTCTGAACATTGATAGGACCATGAAGGCCTACATCTTCAATCTCTTCACACTCTCAACAGGCTTCTGCCACCTCCTTGCCCTTGGAGGTGGACGTCTTTGAAGAAGTTTCTTTCTTGCCCAAGTCCTTGATATTGCCCTTGGCAAGTAATTTTTCAACCAGTTGACAAAGGGCTTTGTAGTCTTTAGTGGAATGACCCTTATCTCTATGGAATTCGCAGAACAGAGTACTATTCCATGGCCTCCACTCTCTGGGAGGCCCTTGCCTCTTTTCATCTGATCTCCTTTGCAGAATCTGGATGACCTCATCAATGTCAAGTCCAAGATCTGCAAACTACTCCACAGAGTTGCTGTCAAGCTGCCTCTGAGCAGGCAGAGCTTCCTGGAGAATATGGAGCGGTTGTTGTGGTAAGGCGGGAGTGGCGGCCTATGGCAGTATCTGCTCATGAAACTGTTGAAGGCTGATGAAAGGTTTTTTATGGCGAAAGTTTCGCGCCCTTTGAGGAGGAGGCTGGAAATCTGGACGACGAGGCTCATGGTGATGATGGTTGTAAACAGAAGAGTTGGTGGCATCCCTTCCTTCAGCCTTAGCTATCCGGGATGAAATATAGGCCGGATTGGCGTTCTCTCCATCGATGAAACTGTTGACCATGGCAATCAAGTCTTGATATGTTGCTGGTGCTTTTGTTGTTGCTTTGAACTTCAAGGGTCCTTCCCGGAGGCTATGAATCATGGGAACTTTATAATAGTCGGGCTTCATATTCCTCACCTCCTGGATCTCTTTTTGAAAGCAATCCACGAATCGAGCAACCGACTCGTTATCCCTTTGCTTGATTTCAAAGAGAGCAGCTGGTCCATCTTCTCTCTTCTTGGATGTAGCAAGAGCTCACTACGGAGTTCAGCAAAAGAATAAATTATGCCTGGAGGTAGCTCATAGGACCACTTCGTTGCCTGTCCTTCGAAAGTGGTGACTAAGAGTTTGCATTTTATTGCGTCGGAGAGGCATCTCAATGCAACAGGCACTTCGAATGCCTGTAGATGGGCAATAGGATCAGTCTCCCCTGAGTAGAAGGGAAGACTAGGCTCTCTGAAGTTGTTGGGTGCTGACTCCCATTAGATTTGATCGACAATGGGAGAGGGAGTTTCAAACTCAGCTGCATAAGAAGGGCGGACTGGAGAAGGAGAGTCTGCGGGCTCCGTGAACTGGCGGTCTATGGAGTTGAGCTGGCGGGTAGGAGTGCCCCTGGCCACCTCCCTGAAGAAATCCATGAAGGAGTCGAACTGGTCCTCTTGAGGCTGTAGAGGAGGTGTTGACTGAGCTGGATGGCGAGGTTAAGGAGATGGAGTGACTGTAGGAGATTGCCGAAGACGAGTTCAGCGAGCTAGCGTTTGGCGGACTGACATGTCCGCAGGATCTGCTGCGTCTTGGGGCGCAAGCCGCTGAGTCAACGCAAGCAAATCCTGACTGATGGTATCAAGATGCTGATCGGTCTCCCTGGGAGATCGCTCATCCTCCCAATGAGACTGTTCGATGGCTTCCCATAGGCAGTCCTCCGACGAACTGGAGTGGTCTGAACGGCGGGCTCGACGGTCTGACATTCTGTCTGCTGGCTTCAAAATACTACGTGATCTGAAGGTCAGGTGTTAACTGTTGATGCATGAAATTGGAAAGGGAGTCGAGCACCATCATCTAATGGTTCGAGAACTGGGGAATGGAAGGAAAAAGGCAACTGCAAGTAGCAATCTACTGAGCAGACGAGAGAAAAAGTGAAAGAATTGGATTCAAGATACCTAAAACACCTGCATGGGGGTGAATAGGTACAATTCTTTTTACTTAGGCAGATAAAAATTATATCATTATTAGATCACTTATGCAATATTTATCACAACACAGTTCACAACGCAGATTTACACAAAACAGCAACACAGAAGACACATAGTTTTATAGTGGTTCCCCAAGTGATGGGTACATCCACTTTCCCCCTTCGTCTATCTAACAGTGTACTAGATTCTGCATAACTCCCTTCTTTCTTCTCAGATCCTCAGATCTTATAACGCAGAACCTTGAAAGGTCCCTACATCTCAGACTTCGGCAAGTCCTACAACTCAGATCCTCCCAGAGAATGCTACCTTAGAGTGAGTCCACACTCCTACAACTCAGACAATCAAGCCCTATCTCAGCCTCTTCAACAGACCTACAACTCAAAGAAATTAATATCCTACCTCAGGCACTCAGCCCTACCTCAGCCTCTTCAACAGGCCTACAACTCAGGGAAATTAATCCCCCACCTCAGGCACTCAGCCCTACCTCAGCCTTTATATATTTAGGCTTACAACTCAGAGAGATAACTCTCCTACACTCAGATCTTTATAAGATCCTACAGAGAAAAGTGATTATAAAATATAAATCCTTCACCCAGGTTGAAAGAGAATGTGTTGAAGATTTCTTGATCAGTTCTTGATAGATCGGATTACGTTAGATCCAACCTGTCTTAACTTTTTCAAAGCTTCTTGAATTTGAAAAAAGTAAGGTTGATCTTCTTGGAGATGATCTTCAATCAGCTTCCTTCTTCTATTCCGATGTGGCTCTGAATTCTTCTAGCAGACTTATTCAGGATCTGCCCATAGAGACTTGTTGATTTCTGGATGAAGACTTCTCTTCTTCCTCTTAGTTGTTGTTTGTCTCTTCTTCTTCTTTCTCTGTTTGTTGATAGAATTAGTCTTTATATAGACCCCATCCGAGGTTACCGGCTGATCCGGTTCCTAATGGCTTTTTGACAGCTCTGAGAGATGCAACAACATTGTTAGTTATGACAGCTGTCAAGTCTCCAGTCATAACATCTGACACTTCATTGAACTTTAACTTAGCAGCAAAGTGTCGAGACAATTCTTCAAATGTGTCGACACAAATGGATCATATGTCGACATAATCCTTGGTGATGTCTACACAGCTCACATAATGTTGACACAGCTCTTCTTTTTCTACTTGACACAGCTTCTGTGGAATGTGTCGACACTAGTCCTGTGTGTCGACACAATAGCTTCTAGTCTCGACAATGTTGATGTCGACAGAATTCTGGAGTGTGTCAACACAAGTCCTGTGTGTCGACACAAGTGTTGTCTATAGAATTCTGGAATGTGTCGACACAAGTCCTTCTTGTCGACACAGTTATTGTCGACAGATTTTCTGTGTGTCGATACAAGTCCTGTGTATCGACACAATCTGACTCCTGGTGTCAACACAACTCTTCCCATGTGTCGACACAATTTTTGTCAAGTGTCGACACTTGTACTTAGAAACTTTTTCTACATTTCCTTAACCTTCACATTGAAACTCAACACAACATCAAATACACATTGATGAATATCATTGAGTTAGGTGAGGTTTCTCCAAATCTGGTACATATTTTCCAATGTACCCAACAATCTCCCCCTATTTGGAGAAGTAATAACCCTTAGTCAATGATATACATCACTTTATAATAAAACACAGAATATGATGTATAAAAGCATTATTTGACAGGGTAACACATAAACAAAACCAGCATATTATATCATCATAAAATATGATAAAATATAGTGAACATGAATCAAACTTTTGTTGAAGTACAAGAAGTTTTTTGAACAACAGATTACATAGATTTTAAAACACAACATTACATAGTTCTAAAATCTAGTCAATCTATTCTAGTACTGATTAGGCTCCTTAATGACAATGCCTTTGCCAGATTGAATCCTTGCTTGTACATTAGCTTCATTGTTTTCAGCTGGCTTCTTTCCTTTAAGATCCTTTTTCTTGAGTTCTTCAGCCTTAACCTTTCGTCTTTCAAAATAGTGATAAGGCTTTGGAAAGTACTTGCTAGGCTCCATAGAAGTAGCAAGTATCTTCCCAGCTTTGAGATCTCTTCTAAATTGATGTATAGCATCTTGTCGTTTCTTATACTTGCTCCATTCTTGTTCAGAGTACCACTTGCCCCTGTCATGCATGTTGTCTTTAACTGCTTGCCAGGAAGTGAGAATAATGTTTCTGTAGGTCGGGCTCCATCTTTCAAAATCAGGCTTTAATTCAGCCTGCTCTCTAAACCTTTTCTTAGAAAGTTGAGCTTCTTGCACTCTTTTCAAAGCGGGTTCAGACATTTCAACTTTTTCAATAGTTACATTTTGTACCACCTTTGGAGGACTATACATTTGTTTTACAGCAGATTGAATACCCTCAAAATTAGCAGGTGGATAAATAATATGAGCTACTTCCTATTGAACCCCTTCATTGCAAGCAGGTTGAATGCCTAATTCAGCATTGTTATCATCATCACACAGGGGAGGATAACCAAGAGTTGCTCTGATAGCATTAGTTATCCATTTAGCATGTTCAGAGCCTGCATTGACTAACACTCTCTCCCCTTTTATGACTTCTCATTCAACATGGTATCTTAGATCATCCTTTTGAAACATTATCTGATTAGCTAGATAATTTGTTCCTTCTTTGTAGAATGATCTGAACTTCAGCAGCTGATCAGCAATGACCTTTTGGGAAGCTTGAATAGCAGTGCTAACATCAGTCAAATTTGCATTGAGTTGTTTATCAAACTCAGTCTTTTCTTTAGCAAAGTTTGCAGTGAAAGTAGTTGTTGTATTCTTAAGTTCTGTTACAATAACATAGTGTGATTCTGTCAGATTGTCATTCATTCTGATAAGATTTTCCATAACATAGCCATATTTCACTGCTATGTCATCTATTTGAGTTTTGGCTTCCACTTGTTGCTTTGCTAAATATACTACATCATTACCTCCCTTTTGGAATCAATTTGTCATTTCCTTTTTATGCAGATTAACCTCAAATCTGATGGATTTAATATCTTGTGCCAATTGAAGTTGCAATTTTTTAATGCTCTCATCAATATATTTTTCTAGGCCTTGTCTTTGTTCATCTAACTTTACTTGCAGTTGCACCAGTAGTGAACTGAAATCTACTGTTGGAGCTAGAGTTTGTGGGACAGTCTATAAAGCTTTCTTATATCCAGAGCTTCTCTTCCTTAGCTCCATAAGCTTCCACTTACTTGCCCTAGAGGCTTCTTCATCTTCTGAGGACTCAGATGAGCTTGCTATGTCCACTGTATCTTTTGGACTAGATGCTATAATGGGCATCTCCTGCTCAGTCCTTAGTAGCTCAACCTCAGTTCTTGCATCTAATAAATCAATAAAAAGTTCTTCTAAAGTAACTTCTTGTTTCTTTTATACTGGAGGTATAACTCTCTCTTTAGCAGATGGTTCTCCTTCAAATTCCAAAGTTTCTTCCCTGGTAATGACATCTCTAGGTATATTGACTTGATTATTCTCAAGTATAGATTGTGTAGCTGCTTCACTATCCAGTGCAGCTGTGTGGACAGGTGGTTGTTGCTCATGAGCTCCCCATAAGAGCAATATCTCTTGTTGAGCTGAAACTGGAGAAAGCTCATTGGCTCCCCCTTGATTAAGCTCTTCCTGGACTTGAGCCAGTTGGATGTTGATTGCAGGAATCTGCTCCCCCTGCATTTGTCCTTCAGTTACAGTCTCTAGAGCAGGTGACATTCTAGTCCTTTCTGCTCCTTCTTCATCTGAGCTGAAAACAACCATTTCTTCTGAATCACTAGAAGATTCAGTGGCCTTTGAGGGTGTTTTCTGCTTTTGCTGAATCTGCTTTGATTGTTTTTGAGGGATAGAAACATCTTTGGTCAGGACTCTATCCCATCTTAATAGTATTCTCAAATCCATTCTTCTCATATGATTTAAATAAACCTATTGTGTCGACACTGTTGGGATTGTGTCGACATAGACAACTAAAGTCTCGACAGAGAATAGCTATTCTATGTGTCGACAACAATTGCGATGTGTCGACATAAATAGTCTTAAGAGCTTACACAAATCTCTGCGTGTCGACACTGACGACTGTATGTGTCGACACCAACATTTAAGTGTCAAGATAGCTACGTGTCGACACCAAATTCTGAGCGTCGACACAATCTTCTTGATGTGTCGACTGAATTTTTCTTATGTGTCGACACTATCTACTAAGTATCGACACATTTGTCTTTATGTGTCGACACACATTTACTTAGTCAAATTTCTCATTATTATTCTAAGTTCAGCATGCCTAATACAATTTTAACATAATTGAATTTAGTTTCATCCAGTGGTTTGGTGAACATGTCAACAATTTGAAAATTAATATTGACAAATTCTAAACTTATATCTTCCTTTTTCAACATGATCTCTAAGGAAATGAAATCTTATTTCTATGTGCTTAGTTCTGCTATGAGAAACAGGATTTCTAACAATAGAAATGACACTAGTAGAATCACAAAATAATGGAGTTCTACTTACCTGTATTCCATAATCTTCAAGTTAATGTTGTATCCATAACAGCGGAGCACAACAACTGCCTGCAGCAACATATTCAGACTCAGCAGTGGAAATAGCCACACTTGTCTGCTTTTTGCTGTTCCATGACACCAATCTTCCACCTAAAAACTGACATGAGCAAGTTGTACTTTTCTTGTCTTTTTGCATCCTGCAAAGTCTGCATCTGAATACCCAGTTAGTAGAAAATCTCTATTCTTAGGATACCAAAGGCCAAGATTTGGTGTTCCCTTAAGATATCTCAAAATTCTCTTCACTGCAGTATAATGAGATTCTTTAGGGCAGGCTTGATAACTAGCACAGACACATGTAGCATACATGATGTCTGGTCTACTAGCAGTTAAGTATAAAATGGAACCAATTATCCCTCTATACAAAGAATCATCTACAGGTTTCCCTACATCATCTTTGCCTATAGGCATACTTGACCCCATTGGAGTTCTCATGGTGGAGGCTGACTCCATACCATATTTCTTAATCAACTCCTTGGTGAACTTAGACTGGGATAGGGACAAGCCATCATAAGTCTGTCTAACTTGGAGTCCCAAGAAGAATTTCAGCTCACCTATGCTGCTCATCTCAAACATATATCTGGACTAGGATCATATTGCCTTTTGATTCCCTAAGGAATAGAGTTTTGTCTATTTTCCCCCTTGAGAATTTGTTCTCAATGAGGAATGTAGACAATGTTTCATACCAAGCCCTAGGGGCTTGTTTCAAACCATATAGTGCTTTCTTAAGCCTATACACATAATTAGGATAGAGTGGATCTACAAAACCTGAGGGTTGTTCATCATATACTTTCTCTTTTAAGTTATCATTCAAAAATGCTGACTTAACATCCATCTGAAATACTTTGAACCTTTGATAAGCTGCAAAGGCAAGGAATAGCCTTATTGCTTCCAACCTTACCACTGGGGCAAATGTCTGATCAAAGTCTATTCCCTCTTCCTGCCTGTAGCCTTTTGCTACCAGTCTTGCTTTATTTTTGACTATAATGCCATTTTTATCTAGCTTGTTCCTGTAGATCCACTTGGTCCGTATGACATTGTGGTTCTTTGGTTTAGGAACAAACTTCCAGACTTAACATCTTCTGAATTGATTCAGATGTTCCAGCATGGCATCAATCCAATTTGGAACTTGTATGGCTTCTTCAAATTTCTTGGGTTCCATCTAGGATAGGAAACTTGAGCAAAGGACTGTGTTCATGTTCTTGCTCCTTGTCTGAACACCATGACTTGGATCACCAATAATTTGGTGTACTGGATGATCTTTTAGATTTCTTATTGCTGGAGGCAATCTATTTACACCTTGCTTTCCTTCAGTCTCCCCATCAAGTTGTACTACATTTTCTTCATCATCAGCTTGTGGGTCTTATACTCCCCCGGGACAGCATCCATCATTTTCTTCATCATGCCTTGCAGATTGGTCTTCACTAATGGTTAGCTTGTCCATCTTTTCCTTCAGATCTGTAGGGCTACAATAAATACTAGACAGCTCACAGTTTATTAGTTTAGTTTCATCAAAAACTACATGTACATACTCTTCTACAACTTCAGTAGTCAAGTTGTAGACTCTGTATGCCCTACTACTGTTGTTGTACCCAATAAATATCACTTCTTGGGATTTGGCGGCAAACTTAGTTAAATATTCCTTGCCATTATTAAGAACAAAACACTTTCTCCCAAAGATCATAAAATAGGATATGTTTGATTTTCCGCCGTTCATAATCTCATAGGGTATCTTTTTGTGGCTTTTAGTGATGGATGCTCTGTTGAGAACATGACATGTAGTGTTTACTGCCTCAGCCTAGAAATATTCTGGGAGAGAAGTGTTACTCAGAAGGGTTCTACCAGCCTCAATTAGAGTCCTATTATTTCTTTCAGCAATACCATTTTGTAGGTGAGTTATAGGTGAGGAGAACTCTTGATGAATCCCTAGTTCTTCACAAAATCTTGTCATGCATTCAGACTGAAATTCAGTCCCATGGTCACTTCTGATTTTGACCACTGAACTGTTAAGTTCATTCTGAATTTGTCTAACAAAATTATGGAAGACAGTAGTGGTTTCAGATTTCTGCCTCAAGAAGAAAACCCATGTAAATCTTGAATAGTTATCCACAACAACAAATGTGCAGACTTTCCTACCTAGACTCTGAACTGGCATATGACCAAATAGATCTATATGCAGGAGGTGCAAACACCTCACTGAGTCTTTTGTATCAAGACTATGGAAGGAGGTCTTAGTCTGTTTGCCTTTTTGACAAGCTGAACACACGCCCTCCTGGATGCACTTGACCTGAGGACCATTCCTCACTAACTCCATACTATAGAGTTGGCATATTGACTTATAGTTTAGGTGGGTCAGCCTCTTATGCCATTTGACACAATGAGAAGCTTTCTCACCTGCAACTAGATAAATAGGAGAGTTTTTATTCTCACGATCAAAATTGAGACAGTAAACATTTCCTTTTTTATATCCTGACAAGATGACCTCTTGATCACTTGTTCATCTAATCTGACAGCCATTCCTAATAAAAGAGGTGTCATAACCAAGATCACTCAGTTGTCTTATGCTTATTAAGTTATGTTACAAACTTTTCACATAAGCCACTTGGGTGATAGTGATGGAATTATTGGAAATGTTACCAAACCCTTTGATGACCCATTTTCCAGATCCACCAAATATCACTTTGGGTCCATTCTCTATAGGAGTGTAATCTTTCAACATCCTTCTTATTCCAGTCATATGCCTGGAACATCCACTATCCAAGTACCATATTGGGGTATGGCCACTTGGACTCACCTACATCAAATAAAATTACTTAACCTTAGAACCCTAATAATTACTGGGTGCTAGGTTCAGGTTAGACTGAAACCTTTCATACATGCATGTAGCCTTTCTGACAGGTAAGCTAGCATTATTCCTGACAGTAGTGTTGTGCGAACAATCTAGGGCATAATGTCCCACTTTGCCACAACACCCGCACTCATATCTATTGTATCTTTTCTTAGATAGAGTGTTGGATCCCAATTTTGATTTGGGCTAGGTTCACTAACTTAGGATCATGTGACCCACATGTATAGCCAGGGTCATAGTTGTGTCCTAGAGTCTAGGCAAAGTCCTTAGAGTCAACATCGCATGGACCAGCTATCAACAAGACTGCCAGAGACTCAAGACTTAGAAGACTTCAAGAATCTGTAAAGTGAGTTCGACGTTCATTGAACTCAGGTCGACAATAGTCGTGCTCAGCTCGACGATCTCAGAGTAAATTCTCTGAGCTAAGCTCGATGAACTTGGTACTCAGGTCGACGAAAACTTGGACACTACAACAACACTTCAAGTTCAGAAAACATCAAGATATTCTCAGTCCTTAGTATCAGACTTTGGTCGACGAACTTAGTTCTCAGCTCGATGAACTCTATTCTTTGGTCGACGAATCTTTGGACTACTACAGCATTCTGTCAAGACTATGTTCTCTAGTCTCAGGTCAACAAATACAGTTCTCTGCCCGACGAATTCTGGAATTATCTACTTCAACAACTTAGAACCAGAAGACTTGTGTAGACATTTTGAGTATATGTCGACACCAACTGAGTCGACACTAGAAGAACCTGTGTCGACACCCAGATCATCAGTTGACTACTTAGAAAGGTTATGTCGACACCACACAAAAGACTTGTGTCGACACACAGAATATTTGACAACTCCAGAATAGTTGTTGAACTCCAGTCGACGAACACATTTACCAGCTCGACGAACTTCAGACACAGAATAGGCAAAGTTCAAAAGAGACAGCTGTTCAGTTTCTAGCTCGATGATCATGGAACTCAGCTCGACGAACAGAAGTAGTCTGGTCGACAAACATAACATCTCAGCACGACGAACTTTGGACTCAGTTCGACGATTTCTGTCATCTATTCGACGATTCCAGACTGAGTCCTTTCCAGCCCTGTCCCCATGATTACTGCAATAATTCCTGAGTAATCAATGCTCTAACATTCTCTAAATATAACCGTTAAAGAATCATTGATTAGGATATTCTCCAGGATTATTGTTTGCCATTTTTCCACGGGACAGTTGGGGAAATTATTCAATGCTGCTTATTCTCTAGGCCGTCAACATTGAATGAAGAAGGAATTCAAAATTCGAAAGATAAATTTCCCCAGGAAATATAAAAAGAGATTTTTTTCTCTTTTCTAGAACAATACAGAGACAGAAAAGATTATTCCTACTTTCATCAAAAGATATTCAGAAGCAGATCTTCATTGGCTTTCTCAGTCTGTCAGTAATTTGAAGAAGAAGCAAGAAGAACACCTCTCTAAAATCAAGAGTCTTCCTGTTCTTCTTCTCCAGGACCTTGCTAAGACATTCAAGCACCATCAGTCTAAAGCTCATGGTTCAAGTCTCTCAACTGAAGGCCTATCACCCTATGCAAAGCTCCAGTTCTCCTAAACTCTTCTACATCTCAGGGGGGAGCTTTGACAACATCACTGAATCCACATAGTCTTCTTATTGTGATTGAGAAAAGAAGACTTCCATCACTCTCTCATCCCCACCTGTATAAAGGGTTGTCATCTCCCTTCAAAAGTGATTCATCGTTACAAGTCACCTGATGAAAAGACTTAAGGATTTGGTTTTTGAGCACCTGATCAAAATCTCATTGGTGTCAGGTACCTGATTAAAAACCTGAGTGGATTCCTACCAGGGTGGTAGAAGAGTGGATGTACCCAGCTTGGGGAATCACTATAAAATTTATTGTGTCGTCTGGTTGCCCCTTTTCTTTTTATTCTTGTTGTGCTTGTGTTTTTAGGACTGTTGTGTGATTATTTACTTTAGTTTAATTTTTCGCATTTTAATTACTACAGAAGCTGTAACAGTTTTATAAGGACCTAAAAATACTGTATTGACCCCCCTCTAGAGTATATTAGATCTAACACATTTCTTTCAATTGGTATCAGAGGAGGTTCCTTTGGTTGTACAAGCTAAACCTTGAACCAAAGATCCTTTGTTAGATCTACACATTATTTCATTTTCATTTAGATTATAAACACAGCCATGGCACAAAATAAGGATTATGCAAGCACTAAACCTCCAGTTTGCAACCTTAATAGGTTTGCCATCTGGAAGGCAAGAATCAAGTTATACATGAACTCTATTGATGAAGACATCTACAACTCTATTTTGACAGGTCCCCCACAGGCATCTACATCTACAACATCTTCCAGCAACAATGCAGTCCCACCAGTTGAGTGGACTGAAGCCCAGAAGAAAGCAAGGATTGCTGATGCCAAAGCCATGAACATATTGGCTCAGACTATGTCAGATGACATCTTTCAGAAGGTGGCTGAGTGCACCTCTACAAATGCAATCTGAGATTCACTAAATCAAATGGTTGCTGGCTCAACAAATGAGAGGAAAGATAGAAGATCAAATCTCATCACACAATATGAAAACTTCAAGAAGGATGAGGCAAAAACAGTTGAAGTAATGTACAATAGGCTTAGCTCCATCATCAGTGAGCTAAGGAACTTAGATAATGAAATCACCTTAACTAAAGTGAATGACAAGATCCTAATGTGCTTCCCAAGCTCATGGGAAACCAGGATCTGGCCAATCAAAGAGGCCAGAATCTTGAATGATATTTCAACTGAATCTCTACTGGGAAAGCTCAAATCATATGAGCAGCTTATCAAGTCCAGAGAAGCAGTGGAACACAGGACTCCACCTCCAGCAAAGGAATAACAATCCATTGCATTCAAGTCTGCTGAAGAAACTGAAGACCTAATAGTCAATGAAGAGCTAATAAGTCTCTTTGCCAAGAGATTCTTCAAACTAGCAAGGAAAGACTTCAGAAGGAAGTCATCCAGAAATGACAGCCAGCCAAGGTATGACAAAACCCCCACTAAAGAGGTAGTGTGTTATGGGTGCAGGAAACCAGGACATTTCATGTCTGAATGTCCTGAAAATCAAAACAAGAAAAGAGAAGGAATCAACAAGCAAGCATTACAACAAGCCCTCTTCCAGCAAGCACAAAAAGGACAAAGGATTTGTGGCTAAAACATGGAGTGACACAGAAGATGAATCCACATCTTCCATCTCCAGTGAAGAAGAAGAGGAGGCCAAGGCAAAGGGGGTTAGCCTCATGACAATTGATGCAAGCAGTAGCAGATCAGATACAGATGAATTTGATAATAAAGAAAACCTGTCAGCTGAAGATCAGGTAATAGCATCTTATGATTTTGAATCTGATGAATTTAAATTTGAATTTAAAAACCTACGCTTAGATTTAATAAGCTCTGAGAAGGAAATCAAACTTCTCAGAGATAAACTGAATGATCTAGATAAACTCACTTCTCAAAACGCAAATCTATCTAGTGAACTGAAATCTGCAAATGAACAAATTACTTTTCTGAAATCAGAACTTAGCAAAGCTAAAATATTAGAAGAATCATTAAATGGCAGAAGTTTGAAATTGCTAGATATAACCAGCACAGTAAATGCTAAAACTAATAACTGTAAATTAGGATTAGGAGTCACATCTAGTGAACTAACCCTAATCAAAAGGAATCATCTTTCAAAACCTGTAAATTTTATCTCTGATAATGGAAAGCAAACACTGAACAAGTAAATAAGGTTAATAAAATTATAGAACAAATTGAAGCTAAGGACAAAATTAAAAACCAGAAGAATGATAAAAATAACAATGTTTAGAAGTTATCGCCGAACCCAGATCGACGATATAGGAACAGATCTTCGAACTCAAAACGACGATCTCTGAACGCAAACTTCAATAATAATCATTCGTTTAACTGTGATCGACGAACTTTGTATGGTTCGTCGAGCAGAGGTCGACCAACGTGGGGCACAGAAAATAAATATGTTCATTCTCTGGGTAGAGATCCACGATCTCAACCCAATTCGTCGAACTCTGGTCGATGAAATTACAGAAATTCGTCGAACCCAGAAAGACTCAACCAAAATTTTAACTATAACTGCAACTTAAATAATTCTAGAAAAGCTTTTAATCCTCTAGCTGATTGGGTTATACCACCTAGAAGATATCACCCTCTAGAATATAAGTCCCAACCAGAATTTTCAGTTATTTTTAGTTTTTCATATCAACAAAACAAAGGACCCAAGGTAACCTGGGTCAGGAATATTTAACTATCTTCATTGCAGGAGAAGAGCTGTCCATGAGTGAATCAGCCATGGTACCTGGACAGTGGATGCTCCAAACACATGACAGGTAGCAATGACAATCTCACTAATTACAAGTCCAAGCTAGGGCCAAAGGTGATCTTTGGTGATTCAAAAAGTGGCCAGTCTGAAGGATATGGAGCAGTGAAGATTGGAGCATTTACATTCAAGAAAGTAACATATGTAAGAGGACTCAAATATAACCTCATCTCAATAAGTCAACTTTGTGATGAAGGTTATCAGGTAACTTCTAACTCTACTCTTGTATTATTTCATCTAAAGTAAACAAACCTGTTTTAATTGGAAATAGACAAGGCAACATATACTTAGTTGATTTTCTATCTGCCACTTCTGATATCTATTTACTTAATTTAACTAGTAAGCAGAATGATTTATGGCATAAAAGACAAGGTCATGTAAATTTGAAAAACATTGCTAAGCTATCTAAAGACAACCTTGTTAGAGGTCTACCTCCTGGTCCCTACAAGAAGGAAGGCCTTTGCAAGGCTTGTCAATTAGGAAAGCAAACTAAATCTAGTTTCAAATCCATTAATAAAAGTGATTCACCTAGGATTTTGTATTTGCTACACATGGATCTTTTTCGACCCATAACTGTACAAAGCCTAGGAGGGAAATCCTACACTTTGATTATTATGGACGACTTCTCCAGGTTCACTTAGGTATTCTTTTTGAGATCTAAGTCAGATACCTTCAAGGTTCTTACAGATTTTCTCAGGACCATAAAGATTGAGTTCTCTACTCATGTTACATTGATCAGAAGTGATCATGGCTCATAGTTTGAGTCTCTTCTTATGCATGAGTTCTATGAGAAGGAAGATATTATGCATTGCTTCTCAGCTCCTAGAACTCATCAATAAAATGGGGTAGCAGAAAGGAAAAATAGGATACTCATTGAAGCTGCAGGTACATTGCTTGCTGATGCATACATGCCACTAACCTTTTCGGCAGAGGCTGTACACACTTTAAACTATGTCCTGAACAGAAGCTTAATTCACAAACTAAAGAACAGGACTCCCTATGAATTGCTAAAAGGGAAGAAGCCTAAAATAAACTATTTTAAAGTATTTGGTTGTACCTGTTATATACATAATAATAACAAGAAATACATTAGAAAGTTTGAGGCTAAGGCTGAAGTGAGAATTTTTCTAGGATATTCCCAAGTAAGCAAAGCCTATAGAGTCTTTAATAAATCAACACTGAATATTGAGGAATTAATTCATGTAAGCTTTGATGAGACTAACATGTATTACAAGGAGAAAGTAGTTTCTACCAGTAACTATTTGCAGGTACCTCACTTATGTGAGAAGTTGGATGACGTAAACCTTACCTAAGGGGTTCCAACTCATCCCTCTCCACAAGTCAATGAAGATAGTGAAGAAGAAAACATTGAAGGGATTGACTCTCCTCCAACAGCCAACATAATTCCACAAGAGCAATTGGTTTCAAATGCTGTTGCACAACCAACTTCACCCACTAACTTTGTCACACTTAGGGATCACCCCAGATCTCCAGTGATTGGAGACATATCATCAGGTATAAAGACAAGGCAGCAACTCAATCAAGATGTGACGCATGCCTATTTTGTCTCTCAGATTGAACCTCAATCCATTCATGATGCAGAGCAAGATCCCCACTAGATCATTGCAATACATGAGGAATTAAATCAGTTTGAGAGATGTAGAGTTTGGGATTTGGTTCCAAGACCACAAAACTACCCAATTATTGGAACCAAATGGGTATACAGAAATAAGCTTGATGCCCTAGGAGTTATTGTTTGAAAACAAGGCTAGTCTTATTGCTCAAGGCTAGAGGCAAGAGGAAGGAATAGATTATGATCAAACCTTTGCTCCTGTTGCAAGGTTAGAAGTCATAAGAATATTCCAAGCCTATGCAGCCTACAAGAAATTCAACGTCTATTAAATGGATGTGAAGAGTGCATTCTTGAATGGAGTATTAAAACAAGAGGTTTATGTTGAACAACCTCCAAGTTTTGTCTCTCCAACTCATCCTTTACATGTATTCAAGTTGCATAAAACCCTCTATGGTCTAAAACAAGCTCCAAGAGCTTGGTATGAGACCCTAGCAAGCATTTTATTAGAACATAAATTCATTAGAGGCATAGTATATAAAACACTTTCCACTAGACATCATAAGGACCAAATCTTGTTACTATAAATATATGTGGATGACATCATCTTTGGGTCTACTGATTCAAAATTGTGCAAGAGGTCTTCTGACCTCATGCATTCCAAATTTGAAATGAGTAGCATGGGTGAGCTTTATTATTTCCTTGGTCTCCAATTGAAATAGCTCTTTGATGGCATCTTCATCTCCCAAGCTAAATATACCAAAGAGCTTATCAAAAAGTTTGGGATGGCTGATGCCTCAGCAAAGAAAACACATATGGCTACAAATGTTGTGATTGACTCTGATGCATCAGGGAAACCTGTAGATCAGAAACTATATAGGGGCATTGTTGTGTCCCTACTATATATCACAGCTAGCAGTCGTGATATCATGTTTGTCACATGCCTTTGTGCTAGGTTCCAGGTGAACCCTAAAGAATCTCACCTTATTTTCCTAAAAAGAATTTTGAGATATATAAAGGGTTGTCCTAGTCTAGGCCTATGGTATCCCACAGATTCAGAATTTGAGCTAACTGGATACTCAGATGCTGATTTTGCTGGATGCAGGGTGGACAGAAAAAGTACCTCAGGAACTTGCCAGTTCCTTGGTATGAGATTAGTGTCCTAGTTTTGTAAAAAGCAATCCTCTGTGTCAACCTCCTCTGCTGAGGCAGAATACATTGCAGTTGGTAGCTGTTTCTCACAGATGCTATGTATACAAAACCAATTACTAGACTATGGTATCAACTTAAATAATTCAACTCTACTTTGTGATAACACAAGTGCTATAGCCATAGCACAGAATCCAGTCCATCACAGTAGGATAAAGCATATAGACATTAGGCATCATTTCATTAGAGAGTGTGTAGACAAAAATAAAATAAATCTTGTCTATATCTACACTGATTTACAAAGAGCTGATATATTCACAAAACCTCTAGATGAGAAAAATCATGTATTCTTTTTAAATTAGCTTGGAATGATAAATGGAGAAGATTTAGTTTAAGTTCTATCTGCACTCGATGAATTTTCCAAAGTTCGTCGAACGGAGTTCGACGAACAGGGGAAACTTTGAGAGATCTTCGTCGAACTGAGGTCGACGAACTCTCTGTGAGTGAAATAATTTTCGTCGACCGGAGATCGACAAACTTGCTTCCGAAGATATTCGTCGAACGGCGCTCGATGAATTGTCTTCAATTCTTTAGGATGAGATCGACGAATTATTTACTTCTAAATCATTTCGTCGAACTCAGTTCGAAGAATTGTTTTTGTTTTCGTGGAACGGAGTCTCTCGATTCATATTCTTGAAACCCTTATATATAGGTTTTCTTCGACCTCTGTCCCGCGCTTTCTGTTCTCTTGTACTTGATCATTGTTTCTCTCTTTTGTAGGTGATTCCATGGCGATTCCAGCAGGATCTCTAGCCGCGATGAAGTTTGACACCGGTTTTGATGTCGACATCGAATCGTTCCAGCACTAGGATCCAATCTTTCTATATATTCTGTAACTTTTTGAAGAACAGAACTTGAAGAACCTGATGACCACTAGGATAAAGTTAGCAGGAACAGAAATCAGAGAATGTATCTATACTTCATCCACTTTTGAAGATAATACTATGATAGCATCAATCGCGGGTAACACTGTTTCCTTAACTCCCGTAGTTTTAAGTGAAATCTTTTGTTTGACAAACGACGAAGAGAAATTAAAAATTGATTCTGAAGAGTTTGATACGATGCTAAATCTGATGGGTTATGTTGGTGACAACCCAAATAAATTGTTGAAGAAACATATGTCTGCAGCATACAAGTTCCTTTCAGATATTGTTGGGAAGGTCTTGCTTAGCAAGCATACTGCCCATGACTATATCACAAGACATTAGTTCTTGGTCATGTGTGCAGTAATAAATAAGAATCCAGTCGATTGGGCTCAGATCCTCTTTGATTTGATAAAGAAGAAAAATAATAAGAAATAAGTGTGTTTTGGAAGGATCCTAAGGATCTTCCTCAAGGAGAAGGCTGCTGAATCCCTGGTCTCCCAGACCATATTCATTAATGCCCGCAAAAGGCTTACATGTGCCTTGTTTGGAAGATGGTAGAGGACCATCACTAATCCATTCAAGACTTCTACCTCTTCCACCCCAGCTTCTGAAGGCACCAGGGCTGTTAAAGCCACTCCCCAACCTACTGAAGAGATTCATCCAACAACAACATCTCTTCAAGCCCCCCTTCCAGCAACACAAATCCATCCCTCTTCCACACCTCCATCATGCCCTACTCAACCTCCTACTCCACCAGAATCTCCACATGCTTCACCAGCACTAACTCCTCCATCATCTCCACTTCCTCCTCATTTATCCTCCATACCATTTTTCAATATACCTCCATCACCTCCCAATTCCCCTTTTCCTCCAAACACACACATGGAAGATGCCACCCATCCATCCCCATCAACTTCTACCATCCCTCAACATGCATCTCCTCCAGATGTTCACATACCAGATGCTCCACTTCCTATCCCTCCCACAGTTCCCATTTCTACACCTTCTGCAACACCATCTACCACTCCACCATTGGACACCTCAACAATTGCTTCTCTCATTTCCCTCCTCACTCCGCTTCTCAAAACACTAATAGTAGAGGCCATTACACCTCTTGCTACTTCAATTACTACTCTATCTGCACAGATCACTACCCTCACTACTGCCCCATCTTCAGTCAGGGGCATGGCTTCCGGTTTTACTTAAACCATGCAGGGGGAGACGTCTGATGATGTAGTTGCGGTAGTACCAGCAGTAACAGCTCCAGCAGATTGTACATATTATATTAATACATATGATATTTATTTTATTAATTTTATTGATACTGACATGGACTTGGAAGAGTCAGTCTCTGAGCAAATTATTACTGGTGGTGATTTCATCATTAATCCCACAGTTGATTTAGAGAATTTGTTGAAGAATTTTGAATTTATAGTTTTGAGATGTCTTATAGTAGAATATACTACTAAGCCATACTTGGCTATTGTACCATATACATCCCCAGTAAGTCCACAAGTTGCAAAGCAACTCAGTAATAGTTTTGTTGTTCCTGAGCCCACAGTTATTCCAGCTCCTTCAACAATTTCTTCTGCTCCTAGTTATGTCATGGATGACTCTCCATTGCCAGATCTGGATGATGTGATATTGGCTGACATTCAACAAAAGGAAAAGGCAGCTGCTGAAAGCACTGATATAATTGATGACACTCCATCTTCTTCTATGGCTTCTCCTCTAGCTCCTGTTGAAACTCCTGCTCAAGCTCTTTCTCAACCTGATAAGCCTATCATCTCTGCTGAGGCACTAAAGGCTCTGAATGCTTTATATGATAATCCTCAAAGATCCGATGATGAGGATAGAGATGATGAGGATGATGATGATGAATCTAATGATGAACCAAATAGGAAGCAAGGATCCAAGAAAAGAAAAGCCCCTCCTCCTGCTCCTAAGCCTAATCCAAACAATGACACTCCTTATTACATTCTTCAAAAGATAACACCATATAAAGGGATGCTAGCTTGGATGTGGCTGTCCAAGAATCAGCAGAAGGAGAGGAAGAAAAGCAGAGGATACTCTCCTCCTCCAGTTCAAAGATACAAAAAAGATACACCTCCTCCTCCTCCAGCAGCAGGAACCTCTGGATCAGCATCTCAAAGATCTCCTTCTATTACCCAGACCTATCAAAGGCAAGACAGATCTTCCAATCCTCCTCCAGCTAGATCTTTTGATAAGCATTCATCCTCTCAAAGTTCTATTACTTCAGGAAAGTCAAAAGGAAAGCTTAGTGAAGTCCCACCTCCCAGGTCTTTATACTCCAGTCAAAAATAGCAACATACAGTGTCTACAAATTTCTAGGACTAATCTACTCAGCTCAAAATCTCTTATCTAAAGTCAGACCGGGTTGCAAATTCAGAGAGACCTCCTTCTCCTCCTCTTGATCCTGAGCTTGACCCCAACTTCAGAATGGCAAGGTTTAATGAATTAGTTGGGCTCTCTCAAATGAATAAAGCCATGAAAGAAGGTCAAGACCCCTCTAAATTCACTACTATGTCAACATATAGAGTGAAAGAACTTAACAGATTGCAAGTCAACAAGAAAGTATTTAATCCATCAGAGTATATGTCTCTTCATCCTGAAGTAGTTATCCCCAGGGCTACATCTCTGAAGATTTGAGGGGCTGCTGACATGACCATGACCAGTGTGCAAGCTGCAGATCCTAACAGAGAAATAATATTTACAAAGCCAGGAGACAAGAGCAAGGATGCAATGCCAAAGGAAAAGAAGCAGAAAAAGTCATTTTGAACTCTATTTATCTTTTTGCATTATTTATAACTGCTTTATATTTTCTGAACAAAGCTCATGTATATATATATTTGTTGCATGTGTTATCTATCTCTGCCAGATATATGTTTTTTATGCTTTGTTTATTTTCAGTTTAAGTCTGGATCTGTGGTTAGCAACCTCACCCAAATAGGGGGAGATTGTTGGATCCCTGGTTTGATTTGGGCTAGGTTCACTAACTTAGGATCATGTGACCCACAATGTATAGCCAGGGTCATAGTTGTGTCCTAGAGTCTAGGAAAAGTCCTTAGAGTCAACATCACATGGACCAGCTATCAACAAGACTGCCAGAGACTCAAGACTTAGAAGACTTCAAGAATCTGTAAAGTGAGTTTGACGTTCGTCGAATTCAGTTCGACGATAGTCATGCTCAGCTCGACGATCTCAGAGTAGATTCTCTGAGCTAAGCTCGACGAACTTGGAACTCGGGTCGATGAAAACTTGGACTCTACAACAACACTTCAAGTTCAGAAAACATCAAGATATTCTCAGTCCTTAGTATCAGACTTTGGTCGACGAACTTAGTTCTCAGCTCGATGAACTCTATTCTTTGTTCGACGAATCTTTGGACTACTACAACATTCTGTCAAGACTATGTTCTCTAGTCTCAGGTCGACGAACACAGTTCTTTGCTCGACGAATTCTAGAATTATCTACTTCAATAACTTAGAACCAGAAGACTTGTGTCGACATTCAGAGTATATGTCGACACCAACTGATTCGACACTAGAAGAACCTGTGTCGACACCCAGATCATCAGTCGACAACTTGGAAAGGTTATGTCGACACCACACAGAAGACTTGTGTAGACACTCAGAATATTTGACAACTCCAGAATAGTTGCTGAACTCCAGTCGACGAACACATTTACCAGCTCGATGAACTTCAGACATAGAATAGACAAAGTTCAAAAGAGACAACAGTTCAGTTTCCAGCTTGACGATCATGAAACTCAGCTCGACGAACATAAGCTGTCTGGTCGATGAACACAACATCTCAGCTCGACGAACTGTGGACTCAGTTCGACGATTTCTGTCATCTGTTCGACGATTCCATACTGAGTCATTTCCAGCCTTCTCCCCATGATTACTGCAATAATTCCTGAGTAATCAATGCTCTAACATTCTCTGAATATAACCATTAGAGGAGCATTGATTAGGATATTCTCCAGGATTATTGTTTGCCATTTTTCCATGGCACAGTTGGGGAAATTATTCAATACTGCTTATTCTCTAGGCCGTCAGCATTGAATGAAGAAGGAATTCAAAATTCGAAAGATAAATTTCCCTAGGGAATATAAAAAGAGATTTTTTCTCATTTCTAGAACAACGTAGAGACAGAAAATATTATTCCTGCTTTCATAAAAAGATATTCAGAAGCAGATCTTCATTGGCTTTCTCAGTCTGTCAGTAATTTGAAGAAGAAGCAAGAAGAACACCTCTCTAAAATCAAGAGTCTTCATGTTATTTTTCTCCAGGATCTTGCTAAGACATTCAAGCACCATCAGTCTAAAGCTCCTGGATCAAGTCTCTCAAATGAAGGCCTATCACCCTGTGCAAAGCTCCAGTTCTCCTGAACTCTTCTACATCTCAGGGCGAGCTTTGACAACATCACTGAATCCATATAGTCTTCTCATTGTGATTGAGAAAATAAGACTTCCATCACTCTCTCATCCCCAACTCTGTAAAGGGTTGTCATCTCCCTTCAAAAGTGATTCCTGGTTACAAGTCACTTGATGAAAAGACTTGATGATTTGGTTTTTGGGCACCTGATCAAAAGCTCATTGGTGTCAGGCACCTGATCAAAAACCTGAGTGGATTTCTACCAGGGTGGTAGAAGAGTGGATATACACAGGTTGGAGAACCACTATAAAAGTTCTTGTGTCGTCTGGTTGCCCCTTTCAATTTTGTTCTTGCTGTGCTTGTGTTTTTAGGACTGCTGTGTGATTATTTACTTTAGTTTAATTTTGTATATTTTAATTACAGCTGAAACTGTAACAGTTTTATAAGGACCTACAAATACTCTATTCACCCCCCTCTAGAGTATATTAGATCTAACACATCTCTTTCATACAGGGTTAACAACATTGCTGTCAGCAGACCTTAAAACTGTAGGTACAATATTTCTTTTCTTGAGTGTTGGTGCTGATGCATCAAACATTAATGATTCCTGATGATCATAATGTGTTTATACATGGGCTGCCCTATTGGCAATTACACCTTTTTCATTCAGATTACCAGGCTTACTATGACCATGTGTAATGTCATGGTCATACTTATTAGTGGGCTGCATCACTTTCCTGAAAGCTATAGAGGGTTTGAAGGCTAGTGGTTGAACTCGGGCTTTGCCTTTTCTTTTGGAATTAGCTATGTGACATCCAATTTCCAACAAGACCCCTAATAGTGGTTTTGGCCATAACTAGGTCATGACAAAACCCCAGGAAGCCAGAAATGGGCCAAGAGATAGAAGGACAAGGTGAGGATCACCATGGTCTGCCTATGGCACAACCTCATCACCCAACCTTGGGTTTGATTTTAGGGTCTCATCTTGACTAATTGACCACACCAAAACATCACTAACCTATCAGAGGATCCACTAGAGCCTTAAGGGTCCATTGGAGTCAACCCAAAGTGGCCAATTTGACATATTACCACCATAGGCCTAAATTGGGCAAGGTGCCCTAATAAAGGGAAGTTGGCCTCTAATGTGCCCAACAAACCTTGCCCAGGTCTTCTTAGACCTAAAATGGTGTCAATGGGTCACCAAGGACTCCTTGGGGTGAACCCAAATAGCAAAGTTTACCCGAGTCAACTCAAATCCAAAAGTGGTCAAAGTGCCCTTACCAAGGGTCAAGTGACCTACAATGCGCAAGTGGACCTACCCAAGTGCTTGTAGACTATATCGGAGTCCCACGGGTCACCAAGGATCCATTGTGGTCAGCCCTAGTGGCTAATTTGACCAAAGTCAACTTTTGGGTCAAGATGGTCAAACTAGCCTAAATTGCTAACTCAAGCCCAATTCAAGTGGGCTAGGCCTAGGCAAGTGTGGCTCATAGGTCTAGGAGGTGATGAGACATATTTTGGGCCCATCAAATTCAGAAATGGGTGACTAGGAGAGAGAAAGAGGGAGTTACCTACATTTGGAAGAGAGAGAAGAAGGAGCTTAATGGCCATCATGGCCATGGAGGCTCCATAACCCCCTCCTTTGATGGGGCTTTAACTCCTTGGAGGTAGGGGAGGAGTTCTCAAGTTGTGGCCGTCCAGTGGAGGAGCTTAGCCATCCAAATTCAGTGAAACCGAAATTACCCCATTAATGGCCTTAATGATGTCTTGAAGAATTGGTGAGTTACAAACCTCCTCTCCCCAATTCCTTTATTAGACACCTTCACCAGGGCAAGGGGAAACGTTTCCCCCGATCAAATCTCAGTTCCAAAGGGGTTGGTGTAGAAGTTGCAGAGGAGCTCAAGCTTGGTGGCCGACATTGGAGAGGAGGCACAACACCCGCCCCCAGGCTGCGATTCAAGTCCTCCTCCTCTCCTTGTCTCATGGTTAGATCATATAAGTCCTTACGTCCAAGGTTCGAGATCAATTGAGCCCGATCCAAGCCCAAAATTTCTGGAATTTTCCGCAAAAATCCAACGCTCGGGTTCGCCGGAATGTGGCTCTCCGGCGGCTGTGTCGCAGCCTGGCGACAGCAACCACCTCAACGGAGGTGGTGGTGGCGGTGGCCGGCCGAGGAAGTGGACGGGTGGCTGGGAAATCAACCCTCAAGGCGGCCCAGGATGGGGACATCGTGGTCGTAGGCTCTAGGAAGGAGATGAACGGATCCCGTTCATTTACGCCAAGATTCGTGCTTCATCAAATATTAAACTATAGGATTTAATTTCATGATTATTTAAATTTTTGTCACAGATTTTATATTTATTAGTTTTAATTTTTACAAATATTTAGTTCCACCTGGTGGGAAAACTTTCAATATGAAAGTTGTAGCCCTATGGGTCTACTTTAATTCAAAATTGATTTGGACTAATATGGCACTCTAGTTAGACCAGGCACCCATTTTTGTGGGACCTATACTTAGGGATGTCCTGAGATTAAAATGGATGCCCACCCTTCATCCCTTGTCCAAATGGGCTGCAATTTGGACAGGGGATCACCCTTAGCTATACCTAGTGTTTGTCCAAAGCTAGGATTTTTTGGAGACACTTTGCCTAAAGTTTTTACTTTTATTTAATAATGATACGGTATTTTAATTAAGTGGTATAATTACCTCCAAACACTCCAAAATTTTGGTGAGTGGTGCTTGGAATCAATACCTATCTCTGTATAAAATTTCAACTCATTTGGATGGGTTTTGGTTAGGGAATGACCTAACCCTAGTTTGGCCTTAAGGAGGTGTTTTTGATTAAAAGTGCACCATGGGCTTAGCGTTGCCACCTCCCCTCAACAGAGGCTGAGGTTTTGGACACTGACTTAATATGGCCAATTCCACCCTCTTAAGGAAAATGGGTTGATATATGCTTGATTTACCCTAGGGTTCAACCTCAAACCCTAAGGAAGGACTTTTGGGGGTAGTGAAGGACATGGGGGCTAATGCCTTTGTATGACCTTGAAAACTCAGTAGAATTGAAGGTAGTGTAACCTAAGTTCTCTGGAAGGAATCTTAGAGGACTTGGAGGAAGGTAGACACCTCAAAACACGAACCCTAGTTTTAGGGTAGAAGCACAATTTTGTAAATGCAGCCACTAAACCTTATTTAAAGGTTGTGAAAGTTGGGTAGAGTAAGGTTTAGACCATCTAGAACCCCGAGTAATTTTATTAGAATTTTATGAATTATATTTCTAGTACTTTATTTGTTAAATATCAATAGGCCCAAAATGGTGTTTTAAATTAATTTAATTATTCTGTTCATTTGAATCTAATGAAACTTGGTCAGTATATGATCTAAGTCTAAGTGAATATCCCTGAATTTTGTTACAATTTTTAATTGAATATATTTAGTACTTCCTTCACTAGTTTCAAAAAGGAGCTTTGGTGGTATAAAATTATTTATAGATGATATATCTGTTGAAAAATCATGAGACTTAGGTACTGATGATTTCGGGCCAAAATATACTTGTATGAATTTATTCATAATTTTTAGAGGGTTTATTTTAGTACCTTCTTTACAAGTCCATAATATGGAGATTTTTGATAATTAATTTATTCAGAGATTACTACTTGCTGAAAAATTATGACACTTGGCCAATGCTACTTTTAAGGTTGTATCTGCATAGTATAATTAATTTATAATTTTTGGATGGATATTTTCTGTACTTGGTTCATAAACAACGGAAGATAGTAAATATTGCTAAAATAGTTTTAGTGCCCTTTTTATGATAGAAAAACTGTGATACTTTGGATTTACCATATTAAGATAACCTAATATTTATCATAATTTTGTTAGGCATCTTGCATGAGTACTTATGGAAGTTCTTGTTCAAACTGGTAGACTTTGGAAGCTTTAAGGAAATTAATTAAATGCTAGATAAATTAGGAAAATTATAATTTCCTGGAATTAGCCTATTTGTGTCATGATAAGTCTCCAGTAAATAAGGTAGGCCATTTGGATGAGTATTTGGATTATCTCCTGTCCTGTCCGACAAATAGCCTAGGATGGTCTGCATTTGGCAAGATGGGTAAATTGCAATAAGGTACGATGGGATTTGGTGTAGGAGTTAGTCATTTTGAATAGATGTGGATGAGTTCATCATAGAAGGATAGGAAGAGTGGTGAGAAATTGGTTTGGCTAGAGTTTAGAGGCGCTCGGGTTCGACGAAAGATCGTCTTTCCCGAGGTGAGGTAGAGTCAAATCACCCTAGGTTTAGCCTTTTGTAATATGAGAAGGTAATGGGTAAGGGAATCAACCAATAATATTAATAAGTACCTTGCGAAAGGGAACTTTGGGTGTAATCCCATCGTAGTTCCTAGTGCCTTCGAGAGCCCTTCACAAGGTATACCTTGGGCAGTCCTAGGCTAACGTAAACTATAAGAGTAATAAATCTTAAGAGCAACTAGAACAACTAGGGGTTCACTTTCATACACCCCGGTGTCTCGCGAAATTAGTTTGGCTAGGATGTCCGAGCGGTAGGCTCGGTGGTTGTGGAAAGGTGCAGAATGGCCCAGTGAGCTTTAGCTCGGTTGGTGTTTGCGACGGACGAGATGGTCCGGGGAGCTTCGGCTCGGTGTTATTATATAAGGTTGCATGTGCATAAACTTAAGGTGGTGGGTCTTTGGTATTGGAGTGTCGATGCACCGATGCCAATACGTCGACTCGGCAAGTGTGGCTAGCACTTCGCCAACAGAAGTCCGGTGCGACAGCCGGCAAGAGTACGCAGGAGTCCGCTTTGTGCACCAGCATTGAGGCATACGATAGGTCTGACTGGTAGTGCTTTACTGGTTTAGAGATGGGCGAGTCCCAACCCACCGCTTCCGTATGCCACTACAGAGGTATCCTGGGAGGTGAGGCTCCAGAAAGGGGGAACTAAAGGTCTGTGTACACAGAGTCGGGTGGGTGAGTTGCACTTGCATGATAGCATCATAACCCACTTGCATATCATAGCATAAGCATAACATAAAACCCTTGTCACCTATTGTATAAGTGGTATGGGATGCTTATACAATAGGCCCTGCAAAACAACCCCTTGGTCTATAAGCTTGTGTGGGCAAGTTTATCAATTAAGGTTAAATTCTTTATATATATAGTGCTGATAATAACCGACACCCCAACGTATAAATTGGTATGTGACTCTTTATATGATGGGAGCTCTGTAAAAGATCCCTTGCTTATATGTCTCCATATAAGTTAAGGTTACTTTTCATACTTTACTTTACTGCCACATGTTCTATAAAATTGCAAGTATAGGTCCGCTGTCATCTGTTTCTTGATTACTATCCACCTTCAAGTCCTCCCCTTTCTTCCTCTCCGCTCGATGCTTAGGTGCCATGGGGGAAGGAGTGGGGGATGATAGGACATAGTCTTTTAGACTAACGGTTTTCGAACCACATCATTTAGGGGATCATGGAGCATAGCATGGAGGAGCAACCGCGCAGGTCAGCACGCTTGGAGATGGGGCAGTCTAGCTCCGGAGTTTATACAGCCGGGACCGTGAGTCTCGACCTTGAGTAGATGTTCTATTTTTTCTTACGCATGAGTGATTTGCAGTGAGGATTTGATGTAGCGGGTTTAAGCCCTTATTTTCAGTACATTATATTTTGTGGACTCTCCCTTCGTGGAGATTATATTACTCTGATGTGATTATATTATTGTGGACAACTGATTAGAGTTTTTACCTCACTTGTGTTTACTCTAATTTGTTACTTTTCTGCGATCAAATCGGTCGGCAGAATCGGCGATTTGCGGTGATGACCCTTCAGGGCGTGAAGGTGTCACCGTAAAGCGGCGGTTCTGGGCCTAAGACCCCGGTATTTCAAAAAAAAAAGGGTCTTACAAGTGGTATCAAAGCAAACCTCGACCGAAAAGTAATAGTCCACAAACCCTGGGTCACCCCCGCGCCAGTTTAGTTTGGGGACAAACTAAGCAGCGGAAGCAGTGGTGTGCCTATAAGGGGAATCACATGTAAAGTCCACCTTTTAATTAATTCCACTTGTTCATCAGGTAATAATTGGAATTCTTCATTGTAGCCTGCGGCAAACCCTGCCCCCAACTGGTAGCACCTCCGGCTGCAAATATCCCATCTTATAATTCTCTAGTCAAAGAGTTAGACTCAACCCACTAGGAGACATGACTAACCACGATAACTTATAGTTTGCCCTAGTCGGAAATAGACCTTGGGTATGAACTTGGTTAAGATAAGGAGAAACCTAAAGAGAATAAAGGAGGAGTATAACACGAGATTGGCTACCTAAGCCATAAACTCAGGTAGCCCTAGGGTCCCTATCAAGGATTACTCAAACCGGAAGGACTGCTTTAAGGAGAATTGAGACCAAAAATCCATTAGCAGAATGGTAGAAGACACATAATCTCAACCCTCGTACAAGTAACAAGATTACCTGGAGACAACGACCATGACAAGCACCGAAGGTCGGATTAGAATTCAAGTTTGGAAGAGACCCAGTTGGGATTGGGAACATTTTGACCCGGATAAGGTTGTCGTAAATATGACTTGGAGGGTTTAAAGTATGAAGTATATCAACAGATTCAGGTTGGAGCCCCAAGTCAAAGATTGATGACCTAGGGATTGTGCACCCTGCTAGGATGGATATAACATGGTAATATCAAAGATACTCAGCCCAAGGTTGGTAGAGGCTTATCTTTTGTTTATTGGGGGCTTATCTTTTCTTTATTCGGGGCGGGTCTTTTGTTTATTGTGCAAATTAGTTAGTAACTTGGGTTTCCCTTAGATCTCATCTAGAAAAGTTTGCGTCGTAAATATATTGAAATGGATGTAAACCGTATTCGGTGCTACTCGAGCGTATTCGTAGGGATATGAATCTGATTGCGAGGTCGAGATTTTATAGAGTCGTTGTCTACCTGTACAAACGAGAAATTTAATCATCGGAATTTTGGTTTATCTCCCTGGAGTGAAGAAGGGCGTCATGTATTTTGTGATGCACGGTGAGGTCTGTCGCCCGATGAAGGTTAAGTGCAAGAACTTTTGGAAAACTATTACAGTCACTGCTTGGTTAGAGTGGAAGTTCGAGGATATAATTAGGGATTTTCATACACACAATTGCTTATCCGCACTCCGGGCAAAATTATAATTGGAACATCAACGATAGACTGGCCGAGATATCTAGGGTCACCCTGACCCGAAAGAAAACTCTCGTAGGTGTTTCATAGGTTTTGTGAGTAGTTGTTCATTATCATGGTGTGCTCAAGATGATCGTGTTAAATCAGGATGGATAGTGTACGTCCAAGGAGAGAAGATCAGTCCAGGCTTATCTGGGCTCTCGGTCGACATTCAACACAACTCTCCACCCTTGTACGGAAGGAGATGTAGGACTCTACTTTCATGGATTCAGGACAAGGATCTGAAGGCGTTGGGATCGGATTTTGTCGAAGACACCGAAGCTCAGGTGAGATTGATACGGGACAGAATCCTGGAAGCTCAGAGCCGACAGGCGAAGTACTACGATGTCTGACACCGTCAGGAAGAGTTTCAGGTGGGAGACCGGGTTTTCTTAAAGATCCGACCCATGCACGGAGTTTCACGGGTGCGTGGTCGGAAGAAGAAGCTCAGTCCTAGGTATATGGGCCCTTACAGGATCTTGGAGCGGATCGGGCCCCTAGCTTATAGGCTGGAGTTTCCATCGGAACTGACAGGTTTACACGACGTGTTCCATATATCTTCACTTAGCAGGGCTCTACTATGCCTGGAGCAGTAGATTTTGACCACAGATGGACCGGTAGCTTCAGACCAGTCAGTTCACTTGGAGTTGGTTCGGATCGATGATAGAGGAGTACGGACCTTGAATTGCAAGAAGGTTCCATTAGTCAAAGTCCTATGGAGAACCACGGCCAGGAGGAGCATACCTGGGAACCACAGGGCCTGATGCGACAAAAGTACCCAGAGCTGTTCTGTCAGGTATACCTCACAACCTCTGAAGATGTTTAATTTATTTTCTTGCTTTAAACTAGTAGGGCTGCTCTAGGAAGAGTAGAGGCTAATATTTTATTTATTGGGATCTTGGCTTTGCCAATTGGGCGAATTTGACATAGATTTAGGTTTCCCTTTAAACCTAATTTAACAAACATGGCATCGTGATGGGATGTTACAAGTTTCTTTTCTTAGTAGAAATTCTCGTAGGCTTAACCTTGATTTCGGGGACGAAATCTTTGTTTTGTTTATTGGGATTTGTAACATCCCATTTCCAACTAGACCCCTAAGAGTGGTTTTGTCCATGACTAGGTTGTTGAAACCGATTCCTCGATCTCCTGTGAAGTTCGCCCTTGGGGAAGGGGTGGTCTCGCGCCTACTTCACTCCTGTAATCAAAACAACAAAGAAGACAAGGTGAAACCGAATGAAGGGCTCGGCGGGGATGTCCCACCACAAACCCGGAAGATCTTAGAGCGCTTCCCCTCCTTAGCCAGAAGCCGAGGTAAGGTACCCTCAAAAAGCACTTGAAAACTAGAGAAGGGAGGCACCGGAAGCATGCCTTCTGAGGTACCCCTTGGGTCCTATTTATAGTTTTTTAGAATCTGGACTGCCAATAACCAAAAGATCTGACCTGAAATTACCAGAAAACCCTTGGTTGGGTCTGCCAACAGCCAAACTCCGCTGTTTTGAAGGGCTATGGGCAGACCATCGGGGGCAAAACAGTAAAAAGTACCTCATTCATCCAGGTGAGTTGGGGAGCTTGGCCACCTCGGCAGGTCCTGCTCGCCTACTGTTGTCGAGTTCCACTGTGACGACGCGAGTTGGGACTAGCTCGGCGAATGCCGAGCCCGGGTTCGATGAATGCTGATCTCCGCTCGACGAGCGCCGACCTCTGGTCAACGAATACTGAGCTCGGGCTCGGCCTCCTCACTGTCGAGCTCACCTTGTGCCTTTAGCCTGATCTGTCTGGTTCCTGGCGACCTTGCTCGCCAGACATGTGGTTGTACATTGGTCATGACAAAACCCTAGGAAGCCAGAAATGGGCCAAGAGATAGAAGGCCAAGGTGAGGATCACCATGGTCTGCCTATGGCATAAGATCATCACCCGACCTAGGGTTTGATTTTAGGGTCTCATCTTGACTAATTGACCCCACCACAACATCACTAACCTATCAGATGGTCCACTAGAGCCTTAAGGGTCCATTGGAGTCAACCCAAAGTGGCCAATTTGACCTAGGACCACCATAGGCCTAAATTGGGCAAGGTGCCCTAACAAAGGGAAGTTGGCCTCTAATATGCCCAACCAACCTTGCCCAAGACTTATTAGACCTAAAATGGTGTCAATGGGTCACCAAGGACTCCTTGGGGTCAACCCAAATACCTAACTTGACCCGAGTCAACTCAAGTCCCAAAGTGGTCAAAGTGCCCTTACCAAGGGTCAAGTGACCTACAGTGTGCAAGTAGACCGTACCCAAATGCTTGTAGACTTTAGGGGAGTCCCATGGGTAACCAAGGATCCATTGTGATCAGCCCTAGTGGCTAATTTGACAAAAGTCAACTTTTGGGTCAAGATGGTCAAACTAGCCTAAATGTCTAACTCAAGCCCAATTCAAGTGGGCTAGGACTAGGCAAGTGTGGCTCATAGGTCTAGGAGGTGGTGAGACATATTTTGGGCCCATCAAATTTAGAAATGGGTGACTAGGAGATAGAAAGAGGTAGTTACCTACATTTGGAAGAGAGAGAAGAAGAAGCTTAATGGCCATCATGGCCATGGAGGCTCCATAACCCCCTCCTTTGATGGGGCTTCAACTCCTTGGAGGTAGAGGAGGAGTTCTCAAGTGGTGGTCGGCCAATGGAGGAGCTCATCCATCCAAATTCAGTGAAACCGAAATTCCCCGATTAATGGCCTTAATGGTGTCTTGAAGAATTGGGGAGTTACAAACCTCCTCTCCCCAATTCCTTCATTAGACACCTTCACCAGGGCAAGTTGAAACATATCCCCTGATCAGATCTCAGTTCCAGAGGGGTTTGTGTAGAAGTTGCAGAGGAGCTCAAGCTTGGTGGCCGGCAATGGCGAGGAGGTACAACACGCGCTCCCAGGCCGCGATTCAGGTCCTCCTCCTCTCCTTGTCTCATGGTTAGATCATAGAAGTTCTTAGGTCCAAGGTTTGGGCTCAATTGAGCCCTATCCAAGCCCAAAATTTCTGGAATTTTCCGCAAAAAATCCAACGCTCGGGTTCGCCGGAATGTGGCTCTCCGGCGGCTGTGCCGCCGCCTGGCGACAACCACAATCTCAACGGAGGTGGTGGTGGTGGTGGCGGTGGCCGGCCGGGGAAGTGGATGAGTGGCCGGGATATCAGCCCGCAAGGCGGCCCAGGATGGGGACATCGTGGCCGTCGGCCCAAGGAAGGAGATAAACGGATCCCGTTCATTTGCGCCAAGATTCGTGCTTCATCAAATATTAAACTATAGGATTTAATTTCATGATTATTTCAATTTCTGTCACAGATTTTGTATTTATTGGTTTTAATTTTTACAAATACTTAGGGCCACCTGGTGGGAAAACTCTCAATATGAAAGTTGTACCCTATGTGAAAGGGGAAACTAGATCTGATATACTCTAGAGGGGGGGAATAGAGTATATGGTGCTTTTTAAAACACAAAGAAAAACTTTTGCAAAGCTTTACAACAATTGTTGTAACGAGTGTAAGCAGGGAAGCAGAAATAAAACTAATCACAAACTAAGCTATGCAGAAACTAAGCACAAGAAAATCTAGGCCAGAAACAGATAGAAAACATGCAAAACCAGATGACACAAGGAATTATAGTGGTTCCCCAACTTGGGTACATTCACTCTTCTACCACCCTAGGTAGGAATCCACTGCAGGATGAGTTGATCAGGTGTCCTGGGCACCAATGAGCTTTTGATAAGGTGCTCAAAAACCAAAACAGATTTCTTGATCAGGTGTCTTGCCACCAATGAGCTTTTGACAAGGTGCTCAAAAACCAGATTCAAACTTTTGAAGGGAGTTTGAAAAACCCTTTACAGAGTGGGGGTGAGAGAGTGATGGCAGTCTTCTCTTTTCTCAAACAACTGAGAAGACTAAGTGGATTGATTTCAAAGCTCCCCCTGAGTCCTTGATCTTCAGGAAGATGAGCTTTGCTGAGGGTGATAGGCCTTCAAAGATAGATCTCCAGCAAAAGATGATTTCAGCAAGCTGAAATGTTGAGTGTCTGGAGTCTTGAAATGATGTTGGCCTTGAACACTTGGAGAGCTGAAGAGATCTGAAGATTTGTTTGAAAGCTTGATCTCTTTGATGAGTGTTCTTCAGAATTCTTGTTGACAGAAGATTGAGAGAGTCTCTGTATTCTAAGTTGTGTGCTGTTCTTGTCAATCTCTATATTTCTTCTCTTTCTTATTCAAAAACATTCTCTTTTATTCTCTGTGTCTGAATAGGATATTACTCTGTCAAAGATAGTCGTTGGTCTGCATTGATTACAGCCTTAATTGCATAATTTGTTCTGAAGGAAAGTCCACTGATTTGTTCCTTGAAAAATCCCTTGAAACTTGCTCCAGAAGTAAATGAAAATGGCTGGCAGATCTTCTGAATTAAAAGCAGAATAACTTCTATCTGATTTGAATTTGAATTCTGAAAGATAACTGAAATCGTCGAACTGAGCTCTGCTATCGTCGAGCTGAGCTCAGCGACCTGGAAACTGCAAGCAGCAACATAATCGTCGATCTGAGCTCAAAGATCGTCGAACTGAGCTCAGAGATATGGATCCAGTGCAGAGTCAAAATCGTCGACCTGAGCTCACCGATCGTCGAATGGAGTTCGACGATATTGCGAAGTTGAGCTCAGCGATCGTCGAGTGGAGCTCGACGATATTATGAGGTTTGAGCTCAGCGATCGTCGAATGGAGCTCGGATCTGCAGAAGTTGAGCTAGACGATCGTCGACCGGAGTTCGACGAATCGTCGTGCTGAGCTCGACGATTAGACTTAGTCTCCAGAAAAACTTGGTCTTCAGGGCAGCTTCCAAACCTATACTCCTGATCCCTTAGACTCAATTCTAATTGATCTATTAAGCTATACAGAAGGTCAAACACAGATTCCTAGAGACATAGTGATCCTGACCCAAATTAGTAATATGGTGTTCCAACAATCTCCCCCTATTTGGGTTAGGAAAACTATTTACAGACTTTGGAAAATCAAACAACATCATACAATCAGAAAAACACAAAAACAACAGTAGCCAGACATTACAGAACCATCACACAGATATATATATAATGTCCAGAAATCAGTCAGATAAGCCAAGAAATGTCACCTTACAGAGTTACTTTTTCTCTTTGCCTTTTACCATCTTGATTTCTCTGTTAGGATTTAAAGCTTCCTGTTTGGATCTGGTGTCATCAGCTGCACCCAAATAAATTTGCTTAGAAGCTCTGGGAACCACTGCAGCTGGATGCAACTCCATGTACCTGTCTGCATCAAAAAATTTACTGGAGGCATATCTTTCTAGTTCTTTCTGTCTTTGTTCTGACATTGTAGATATATTGGAGGTGTCCAGGCCTTGCTCTTTGGCTTTCTTGATCTGGTCTAAAGCAGCCAACTCTTTCATTCTAGCAGTCCAAGCAACAGGATTCTTCTCAGGGTCCTCAAATGGAACAGGTGGCTCATACCTGTTGGAAGAAGAATCTTGAGGAGTCCTGGCAGTCACAGTTTCTCTGAGCTTATAGGGGAATGGACCTGAAGATGTATCAAAAGGAACATGTCCTCCCCTGGAATAAGGGTGCTGCCTGGAATGCCCTTTGGAGTAAACCTGAGTCTCTCTTTGATTTCCCCTATATCCTCCCCTTCTAGAGTGAGAGCCCCTAGACTGGCTTTCCCTTTGATATGTTCTAGCATGAGGTTGGTAGGGAGCCTGGCTTCTAGCTGGGCCTGAACTTGCAGAGCTGCCACCTGCACCTGCATCAGGTGGAGGTGGTGGAGGAGGATGAGGGTGCTTGAACTGGGAGGAGTCCTTATCAAACTTCCTTTTCTTCTTCATAGCCTTTAGCTGATTCTTAGAGAACTGCATCCAATGCTCAGTAATTGGACAGTTGTGCAGAATATAGTAAGGAACATCATTATCATCTCTAACTTTGGCAGGAGGAACCCTCTTCAATGCCTTACTTCTTGCCTTTCTTTTCCTTGCAATGGTGGCAGAGGAATCATCAGAAGCAGTGTTGTAATCCTCAGATTCAGAACTCTGTGCATCATATAAGGCATCAATCCTTTTCATCAAATTTTCTTTCAGTTGCATTGCAGCAGATGGGGCAGAAGCAGAAGGGCCAGCAGCAGGTATAGCAGCAGATACAGGAACAGATTCAGCAGATACAGTACTAGTTACTTCAGGGATTTTGGCAGCAGCAGGTTCAGAAACAACAACAACATCTACAGCAAGCTCAAAAACAACAGCCTCTGTCATCAGAGAATCCTGGGAAATGAACTCATCAGCAGCAGTTGGAACATTGTCTTCTTCAGCAGAAACAATAATTTCAGAAGTAGATACAGCCTTGTCTTCAGCAGCAGCAGCAGTAACATCATCAGAAGCAACAGTCACTGAATGAATAAAAGCAGAAATGATACTGGGGTCACAGCATGAGAAGGGCACCAGAGCCTTGGACAGATCTTCAGGGGGCTGGACAGCATTGGGCTCTGGGAGGTAGCTGAAGTGTGCAGTATCAAATGCAGAGAGCAAAGACCCTAGGTCAATTGCTAAGACTGCAGTAGGCACAGCAACTGGAGCAGAAGATACAAGCACAACAGCAGCAGCAGCAGGAGCAGAAGCAGAAGCAGCAGCAGCAGGAGCAGAAGCAGAAGCAGCAGCAACAGCAGCATGAAGGCTGGCTTCATAAGGCATCTCCCCCTGCCTGGATGCAGACACTTCTGTATCAAGGCACACTGCTGGTGGGGCTGCTTGAGGAATGAGGGAGGAAAGCCTGGCAGACAGGGCTGCCACTGACTGTTGTAGAGGAGCTAAGGAGGCCTCCATGAGAAGAGAGAGCCTGGGGGCCAGTAGCTCATACAACTTGTCAGCTAGGGCTGGCAGATCTACATGCTCAATGGCAGGAGCAGAGGTAGAGGGTATTGGGATGGCTAAGGATGCTGGAGGGGGAGTGCTGGATGGTGAAGGGATAGAGGGCTGAGGTGTGGGAATTGTGGAGATGGAGGACAAGGGTATAGATATTGATGGAGTGAAGGATGGTTGGTCAAGGATGTGGTGGAGGAGATCTTGGAAAGATGTTGAGGTGGAGGGGAAGTCTGGAGGAGAAGAGGGGGAATCATCCATGTAGGATTCATCCAGAAGGGTGAAGGATGGTATGGATGGGGATGAGGTGACATCTGGAGGTGGATATGAGAATAATGGGTGGAAGTGGTCAACTGGAGGTGATGAAGTGGTAGCTGGGGATGGAATTGAGGTGGGAGATGGGCTGGAGATGGTAATGGGGGATGAGGCTGGAATGGTGGATGGAGCTGGAGGTAGGGTTGAACTTGGAGGAGGAGGAGAAGCAGCACTAGCAGCAGGCAGGTCTTCTGCAGGGGCATAGACCTGGGGGGGAGTAACTCTGTGAGTCCTGGTGCCTGAAGGGGCAGCTAAAGAGGGCCTGCTGGGCTTGCTAATCTGCCTGTCCCATTTGCCAAATAGGGCACAGGTGAGTCTCTTGGAGGCATTGATGTGCACTCCAGAGGAGATCAGCAGAGTAGGGCACTTAGCCTGAAGGAAAACTCCAAGGATTCTTCCAAAATTTACAAAGCTTTTATTTATTTTCTTCTTTATCAGGTCAAAGAAGACCTCTCCCCAATTCAGATTTTTCTTATCTACCAGAGCTCCCATGAGGCAGAGCTGATGTCTGGAGATGGTGTCATGTGCAGAATGTTTGGCCAACAGGACCTTGCCTACAACATCTGCCAGGAACCTGTATTCAACTGACAGGTTCCTCTTAAACAATTTGCTAGGGTTTCCCTCAGGATGACCCATCCTGGCAAGTATATCAGTAAACTCTTCTCCAGAAAGTTCAGCAGAGTCATCTCCATTTCTAAAACCAAAAACCTCTGTTAAGACTGTTGGGGTCAGAGGTACCTGGGTGCCACTAATAGATCCAACTATGGTGTTGTTGTCAAGGTTGTGTGCAGTATAGACCCATTCCTTTATTTCATCTGAGGCAAGTTTGATTCTTGTGGTCATGAGGGCAGACAAATGTTGATCCTTGAATAGACTCAGGATGTCCTGGAAGATTTGATCAGTGGTGTTGAAGGAGTCCAAATCGATGTCAAACCCTGCGTCAAACTTCATGGCGGCGAGGACAGCAACTGAGACGGCCATGGTACCTACAAAAACTTAACAAACAAAACGACCAAGGTAGAACTGTTTGGAGGGAAGAAAATTTCTGCAGAGAAATTGAAAGCGCAAGAGAGAACGACGGCGAAAAATGAGTTTTATATTAGGGTTCGACGCAGAATTGGAAAGATCGTTGAACTCAGTTCGACGATCGAGGCTTCTAAAGGAATCTGAAGAGACTCGAACATCGTCGATCTCCGTTCGACGATCTTGGGAAGCGTCGAGCTCCGTTCGACGATCGTTCAGGGAACAAAATCGTCGAGCGCCGTTCGACGATCGTTGACCGAAGGAGACAGTTCATGCTGTCTGAGGGGCGCTGAACTCAGTTCGACGATTCTGGAAATCATCGATCTCCGTTCTACTATCTTTGGGGCAATCGTCGAGCGCAGTTCAGAGATCAGAAAATCCTAAATACTAAGAAAAATCAGAATTTTGCCTAGTGTTGGTCCATTTTTAGCTTTCAAAATCTTGGGGATTATTTAAGACTTCCTCCATCTAACATTCCTAACTGATTTAGGAAGAAAGTGTGTTTCTTTTCATCCAAAGGCTTGGTGAAAATATCTCCCCTTTGTAAATCAGTTGGGATATATTGCAGTTCAATTTTATTCTTTTCAACATTGTCCCTTAAGAAATGATGCCTAATCTCTATGTGTTTTATCCTACTATGGAGGACTGGATTTTGAGCTATGGAAATAGCACTTGTATTGTCACAAAAGATTTTTGACTTCTCTAAGTTGTAACCATAGTCTAGGAGTTGATTTTGAATCCACAATATTTGTGAACAACAACTGCCTGCAGCCATATATTCAGCTTCAGCAGTTGAAGTTGACACAGATGTTTGTTTCTTACAAAACTAGGAGACAAGTCTATCACCAAGGAACTGACAAGTTCCACTGGTGCTTTTCCTGTCAATTCTGCATCCAGCATAATCAGCATCAGAGAATCCAGTTAACTCAAATGCTGAATCTTTTGGATACCAGAGACCTAGATTTGGACAACTTTTAACATACCTAAGAATCCTCTTTACTAATGTGAGGTGTGACTCTCTAGGGCTAACTTGGAATCTAGCACATATACATGTAGCAAACATTATATCTGGTCTACTAGCTGTAAGATACAGTAAAGAGCCAATCATTGCTCTATATGTTGTCTGATCAACAGGTTTCCCATGTTCATCAGCATCTAATACAACATTGGTAGGCATGGGTGTTTTCATACAAGATGCCTCAGACATGCCAAATTTCTTAACCAGCTCATTAGCATATTTGGTTTGAGAAATAAAGATGCCTTCAGCATGTTGTTTGACTTGCAATCCTACGAATAAGGATAGCTCACCCATGCTACTCATCTCAAATTTAGAATGCATTAGGTTAGAAAACCTTCTGCACAATTTTGAGTCAGTAGAGCCAAAAATGATATCGTCTACATAAATTTGTACTAGTAGGGTATGGGACTTATGGGTTCTAATAAAAAGAGTTTGGTCTACTCTACCCCTTATAAAACCATTTTCCAAGAGAAAGCATGCTAGGGTCTCATACCATGCTCTAGGAGCTTGCTTGAGACCATATAATGCTTTGTGTAGTTTGAATACATAATCAGGGTGAGTTGGAGAGATAAAACCTGGAGGTTGTCTGACATAGACTTCCTCTTTGATGTCTCCATTTAAAAAGGCACTCTTGACATCCATCTGATAAACCTTGAAGCCTTTGTGAGCTGCATAAGATAGAAAAATTCTAATGGCTTCCAATCTTGCAACAGGTGCAAAAGTCTGGTCGTAGTCAATTCCTTCTTCTTGAGAATATCCTTGGGCAACTAGCCTTGCCTTGTTCCTTATTATTACTCCTTGATCATCCAGTTTATTTCTGAATACCCATTTTGTTCCAACAATGGAATGATCCTTTGTCTTTGGCACTAGTTCCCATACTTCGTTCCTCTCAAATTGATGCAACTCTTCTTGCATAGCAATGATCCAGTGTGGATCTTGCTCTGCATCTTGAATGGACTGAGGCTCAATTTGAGAAAGGAAGCAGGTGTGCAACAGGTTTTGGTTGACCTGATTTCTAGTTTGCACACCAGCTGATATTTCTCCAATTATTTGGGAAATTGGATGGTCTCTTGATGTTACTAAGTCAACAAGGGGTGCTGATTGTTCACCAACCTGTGTTGTTGTTTCCTCTTGTGGTACAACAACTGGCTCTTCAAATTGGGCTTCAAAGTGTTGAGCATTCCCTTCATCTTCACTGCTTTCATTCTCTTGAGCAACCTGCAACTTGTTCATGTCTTCAACTAGAGAGTGTTCCTGCAAAGGTTCTATGGTAGAAGAAATCTTCTCCTTGAAAGACATGTTAGTTTCATCAAAAGAAACATGAACAGATTCCTCAATTTTCAATGAAGATTTATTATATACCCTATAGGCCTTGCTGATCATGGAGTATCCCAAAAACACTCCTTCATCAGCTTTGGCTTGAAATTTTGCTAAATGTTTCTTATCATTATTGTGAATATAGCAAATGCAACCAAAAATTTTGAAATAGTCAACTTTAGGTTTCTTCCCTTTGAGTAATTCATAGGGAGTCTTTCCCTTCAGTTTATGTATCAGGCTTCTGTTCAGCACATAGTTGGAGGTGTTCACTGCCTCTGCCCAGAAGGATAGAGGTAGATGAGCATCTGACAACAATGTAGTGGCAGATTCAATAAGGGTTCTATTTTTCCTTTCAGCTACCCCATTTTGTTGAGGAGTTCTAGGAGCTGAGAAAGTATGCCTGATCCCTTCACTCTGACAGAACTCTTGCATAAGAAGAGAATCAAACTCTATCCCATGATCACTTCTGATCAGGGCAATGTGAGTATTGAAGTCAATCTTTATACATTTGAGAAACTCTGTCAGACTCTTAAAGTTATCAGACTTCTTCCTTAGAAAGAACACCCAAGTGAATCTAGATAAGTCATCTACAATCACTAAAGTGTAGGATTTCCCTCCTAGGCTTTGTACTGTGATGGGTCCAAATAGATCCATGTGTAACAGATACAATATCCTAGGTGAATCACTCTTATAAAGTGACTTGAAACTGTTTTTAGTTTGCTTGCCTAATTGACAAGCCTTGCAGAGTCCTTCCTTCTTGTAGGGGCTAGAAGGTAGTCCTCTAACAAGGTTGTCCTTGGAGAGCCTAGCAATAGTTCTAAGGTTTAGGTGTCCTAATCTCTTATGCCATAAAACATTTGGTCTACAAACTGAATTGAATAAACAGATATCTATAGTAGTTGAAAGAAAATCTACTAGGTAGATGTTACCTTTCCTTTTACCTGTCAACACAGTTGTGTTGTCCTCTGACTTGATTTTGCATAAGGTTTTGTTGAAGGTCACCTGGTAGCCTTCATCACATAGCTGACTGATGCTGATTAGGTTGTGCTTCAGTCCTTCCACATATGCTACCTTCTTGAAGGTTACAGAACCAATCTGGACTGCTCCATAACCTTTAGTTTGTCCAAAATTGGAGTCACCAAAGATAACTTTGGGTCCAAGCTTGGCTCTAAAGGAATTGAGGTTGTCCTTGTTCCCTGTCATGTGCTTAGAGCACCCACTATCCAAATACCATTGCAGGTTAGATGTTGGATAGGTCTTCACCTGCACATAAAGCAATTCACTTGTTTTTGACCCAGTTTACCTTGGGCCTAGGTTGATAACCTTTAAATTCAGAAATGAAAGACATCCCTGGCTGACTCTTATATCCTTCAGGATGATATCTCCTTGGAGGTAAAATCCATTCAGTATAAGGGTTGAAGGTTTGGGATGAAGAACCCTCAGGATTCAATTTTGACTTGCCATTGAAAAAATTTCCAGAGCTCTGACCTCTGTTCGACGATCTTGGAGCTGAGTTCGACGATCTTGGGTCAGATCGTCGAGCTCCGTTCGATGGTCGACTATGGCTGAGGTCAGGTATATGTGATCGTCGACCAGCGTTTGACGATCTTGGCTTAGATCGTCGATCAGCGTTCGACGATTTGTCCTGAGATCGTCGAGCTGCGTTCGGCGATCGTCGATCTTCATTCGGCAATCGTCGATCTCCGTTCGACGATTTGTGCTGGATTTTAGTTTTCTGAGGCAGATCAGAATTTTTCCTGGCAACCTCTACAACTCCCTTTCCCTTGTCAGAAATGAACTTGATAGGGGTTGTTAGAACAATAGGTTGGCTGGATGAGGCACCCAAGCCCAGTGTACTGTTGAATCTTGAGTTCACTGTGCTTGTGATGTCCATCAGCTTGATGCTTCTCCCATTGAGAGATTCTTCAAGCTTCTTGGCCTCAGAGAGTTCACTCTTCAGTGAAGCTATCTGTTCCCTATAGTTCTCCAACTCCTGAGAGAGTTTGAGGTTTTCTGATTTTAAACCACTTTGTTCAGATAATTGATTTCTGAGAGAGATGATCTCTTTCTCAGACTTTAGCAGGTCTAAACATAGAGCTTTAAATTCAAATTTAAAATCTTCTGAAGTAAAATCAAAAGAGCTGATTACCTGATCTTCTTCAGGTTGAGTCTCTGAGTCTGATTCTGACTCCTCTTCCTCTGAGTTGTGTTGTGAGGCATTGATTGCCATCATGCAGAACTCCTTTTCCTCTGCATCATCCTCATCATCACTTGAGCTGGAAGAGGCTTTTGACTCCTCTTCAGTCTCACTCCAGGATTCAGCAACAAATCCTTTCCTTGTGTGCTTATTTCTGCTGGAGGAAGGTTTGCTACTTCCATTCCTTTTGGAGTCCTTCTCCTTTCTTCTTTCCTTTCTGTCCCTTCTGTCCTTGTTCTTGTTCTCTGGACAGTCAGGAACCATATGCCCTGATTTCCTGCAACCAAAGCAAATAATGTCTTTGTTATTGCCAATGGACTTGTCATACCTTGGCTTGTCCTGCTCCTTGTATGATCTTCTTCTGAAGTCCTTTCTAGCCATCTTATAGAATCTTTTGGCCAACAAGCTGAGAAGTTCATCATTGGCTGTTCCCTTTTCTTCAGGCAGATCTTCAGTTGCCTTGAATGCTATAGTCTTCTCCTTTCTTGTGGCTGGTGAAGCAGCCTTCTGTTCTTCTTCTCTGTTCTTGATGAGTAGCTCATAAGATTTGAGCTTACCCAACAAGGCTTCAGTGGTGATCTCATTCAGACTTCTGGCATCTTTAATTGGCCAGATTCTTGAATCCCAAGTGCTGGGGAAGCACATTAGGATCTTGTCATTAAGTTCTGTCAGTGAGATCTCTTTGTCTAATGTCCTCAGTTCACTGACAATTAGACTCAGTCTGTTATACATGTCTCCCACTGACTCATTTTCTCCCTTCTTGAAGTTCTCATATTGGGAGATGAGATGGGATCTTCTGTCCTTTCTCTCATCAGCTGAGCCAGAGACAATTTCTGAGAGCTTGTCCAAAATTTCCTTGGCTGAATTGCATTCAGCTACTTTTTGAAAAATATCATCTGACATTGTCTGAGCTAAAATGTTCATTGCCTTGGCATCAGCTACTTTCCACTTTTTGATGTCAGCATCTGTTCCTGATGGAGGTGGAACAGCATTTGTGCTTGTGCCCTCTGGAGGTCTTGGACACACTGTCAAAACAGAATTAAAAATGTCTTCGTCAATAGAATTCATGTAGAGTCTAATCCTTGCTTTCCAAAGTGCAAACTTTGATAGATTGCACACTGGAGGTCTGGTGCTAGCATAATCTTTGTTTTGGGCCATGACTTGTGCTAGCTAAATCTAATAATGAAATATAAAAGAAGGATCTAGATTGGGATCTTGGGGTTCAGGTGTTAGCCTGTACAACCAAACAGATATGGTATGTTTAACCAACCTGGCTCTGATACCAATTGAAAGGGGAAACTAGATCTGATATACTCTAGAGGGGGGGGGGGGAATAGAGTATATGGTGCTTTTTAAAACACAAAGAAAAACTTTTGCAAAGCTTTACAACAATTGTTGTAATGAGTGTAAGCAGGGAAGCAGAAATAAAACTAATCACAAACTAAGCTATGCAGAAACTAAGCACAAGAAAATCTAGGCCAGAAACAGAAAGAAAACATGCAAAACCAGATGACACAAGGAATTATAGTGGTTCCCCAACTTGGGTACATCCACTCTTCTACCACCCTAGGTAGGAATCCACTGCAGGATGAGTTGATCAGGTGTCCTGGGCACCAATGAGCTTTTGATAAGGTGCTCAAAAACCAAAACAGATTTTTTGATCAGGTGTCTTGCCACCAATGAGCTTTTGACAAGGTGCTCAAAAACCAGATTCAAACTTTTGAAGGGAGTTTGAAAAACCCTTTACAGAGTGGGGGTGAGAGAGTGATGGCAGTCTTCTCTTTTCTCAAACAACTGAGAAGACTAAGTGGATTGATTTCAAAGCTCCCCCTGAGTCCTTGATCTTCAGGAAGATGAGCTCTGCTGAGGGTGATAGGCCTTCAAAGATAGATCTCCAGCAAAAGATGATTTCAGCAAGCTGAAATGTTGAGTGTCTGGAGTCTTGAAATGATGTTGGCCTTGAACACTTGGAGAGCTAAAGAGATCTGAAGATTTGTTTGAAAGCTTGATCTCTTTGATGAGTGTTCTTCAGAATTCTTGTTGACAGAAGATTGAGAGAGTCTCTGTATTCTAAGTTGTGTGCTGTTCTTGACAATCTCTATATTTCTTCTCTTTCTTATTCAAAAACATTCTCTTTTATTCTCTGTGTCTGAATAGGATATTACTCTGTCAAAGATAGCCGTTTGTCTGCATTGATTACAGCCTTAATTGCATAATTTGTTCTGAAGGAAAGTCCACTGATTTGTTCCTTGAAAAATCCCTTGAAACTTGCTCCAGAAGTAAATGAAAACGGCTGGCAGATCTTCTGAATTAAATGCAGAATAACTTCTATCTGATTTGAATTTGAATTCTGAAAGATAACTGAAATCGTCGAACTGAGCTCTGCTATCGTCGAGCTGAGCTCAGCGACCTGGAAACTGCAAGCAACAACATAATCGTCGATCTGAGCTCAAAGATCGTCGAACTGAGCTCAGAGATAAGGATCCAGTGCAGAGTCAAAATCGTCGACCTGAGCTCACCGATCGTCGAATGGAGTTCGACGATATTGCGAAGTTGAGCTCAGCGATCGTCGAGTGGAGCTCGACGATATTATGAGGTTTGAGCTCAGCGATCGTCGAATGGAGCTCGACGATCTGCAGAAGTTGAGCTAGACGATCGTCGACCGGAGTTCGACGAATCGTCGTGCTGAGCTCGACGATTAGACTTAGTCTCCAGAAAAACTTGGTCTTCAGGGCAGCTTCCAAACCTAGACTCCTGATCCCTTAGACTCAATTCTAATTGACCTATTAAGCTATATAGAAGGTCAAACACAGATTCCTAGAGACATAGTGATCCTGACCCAAATTAGTAATAGGGTGTTCCAACACTATGTGCTTACTTTAATTCAAAATTGATTTGGACCAATTTGGCCCTTTGGTTGGACCAAGGCACCCATTTTGGTGGGACCTACACTTAGGGCTGTCCTGCGATTCAAATGGATTCCCACCGTTCATCCCTTGTCCAAATGAGCTGAAATTTGGACAGGGGATCACTCATAACAATATCTAGGGTCTATCCAAAGTTGGAATTTTTTGGAGACACTTTGCCTAAAGTTTTTACTTTTATTTAATAATGAAACGGTATTTTAATTAAGTGGTATAATTACCTCCAAACCCTCCAAACTTTTGGTGAGTGGTCCCTGGCATCAATACCTAGCTTTGTACAAAATTTCAACTCATTTGGATGGGTTTTGGTTAGGGAATCACCTAACCATAATTTGGCCTTAAGGAGGTGTTTTTGATTAAAAGTGCACCATGGGCTTAGGGTGGCCACCTCCCCTCAAAAGAGGCTGAGGTTTTGAACACTGATTTAGTATGGCCAATGCCATCCTCTTAAGGAAAATGAGGTGATATAGGCTTGATTTACCCTAGGGTTCAACCTCAAACCCTAAGGAAGGACTTTTGGGGTAGTGAAGGACATGGGGGCTAATGCGTTTGTATGACCTTGAAAACTCAACAGAATTGAAGGTAGTGTAACCTAAGTTCTCTGGAAGGAATCTTAGAGGACTTGGAGGAAGGTAGACACGTCAAAACCCTAACCCTAGTTTTACAGTAGAAGCACAATTTTGTAAATGCAGCCATTAAACCTTATTTAAAGGTTGTGAAACTTGGGTAGAGTAAGGTTTAGACAATCTAGAACCCCTAGTAATTTTATTAGAATTTTATGAATTATATTTCTAGTACTATATTTGTAAAATATCAATATGCCCAAAATGGTGTTTTAATTAATTTGATTATTCTGTTTATTTGAAACTGATGAACCTTGGTCAGTAGTTGATCTAGGTCTAAGTGAATCTCCCTGAATTTTGTTACAATTTTTAATTGAAGATATTTAGTACTTCCTTCACTAGTTTCAAAAAGGGGCCTTGGTGTTATAAAATTATTTATAGATGATATATCTGTTGAAAAATCATGAGACTTAGGTAATGATTATTTCAGGCCAAAATATGCTTGTATGAATTTATTCATAATTTTTAGAGGGTTTATTTCAGTACCTTCTTTACAAGTCCATAATTTGGAGATTTTTGATAATTAATTTATTCATAGACTAATACTCGCTGAAAAATTATGAAACTTGGCAAATGCTACTTTTGAGGCTGTATCTGCATAGTATAATTAATTTATATTTTTTGGATGGATATTTTCTGTACTTGATTCATAAACAACGGAAGATAATAAATATTGCTAAAATAGTTTTAGTGCCCTTTTTATGATAGAAAAATTGTGATACTTTGGATTTACCATATTGAGATAACCTAATATTTATCATAATTTTGTTAGGCATCTTGCATGAGTACTTAGGGAAGTTCATGTTCAAACTGGTAGCCTTTGGAAGCTTTAAGGAAATTAATTAAATGTCAGATAAATTATGAAAATTATAATTTCCTGGATTTAGTCTATTTGTGTCATGATAAGTCTCCAGTAAATAAGGTAGGCCATTTGGATGAGTATTTGGATTATCTCGTGTCTGGTCCGACATATAGCCTAGGATGGTCTGCATTTGGCAAGATGGGTAAATTGCAATAAGGTACGATGGGACTTGGTGTAGGAGTTAGTCATTTTGAATAGATGTGGATGAGTTCATCATAGAAGGATAGGAAGAGTGGTGAGAAATTGGTTTGACTAGAGTTTAGAGGCGCTCGGGTTCGACGAAAGATCGTCTTTCCCGAGGTGAGGTAGAGTCAAATCACCCTAGGATTAGCCTATTGCAATATGAGAAGGTAATGTGTAAGGGAATCAACCAATAATAATATTAAGTGCCTTGCGAAAGGGAACTTTGGGCGTAATACCTTTGTAGTTCCTAGTGCCTTCGAGAGCCCTTCACGGGTATACCTTGGGCAGTCCTGGGCTAACATAAATTGTAGGAGTAATAAATCTTAAGAGCAACTAAAACAATTAGGGGTTCACTTTCACACACCCCGGTGTCTCAGGAAATTAGTTTTACTAGGATGTCCGAGCGGTAGGCTCGGTGGTTGTGGAAAGAGGCAGAATGGCCCCGCGAGCTTTGGCTCGGTTGGTGTTTGTGACGGACGGGATGGTCCGAGGAGCTTCGACTCGGTGCTATTATATAAGGTTGCATGTGCATAAACTTAAGATGGTGGGTCTTCGATATTGGTGTGTCGATGCACCGACGCCAATATGTCGACTCGGCAAGTGTGGCTAGCACATCGCTAATAGAAGTCCGGTGCGCCATCCGATAAATGTATGCAGGGGTCCGCTTTGTGCACCAACGTTGAGGCGTACGATAGGTCTGACCGGTAGTGATTTACTGGTTTATAGGGCGAGGCCCAACCCACCACTTCCGTCTGCCACTGCGGAGGTATCCTGGGAGGTGAGGCTCTAGAAAGGGGGAATTAAAGGTCTGTGTACACAGAGTCGGGTGGGTGAGTTGCACTTGCATGATAGCATCATAACCCACTTGCATATCATAGCATAACCATAGCATAAAACTCTTGTCACATATTGTATAAGTGGTATGAGATGCTTATACAATAGGCCCTGCAAAACGACCCCTTGGTCTATAAGCTTGTGTGTGCAAGATTATAAATTAAGGTTAAATTCTTTGTATATATACTGCTGATAATAACCGACACCCCAACGTATAAATTGGTATGGGACTCTTTATACGATGGGAGCTCTGTAAAAGATCCCTTGCTTATGTGTCTCCATATAAGTTAAGGTTACTTTTCATACTTTACTTTACTACCACATGTTCTATAAAATTGCTTGTATAGGTCCGCTGTCATCTGTTTCTTTATTACTCTCCACCTTCAAGTCCTCCCCTTTCTTCCTCTCCGCTCGGTGCCTAGATGTCATGGGGGAAGGTGTGGGGGATGATAGGACTTAGTCTTTTAGACTAACATTTTTTCGAACCACATCATTTAGGGGATCGTGGAGCCCAGCATGGAGGAGCAGCCCCGCAGGTCGGCACACTTGGAGATGGGGCAGTCTAGCTTCGGAGTTCATACAGCCGGGACCGTGAGTCTCGACCTTGAGTAGATGTTCTGTTTTTGCTTCCGCATGAGTGATTTGTAGTGAGGATTTGATGTAGCGGGCTTAAGCCCTTATTTTTAGTACATTATATTTTGTGTACTCTCCCTTCGTGGAGATTATATTACTCTGATGTGATTATATTATTGTGGACATCTGATTAGAGTTTTTACCTCACTTGTGTTTACTCAAATTTTGTTACTTTTCTGCGATCAAATCGGCCGGCAGAATCGGCGATTTGCGGTGATGACCCTTTAGGGCGTGAAGGTGTCACTGTAAAGCGGCAGTTCTGGGCCTAAGGCCCCGGAATTTCAAAAAAAAAATGGGGTCTTACAAGCTACCCTAGTTCTTCCCTTGAAACCTAATCCTGTCTTACCCTTTTGGAGAATGAAGTCATCAATTAAGGGTAAGACTGACTTTGTCTTTGAGAACGTAGCCACAAGTTCCTTCTCTCTTTGAAGTCTGACTTCCAGATACTTGATTTGATCATTTTTGAATGTAATTTTACCCATCTGAATAAAATTAATATTTTTCAGTTTGGCAACTTCATTCATCTTCAGATCCAGCATTTTTTCTGAATCTGATGAAGCCAGTTTAAGTGATGCAATTTCCTTAGCCTGGTTTTTGATAAGTTTTCTACTTCTCTTAAGTGCTTGCAACAGATCACCATACTCATCAATAAGTTGATGAACATCCCCTTCAGATTCTGAACCATCCACATCTCTTGATGCAGATGCTTCTGATTCTGATCCAGTATAATAATCAGAAACTGTAGATAGGATGTTTACCTTGCTGGGACAAGGTTGATCCTGGCATTGATCTTCCTCAGTCAAAGTCATCAACCCTCTGTAGTGATAATCTTCAGTCCCATTCATTGAGTCCAGCATTTGCAAGAACTCAGATTCTACTGAATCCTCTTCAGTAGTAAACAATCCTATATAAGCTTCAGCTTCTGTATCTTCTCCTGAATCTGATGATGAGGAATCAGTCCAGCTTTTCTGCTTCTTTACAACCATGGATCTCTCCTTCTTGCCCTTATTTTGCTGCTTCTTTTTATCTTTAGATTCCTTTCTGTTATCAGGACAATCAGCTATGACATGTCGTGGCCTTTTGCAGCAATAACAAACAATTTTAGAACAAATTTGTTTACTGGGATTAGAGCCATACCTGTCATACTTAGATGCTTTCTTCTTCTTGTACTAGTCATCCTTGGAGTAGGATGAAGATGGCTTTGTTCTCCATTTCTTCTTCTTTGTGAACCTTTGAAACTGCCTTGTGAAGGCAGCAGAGTCTTCATCAGAGTTGTGCCTGTCTAAAGTGTTGATGTCAGTATTTTCAGATTCAACTTCAGCCATTTTCCTGGGAGGAGAAGGTGACTTTCTCCTGCCATTTCTTGTAGATTCAGCATTAAAGGCAACTGACTTTTCTCTGTATTAAGACTTATTGATTTTCTCCTCCTCCTTTCTAGCAGTGAGCTGCATCTCATAGGATAACAGATTTCCAAATATGGTTGGTGGAGGTGTATCTGCAACCTTGGCCACCTCTCTGATGGCACATATTTTAGTATCCCAATCCTTTGTTAGGGATCTGAGAAACTTGTCATTTAATTCATAAGTTCTAAACACTCTTCCATAGGTCATTAGCTCATTTATAATTCTAAAGAATTTCTTATAGCATTCAGCTATGCTATCAGTCTTAGCTTGCCTAATTCTTTCATACTTTTGATTTAACATAGACTTCCTATCCTCACTCACTTCTTCTATCCCCTAAATGTAGACAATCAAGGTGTCCCACATCTCTTTGGAGGTTTTGCAATGGACCAGATTCTGGAATGTTGAGTCATCTATGGCACTCACAATTATGTTATGTTCCTTCTTGTCTAAGGCTGCTAGGATGATCTCTTCCTTAGTCATTTCCGAATTACTTTTTGGAGTCATGAGATTAGCATCAAGAACTGATATGTTCATTGGAACAAATGGTCCTTCTAGAACTGTGATATAAATTCTTGAATCAGATGCTTCCATGAACAATCTGACCCTCTCTTTCCATATGCCAAAATTTTCTTTCCTACAGATAGGAAGCTTCATGGATCCAAGTTCCTTCTGATTCTCACCTGTTCCCATTTTATCTAACTGAGGACTACCATATAGACCTACTCAGACTGTTAAGTCTATTCTTGAGTAACCTCCCTCTGATACCACTTGAAAGAATTGGTTTCAAGATACCTAAAACACCTAGAGGGTGGGGGGTGAATATGTACAATTCTTTTTACTTAGGAAGATAAAAATTATATCACTTTTAGATCACTTATGCAATATTTATCACAGCACAGTTCATATCACAGATTTACACAAAACAACAACACAGAAGACACACAATTTTATAGTGGTTCCCCAAGTGATGGGTACATCCACTTTCCCCCTTCGCCTATCTAGCAGTATACTAGATTCGGCTTAACTCCCTTCTTTCTTCTCAGATCCTCAGATCTTACAACTCAGAACCTTGAAAGGTCCCTACTGCTCAGACTTCAGCAAGTCCTACAACTCAGATCCTCCCAGAGAATCCTACCTCATAGTGAGTCCACACTTCTACAACTCAGGCAATCAAGCCCTACCTCAGCCTCTTCAACAGGCCTACAACTAAGAGAAATTAATCTCCTACCTCTGGCACTCAGCCCTACCTCAGCCTTTTCAACAGGCCTACAACTCAGGGAAATTAATCACCTACCTTAGGCACTCAGTCCTACCTCAGCCTTTATAGATTTAGGTTTACAACTCAGAGAGATAACTCTCCTACACTCAGATCTTTATAAGGTCCTACAGAGAAAAGTGATAATAAAAATATAAATCCTTCACCCAGGTTGAAAGAGAATTGGTTGAAGGTTTCTTGATCAGTTCTTCATAGATTTAATTGCTTTAGATCGAACCTGTCTTAGCTTCTTCAAAGCTTCTTGAATTTGAACAAAGTAAGGTTAATCTTATTGGAGATGATCTTCAATCAGCTTCCTTCTTCTATTCAGATGAGGCTCTGAATTCTTCTGGCAGACTTGTTCAGGATCTGCCCATAGAGACTTGTTGATTTCTGGATGAAGACTTATATTCTTCCTCTTAGTTGTTATTTGTCTCTTCTTCTTCTTTCTCTGTTTGTTGATAGAATATGTATTTATATAGACCCCATCCGAGGTTACTTGCTGATCCGATTCCTAACGGCCTTCTGACAGCTCTGACAGATGCAACCGCATTGTCAGTTATGACAGTTGTCAAGTCTCCAATCATGATATCTGATACTTCATTGAACTTTAACTCAGCAGCAAAGTGTCGAGACAATTCTTCAAATGTGTCGACACAAATAGATCATGTGTTGACATAATCCTTGGTGATGTCGACACAGATCACATAATGTCGACACAGCTCTTCTTTTTCTACTTGACATAGCTTCGGTGGAATGTGTCGACACAAGTCCTGTGTGTCGACACAACAGCTTCTAATATCAACAAAGTTGATGTCGACAGAATTCTGGAGTGTATCAACACAAGTACTGTGTGTCGACACAAGTGTTGTCCATAGAATTCTGGAATGTGTCGAAAAAAGTCCTTCTTGTCGACACAGTTGTTGTCGACAGATTTTCTGTGTGTCGACACAAGTCCTGTGTGTCGACACACTCTGACTGCTGGTGTCGACACAGCTCTTCCCAAGTGTCGACATAATTTTTGTCAAGTGTCGACAATTGTACTTTGAAACTTTTTCTGCATTTCCTTAACCTGCACATTGAAACTCAACACAACATCAAATACACATTGATGAATATCATTGAGTTTGGTGAGACTTCTCCAAATCTGGTACACATTTTCCAATGTACCCGACAAAAAGAGCAGTAGGGCCGTGAGCCACGACAACAACAGACTTCGCCCGTCGCGGCCTGAATGCCTCTTGCGACGGGCTTTCCTTTGATTGCAAATGGGTTTGATTACAGGGATGCTTGAAGGAAAAGAGCAAGTGTAGAGCATGCTGGAGACAGCAAAACCTGAGATTCGAGTCCGCAGCCTTTAACAGATAGGCTCTAGGGCACGAGTCAGCATGCTTTGGGTGCACCGCTTCCCACTATTTATAGATTAGGGGGCCCGTCAAAATGGATAGGGATAAAATAACCAGCTTTACAAGGTACAGGAGAACCGAGCAATGATGACGGGAAGCAAAAAGAAAAGACACTCCAGTCCGTACAAGAGGGGCAGACTGGGCTCGCGGGCTGATGCTTCCACATGGTGTTGCAAGGCACGATACTGCCGGAGGGCCACAGCCTAGTCAGAATGAGCTATGAGTCCACTTGAAGAGGTTCAATCCTAGGAGCTGATCTCTGGGGCTTGCCGAGCTGGGCGGACTGAGCACCAAGTCCGCCGCCGAAGGGGTCAATATTGAGAATACATCGATGCTTTGTCGACCTGGGCGGACTACCAAATCGAGTCCACTGCTGATGTGCCTGGGACCTTGGACGTATTGCGGACTTTGGGGTTAATGATGAGTCCGATTTATATATGGTTTTTAGGACTCATCTGGGCTTATTTTCTTGCATGTGCACTACTTTTTCAATTGGAAAAGTTATATTTTTGTTTAGGACCTCATTTCACCATTAGTGCATTATTTTTGGCCCAAGGGTGTGCAATGGCGCATTCTTTTATCGGGGGTAAGCGCCTGGTGCTCCCCGTTGATCTTTTTGTTGTTGTTATTGTATGTATTTTGTTGCTGGGTGCTTGTTCTCCAGCCTGGTTTCATTGCTGTGCAGGTAGTCGGGATGTCCCGAATTTCATTTTCAATTCTGTGTAAAATGCACGGTAATGCGCTTTTACAGTGCACAGTTCCAGTTCAATCGTGCATTTCACACAGCAATTCTGGGAACATCTATTTCTGCCCGTGTGATTTGTTCTCACACGGTTTCGTCCAAATCGTGCGAGAAGGAATCGCACGGCCTGTGCATTTTGCCTAGCTTTCCAGTCCACTATGGTTAATCGTGTGTTTCCTTCACGCACGGGCAACATCGCCAGTGCACGAGTAAAACGCACGATTCCACTGTTTTCTCTTGCATTCTTATTCTTCCTCAAGCCATATCTGCGCGCAAATATCACATGGGTCACGCACGGTCGTGCGCGAGACCGTGCGCGACCAATTTTCTGAGTTTTTCTATTTAAGACGCAGATTTTCGGCCATTAAGGAGTTTTGGGATTTCAGTCATTTCCTCCGCCATTTTAGGGCAAAGTTCCGCCCTTCCACCTCCGCCCTTCATCTTACACCGAGAGGAGAAGATACGGGCAAGCATTCAATACCAAATCCAAGTCGGAGCTTCCTCTCGGCCTCCTCCTTCATCCTTGAGCTTCAAGAAGGGTTTTATGTAGCTTTCTCCACCAAGCTAGAGAATTTGTGCCATCCTCCATCGGCTCGTGACACGAAGAAGATGGGTTCATTGGGAGTGAGTGACAGCCTCCTCTACCCCGGACTCAGTTGAGGACCGAGCTAGGATGCGGATTAACAACCCGGTGAATCCTACCGCGAATCCTTCGCAAGACTTAAGATCCGCTCGATTTCGCACACTTTTCTTCTCTTGTTGTTGATAGTTTAGTTGAACTCTTTGTATATGATGAAGTTGTGCTATTTTGATATACGTTTATGTGAAATCATGTCTATGTGATTGCATGCATTCATTATTTGCTTGAGGTGCGCTTATTTTCTATACGCCATCCATCTGTTCTTGTCGTACTAGCAATTGTTAGTGGCGTGCATTGCGAAGAGGTCCTTACGACCCTTAAATTCCTTTGTTCTTTTGGTTCTTATGCTTGCCCAGTCGTCCATTCGGCATGTGATTCGGTGCATAGCGACCCATGTAGTCTTCCATCCCACCTGGCGAAGCATTGCATAGGTGAGTTGTATAGGAGTAGTTTTTAGCATTTTTTTTCCGTTTCTGCAAACATCAAAACCCCCCTTAGTTAACTCCGACCAAAGGACTTCAATATCAAGTCCTCCTCGATATTAACCCCCCCCCCCCTTACTGTGTTCCTTGAAGATGTCCATACTTGGGGACGTCCCATTTTATATTACTTGTGCGACCGGAACACTTGTCGTTTCAACGCATCAAGTTTTAGCGTCGTTGCCTGGGAACACAGTCATGTGAGTTTTTGGAGAATAGTAGATCAACGCACTTTTTCATTTGTATATTTCATGTTTCTTCTTTGCTTTAGTTTTTATAATATGTTTCTTATTTTTATTCGTTCCTCTTTGAAAGTGCACGTTAGATCTGAAATACTCTAGAGGGGGGAGGTGAATAGAGTATTGTGCTTACTTCAAACTTTTTACAACTTTTGTTGTAAGCCTAGGTGAACAAGTCAGTAACTAAATAAAACTAAGCACAGCAAACTAAGCAATCACAGAGCACAGCCAAAACACAAATAAAAGGGCAACCAGACGACACAAGAAATTTTATAGTGGTTCCCCAACCTAGGTACATCCACTCTTCTACTACCATGGTAGGAATCCACTCAGAGTTTTGATTAGGTGCCTGACACCAATGAGATTTTGTTTAGGTGCTCAAAAACCAAAACCTCAAGTCTTTTGGCAGGAGTCTTGCAACCAGACTAATTTTGAAGGGAATTAAAACCTTGTACAGGAATTGGAAATAAGGTGATGGTGTCTTCTCTTTCTCAAAGCAACTGAGAAGACTGTGGATTGATTGTAGAAGATTTTTCTCCCCCTGAGAACTTGAGTGTATCAGGAACGCTGGAGCACTGCTTCACGGTGATAGGTCTTCAAAGACCTAGAATGTCTGGACCAGAAATTGTTTCAGGAACTCCTTTGACAGATTGAATAATTGTTGTCCTTTGAAGTTGTCCTGTGAATTGGAAGAAGAAGACTCTTGATAGTAATTGGTTGTTGTTCTTCTTCTTGATGAAGATGTTCTCTGGTCAGGCTAATTGCAGTAGAACTTTTGATTTCTGAGAGGATGTTCTTCTTTGCAATCTGAGTGTCTGTCTGATTGTTTGTATGTGTGACTGTATGAATAACTGTTGTGATGATTTCTTTTCTTATCTATCTCTTTTTTTGTTTTTTTGACTGACTGAGAACATTCAAAATTCAAATGTTGAGCAGTAATTGCAGTCGGCCTTGGAAGGAAGCGACAATCAATGATTTCCCCAACTGTCCCATGGAAAATGACATGTAATCGTCCATAGTTAATGCGCGTTTTAACGGTAACATTCCGAGAAGATCTGACATTAATAACTCTGGAATCATAGCCAAGAAACGGGACGGAAAACCTGAAGAAGACCTTGTCTGGATTCGTCGAACGAAGAACGCAACTCGTCGAGCTGAGTTTGAGTTCGTCGAGCTGAGCTTGAGAGAGTTCGTCAACCAGACAATCTTCATTAGTCGAACAGACAATCTTCATTTGTCGAGCTGAGATTCATCATTCGTCGAGCAGATAATTATCACTGTCTGACAGTATTCGTCGAACTGAGATCCAAATTCATCGAGCGAAGAAAGATTGTGGACTTAGCCAAATATTCTGCATCTGCTGATATTCAGTGTCGACATAAGCTGGTGTCGAATGATTGATCTTGGTGTCGACTCAAATCTCCTGGTGTCGACATAAATTGGTATTGACTGAAATCCTGGTGTCGACACAAATCCTCTAGTGTCGACATAAGTTGTCTGGTGTCGACATAAGTTGTCTGGTGTCGACACATGCCCTAAGTGTCGACACAAATATTCTGAATTTAGAATTCATCGAGTAGAGTATTGCATTCATCGACCTGAGAAGCTGACTTCGTCGACCTGAGAAGCTGAGAACTTGAGGTCCAAGTTCGTCGAGCTCAGAATCTAATTCGTCGACCGAAGCTTGAAGATGGACTTAGAAAAATTACGAAGTTGTCCTAACTTTAGCTTGATGAAGAACTTCAACATTCATCGAACAGAGAGCAAAGATTGTCGAGCTCAGCACCAAGAAATGTCTCAAGATCGTCGAGCGCAGAACACTTTTCGTCGAGTTGAGTTCGACGAACGTCGAACTCACTTTACTTAGTCTTGAAAACCTCTAAGTCTGGAGTCTCTGAAGGTGTTGATAGCTGGTCCATCTGATGTTGAACCTAAGGACTTTGCCTAGACTCTAGGACACAAACTTGACCCTGGCTATACATGATGGGTCACATCCTAAGTCAGTTAACCTAGCCCAAATCAACTAGGGATCCAACAATCTCCCCCTATTTGGGTGAGGTCACTAACAGAGACTCAAAATAGAAATAAGCAGAAAAACAAAGCAAGAAAAGAAATATATTTGGCAGATAATTACCAACACATGCAGCGGATATATATATACACAGCTTTGTTTAAACACATAGGATAGTTTGAAAAACAAAAACATACAGAAATTGAAACAACATGAAAATTACTTCTTTGCCTTCTTCTCCTTGGACATTTCTTCAGTTGGTTTCTCTCCCGGCTTCTTAAACATGATTTCTCCCTTGGGATCTGAAGCCTGAGCCTTTGTCATAGTCATATCAGCTGCCCCTATAATGTTCAATGATGTTGCTCTGGGGACAACTGCTTCTGGATGAAGTTTCATGTTGTCATCAACATTAAACAGTTTATTGCCTTTGTCAAATATTTTCAGCTCTTCTTTTCTGTAATTAGACATAGTTGTAAGTCCTGATGTATCTTTGCCTTCAGCCTTGGCTTTATTGATCAGGGATAGTCCAATTAGCTCCTGGTACCTGGCCATTTTTGCAGTATTTGCAGTTTCAGGATCTTCAAATGGGATTGGAGGAGAGTATGGCCTTTTTGGACTTTCAGCTTTTTGTACTTCAGAGGTGTGTTGCTTCTGCTGTTGATGCTGTTGACTTTGACTTCCTAAGGATGGCTGCCTCTGCTGGCTACTTCCAGATGATCTCCCTGACGGTCTCTGATATGTTTGCATTGGGGCAGATCTCTGGGAGCTAGAGGAGCCAGAGGCACGAGCTGCTGGAGGAGGAGGATCCTACCTGTATCTGTGCATTAGAGGAGGGGAATATCTCCTACTTCTCTTTCTTTCCTTCTGCTATTTCTTTGACAACCACGTCCATGCAGGAATTCCCTTGTATGGAGTGACATTGTGCAGAGTGTAGTAAGGGGTGTCAGCGGTGGGATTAGGCTTTGGAGCTGGAGGAGGAGGAGCCTTCCTTTTCTTTGTTAGCATCTTCTTTTTCTTACTGGCAGCATCTTCATCTGAGTCATCATCATCTTCTTCTTCAGAATCAGAACCCTGAGGGATGTCATAAAGAGCATCCAAAGCTTTCAAAGCTTTATCAGAAATAATAGCTTTTTCTGGAGGAGGGGCAGAAGGTTCATGAACTGGAAAATCAGCAACAGAAGAAGAGGAGACTGTGCAGGGGTCCGAAACAATGGGTACAGAGCTTTCAGCTGCTGCCTTTTTCTCATCTTCTATATCAGCTAGAATTAGTTCATCCAAATCTGGCAGGGGAGAGTCATCCACGACAAAGATTGGTACTGAAATATCTTCTGGAATAACTGAAGATGATGGAGTAACCACTGGAGGAGAAAAACTGTAACAGAGTTGCTTAGCAACTTCTGGACTTACTAGAGAGGTGTAGGGTACAATAGCCAAATGTGGCTTAGTAGAGGGTAGCTGTACAAAAAAGTATCAAAATTTCTTAACAAAACAGACAAATTTACTATGAGATTTAAATGGAAATCACCAACAGGTTTTATTTGCTCAACTGACTCATCCAAATCAATATAAGTTTCCATAAAATGAATTAATTCAATCATCTCAGAATAAAAATCTGGCAAACTATCTGTATCTGAAACTTCTGCTGTAGAGGGGGCTGCTACTATATCTGCTGCTGCATCTGCTACTACTTCTTCATAGAGCATCTCCCCCTGCCTAGGTTCAGGAGAACCTGGAGCCATGCCCCTGAATGAAGATGGGGCAGCAGAGAGGGCAGAAATCTGGGCAGATAAAGAATTGATGGAGGTCACAAGAGGTGTAATGGCCTCTTGGATGAGAGATTTGATGAGGGGAGTGAGCAAGGATATGATGGTAGATGTATCAAATGGGGAAGGGGAAGAGGATGGAATGGAGGATGGAATAACAGGTATGTGATGAGTGGATGGAGATGAAGATGGAAGGTTGACATCTAGCATGACAGAGTCTGAGGGTATGTTGTAAGATGGAATGGAGGACATATGAGGGGGAAGAGGAGACTGAGTAGGTGTAGGAATAGATGTCTTATGAGGTGAAGATGGAGGTGTTGGAATATTGGTGATGTCTAGAGGTGGAGATGAAGGTGGAGTAGGCATAGAGGTATGCTGTGGTGATGAAGGAACATGAGTGGGGGAAGTTAGAGGAATTTGAAGAGTGGTTGATGATGGAAGATGGTTTGCTGGAAGAGGTTGTGGAGATGGAAGGACTTCTTCAGCAAGGTGGGGAGTGGACTTTACAGCCCTGGTGCTCTCAGAAGCTGGGATGGAAGAGGAGGAAGCCTTGGAGGGCTTGGAGATAGTCCTCTCCCATCTGCCAAACAAGGCGCAGGTGAGGCGCTTGTTGGCACTGATGAAAATGGTCGGGGAGACCTTTAATTCACCAGCCTTCTCTTGGAGAAAAATTCCCAAAATTCTGCCGAAGCAGACTTCCTTCTTGCTATTCTTCTTCTTTATCAACTAAAAGAAAATTATGCCCCAGTTGACATGTCTCTTGTTCACCATGACACACATAAGCAAGAATTAGTAGCGGGTGATGTAGTCGTGCGCTGAGTGCTTGCCCATCAGCACTTTTCCGACAATGTCCGCCAGGAACTGCTATGCGGCAGACATTTATTTCTTCAACAACTTATTATGGTTGCTTCCTGAAAAACCCATTAACTTCAGCATGTCACCAAACTCTTCAGAGTCCATTTCCATGTTATCTTCTCCATTTACTAATCCAAAAATCTTAGAAAGAATTGCGGGAGATAATGGAATAGCAGTACTCCCGATATTGCCTGTCAGCACATCTTCCCCAGTAACAGACGATGTATACACCCATTCTCTGATTTCAGTTGAGTGCAGTTTAATCCTTCGGGTCATAAAGTCCTTTATATTAAGTCCTTCTAGCAGTTCCAAGATATAGAGAAAGATGGGATCAGAATGTTGGAAAGAATCGAAGTCCATATCAAAACCAGTATAAAATTTCATTGCCGCCAAAGCTCCTGCGGGAATCGCCATTGATGACCTGCAAGAAAAATACAGAGAAAAACGGCGATCAAGAGCAAAGGAACTGAAAGCGCGGGATGGAGGTCGAAGAAAATCTAGATATAAGATTTTCAGAATATGAATCGACAATCTCCGTTCCACGAAAAAGAAAAATTCTTCAAACTGAGCTCGACGAAATAAATTATAGACAAATAATTCGTCGATCTCATCCAGAAGAATCGAAAACAGTTCGTCGAACTCTGTTCGACGAAACGTCTTCTGAAGTAAAGTTCGTCGATCTCCGGTCGATGAAAATTATTTCCACACAGAGAATTCGTCGATCTCCGTTCGATGAGAATCTCTCGAACTTTCCCTAATTCGTCGAACTCCGTTCGACGAACTCTGGAAAATTTGTCGAATGTAGACAGAAACTAAGTTAACTCTTCTCCATTGATCATTCCCAGTTGATTTATAAAGAACAGATGATTTTTCTCATCCAAGGGCTTGGTGAAAATGTCAGCTCTTTGTAGATCAGTAGGAATATGGATTAAGTTAATTTTCTTTTTGTCTACATTATCTCTAATGAAATGATGCCTTATATCAATATGTTTAGTCCTACTATGGTGAACTGGATTCTGTGCTATAGCAATAGCACTAGTATTATCACAAAATAATGTTGAATTATTTAAGTTGACACCATAGTCTAGGAGTTGGTTTTGTATCCATAGCATTTGTGAACAGCAGCTGCCACAGCCATGTATTCTGCTTTTGCAGTTGATGGAGACACAAATGTCTGCTTTTTACAAAACCAGGATACAAGTCTCATACCCAGGAACTAACAAGTTCCAGAGGTACTCTTCCTGTCCACTCTACATCCAGCATAGTCAGCATCTGAGTATCCAGTTAACTCAAATTCTAACTCTGCAGGATACAAGAGTCCTAGATTAGGGCAACTCTTTATATATCTCAAAATTCTTTTAAGGAAAATAAGGTGAGATTCTTTATGGTTCACTTGGTACCTAGCACAATGGCATGTGGCAAACATTATATCAGGTCTGCTAGCTGTTAGGTATAATAGGGATCCAACAATTGCCCTATAATGCTTCTGATCTACAGGTTTCCCTGCTGCATCGAAATCCATAACAGCATTTGTAGCCATAGGGGTATTCATTCCTGAAGCATCACCCATCCCAAACTTCTTAATAAGCTCTTTAACATACTTAGCTTGGGAGAGGAAGATACCATCATGGAGCTGCTTCACTTGGAGACCAAGGAAGTAGGAAAGCTCACCCGTGCTACTCATCTCAAATTTAGAATGCATGAGGTCAGCAAACCTCTTCCATAATTTGGGATCAGTAGACCCAAAGATGATGTCATTCACATATATTTGTACTAACAAAATTTGGTCCTTATGATGTCTAGTGAAAAGTGTTTTATCTATGATTCCCCTTGTAAATTTATGCTCTAAAAGAAAGCTTGCTAAGGTCTCATTCCAAGCTCTTGGAGCTTGCTTTAAACCATAGAGAGCTTTATGCAATTTAAATACAAAAGAGGGTTGAGTTGGAGAGATAAAACCTGGAGGTTGTTCTACATAAACTTCTTCTTAAAGTACAACATTCAGAAATGCACTATTGACATCCATTTGGTAGACTTTGAATCTCTTAAGAGCTGCATAGGCAAGGAATATTTTTATGGCCACTAACCTTGCAATAGGGGCAAAAGTTTGGTAATAATTAATTCCTTCATCTTGCTTGTAGCCTTAAGCAACAAGACTAGCCTTGTTTCTCACAATGTTCCTTTGAACATCCAACTTGTTCCTGTAGACCCATTTGGTTCCAATAACTGGGTAGTTATGGGGTCTTGGAACCAAATCCCAAACTCTTCATCTCTCATACTGATTTAGTTCCTCTAGCATTGCAATGATCCAGTGGGGATCTTGCTCAGCTTCATGGATGGTGAGAGATTCAATTTGAGAGAGAAAATAGGCATGCATCAAGTATTAGTTGAGTTGATGCCTTGTCTGTACACCTGCTGAAATGTCTCCAATCACTTGAGATCTGGGGTGATCTCTAAGTGTGACAAGATCAGTTGGTGGAGTTTGTTGAGCAACAGCTTCTGTAATTAATTCCTCTTGGGGAATGGTACTAGTTGTTGAGGGAAGTTCAGCCACTTCCACTTGGTTTTCTTCTTCACTATCTTCAACAACCTGTGGAGTAGGATGTGTTGATACCTCTTGGGTTAGGTTTAGTCCATCCATAGACTCATATAGTTGTGGAACCTGCAAAAGGCTATTGGTAGAAATCTCTTGCTCCTTATAAGACATGTTAGCTTCATCAAAAGATACATGAACATATTCTTCAATTTTAAGGGTGGATTTATTAAAAACCCTATAGTCCTTGCTTACTTGGGAATATCCTAGAAAAATCCCTTATTCAGCCTTAGCCTCAAACTTTCTAATGTATCTTTTGTTATTTGTGTGAATGTAACAAATACAACCAAAAACTTTAAAGTATGTGATTTTAGGTTTCTTCCCTTTAAGTAACTCATAGGGGGTCTTATTTTTCAATTTATGTATAAGACTTCTATTCAGGACATAATTAGTAGTATTTACAGCTTCTGCCCAAAAGGATAGAGGCATGTAAGCATCTGCTAATAATGTACCTGCAGATTCAATGAGTGTCCTATTTTTTCCTTTCAGCAACCACATTTTGTTGGGGAGTTCTAGGAGCTGAGAAGCACTGCCTGATACCTTCCTTCTCACAGAACTCATGCATAAGAAGAGACTCAAACTCTGTTCCACGAACACTTCTGATCAATGCAACATAAGTAGAGAACTCAATCTGTATGGTCCTGAGAAAATCTGTAAGAACCTTGAATGTATCTGACTTAGCTCTCAGAAAGGCTACCCAACTGAATCTAGAGAAGTCATCAACAATCACTAAGATATAAGACTTTCCTCCTAGGCTTTGTACTGCAATGGGTCCAAATAGATCCACATGAAGCAAATACAATATCCTAGGTGAATCACTTTTATTAATGGATTTAAAACTAGTTTTGGTTTGCTTGCCTAATTGACAAGCCATGCATAGGCTTTCCTTCTTGTAGGGGCCAGAAGGTAAACCTCTAACAAGGTTTTCTTTAGATAACCTAGATATATTCTTAAGGTTTACATGGCATAATCTTTTATGCCATAACACATTTTGGTTACTAGTGATATTAAGTAAACAAACATCAGTTTTGGCAGAAATAAAATCTACTAGATATATGTTGCCTTGTCTAAGTCCAATTAAAATAGTTTGGTTTTCATTATTAATAATAGAGCAGGAGCTAGAGTTAAAGTGTACATGATAACCTTCATCACATAATTGACTTATGGATATAAGGTTATGTTTGAGTCCTCTTACATATGTTACTTTCTTGAAAGTAACTGCTCCAATCTTCACTGCTCCATATCCTTCTGACTGACCACTTTTTGAATCTCAAAAAATCACCTTTGGTCCTAGCTTGGACTTATAATTGGATAAATTTGCCTTGTTGTCTGTCATATGCTTGGAGCAACCACTGTCCAAGTACCAAGTTTGACTTACCCTTGGACAGTTCTTCACCTGTACCTGCAAAGAAAAACAAAATTCAATTGTTCTTGACCCAGGTTACCTTGGGTCCTTTATTTTGTTGAAAAGTAAAGCTGGAAATAACTGAGAAAGCAGGTTGAGATTTATAACCTAAGGGGTGATATCTCCTAGGTGGAATTACCCAATCAGCTACTGGATTAAATGTCTTATTAGTTGGTTCAAAATTTCTGTAAGAGAAATGATTTAGGTTTGGTCTTTCTGGGTTCGACGAATTGTTGTAAGTTCGTCGACCAGAGTTCGACGAATAGGGATGAGATCGTCGATCTCTGCTCAGAGAATGACAGTAGTCATTTTCTGTGCCCCAAATACGTCGACCTCTGCTCGACAAACCATACACAGTTCGTCGATCGCAGTTAGACGAATAATTATAACTGAGGGTTGCATTCAGCATTCGTCGATCTGGGTTCGACGAACTGGCCACATTTCATCGATCAGAGTTCGACGAATGCTGCTGAACTTTATTTTTATTTGCTATTTTCTGATTTCTATTTCTCTTGTCTATAGGTTTTTGATTGTTTTCTGACAATGGTTTATTTATTAACTTTTCTTTTCCTTTGGCAGAAATTAACTTAATAGTGGTTGTAAGTATATTTTTCTTAATTATGGGGGGTAAACTTGATGAAGCACCCAAGCCCAGCTTGTCATTTAATCTGACATTCACTGTGCTTGTAATGTCCATCAGCTTGAGACTTCTCCCATTGAGAGATTCCTCAAGTTGTTTGGCCTCACATAATTCAGATTTTAATTTAATTATTTGTTCATTAGCTAAGGTTACTTGATCTTGTAGTTTTATGCTTTCTGAGTTAACTGATTCAAGATTTCCTAATCTTTCTCTAAGAGTTTTTATTTCTTTTTCTGAGCTAATTAAATCTAAACACCTGGCTTTGAAATTAATTTTTAATGAATCAGAATTAAAATCAAAAGTAGAAAGAACCTGATCTACCTCCGAGTCTGAGGCTGCTTCTTCTTCTGATTCTTCTTCTGATCCAGAACAGCTCCTGGAGGAATCAATTGCCATTAGGCAAACCTCCTTGGATCTTTCTTCTTCCTCTTCTTCACTTGAACTGGAGGAAGATGTTTCTTCTTCAGTGTCACTCCAAGTCTCAGCAACAAATCCCTTCTCTTTCTTTTTATATTTGCTGGAGGAGGGTCTGCTGCTGTGCTTTCTCCTGGAGTCCTTTTCTCTGCTCTTGTCCTTCTTCTGGTTTTCTGGACATTCTGAGATGTAATGTACAGGCTTTCTGCAACCAAAGCACACAACCTCCTTGGTTGGTGTCTTATCATACTTGGGCTTATAATCCTGTCTGGATGATTTCCTTCTAAAGTCCTTTCTAGCCATCTTGTAGAACCTTTTTGCAAAGAGGCTCATGTGTTCTTCATTTGAAGTTGATGTCTCACTTTCCTCAGATGCTTTGAAGGTTATGCTGTGCTCCTTTCTAACTGGAGTTGTTGCCTTCTATTCTGCTTCTTCTCTTGATTTTATCAGCTGCTCATAGGATTTTAACTTGCCAAGTAGAGATTCAGTTGATATCTCATTGAAGCTTCTGGCTTCTTTGATAGGCCATATTTTGGAATCCCAAGAGCTAGGGAAGCACATCAATATCTTGTCATTCACCTCTGTCAAGGTGATGTCCTTATCCAGGGTTTTGAGCTCATTGATGATTGAGCTCAACCTGTTGTACATATCAGCCATTGATTCTGTCTCCTCCTTTTTGAAGTTCCCATACAGGGAAATGAGATTGGATCTCCTATCTTTTCTCTCATCTACTAAGCCAGCTACCATTTGGTTGAGGAAATCCCAAATGGCCTTGGCTGAGGTGCACTCAGCCACCTTTTGAAATATGTCATCTGACATTGTTTGAGCCAAGATATTCATTGCCTTTGCATCAGCCATTTTGGCTTTCTTATAGGCATCATTATTTTCTGGAGGGGGCACTGCAGTCATGTTGGTGGAGGTGCTGGTAGAAGCTGCAGGTGCTGGAGGTACACCTGTCAAGATAACAGAAAAGATATCCTCATCAATAGAGTTCATGTATAACCTGATTCTTGCCTTCAAGATGGCAAACTTGTTAAGATTGCACACTGGAGGTCTGATGCTTGCATAATCTTTATTTTGGTCCATTTTTGTGAAGAAATAAATCTAATAACAAAAACAAATAAACAGATCTAACAAGAGGGATCTTTGTGGTTCAGGTGTTATCATGTACAACCACTAAGGTGTGGTATTTTAACCAACCTCGCTTTGATACCAATTGAAAGTGCAGCTTAGATCTGAAATACTCTAGAGGGGGGGGGGTGAATAGAGTATTGTGCTTACTTCAAACTTTTTACAACTATTGTTGTAAGCCTAGGTGAACAAGTCAGTATGTAAATAAAACTAAACACAGCAAACTAAGCAATCACAGACCACAGCCAAAACACAAAGAAAAGGGCAACCAGATGACACAAGAAATTTTATAGTGGTTCCCCAACCTGGGTACATCCACTCTTCTACCACCCTGGTAGGAATCCACTCAGGTTTTTGATCAGGTGCCTGATACCAATGAGCTTTTGTTCATGTGCTCAAAAACCAAAACCTCAAGTCTTTTAGAAGGAGACTTGCAACCAAAATAATTTTGAAGGGAATTAAAACCCTATACAGGAATTGGAAATAAGGTGATGGTGTCTTCTCTTTCTCAAAGCAACTGAGAAGACTGTGGTTTGATTGTAGCAGATTTTGCTCCCCCTGAGATCTTGAGTGTATCAGGAAAGCTGGAGCACTGCTTCAGGGTGATAGGTCTTCAAAGACCTAGAAAGCCTGGACTAAAAATTATTTCAGGAACTCCTTTGACATATTGAATAATTATTGTCCTTTGAAGTTGTCCTGTGAATTGGAAGAAGAAGACTCTTGATAGTAATTGGTTGTTCTTCTTCTTCTTGATGAAGATGTTCTCTGGTCAGGCTGATTGCAGTAGAACATTTGATTTCTGAGAGGTTGTTCTTCTTTGCAATCTGAGTGTCTGTCTAATTGTCTGTATGTGTGACTGTATGACTAAATGTCTTGATGATTTCTTTTCTTGTCTATATTTTTATTTGTTTTTTTGACTGACTGAGAACATTCAAAATTTGAATGTTGAGCAGTAATTGCAGTCGGCCTTGGAAGGAAGCGACAATCAATGATTTCCCCAACTGTCCCATGGAAAATGACATGTAATCGTCCATAGTCAATACGCGTTCTAATGGTAACATTTCGAGAAGATCTGGCATTAATAACTCCCGAATCATCGCCAAGAAATGGGACGGGAAACCTGAAGAAGACCTAGTCTGGATTCGTCGAATGAAGAACGCAACTTGTCGAGCTGAGTTTGAGTTCTTCGAGCTGAGCTTGAGAGAGTTCGTCGACCAGACAATCTTTATTAGTCGAACTGACAATCTTCATTCGTCGAGCTGAGATTCATCATTCGTCGAGCAGATAATTATCACTGTCCGACAGTATTCGTCGAACTGAGATCCAAATTCGTCGAGCGAAGAAAGATTGTGGACTTAGCCAAATATTCTGCATCTACTGATATTCAGTGTCGACATAAGCTGGTGTCGACTAATTGATCTTGGTGTCGACTCAAATCTCCTGTTGTCGACATAAATTGGTGTTGACTGAAATCCTGGTGTCGACACAAATCCTCTGGTGTCGACAGAAGTTGTCTGGTGTCGACATAAGTTATTTGGTGTCTACACATGCCCTAAGTGTCGACACAAATACTCTGAGTTTAGAATCGTCGAGTAGAGTACTACATTTGTCGACCCGAGAAGCTGACTTCGTCGAGCTGAGAAGCTGAGAACTTGAGGTTCATGTTCGTCGAGCTCATAATCTAATTCGTCGACCGAAGCTTGATGCTGGACTTAGAAAAATTCTGAAGTTGTCCTGACTTTAGCTTGATGAAGAACATCAAACTTCGTCGAACAGAGAGCAATGATCATCGAGCTCAGCACCAAGAAATGTCTCACGATCGTCGAGCATAGAACACCTTTCGTCGAGCTGAGTTCGATGAACGTCGAAATAACTTTACTTAGTCTTGAAAACCTATAGGTCTGGAGTCTCTGAAGGTCTTGTTGATAGCTGCTCCATCTGATGTTGAACCTAAGGACTTAGACTAGACTCTATGAAACAAACTTGACCCTGGATATACATGATGGGTCATATCCTAAGTCAGTGAACCTAGCCCAAATCAACTAAGGATCCAACACTCTTCTAGTTTTAATTTTTCTATAGCAGGTTTTCCTATTCTCTTATTTATGGTGTGTAGTTTATTGTTGCTTTGAAACTTTCTATTGGTGAATTCTTCTTGTTTGACCATGTATTCTTATACGAATATCCGTTTCAAATGGTGCAGGGATTATAGGCATGGTAGTGATGAGTGCCCCACTGAAGATTGGGAGCATAATTTTCGTGGTTCTGTGTATGGAGCACCGTCTTCCTATGGTACTTCATACACCTAACCCAGGTCTTATGGTCACTCCTCTTCTACGCATTCATCTTTTTCATATTCATCTCCGGTCCCACCTGGACCGGGGAGTAATGGAAAACGATGTTTATGTTGTCGTAGCACCGACCACGTGTTGAAATATTGCGCAGAATATCAGCGCCAGTTGGAGGAGGATGAAGAATCAGGTATCTGATTCACTCTATCACCCTCTCAAATGGCCGCCCCTTCTAATTCTGATGATATATTCGCAGCACAACCTTGTCTATGGAGGACTGCTCGGATATACACATCAGACTTTTTGCTGATCGGTGTGATGACATTGTGGTGCCATCTCTCCCTATGCATTCTTCCCCTCTTTTGGATTCACCACCGGAGGAACCCGCACAAATTTTCTCTGATGTTGTTATTCCACCGCCTTCTTTGTAAGAATTATCTATCCCTATTTTTAGTGAGTCGGTTGACGATGTTAGGCTGGATTGTGCTTCTGAGCCTGAGGATATGCCCATGTGTGACGAGGATATTATTTTCATTAATGGAAAGTATTACGTCTTGGAACATGTGGACGCACCGAGGTGTGTTGATGAGGAGATCCTCTTTGTTGAGGAAGATTCCATTTCCTTGATGGATGAGGAGGTACAAACCACCACCGAGGACCTCGAGCTCGCGGATTCCCCTCGCCATGACTCATATGATGCCAACGATGATCTACGTTTGGATCCTACTGGGAGTGAGACCGGGACCAGTCCCCCTATTTCTGATTATTTTAGTTTTTTGCCTCCTTTATTTCTTGATCCCCTTTCTGTATCTGAGCCCGTGAGGGTTGAGTCTCCGCAGGAGCTTCAAGAGGACTTGGAGCATTCAGCGCGAGCCATCGATGATAACACCCTCTTTTGTGAGGAGGTTGATTCCTCCTCTGTTGAGAAAGTTCCATTAATATCTTTCTCCTCCTGCCATCTCCTTGTAGACAATACCTTGCTGGGCAAGGATTTATTTTGTGATAAGATGAGCGAGTACCAGCGCTCCTTCTCTTCCTATTTCTTATTTCCCCTACCTGTATTGGGCAGGTATGATTATTTATGTAGAGGGGTAACTATTTTATCGTCATTTCGGTACCTGTTACCGAAACGGATATTGGAACAGTTACCTGTGCATTTTTTATTTCATAGACCCATTAGCTAGAACCTTTTTCCTTAGCTAAATAAGTCATCCTGGGATGACAGTAACCCTAGTACTTGTCTTTCATTTTTTATGAATTTTTATTTTTCATGTCTATTTTAGTTTTAGTATTTCTTTGTATATTGTATATTTTTATTTTGTTTTTGCGGAGCTCACCACTGCAGGTATTCTTGGCTACTTTGTATTGGCGGGGTTGTGATTCTTCGTATGGCTGGCCTGCTTCAGGTTTTTCATGCTTCTTCTAGTATGCTTACTAGTTGATCATTGGGTAACCTCTTCCCTTCTCTTTTTTTAATATACATTTTTGTATCATATGCTGAGTAGTTTAGTTTAAGTCTTGGGGAGAGCCATTATTAGTAACCTTTTGCACGCGCACATTTCATGTGCATACTAGAAGCTTCTATATTTTTATTTTTATTAGTTCATCGCATTGCACACCACTGCACCCACATGACCGTCTGCTTAGCTTTTTGCGTGCTACGAGTTAAACTCGTTTCTTTGTTAGATTCGGGAAAATTATGGTGTTGGTTTAGGATTGTGAGATGGAGTAAAATGTTCACCTTGCTGTGCTCCTAGTCAATTGGGCTCGTCTCATGTAGAAATTTGAATAGAATTAATTTTTCTATATGCTTATAGTTTTATATTTTTCTAAGTGCGTAAAATACTTTTTATTCTACTCAAAAGTTGGTGAATCCAGTGTGAATCAAACGGTAGTGTAGGGATGTGTGTAGCCGTCACTAGACTCATTTTGCTCGATTCGGGAGGAATGATTATCTTTCTCGGGTGCTAAGAAATTGCCCCAAGCTACTCGCAAAGCATTGGTGCAAGGTTAATCTAGCGTGAGTGTGATGTAGTCCATCATTTTGGCCCAGTTGAGCTTTGTACCATTCCTAAAGTCGTATCCTCGCTAAGCCCTGATCCTAACATCGTATCCTCGCTAAGCCCCGCTGTGCCTACCCATTCTTTTGATTCAGCTCCACCATTATTTCACCAAATCCTCATAGCCGATCCTTGTCGCACACCCAATTCTAGCTTCAGTGTTTTATATTATCATTTTGGGGTGTTGATGTGGTGATATTACATGTGAATATGTGGATGTGCTCCAAGGTATATATTTGCTGAAATAGTAGAAATAAAAAGATAAATATATATATATATATATATATATATATATATATATATATATATATATATATATATATATATATATATATATGTGTGTGTGTGTGTGTGTGTGTGTGTGAATAAGAAAAGTGAAAAGAAAAAAGTTTGATTGAAAATCCTTTTGGAAGTGTGATTATATTTGGAGTAGGCGGTGCACATTCTCATATGTTAAAAGTTAAGTCAGGGGGTGTGGTGTACCCACATGTATTTTGGATTAGCTGATGGATTCTCTTTTTATGATAGCTCATTTGGGTTAGGTGCATAGACTTACTGTTTATCTTTATTTACCTCACCGTAACCTAAGCCCCACGATTATCCTAAAGTCCTACGGATTCACGCTATGGTCGAACTAGTGCCACAGAGAGAGTATGAACGGGCAAGCATATGGTCCCTGACATTGGTGGATTCGTTTGGAGGTTATCCTGAGCCCAATCTTTGGCAATGCTTGCCTAAAGATTAGTTTACTTTCTACCTACGTGTGACCGGAAGATTCACCGTGATTCCATTTCTGAGTAGTAATAAAATTTTGATACGCATTGTGAAAAGTGTAAATTATTTTGCATACTTAGAAATTTCCTATATTATCTTTTTACGCGTGCGAGCATGCGACTTCGCATGGTACTCCGTATCTCAATTTCTGTGTTAGGTATTTTATTTTCTTTATCTGCATAGATTTTTGTTTGCTCGGGACGCGCAAACAGGTAAGTCTGTGGGTGCGATGAGTCCGATTTATATAGGGTTTTTAGGACACATTTGGGCTTATTTTCTTGCATGTGCAGTACTTTTTCAATTGGAAAAGTTATATTTTTGTTTATGACCTCACTTCACCATTAGTGCATTGTTTTTGGCCCAAGGGTGCGCAATGGCGCATTATTTTATCGGGGGTAAGCGCCTGGTGCTCCCCGTTGCTCTTTATGTTGTTCTTGTATGTATTGTGTTGCTGGGAGCTTGTGCTCCAGCCTGATTTCATTGCTGTGCAGTGTAACGCCCCCACCTGTCACATGACATATAACGGTGGGTCCGGCCGGGGCCCCACGCCATATCTCACAGACAAAGCGAAGGAATCACATGTGGAAATCAAAATCGATGCGTATCCTTAACTCATTCCATTCTAGCGCAGCATATTTTATGTTAGCATGAACTCAAATCAGAATGTCCACCAATATATAAAGATCACATTTATATATATACCAACACCAGGAATGTATACAACCCACACACTCGGGCCTCATGGCCTTACAAGTTCCTCTTTTACACAGCAATCATTTCGTACATCGGCACGCAGGCCGGCAACACATGAAATCCAAACGCAACTCCTCGCATGGCCTTCAAGGGCCTATAGCAGCAAGCTAGCCATTTCGCTTATTCATTTCAAGCCGCAACACCTGTAATTCCACATCCAAGACAAACCAGAAAACAAAGTAACAGTCAGCATTTGGCTGACCCATTATAACGACCCTACCCCCTACCCGGGGTAGTGGTTCCTTTCCTGTATACAGTGCTCATCAAGTATCATCAAGCATCATCCAACAGTATATATATATCAGTTCCTTTATCCCGCTAGCAAACACACGACGTCACAAACGCTGGAATCCACCAGACATTCCGTGCACTCAGGGCACCTTCTTGGCGTACCGGAATCCACCAGTCATACACCGCTGATTCGAGGTTTTAACTTGTTGGTTGACCGGCCCTAGTCCACCAGTCTCGCAAGCTGGCGACATCCCGCCCAAACCACACAGAGGAACATCCTCACAGCAACAACCAGAGTAGGTCGACCCACAACCTGTGGTGTAGCACGCCGGGTTTATCCAAGCTCCCCAGGCAATGTCTACCCATCGACCCCCCTCCTAATCCGATCGACCCACACTATGTGGTGCAGCAACCCGGGTTTAACTCGGCTCCCCAAGCATTGCCACCAATCGACCCCTCTAACTAACTAGATCAACCCACCCTAGTGGTGTAACAGGCCGGGTTTATCACGAGCTCCCCAGGCGTGCTACCAATTGATCATATCACAAACAGGAGCTTTGCCAAAGGCTCCTCACATTCAGCATCACATCCATACATTCATCACAATAGAAATCCGTTTCGATCACATCAAATCCACGGAGTCTCCTCCGGTTTACCCATGAACATCACCAATCCAGACTACCGGTACAGATGGGCTTCACACAGCATGTCTATGCCGTACTCCATAATTCTGGCTCTAGATGCAGACTCAATAAAAGGAATCACTTCCGCAAATCCACCTCTTGGTGGAGGATTCCAAGCACATGCATAAACGAAAGACTTCGATGTCCAAGAAGGAGATCGTTACCCTTGAAGACCGCTTCGGCGCCATGAAGTAGCCGGATGGAAATCACCGCCTCGGCTCTGCCTTCACGAATCCGCTCTCGGATCTTCGCTCCGCACTCCGCAGCTCCTATAGCTGCTGGAAGACTCCTCCCTTCCCTCTTGCCTTAGCCTTTCTTCCTACCTTGCTTAAAAGAAATGAAGAAGAAGAAGAAAAGAGGGATTAAATCCCCTTTTTCTCGGCCTTCAACACACCTGGACAGAGCTCAGCCATAGGATCCAGGAAGAGGGAAACAAACGGCTCAGATTTGGCCAGAAAAGCTAAAACACGGCCTGACACGCCCTGTGACACGCCCGTGTCACAGGCCGTGTCCCTCTAAGCGGCAGACAACCGACTCAATCCAGCCAGTACACGGCCGTGTGACACACCCGTGTCACGTGCCGTGTCCTCAACACGCCCTCAGACACGCCCGTGTCTGAGGCCGTGTGCCTCAACGAAAATAATCTCAAAACAACCCGAGACTTCACATGGCCTGGCATACGCCCGTGTTCCTGGCCGTGTGCACCTGGACACACCCGTGTCCCACAAACACGCCCTAGCTCGAAACATTGAGTTGAGGTCGACGACCACTGACACGCCCTGTGACACGCCCGTGTCACAGGCCGTGTCCTCACTCGACACTCGACACTCGACGATCGTCGAGATAAATTCGTCGACATCCAGGCCGATCGTCGAAACGGCCCCGACACGCCCTACGACACGCCCGTGTCGCAGGCCGTGTCCGCTGTGTCGACTCCAAATTTCGTCGACTTCACGACTCGACACTACCCAGGCCTGACACGCCCTGGCACACGCCCGTGTCCCAGGCCATGTCACCCATACCTGAACCCGATTTAGCTCAAATTGATCCGCTTGACTTCGGGGTGTTACATGCAGGTAGTCGGGATGTCTCGAATTTCAATTTCAATTCTGTGTAAAATGCACTGTGGTGCGCTTTTACCGCGCACGGTTCCAGTTTAATCGTGCGTTTCACACAGCAATTCTGGGGACATCTGTTTTTGCCCATGCGATTTGTTCCCGCACGGTTTCGGCCAAACCGTGCGAGAAGAAATCACATGGCCTGTGCATTTTGCATAGCTTTCCAGTGCTTTGTGGTTAATTGTGCATTTCCTTAACGTACGGGCAACATCGCCCGCGCGCGAGTAAAATGCACAGTTCCACTGTTTTCTTCTGCATTCTTGTGATGTGTGTTTACCCATGAGAATTCCTTCACACACGGGCGGAATCGCCCGTGCATGAGTAAAATCACACTGGTCAATGCTTCTTCATCCTCAAGCTTTATCTGCGAGCGAATATCACACGGGTCACGCACGGTCGTGCGCCAGACCGTGCGTGACCAATTTTCTGACTTTTTTTATTTAAGACACAGATTTTCGGCCATTAAGGAGTTTTGGAATTTCAGTCATTTCCTCCACCATTTTAGGGCAAAGTTCCGCCCTTCCACCTCCGCCCTTCATCTTCCACCAAGAGGAGAAGATCCGGGCAAGCATTCAATGCCAAATCCAAGCCGGAACTTCCTCTCGGCCTCCTCCTTCATCCTTGAGCTTCAAGAAGGGTTTTATGTAGCTTTCTCCAATAAGCTAGAGAAGTTGTGCCATCCTCCATCGGCTCGTGACACGAAGAAGACGGGTTCATTGGGAGTGAGTGACAGCCTCCTCTACCCCAGACGCAGTTGAGGACCGAGCTAGAACGCGGATTGACAATCCGACGAATCCTACTGTGAATCCTTCGTAGGACTTCAGATCCGGTCGATTACACACACTTTTCTTCTCTTGTTGTTGATAGTTTAGTTGAACTCTTTGTATATGATGAAGTTGTGCTATTTTGATATACATTTATGTGAAATCATGTATATGTGAGTGCATGTGTTCATTATTTGCTTGAGGTGCACTTATTTTCCATCCGCCATCCATCTGTTCTTGTCGTGCTAGCAATTGTTAGTGGCATGCGTTGCGAAGAGGTGCTTATGACCCTCAAAATCCTTTGTTCTTTTGGTTCTTACACTTGCCTACTCGTCCATTCGCCCAGTGATTCGGTGCATAGCGGCCCGTGTAGTCTTCCATCTTGCCTGGCGAAGCATCGCATAGAGGCGTTGCATAGGAGTAGTTTTTAGCATTTTATTTTCCGTTTCCGCAACCACCAAAACCCCCCTTAGTTAACTCTGACAAAAGGACTTCAATCTCAAATCCTCCTCGATATTAACTCCCCCCTTACTGTGTTCCTTGAAGAGATCGATACTTGGGGACATCCCATTTTATATTACTTGTGCGACCAGTACACTTGTCGTTTCAACGCATCAGTTAACAATATACCATCTCAATGGTTTGGTAGAGAATCAAGTACTGATCTCAATAGCATAGTAGAGAACCATGAATACTGATCACATCTCTTCTTTAAACTTGTCTCAAATATAATATGCACTTAACATGATAAGTGTTCTTTCTTCCAATCTTGGAATATTGAGGGAAATATTCCCAACATAGTAAATTTATGAATTTTTGATCATTCCTTATTTATGTCATGATAAACCTCTGGTATTAATTTAAGATCATTTGGCCAAATTATATGATAGTTTCATCCTTTAGATCATAATTAGTACAAATTGTGCGAGGGGTTGCGTTCAGCAAAATATTGATGTAGAGATTAGACCATCAAGATCACATGGGAATTACATGAAATTTGGAACATATCAGTAGGACATCATTTATATCTGCCCCTAAAAACTATATAATATTTGGAGAACATTTGTACTATAATTCATCATAAATTTAGGTTCATGTCACACGTCAACATAAATGAATTAAATGTGATCATAAGAGTTAACCCTAACTAGTTTAGTGGGATTTGGAGTGTCATAAACTTCTGGTTGAAGTCTTAGTGTAATTCACCATGAAGTACCGAGTGTGATCGTATATAGATACTAAGGGGAATAGCTAGACTTGGAGTCTGATGATTGATCATCTCACCTTATAAGAAACACAATTCATCTTATGACAATATAATATTGAGAGGGAATTTAAATTAGGGTAGCAACCTATTAAAATAAATATCTTGAGAAATGAAGGTGTGGGCTTCAACCCATCGTACTTTCTAGTACCTCTGCGAGCCCTTCATTAGGTAGAGGTCGGGATGTCCAAGATTCAACCTTAATAGTTAAGTATAACTAATCACTATGAAAAGATTAGTAATTATAAGAGAATCATATAATCTGCAGACATCATCCTATGGGATGATTTGTTGTGTTATGGAATGGTTTAGTTCTAGGAGCTGGAGGCTTGATTATGAAAATGTGTGTGATATCAATGTGTGTGAAGGACTTGATAGTCATGCGATCATCAGATCAGATGTTGAGACAATACACTTGTATATGCATATAGTGGTGGGTCTTCAATACTGCCTTGGTCATCATGCCGACATGAGTATTTTGACTTTTCTAGTCGATGCAGCCTCACGGACCAGCTTAGCCTTGTGTATTATGATGTTTACCAGAAGCCTACCACTTAGCCCAAAAATAGGGATAGCCCTAGCAATAGTATGCACAGACTCTAGAGTGCACTTGGGATGTGTACAAAGATATATGGGAGGTCTAGGCCAGGTTGTGTCTATACCTGCATAGTAGTGGACAAGCCCACTCAATTGTCGTCGTGAGCCATGAAGGTTGGTATCAGAGAGGTTAGCTGCCTCCAAAATGTGGGAACTAAAGGCCTGTGTGCATAGAGTCATGTGTGTTTGTGTGGTGGATTCACTTGTTTGAAGCATAGCATCGCTATTGACTAGAGTTCGGTGACTGTATCAATTTAAGAACACCAAGAGTCGGGGAAACGACGCGACACCCCAGAGGACTGGCAACCCAGGACGGCAGGACTTGAGGAGCTGATGTCGTACTGCTACTCTACCTCATGGCGATGCGAGTGACAATGATGACTAGTACTTCCTCAGTTTTGAGTGAGAGAGAAAGAGTTATATTTTGTAATGGGTATAAGCCCTTTTGACTCTAATTTATTCGGACATACGCTCTTCTCTCTTAGTCATTTTATCTTTTGGGTGGACATGTTATTATATACAGTGTGATGTGCAGTTTCCTCATTTTTAAGATTTCTTACTTACCTTAATGATTGGCATGGATGATAACTATCCGACAGGATTGGTGTCTCATAGTGACGACTAACCCGTGAGTTGGTGTCACTGCAAGGCGGGGGTCCTGGGCTATAAGAAACCCTTCGGGTTATTGTTAGTGGACTCAAGGTAGGTTTGGAAAAGGGGTCTAACAAACTAGTATTACCCAATTTCAATCCAAAGTAAAGAAATCCACATAATACTAGTCCAACCGTACGAGCTTAGTTTGAGGACAAACTAATGTAGCGAAAGCAATGGTTTGCCCATGTATGGAAATCAAACAAATTGTCCACATAATAAAGAGATTAGGCCAATCATTTCTAGTATCTTAGTGTTTATTTTGCATGCTACGATCCCTCCTCTGCCGGCTGCTACTCCCTTTCAGTAGTCGGAGCTTGGCCTGACCCTTATTGCCATCTTCGAAGCATTCCGAGCTAAGCTGGTTAAACACAACAGCCGAACCCAGACACAAAATAGTTGAGTATCTTCTGGGGCCTTGCTCCTCCTACGTACCATGGGACTTAGACACATGTCAAGACTGAGGAGTGGCTGGATACTATCTAGGAGATGCTTGCGGGTGTTGGGTACATTGGAATATATGTACCTGATTTGAAGAAGCCTCACCCTACTCAATGATATACATCAAGGTGTATTTGATGTGCTTTGAGTTTCTTTGTGCAGGTTAAGTAACTGCAGGTTAGCAGAAAAGTTTCTAAGTTCATGTGTCGACACCCAGAAGAAAAGTGTCGACACTAAAGAAGGCTTGTGTCGACACCCAGAGAAGCTGTGTCGACACTTGGAGTAATTGTGTCGACACCAGGAAGGCAGAGTCGACACCAGAAGGAAAGTGTCGACACTTACAGGCAGTGTCGACACACAATGAAGAAATGTCTAAAGAATCAGTGTCGACACCCAGAGGAACTTTGTCGACATCAAAAGTGTCGACACTAGGAGGCTGTGTCGACACTCAGCAAAACATCAACAAAGTTCAAGTACATGTGTCGACACTAGGAGGTTGTGTCGACACTCAGCAAAACATCAACAAAGTTCAAGTACAAGTGTCGACACAAAGGAGATGTGTCGACACTCAGCAAAAGTCTCAACACATGAAGAATGTGTCGACACAAAGGAGATGTGTCGACACTCAGCAAAAGTCTCAACACATGAAAAATGTGTCGACACAAAGGAGATGTGTCGACACTCAGCAAAAGTTTCAACACAGAAGGCATATGTCGATACAAAGAAGATGTGTCGACACTTAACAAAGTTTCAACACTAGAAGATGTGTCGACACAAAGGAGTTGTGTCGACACTTAGCAGAAATCAACTAAGTATTGAAGAAGGACTTGTGTCGACACACAGGATCAGTGTCGACACATTCTGAAGAAGCAGTGTCGAGAAGTAATTTCTACAACACAAGGAGTTGTGTCGACACCATGAAGGCTAGTGTCGACACTTAGTCTACTTGTGTCGACAATTGGTCTATTTGTGTCGACACTTAAAGACTATCTGTCTCGACACATTCAGACAGTGACAGAGTTTTTAAGAAGTGACTGGATGACTTGACAGCTGCCATTTCAACCGGTCAACTGCTACTGTCAGAACTGTCAGAAGTTTGTTAGAAACCGGATCAGCCGGTCACCATGAAGAAAGCCTATATAAAGGCCTATTACTTCAACAGAAGAAGATGAGAAATGAATCATTGAAGTACAACACAACAAGAAGAAGACCTTCAAGTGAAGATCTAAGAAGTTGGAGAGAGAAAGCTCCTTCTAAGAAGACAGCTTTTGAACCAGGCTGATAAAGAAAGTTTCAGATTGAGATCTGATTCTCAAGTCAGCAGTTGATTGAAGATCATCTGCCTAGAGATACAACCCTACTGTGTTCTAATTCAAGAAGCTTTGAAGAAAAGCCAAGGGAGGTTTATCTCTGCAAAGTTCTTTCAAAAACTCATCAAGAAGCCAGTCAACTCAACTTTCTAAAACAGAGTTGTGGTTATTAATCCTTATATTTTTATTTTCTGTAGGATCCTAAGGGATCTGAGTTGTAAGCCTATATTTATAAAGGCTGAGTGGTAGGGCTTGTGTGCCTGAGTGTAGGAGATACATTTCTCTGAGTGTAGGCCTTGTTGAAGGCTGAGTGTAGGACTTATTAAAGGCAGAGTGTAGGTCTTGGTGAAGACTGAGTGGTAGGGCAGTTGTTCCTGAGTTTTAGGAGTGGGATCACTCTGAGTTGTAGGAACCTATTTGGGGTTCTGAGCTGTAAGATCTGTGGATCTGAGAAGTAGTGGAGAAGTTAGGCCGAATCTAGTACACTACTAGATAGGCGAAGGGGGAAAGTGGATGTACCCAGACCTTGGGGAACCACTATAAATCCTGTGTGCTCTCTGTGATTGTATGCTTGTGTGATTGCTGTGTTATCTGTGCTGTGAATTACAATTACTGTACTGAAGAATTGTATATAATTCTGTGTTTCTTCCATAAAAGTTTAAAAAGATTAAGTGCACATATTCACCCCCCCCCCCCTCTAGGTGTTTAGGCAGTAGTTCTTTCAAGTGGTATCAGAGCCAGGTTACTCAAAAAAGACATAACAGTCTGAGTAAAGATCCTCTAGGCAGATTCAGTATAAACAAGAATCAAGAAAATGGGTTCAACTGCGAATCACAAATAGTTAGGATCCATGAAATTGCCAATCTGCAGAAAGGAGATCTTTGGCATTTGGAAAGAAAGGGTTAAACTTTTTATGGAAGCCTCAGAACCAAGAATATATATTACTGTTAAAGAAGGGCCATATGTGCCAATGAAAGTATCTGTTCTCGATGCCAATCAGAGAACACCCAAAGACTATTCAGAAATGACAGAAGATGATATTATTCTGGCCACTATGGACAAGGGGGCACAGAATATTATTGTAAGTGCAATTGATGATGCCACATTTCAGAATCTGATTCATTGTAAAACATCAAAAGAAATGTGGGACACACTGATAGTCTATATGGATGGATCAGAAGAGGTAAGACAAGATAGGAAGTCTTTATTAAATCAAGAGTATGAAAGCTTCAGACAAGGCAGGTCTGATAGCATAACTGAATACTACAAGAAATTCTATAGGATAGTTAATGAATTGATGTCCTATGGAAGAGAGTTCAGCAATTATGAATTGAATGATAAGTTCTTGAGATCCCTGACAAATGACTGGGATACTAAGATTTGTGTCATAATGGAAATGGACAAACTAGATGATATACCTCCTCCAACATTGTTTGGAAAACTGTTATCTTATGAGATGCAGTTAATGGTAAGGAAGGAGGAAGAAAAGACTACTAGGGTGGAGCACAAAGAAAGAGCTGTGGCCTTCAAGACTGAAGCCACTAAGAAATATAGAAGCAAGTCTCCATCTCCATTATAAATAGTTGCTGAGACAGTATCAGATACTTCAGATAGCAAGAAGACAGAAAGCAGGGAAAGTGATGAAGACTTTACTGCATTTACTAGGCATTTTAAGAAGTTTCTAAAGAAGAAGCAGTGGAGGTCCAAGCCATCCACTTCACAGCCCAAAGATGACTACTACCAGAAAAGGAAGTCATCAAGGAATGACAGGAGAAAGTCCAAGTCTAGTAAACCTACATCCTCAAAAATAGTTTGCTATTGTTGCAATAGACAAGGACATGTAATAGCTGATTGTCCAGAAAAGAGGAAAGAGTCTACTGACAAGAAGAAGACACAGTTCAAGGGCAAAAAGGAAGGGTCCTTTGTTTCCAAGAAGGATAAAAGTTTGACTGATATGTCATCTTCAGACAAAGATTCAGATGCTGAAGCCTATATTGGTTTATTTGCTGAAGAAGAAGAAAATGAGTTCATGCAGCTAATGAACTCAATATATGAGCATGAGGACAATCAGTGCAAGGGACTGATGGCCTTATCAGAAGGAGACAAAATCCAGGATCAGCCTGGACCTAGTCAGGTACAAAATTGTTCTTCAAGTTCAATTTCTAGTACTGAGTCAGAATCAGATACATTAGCATCAAGTGATGTGAGTGGATTTGAATCTGATGGAGACATTCATCAGTTGATTGATGAATATAGAGTATTGTTGCAGGCTTTGAAGAAAAGCAAACTCTTGGCCAAGACTCAAGCTAAGGAGATTGCTAGTCTTAAAGTGGCTGCAACAGATTTTAACAAGTTATTAGATCTGAAATTAAATGAAATAGACAGACTGAAGAATATTACAGTTATTCAGATAGGGACTATTACATTTAAAAATGATCAAATTAGAAATCTGGAGATTAGTCTTCAGAAGGAGAGAGATATTGTAGCAAGTTTCTCTAAACCAAAATCTGTTCTACCTTTGATAGATGAGTTTGTACCTCATAAGGGTAAGACTGGATTGGGGTTTACTAAACCTGCCAGGACAGTACAGTCCAAGTCTAAGGGCAAAGCCCCAGTACTCAACAAGAAGCCTGCTGTAGATAAAACAGCCAGGGTTGTACCTAAACAAAGGTACAACAGATTTGAGTGTTGTTGTTGTGTCAAGGTAGGCCACTTTGCCATAGATTGTTGGCATAATTCAAGTGCCAAGGTGAGTAGCAAACTACCTGCTAGACAAGCTACAGGTAGTTTTGTTAAGAATCAGACTAACTTGCACCAAGGACCCAAGAATTATTTGGGTTCTAAGGTAAAGTAATATGTTTTGGAGGTGAGTCCAAGTGGCCATGCCCCAATATGGTACTTGGACAGTGGATGTTCCAGGCACATGACTAGAACTAGGGTATTGCTGAAGGACTATACACCAATCAAGCATGGTCCTAAGGTTACGTTTGGTAGTTCTGAAAAAGGAATCATCAAAGGCTTTGGTAACATTTCTAGCAACCTAATTACAATTACTCAAGTGGCTTATGTAAAGGGTTTGAAACATAACCTCATTAGCATAAGTCAGCAGAGTGATTTAGGATATGACATCTCATTTGTCAAAGATGGTTGTCATATCAGTAGGTCAAGTGATCAAAAGATCATTCTGACAGGTTATATGAAGAGAAATGTCTATTGTCTAGACATTAAAAGTGTGAACAATGCTTCTCCTATTTATCTTGTAGCTGATGAGAAAGTATCACATTGTGTTAAATGGCACAAGAGGCTGGCCCATCTTTACTATAAGACAATTGGCCAACTCTTTAGCAAAGAGTTAGTGAGGAATGGTCCTCAGGTTAAGTGTATAAAGGATGGGATATGCTCAGCTTGTCAAAAGGGCAAGCATACTAGATCCACCTTTAATAGCATTGAGAACAAAGATGCTGTGAGGTGTCTATACCTATTGCATATGGATCTTTTTGGTCCTATGCCAGTTCACATCCTAGGTAGGAAGGTCTATACATTTGTGGTAGTTGACGACTACTCAAGGTATTCCTGGGTATTCTTCCTAAGGCAAAAATCTGAAACACCAAGTATCTTGTATAGTTTTGTTAAACAAATTTAGAATGAGTTAGATAGTACAGTGGTCAAAATAAGAAGTGACCATGGTACTGAATTCCAGTCTAATAGTATGACAAAGCTATGTGAAGAGTTTGGGATATTTCAGGAATTTTCCTCACCAAGAACACCTCGGCAAAATGGTATTGCTGAAAGGAAAAATAGAACCTTGATAGAGGCTGGTAGAACCCTATTGAGTGACACATCTCTCCCAGAATATTTCTGGGCTGAGGCAGTTAATACTGCATGTCATGTGATCAATAGGGCTACTATCTCCAAGAGCCAAAACAAGACCCCCTATGAGATTGTGAAGGGCAGAAAACCAAATCTATCCTATTTCAGGATCTTTGGTTGTAAATGTTATATACTTAACAATGGTAAGTCTTATTTAACCAAGTTTGCTGCCAAATCCCAAGAGGGGATCTTTGTTGGGTACAACAACAACAGTAAGGCTTATAGGGTCTACAACATGACTACTCAAGTTGTAGAAGAGTCAGTTCATGTAGTGTTTGATGAAGCTAGACTCATTAACAATGAATTGTCTAGAAGTGTTTGTAGCTCTACAGGTGTGACAGAGAAGATGGACAAGCTTACTATTGAAGAAGATCCTACTGCAAGCCAGCAAGTGAATGATAGTGGCTGCTGCCCAGGGGGAGTACAAGATACTCATGTTGCTGAAGAATACCAAGAGGAGCTGCTGAATGAAGAAGCTGAAGGTGTACAAGCAGAAGACAGGCTGCCTGCAGCAAATAGGCATTTAAAAGATCATCCAGCCAATCAAATTATTGGAGATCTTAGTCAAGGGATACAAACAAGGAGCAGGAATCTAAGTTCAGTTCTCTACTCCAGTTTTCTATCCCAAGTAGAGCCAAAGAAATTTAAAGAAGCTTTCCTAGACCCTCATTGGATTGAGGCTATGCAAGAGGAGCTGAACCAGTTCAAAAGATGCAAAGTCTGGGAGCTAGTTCCTAAACCAAAGGATCACAACATAATTGGAACTAAGTGGATCTTTAGGAACAAGCTGGATGAAAATGGAGTAATTATAAAGAACAAAGCTAGACTAGTTGCTAAAGGATATAGGCAGGAAGAAGGTATTGATTTTGATCAAACCTTTGCTCCAGTAGCCAGACTGGAAGCAATAAGGATGTTCCTTGCCTATGCAACATTCCAAGGATTCAAGGTATACCAAATGGATGTTAAGTCAGCTTTTCTGGATGAAAATCTGAAGGAGGAAGTCTATGTAGAACAACCATCAGGTTTTGTTGATTCTACTAAACCTAATTATGCTTATAGACTTAAGAAGGCTTTGTATTGGTTAAAACAAGCCCCTAGGGCTTGGTATGAAACCCTGTCTAGTTTCCTCATTGAGAATAAATTCACAAGGGGGAAAATAGACAAGACTTTATTCCTTAGGGAATCTAGAGGCAAGATTATCTTAGTCCAAATATATATAGATGACATCATATTTGGGTCTACAGAAAGTAGTCTTTGCAGAAAGTTTGCAAAACTAATGCAAGGACAATTTGAAATGAGCAGTATGGGAGAACTTAAGTTCTTCTTGGGTCTCTAAGTTAGACAGACTGAGGATGTTTTATCCATATGCTAGTCTAAGTTCACCCTAGAATTGATAAGGAAGTATGGTATGGAATCATCCACTACCATGAAAACTCCTATGGGGTCAACAATGTCTCTAAGCAAAGATGATGCAGGGAAACCTGTAGATGAAACTTTGTATAGAGGGATAGTTGGCTCCCTATTGTATTTGACTGCTAGTAGACCAGATATTATGTATGCTACATGTGTATGTGCTAGGTACCAAGCTTGCCCTAAAGAATCTCATTTGACAGCAGTCAAAAAATTCTGAGATAACTTAAGGGCACTCCTTATCTAGGCCTATGGTACCCTAGGAATGGAGAGTTTGAACTGACAGGTTATTCAGATGCAGATTTTGCAGGCTGCAAGGAAGATAGGAAAAGTACAACTGGAACCTGTCAATTCCTAGGTGGAAGGCTGATACCATGGAGTAGCAAGAAACAAACAAATGTGGCTATCTCCACAGCAAAGTCAGAGTATGTTGCTGCAGGAAGTTGCTGTGCTCAACTTCTATGGATTCAACATCAGCTAGAAGATTATGGTATTCAAGTAAGTAGAACACCTTTATTTTGTGATTCTTCTGGTGCTATTTCTATTGCAAATAATCCTGTCTCCCATACTAGGACTAAGCACATAGAAATAAAATACCATTTTCTAAGAGAACATGTGGAAAAAGGAGATATATCACTAGAGTATATTAATACAGATAATCAACTAGCTGACATGTATACTAAGCCCTTAGATGAAACTAAATTCAATAAATTTAAAATTGAATTAGGGATGATCAACATAGACTAGTCAACAAAATTGGCTATGTAAAAAGGTGTCGACACACAGAGTTGTCTGTGTCGACACATATAAGTGGTGTCGACATTTCAGAGAAATGGTGTCGACACACCTAAGAAGCCTCTGTCGACACTTCAGAGAATTTGCGTCGACACATGCAGTGTAGGTGTCAACACATCCAAGGTGTTGTCGACACTTAGGCTTTACACAGAATTAGTCTTGTAGAGTCTCATCTAAGTGTCGAGCTAAGTGGTGTCGACACATATACAAGTGTCAACACATATATTCTGTCGACTATACTTGTGTCGACGCATAGTTGTCGAGACATTATAAGTAAGTGTCGACACTTTTCAACAGTGTCGACACAATTTAAGTATTTTGACGAGCCCTTTCATCTTCGATTCTAGAAAGGTATAAATAGGTTTTCGCCATTATTTGTCGACACGCTCACCAAAGTTTTGCGACCAAACTTGTGTGTCGACATCTCTCTTCTCTAAATTCAAATTTCTTCAAACCCTAATGGCACCCAAGCTAGAAGAGAATGTTAATGAAGGATATGAACTTGTGTGACATGCCTTTGATGACGCGGAACCTGAAATCAAAGGTGTGGTAACCCTAATTGCCGAATCTGGACTGGAATACCTTGTTTAAGAACCCATCAAGATCTGGAATAAGGAGGTCCTAGAATTTTTGAGTGCAGCTTCTGTTGATGATACTGGACTTAAGATTAAGTCTAGAGTTCATGGAACCAAAGTCAAGGTCACACCAAAAAGTGTAAGGAAGATATTTCAACTACTAAGAACAAAGGAGGAAGAAGATGTTTCTGCTTCTAAGACTAGAGAGGCATTGAGATGGTTTGGACTGGATTCAAATCTAAAAATTGGATCTATTTTCAACAGAAAAGGGATGAACATACAAGGGAAATTCTTATCTGAGATAGTTGGCAAGGTCATCCTGAGCAAGCCTGGAGGACATGACAAGATTTCAGCTTATATGTTCAGTTTGATGACAAGGATTATCTTCAAACTAAATACTGATTGGTCTGCAGTTATGTTTGAAAAGATAAAAGAGAGTATGAAGAAGCCCAATCTGGGCAGAATTCTGAGTTTATACCTAGCTGGTAGTATACCTGAGGCAATGAACCAAGCTGCAGGTTCAAAGATTAACCACATGAGGAAGATGGATATGAAAATCTTCTCTAGGCGGGATAGAGTACTGACCAAAGAACTGCCATCTCCAGTAAAGGACACTCCTCAGAAAAAGAAGAAGAAGACAGCCATTGTGTCTCAAGAATCCTCAAGTAGCTCTGAAGAGCAAGTAGTCTTTACTCCTGATGATGAAGAGACTGGAAATGTTGGTCAGTCTCCAGCAAGACAAGAAGATGCACAGAGGCAGGGGGAGCTACCTCCAGCTAGCCCAATTCACCTGGATCAAATCCAGGGGAGCCTCTACTTGTGGAAGAGCCAACTCCACTAGAGAGTGAAAGGGCAACTCAAACCATCCTTGAGGTAATCACTGAAATTACTCAATTAGATTTCACTATTGAGGAAGGAGTTTTGACTGATTTATTACCTGATATTCATCAGCAAACACAGATACAACCTCAACCCCAAGATGTTGTCATGGAGGACACATCTGTTGCTGATCAAGTGGTTGATGAGATAAGAGATTCTCCAGCCCTTCCTCAACAGGAGTTTACTTTAGAATAGTTATTCCCTAATCTTGTACAGACAGATCTTGAGAAAGAAATAACTGTTGTTGAGGGGGAGAAAGTCCATATTGAGGGGGAGCATATGGAGACTGTAGAAGAAACTGCAAGGAAGGAGACTGAGGAGCCAAGTGATGCTGAAGGGATACCAAGGACTGAGAAGGATTCACATCCTAGTCCTAAAGACAGAGTGGATATTGCTAGCACTTCTGCATCAGAGGATGAAGAGGTTGTTAGAGCTAAGAAGAGGAAGTTCCAGGTCTTCAAAAGAAGGAGCCAGAACTATAAGAAAGCCCTACAGACAGTTGCTCCACAGCCTGCCCTATCTACTGATTACAGTTCACTGATGGTGGCTTTACAGATCAAGCTAGATGAGCAAAGGAATGCTTTACAAACCTATATGGATGAAGGCCATAAGTCACTGCAATTTGATCTGGCACAAGACATCAAATCTATCAGATTTGATGTAAATCTCAATAAAAAGGAAATGACTGATTGTTTCCATAAGGGAGGAAATGCAGTAGTCTATCTGGCCATACATCAAGAGAAAATAAAGACAAAACTTGATGATCTAGAAGTGAAGCAAGGCTATGTCCTGGAGAACCAGATAAGGATGAATGATAATTTAACAGCTTCACATAATGCCATAATAACTGAAATGAAGAATATAGCTACTGGTCAGACTGCAATAAGTGCTACTGTCAAGGCTGAATTTGACAAGCAATTGCAAGAGAGCTTAACTGCTGTTAAAACTGCCATTGAAGACTCTCAAAAGGCAATTACTGACAAGCTCCAAAGGTTAAAACCTTTCTATAAGGATGGAGTAAACTATCTGAATGCCCAGATCAGGTTCTAGAAAGATGATCTTAGGGATCACATAGAGAGAGAAGTCATAAAGGGGGAGAGGGTATTAGTCAAGGCAGGCTCTGATCATGCCAAATGGATTTCAAATTCCATCAGAGCCACCCTTGGATATCCACCCTTATGTGATGATGACACATAAGGGCGGATAGTCAAGGCAGGCTCTGATCATGCCAAATGGATTTCAAATTCCATCAGAGCCACCCTTGGATATCCACCCTTATGTGATGATGACACATAAGGGTATTAGTCAAGGTAGGCTCTGATCATGCCAAATGGATTTCAAATTCCATCAGATCCACCCTTGGATATCCACCCTTATGTGATGATGACAATGTTGCAGAGTTTGGAATTAATCCTGCATACTTTGGAGGAGAGCAGGCTGAAGTAGCTCAAGTGATATACCCTCCACCAGACTTTGATATGATACATCAAGAGATACAGTCAATGTATAGTCCTCCTGAGGGAAATCAGAATGTCATCATAGAGAAAGTTGTCCAGCCTGTGCCAGAGGCAATACTCAAAGAACAAGAGGCTTTGTTAAAGGAACAAGAGACTCAATTGTCTAAGAAAAGATTCAGAGAGCAAGCTGAATTGAGACCTAATTTTGAACAATGGAGCCCCACTTCCAGGAACATCATCTTGACTGCATGGAAGGTTGCTAAGGGCAATGTCTGGATAGAGGCAAATGGTATTCTGACCTGGAGTGGAGGAAGCATGAGAATAGGCAAGAGGCCATTGTTCAATATAGAAGAAAGGCTAGACTGGGAAAGCTACCTCCTAATGTACAGGAGCCTAGCAAGTATTTTCCCAAGCCTTATCACTATTTTGAAAGGCAGAAGATAAGGGCTGAAGATCAGAAAAAGAAAGATCTCAAAGGGAAGAAGTCAGCTGTTGCTGATGACACTGAAGCGCAAGTTCAAGTAAAGATTCAATCTAGAAAAGGGATTGTAATCAAAGAGCCAGAGCAGCCTTAGGATAGCATTTTATTAAGTTTACAAGTTGTAATTTGTAGTAAACTCAATGTAAACTTTTGATTAATGTAAATGTTGGATTTTGTAAGAACAATGTTATATGTTCATCTATTAGATTAATTGTTCTGAGCTAATGGTATATACATGTTCTGTTCATGTATGTTTATGTATTTTCCCTATCATATATTACTGTTTTACATCATACTGAAAATTTGTTATGTATGGTGTATATCATTGACTAAGGGTTATGACTTCTCCAAATATGGGGAGATTGTTGGGTACATTGGAATATATGTACCTGATTTGAAGAAGCCTCACCCTACTCAATGATATACATCAAGGTGTATTTGATGTGCTTTGAGTTTCTTCGTGCAGGTTAAGTAACTGCAGGTTAGCAGAAAAGTTTCTAAGTCCATGTGTCGACACCCAGAAGAAAAGTGTCAACACTAAAGAAGGCTTGTGTCGACACCCAGAGAAGCTGTGTCGACACTTGGAGTAATTGTGTCGACACCAGGAAGGAAGAGTCGACACCAGAAGGAAACTGTCGACACATACAGGCAGTGTCGACACACAATGAAGAAATGTCTAAAGAATCAGTGTCGACAGTTAGAAGTAGTGTCGACACCCAGAGAAACTTTGTCGACATCAAAAGTGTCGACACTATGAGGCTGTGTCGACACTCAGCAAAACATCAGCAAAGTTCAAGTACATGTGTCGACACTAGGAGCCTGTGTCGACACTCAGCAAAACATCAACAAAGTTCAAGTACAAGTGTCGACACAAAGGAGATGTGTCGACACTCAGCAAAAGTCTCAACACATGAAGAATGTGTCGACACAAAGGAGATGTGTCGACACTCAGCAAAAGTCTCGACACATGAAGAATGTGTCGACACAAAGGAGATGTGTCGACACTCAGCAAAAGTTTCAACACAGAAGGCATGTATCGACACAAAGAAGATGTGTCAACACTTAACAAAGTTTCAACACTAGAAGATGTGTCGACATAAAGGAGTTTTGTCGACACTTAGCAGAAATCAACTAAGTATTGAAGAAGAAGGAATTGTGTCGACACACAGGATCAGTGTCGACACATTCTGAAGAAGCAGTGTCGAGAAGTAATTTCTACAACACAAGGAGTTGTGTTGACACCATGAAGGCTAGTGTCGACACTTAGTCTACTTGTGTCGACAGTTGGTTTATTTGTGTCCACACTTAAAGACTATCTGTCTCGACACTTTCAGACAGTGACAGAGTTTTCAAGAAGTGACTGGATGACTTGACAGTTGCCATTTCAAACGGTCAACTGCTACTGTCAGAACTGTCAAAAGTTTGTTAGAAACCGGATCAGCCGGTCACTGATGCGTGTAATTCGGCAAGCGCACCGGTTGCACAAGTAATAAAGTTTTGGGAATAAATCCCCAAGTGTCGGTCTCTTGAGGAATGCAATTAGCGTAGAACGGCAACAGTACTGAGAATATCGTTATGAGAGTTAAAAATAGAACAAAAAGGAAATAGCGGACTAGGGAGATTGTGGTTGTTTGACCTACTGAACTAGTAAAAGCTATGCGGGTCAACGGCACCGCTTCGCAAGGTGAAGTGGGTTTGTCGGCCACTATGCCGAACTTCAGTTGGGCGAGTGGAAGGGAAGCTAATGGATTGCAACGTTCTTGTGTGGATTGCAATCAGACAAGGCACATGAATGAAGTGGATGTGGGGTGAGTGAGGCGCATTCACAGACAGAACTCACAAGCATAGTAAGAAACTAACATTCCATTAAATAGAAAGTAAACTTGATGTTAAGGGATGGAAATGTTCGTTACACTACTCAAAACATTCATAACACAGAGGAAGGGGAAGAGGAGTAAACCAAAAGATAATGAAGATCCACCGCGGGTCGTGGCCGGAGTAGCGAGTTGTTAATCCGCTTCCGAGCTCAGTCCAAGGAGGCTTCCGGTACCAACGATCTGTCACCTTGAAGGCCTTTAAGTCCGTTCTCTAGGTTATCTACTTCACCAACTCTGCAGGAAAGCTTGGAGTTGAAGGCATCAATGGCCGAGTGCTTCGCCGGAGTGTTGAAAAGCTTCGGAGTAGTTGGAAATGCCTTCCCGACGAAGGTGGAAGTGATGGAGCAGCTGGAGAAGTGAAAAGGCGATTCCCGCGCACTCTCCGATCGCAGCAAATGACAGGCGTTGACCTAAAACGCGGAGCAGGGCCTTATATATGGAGGCAGCAGAAGCAGTGCGCATGATCAGTGGCGCACGACCAGTGGTCGTGCGCACTGTAGGTCGATGATCGTGCGTCTTTTCCAAATAAACCTGCAACCTGGACAAGAAGCATCAGCAAATAAGCGCACGAGCAGTGGCGCACGACCAGTGGTCGTGCGCACTATGGCCAGTGCTCATGCGATTACCGAGACTGTGTTATGAAAACGGGGGTGTAATGCGCACGAACAGTGGCGCATGACCAGTGGTCGTGCGCAGTAAGTCCAGTGGTCGTGCGCAGTATTCCTGTATCGTCGGAGTCTCCCGAGCAGTTCCGGAGCACGCACACGACCACTATACCAGCAGAAGGGGCAGAAAGGCCACCAGAACGTGCACACCACATCCCCGAGATAGAGCTAAAGAATAACAACAAAATGGAAACACAGAAAGCACACAAAAGCGGGCCTACAGTGCACTTAATCGTGAAATAGGTACATAAGCACAAATAAGCAATAAAGGCTATCAAGTGTAGTGCTAAGACGATAAAACTAGCCCAGATGAGTCCAAAATTCAGTGTAAAATGTGGACTCATCACACCCCCAGACATAACCATTTGCACGTCCCGAGCAAATCATCACTCCATGGACTCGAAGATAGCTAACTGGCTCAGCAATTTCAAAAAGAAGTAAGACGAGAAATCAAATATATCATGAGTATAGAAGATATAATAGAAAAACTTTTTAATTATACAACGTAGTTTAAACTATTCGACAGACATAAATAAATATTGTAATTGCTCAAAATTAGAATTCTGGAGAATCGTGCGATCATGTGCAGGAAGAAAGTAGGCAGGCCACTAAGGTGAGCATTGCCAAAGTTCGGGACTCAGGATCACCTCCAAAGGAATCCACCAATGTCGGGGACCATACGCTTGCACGTTCACACTCTCTCCATGGCGCGGGTTAGACTCAAGCGTGAATCAGTAGGACTTGTAGGAGGAAATGGGGCTTAGGCAACGGCTTGGTGGTCAAAGATAAACATGAAGGCTCTATGCAACCAAAGCAAGCGAAAACAACCCAAACCAAAACAACCACTTAGAAAAGAATGGGGCACACGCCCCCAGACTTAACTTGAAATCCGGGTGTGAACACGGCTGAACCCGACCAAATTCAATAAAGAGGATGGGGATCGAAATCTCAAAGCAATTCTTTCATATATATATATATATATATTTTTTTTTATTGCGCGAATCAGCTTTTTATTTTCGTAAAGTGTTGTTTTCTTTTCTGCGCTAGTAATCCCCAAACGAAGCAATCCAAAACGGGAATAAAATCAGCACCCCCAAAAACAATGTCCACTAATCACAACCTCGGCAAAACAGTAAATACAAATCAGCTCAAGCATTTGATTGCGAAGGTGGGTTTAGCTTCAGGCCTTGGTGAAAGTGAGTGGAGCTGGATCAAAGGAAGGGTAGGCACAAATTTGGCATGTAATGGTTAACAGGTAGGAATGGCTAAACAAGGCTCAAACTAGCCAAAAAGAAGGCCTACGTCATGCTCACGCTTAACTAACCGTGCACCAATGCTTTGAGAGTAGCTTAAGGCAAGTTCTTAGCCACCGAGAAAGACGATCCTTCCCCCCGACTCGAGCAATACGAGTTTAGTGGTTGCTACACACATTCCTACACTATCGTTTGATTATCCCAGATTCTAATTTTGAGAAGTACAAACAATATTTACGTGTGCAGAAAAGAATAAATCTACGAGCATAAAGAAAAATTAGTTCTATCCTAACTCTACACAAACCATGAGTATTCGATTAGGAGCACTGCATGAGTTTCGAACTACTCAATCCTGAAATCCTAAGCCAGTACCACTATTTTAAAGTTTACACAAAAGCAATAAATTTAAATCGGGTTGTGCGCGTGGGTAAAAGCGCACTCGTGTGGGTGATTCAGTGTGTGCAACAAAAAACAAGAAATAAGTAAATAAGAAACTGGAATGCAACAGAAAGTGCGGTGTAGTGACCACAGGCATACTTTGTAACGGTCCAGGCCCATCCCATGGGAACCCGCTGGCACCGTCGGCCTACCAGGGTCCAGACCCGGGCCCACCACTGGTAGTCAGCCTTTCACATTCAAGCCTGCAGGCCATGCACCCCAATCCCTCTCCGGCCTATTTATCAGCATGGTAGGTTGTTGCCACCGGGTCTCGAACCCAGGACCTTGATAAGAGAGCTTTCCACCACTCTCTCATCAACAACTGAGCTGCAGCTCAGTTGGTGATGAGGGAGTGGTGGAAAGCTCTCTTATCAAGGTCCTAGGTTCGAGACCCAGTGGCAACAACCTACAGTGCTGATAAACAGGCCGGAGAGGGGTTGGGGTGCATGGCCTGCAGGCTTGAATGTGATAGGCTGACTACCAGGAGTGGGCCCGGGTCTGGACTCTGGTAGGCCGGCGGTGCCAGCGGGTTCCCATGGGATGGGCCTGGACCGTTACAAAAAGTGCACTTTTTTGTAACGGTCCAGGCCCATCCCATGGGAACCCGCTGGCACCGTCGGCCTACCAGGGTCCAGACCCGGGCCCACCACTGGTAGTCAGCCTTTCACATTCAAGCTTGCAGGCCATGCACCCCAACCCCTCTCCGGCCTATTTATCAGCACGGTTGGTTGTTTCCACCGGGTCTCGAACCCAGGACCTTGATAAGAGAGCTTTCCACCACTCCCTCATCACCAACTAAGCTGCAGCTCAGTTGGTGATGAGGGAGTGGTGGAAAGCTCTCTTATCAAGGTCCTGGGTTCGAGACCCGGTGGCAACAACCTACCGTGCTGATAAATAGGCCGGAGAGGGGTTGGGGTGCATGGCCTGCAGGCTTGAATGTGAAAGGCTGACTACCATGAGTGGGCCTGGGTCTGGACTCTGGTAGGACGGCGGTCCAGCAGGTTCCCATGGGATGGGCCTGGACCGTTACAAAAAAGTGCACTTTTTGTAACAGTCTAGTCTCATCCCATGGGAACCCGCTGGCACCGTCGGCCTACCAAGGTCCAGACCCGGGCCCACCACTGGTAGTCAGCCTTTCACATTCAAGCCTGCATGCCATGCACCCCAACCCCTCTCTGGCCTATTTATCAGCACGGTAGGTTGATGCCACCGGGTCTCGAACCCAGGACCTTGATAAGAGAGCTTTCGACCACTCCCTCATCACCAACTGAGCTGCAGCTCAGTTGGTGATGAGGGAGTGGTGGAAAGCTCTCTTATCAAGGTCCTGGGTTCGAGACCCGGTGGCAACAACCTACCGTGCTGATAAATAGGCCAGAGAGGGGTTGGGGTGCATAGCCTGCAGGCTTGAATGTGAAATGCTGACTACCAGTGGTGGGCCCGGGTCTGGACCCTGGTAGGCCGACGGTGCCAGCGGGTTCCAATGGGATGGGCCTGGACCGTTACAAAAAAGTGCACTTTTTTGTAACAGTCCAGTCCCATCCCATGGGAACCCGCTGGAACCGTCGGCCTACCAAGGTCCAGACCCGGGCCCACCACTGGTAGTCAGCCTTTCACATTCAAGCCTGCAGGCCATGCACCCCAACACCTCTCCGGCCTATTTATCAGCACGGTTGGTTGTTGCCACCGGGTCTCGAACCCAGGACCTTGATAAGAGAGCTTTCCACCACTCCCTCATCACCAACTAAGCTGCAGCTCAGTTGGTGATGAGGGAGTGGTGGAAAGCTCTCTTATCAAGGTCCTGGGTTTGAGACCCGGTGGCAACAACCTACCGTGCTGATAAATAGGCCGGAGAGGGGTTGGGGTGCATGGCCTGCAGGCTTGAATGTGAAAGGCTGACTACCATGAGTGGGCCCGGGTCTGGACTCTGGTAGGCCGGCGGTCCAGCAGGTTCCCATGGGATGGGCCTGGACCGTTACAAAAAAGTGCACTTTTTTGTAACAGTCCAGTCCCATCCCATGGGAACCCGCTGGCACCGTCGGCCTACCAGGGTCCAGACCCGGGCCCACCACTGGTTGTCAGCATTTCACATTCAAGCCTGCAGGCCATGCACCCCAACCCCTCTCCGGCCTATTTATCAGCACGGTAGGTTGTTGCCACCGGGTCTCGAACCCAGGACCTTGATAAGAGAGCTTTCCACCACTCCCTCATCACCAACTGAGCTGCAGCTCAGTTGGTGATGAGGGAGTGGTGGAAAGCTCTCTTATCAAGGTCCTGGGTTGGAGACCCAGTGGCAACAACCTACCGTGCTGATAAATAGGCCGGAGAGGGGTTGGGGTGCATGGCCTGCAGGCTTGAATGTGAAAGGCTGACTACCATGAGTGGGCCCGGGTCTAGACTCTGGTAGGCCGGCGGTCCAGCAGGTTCCCATGGGATGGTCCTGGACCGTTACAAAAAAGTGCACTTTTTTGTAACAGTCCAGTCCCATCCCATGGGAACCCGCTGGCACCATCGGCCTACCAAGGTCCAGACACGGGCCCACCACTGGTAGTCAGCTTTTCACATTCAAGCCTGCAGGCCATGCACCCCAACCCCTCTCGGGCCTATTTATCAGCACGGTAGGTTGTTGCCACCTGTCTCGAACCCAGGACCTGGATAAGAGAGCTTTCGACCACTCCCTCATCACCAACTGAGCGGCAGCTCAGTTGGTGATGAGGGAGTGGTGGAAAGCTCTCTTATCAAGGTCCTGAGTTCGAGACCCGCTGGCAACAACCTACCGTGCTGATAAATAGGCCGGAGAGGGGTTGGGGTGCATGGCCTGCAGGCTTGAATGTGAAATGCTGACTACCAGTGGTGCGCCCGTGTCTGGACCCTGGTAGGCCGACGGTGCCAGCGGGTTCCCATGGGATGGGCCTGGACCGTTACAAAAAAGTGCCCTTTTTTGTAACGGTCCAGGCCCATCCCATGGGAACCCGCTGGCACTGTTGGCCTACCAGGGTCCAGACCCGGGCCCACCACTGGTAGTCAGCATTTCACATTCAAGCCTGCAGGCCATGCACCCCAACCACTCTCCGGCCTATTTATCAGCACGGTAGGTTGTTGCCACCGGGTCTCGAACCCAGGACCTTGATAAGAGAGCTTTCCACCACTCCCTCATCACCAACTGAGCTGCAGCTCAGTTAGTGATGAGGGAGTGGTGGAAAGCTCTCTTATCAAGGTCCTGGGTTCGAGACCCGGTGGCAACAACCTACCGTGCTGATAAATAGGCCGGAGAGGGGTTGGGGTGCATGGCCTGCAGGCTTGAATGTGAAAGGCTGACTACCAGTGGTGGGCCCGGGTCTGGACTCTGGTAGGCCGGCGGTTCCAGCTGGGTCCCATGTTGATGGGCCTGGACCGTTACAAAAAAGTGCACTTTTTGTAACGGTCCAGGCCCATCCCATGGGAACCCGCTGGCACCACCGGCCTACCAGGGTCCAGACCCGGGCCCACCACTGGTAGTCAGCCTTTCACATTCAAGCCTGCAGGCCGTACACCCCAACCCCTCTCCGGCCTGTTTATCAGCACGGTAGGTTGTTTCAGCTGGGTCTCGAACCCAGGACCTTGATAAGAGAGCTTTCCACCACTCCCTCATCACCAATTGAGCTGCACTTTTTTGTAACGGTCCAGGCCCATCCCATGGGAACCCGCTGGCACCGTCGGCCTACCAGGGTCCAGACCCGGGCCCACCACTGGTAGTCAGCCTTTCACATTCAAGCCTACAGGACATGCACCCCAACCCCTCTCCGGCCTATTAATCAGCACGGTAAGTTGTTGCCACCGGGTCTCGAACCCAGGACCTTGATAAGAGAGCTTTCCACCACTCCCTGATCACCAACTGAGCTGCAGCTCAGTTGGTGATGAGGGAGTGGTGGAAAGCTCTCTTATCAAGGTCCTGGGTTCGAGACCCGGTGGCAACAACCTACCGTGCTGATAAATCAAAATACAAATAAGTTGGGCACATGCATGATTAGGGCATACTTAGCCCCTGCCAAAAATTAGGAATTTTTAGAGAACATTTTCCTATAGTTTTTGCCAAAATATCAAAATACAAATAAGTGAAATATATGGAGTTTTACACCTCCCCATGGTCCCAAATCACTCTCTCACAAAATAATAAATGCGGAAGCTATACTAGAACATCAGATCTCGTCCCACCTGAGGACGCACTGTAGTTGTAGTAGCCTGCTGAAGCGGTATCTGCTCCTCATGTCCTGCCTCCTCGACGTGCTGGAGTTCCATCTCCCCGGGCTCCTAAAAAAATAGTTGGTCACCGACCATTAGTCAAAAAGAGTAAGTCGTTTCCTCCGCACCTCGCCCCGCAGCTCCTAGGCACCAAGCGGGAGGACGAAGCGGAGGACAACAAGAGGGGTAGCAAAGTGGAATCAGGTGACAGTATCTAACTAGAGTTGTAATAAGTAATGTAGTTCTACTCTAGCAGTTCTAAGTATGGTACAGGTAGTAAGTAAGAGCAGTGCAGTAAAGGAAAGTAAAGAACAGTAGTATGAACAAATAAATATCTAAACTACCACTATACTATCATCACAACCGTACCCTAACTTATATAAATGCCCATACAAATATATAAGTTCGGATTTCCAGGAAATTTAACTTATCATATAAAAGAGCCCATACTAATTTATATGATAATGATCTATGAAGCGTATGACCTAATATGAATGAATGATATGATGCGATTTTATGCGCAGGCAAGTGCAACTCACACATAACGACTCTGTGATCACAGACCTTTAGTTCCCACTTTTTGAGAGCTAGCATCACTCTCGGGTACCACCGCTGTGGCTACGGCAGCAGCGGAGCGGGCGTCTCCGCTTCTAGACCGGTATGCACACTACCAAGCCTTAGACCCCTCTCATACTCCTCTGTACATGCCCAAGGTACACTCTAGAGTCTCGCGTACGTACTTTGCTGACAAACCTGTCAGTCTTATTGGGTCGGATGTGTGTTATCGGGGATCGTCCTCCAGACTGCAGTGTAAAACAACCCACTGGCCCCTCTAACTCTCACAACCGCCTGGTGCACCGTACTGCCATCGGTGTGACGAACGGCCAGTACCGCATGCCCCGCCATGATATTTATGCACATGCAAGTAATTCATTCCGAGCCTCCCGCTCGCAGGACCAAACCTGTCCTGAATCCCTCAAACCCAAACCCAGGTGATATTGCACATTAGTGCCTTTATACCAACTCCCTCAAACCCCAAAACGGGTGAGATCGCACATTAGTGCCTTTATACCAACTCCCTCAAACCCCAAACGGGTGAGCATATATCATGAATCTCTCCAACCCTACACGGGCGAGAAGGTACAACAATGTCCTAACCTATTAAACTACTCTTGTCTACGGGTTATTATACTTAGAGATTTAAGGTTAATCCCAGGACTGCCCCCGGTATTCACTGTGAAGGGCTCTCAAGGGGCACTAGGAACTGTGTTGGGATTACGCCCAGCGTTCCCTTTCGCAAGGATATTTGTTTTAGTTGATGGCTACCCATGTATCTCCCCAGCTCTCTTTATTGCTCTAATACAACCCTAGCGACTTAAGGTGTTACCGGGAGACCGACGGTCTTCCGCCGACCCCCACTCCAGTTGCTAACTAAGACTTGCACTTTTGATCCCTCACTAAGATAACTCTACCCACCAGGGTTATTCATGTTGAACTCTCTTATTTCTGCCGATAATCAATCCCCTGGTAACCCCTAAGGCAAGACCAATTTGTGTTATATGCAGACCATGTCCTATGATTACCCTAAAAATGTGATCTTCCAAACCTTAAGGCATCTTTCCTCTAAATATTTATCGTAGGGTGGTATGGAATAAGAGAACTACCCTATGAATTCTCATAATTTTTCTTGGCCAAATAGTCCTTTAATTAAATCTTTTAATTTAAACACTATGTCACTTTACACATGGAGTAGTATAATTTAACATCATCTGACCTAGGCAATTTTTCCTGAGTTGTATAATGATAAAATATTGTTGCCTACAGAGTTTAAAAATTTTCCTTTAATTATTTATTCCCATTTCCTATTTAATACCAAATTCACATAAATTGCATTTTCCAAATGAAGTATAGGCAATATGTAATCAAAAATTTCAGGAAAATTACAGAACATTTAGAACACTAATTTATGACTATTGACAGAGTCTCATCAATTTTTATTGTGTAATGGCCTATAAAATGCCATTATAACATATTTACCAAAAATGTCATTGTATTAATTTAACAACTAACAATGCATCCATTAATTCTGAGAAATTCATACAAAACTAATAATACCATGTTATAGTAGTAGAATAAATTCCAAATTTTTCTGAGGTACATATCCACCATTTCAAGAATTAAATAAGATAAGGGTAAAATGGGCAATTTAAGATATCTAATCCAAAAGCTCTTCAAAACAGAGGGATCATATTTTTCCTAAGTCAAATGTAATATTATCTATGCAGCTCAGTTGGTGATGAGGGAGTGGTGGAAAGCTCTCTTATCAAGGTCCTGGGTTCGAGACCCGGTGGCAACAACCTACCGTGCTGATAAATAGGCCGGAGAGGGGTTGGGGTGCATGGCCTGCAGGCTTGAATGTGAAAGGCTGACTACCAGTGGTGGGCCCGGGTCTGGACCCTGGTAGGCCGACGGTGCCAGCGGGTTCCCATGGGATGGGCCTGGACCGTTACAAAAAAGGGTTTAGGGTTTAGGGTTTATCAGCACGGTAGGTTGTTGTCGCTGGGTCTCGAACCCAGGACCTTGAAAAGAGAGCTTTCCACCAATCCCTCATCACCATCTGAGGTGCAGCTCAATTGGTGATGAGGGAGTGGTGGAAAGCTCTCTTATCAAGGTCCTTGGTTCGAGACCCGGTGGCAACAACCGACCGTGCTGATAAATAGGCCGGAGAGGGGTTGGGGTGCATGGCCTGCAGGCTTGAATGTGAAAGGCTGACTACCATTGTTGGGCTCGGGTCTGGACCCTGGTAGGCCAATTGTAACGGTCCAGGCCCATCCCATGGGAACCTGCTGGCACCGTCGGCCTACCATGGTCCAGACCCGGTGTAACGCCCCCCATCCGTCGCATAGCATATAGCAGTAGGTCCGGCCGGGACCCGACGCCATATGCCACAGACAGACCGGGTGGTTACTTATGGAAACCATCCAACCAATCTTAACGTCCTACACAGAGCATTCTAGCGGAAGCAGTTTAAATAAGTTGTAAACAAGAACCCAGCATAAGAGCACGAATGTCCACTAACATGATAATAGGAATGTTATTACAAAAATACCCAAATATTCGTCCTTAAGGCCTTACAGAATGTTTCTCTTGACTAATACATGATTTACAAACCTCGGCACGCAGGCCGGTCATACATGAATAAAGCAGAAAAACATTTCCACTTGGGCCTTCGAGGGCCAGCTTCGCAAAAAGGGCTTTAGCCCGCTATTGACCGCTTGGTCCAGCTGCACCTGCAAGCAAACAAACCACCACACGGTGGCAAACAAAGCAACGGTCAGCAATGCTGACCAAATTATAACGATCCCGCCCCCAACTCGGGGCGGCGATGCTCCTTCCCTGCATTTCATTAGCACAAGCGAGCAATGCATATAACCATAGCCATTTCATCACAGACGTTGGCTCGTACGGCCACACGTCCCGTGCACTCAGGGCACATTCTCGGTGAACCGGTCGATGTCACGTCAATTAAAGCCATTAACATTCCGGATTCACCACCGCCACTTAGACGGCCATTCCTATGAGCAATTCGTCTTCATGGTATTGGTCACGTCAATTTAAGCCATTGACTACCGAAGACCCCCATCTATGCCAACGGCGAGTGCCATGTAACTTTAGGTCTCTCTAACCCGAACGACATAAAGCGGGTACGGCTCCATCTAACCCGTGCTCACATCGCAACGGCAATTTAAGCCATTTGCGCGGGTCAAACTTTCACCGAGTCCCATTCTACCGCAATACACATAACCCCATTATGTTCAAGTTGGCACTCAGGCCACCAAGTTGGCAAGACCTCGTGTCCGCCCAGTTTTCCGGGTGCACCTTTGGGTTAGTCCCCAAGGCTCCCTGCTGCAATCTACCGCGTAGAAAACCCGAAAAACACCCAATAACACGGAGTCTTCTCCGGCCTTATGCAATGCAACATCACCGATCCGGACTAACATGTCCGGGTAGGCTTCAACCAAAATGCCTATGTCCGTTCTCGCATACGGACTCTAAACAACGGGGACTTTACATATCTACCCGAAGGAACGCCTCCAACTCTTCGCAAACTCGCGAGAGAGGGCTTCCTATGCTAAGAAAGAGAGCTATCATGCTCACAAGTGAGGATCGTTACCCTTGGATTCCTCTTTGGCGCCATCAAAATGTAATCGGATAGAAATCACCGCACTTGCGTTGCCTCCGTGGATCCGGAGTCGGCTTGTGATTCGGAGCTCCGAAGCTCCTCCAATGGCAGATCTAGCTCATCTTCCTCTTGCCTTAGCTCTTCTTTCTCCAAGGGTTTGGAGAGAGGATAAGGTATGAAAAGTGAAGTTTTCCAAGTCAACTCACGGGTATATCCCTGCAGGAACATCCCCCAGCCGTCGGATCTCAACCTAAGGAAACGAACGGCTTTGATTCGGGGCTGAAATGCCCAATCTGAATTGAACACGGCCTGGCACACGCCCGTGTCCAGGGCCGTGTGCCGCATTCGCCGTCAAAATCGAATCTTCTGAACACGCACACGGGTATCGAACACGCCCGTGTTCGAGCTGACACGCCCGTGTTCCACCTCACACGGCCGTGTAGCCGGCCGTGTACCCCATTATTTTCTCCCGTTTTCAACCCGAGCACTGCACGGGTTCTAGGACACTCCCGTGTCCTTGCCCGTGTCACATTGACACGCCTGGGCCCCCAGGCCGTGTACACGGGACATTTCGTCGAGGGGAGAACGACGACTGGATGACACGGCCTTGGACACGCCCGTGTCCTAGGCCGTGTGCCTTGTCTCGACGATCGTCGAGTGAATCTCGACGATTTCACCTTGACGATCGTCGACACGGGTCGACATGCCCTGCGACACGCCCTGCGACACGCCCGTGTCGCAGGCCATGTGCCCATACTCGACGAATCGTCGAGAATAACTCGACGATTTCACGGCTAAGTGTCGACACGGGTCGACACGCCCTGCGACACGCCCGTGTCGCAGGCCGTGTGCCCATTCTCGACGAATCGTCGAGAATAACTCGACGACTTCGCGGCTAAGTGTCAACACACGCTTGACACGCCCTGGGACACGCCCGTGTCCCAGGCCGTGTACCTTCAGCCAGAAACCAAAACTGGCCCAAAACGTCCCCCTTTGCTCCTTTGAGTTTCGGGGCGTTACAACTCTCCCCCTCTTAAAAGAATTTCGCCCACGAAATTACATAAAGGAAAGATATATAAAAACAACATTTGTACCTGAGCGGAACAACTCCGGATACTCGTCAAGCATAGTCTGCTCTCGCTCCCAAGAGAGCTCCTCACGACCGCAATTGTCCCACCGGACTTTGACCATCCTGATCTCTTTATTGCGTAGCCGCTTGACCTCCGAGTCCTCAATCCGCACGGGCTTGACCTTTGTCGTTAGCCCACTATCCACCGGCACTTGATCGACCGCGATCACTTGCGTAGGCTCTTGCACCGCCTTCCGAAGCACCGAAATGTGGAACACATCATGTAAACCACTTAGCTCCACTGAAAGCTTCAGCCGATAGGCCGCTTCTCCTACTCGCTCCAGAACCTCGAACGGTCCAAGGTACCTCGGGCTTAGCTTTTTCAATCACAGCACCCGCGAGACACCCTTGAACGGCTTGATCTTCAAGTATACATAATCGCCCACAGCGAACTCCACGTTCCTGTGCTTGGCATTATAGTACTTTGCTTGCCGGTCCTGAGCGATAAGCAACCTCTCCCGAATGGTTCTCACCAAAGAAGTAGCATCCTCCACTTCCGATCGCTTATACAACTTCGACTCGCCCGTTTCTAACCAAGACAATGGCGTGCGACATCTTCTACCATATAGGGCCTCGAAAGGCGCCATCTGAATACTTGCTTGGTAGCTGTTGTTGTATGCGAACTCCACCAAATAAAGGTGGTCCTCCCATTGCTTTCCAAAGTCCAAGACACACATGCGAAGCATGTCTTCCATGGTTCTATTGACCCTCTCGGTCTGCCCATCCGTTTGTGGATGGAAGGCTGTGCTAAACTTCAGCTTTGTTCCCAACATTTGCTGCACCAGCCTCCAATCATTGGACGTGAACCGCCCATCTCGGTCACTCACGATGCTGCGGGGCACACCATGAAGCCGTACTATATTATCCACATAAAGCTTCGCCAGCTTCTCCACCGGATCGTCCTTCCTATGCGGAATAAAATGCGACACCTTTGTTAATCGATCGACCACCACCCAAATGGCGTCGTTCCCTTTTTGCGACCTTGGCAAACCATGCACAAAGTCCATAGAGATGTCGTCGAATTTCCACTCCGGAATAGGCAAGGACTTAAGAAATCCTCCCGGCTTTTGGCACTCCGCCTTTACTAAGGCGCAGGTTTGGCACTTCGCTATGTATAGCGCCACATCCTTTTTCAAACCCGGCCACCAAAACAGTTTCTTTACATCACGGTACATCTTCGTGCTCCCCGGGTGAATCGAGTACTTGGTATGGTGCGCCTCGTACAACAACTCCACCCGTAAATTGCCCACACTTGGGACGCACAAACGACCGTCTTTCCAAAGCAATCCGTCCTCCACGACGAATTGGGAATTTGACCCATCCAGAGCCTCTATCATGAACTGCTTCATATGAGCATCCATATCCAAAGCCTGCCGAATCCGATCAGCCAGGTCATATTGGACTTCAGTCCAATTCAGAACTGCTTCAGCACTAGATTGTCTATCCACACAAACAATCTCCAACGCCTCCAGCTCCTGCACCAACCGCTCATCATGCACCAATAGCCAATTGGCTTGAGCTGGGGCTCGGCGACTCAACGCGTCCGCAACCGCATTCCCTTCGCCAGGCACGTAGTGGATCTTGAATGTATAGTCCCCCAGGAACTCCATCCACCTACGCTGCCGCATATTCAGATCTTTCTGATCAATCAGGTACTTTAGACTCTTGTGATCGGTATAGATATCAATCTTCACACCGTACAGATAGTGTCTCCACAGCTTCAAGGCAAAAATCACGGCCGCTAACTCCAAGTCATGGACCGGATAATTCCTCTCGTGCACTTTTAGCTATCTCGAGCCATAAGCTATCACGCTGCCGTGCTGCAATAGCACGCAACCCAACCCGCTGCCCGAAGCATCGCTATATATCTCATAGCCTTCGGTTCCAACCGGCGAACTCAGCACAGGCGCCGTGGTCAACCGACACTTCAACTCCTCAAAAGCTCGCGCGCACTCCGGCGTCCAAACGAACTTATGATCCTTCCTCGTCAAAGTAGTAAGAGGTAACGCTAACCGCGAGAAGTTCTCTACGAAGCGCCTATAATAGCCGGCAAGCCCCAAAAAGCTCCGAACTTCTGCTACTGTAGCAAGCTCAGGCCACTCCCGTATCGCAACAATCTTCGCCGGATCCACAGCAATACCCTCTCCACTCACTATATGCCCGAGGAACGCCACTGAGGATAGCCAAAACTCGCACTTCGAGAACTTTGCATACAACTGGTTTCTCCTTAGAGTCTCCAACACCAAATGAAGATGCTTGAAGTGATCTTCCTCACTTTGCGAGTACACCAAAATATCGTCGATGAATACGATCACGAAATGGTCCAAGTACTCCCTGAACGTCCTGTTCATCAAATCCATGAATACTGACGGCGCATTAGTCAGCCCAAACGGCATGACGGTAAACTCATAATGCCCGTATCTCGTACTAAACGCTGTCTTCGGGATATCACTCTCCCTTATCCGCAGCTGATAGTACCCAGACTTGAGATCTAACTTCGAGTACACCGTCGACCCGACTAACTGATCAAAGAGATCATCAATCCTAGGGATCGGGTACTTATTCTTCTCAGTCAGCTTGTTCAGCTCCCGATAATCAATACATAATCTCAAGCTTCCGTCCTTCTTCTTAACAAAGAGGACCGGTGCGCTCCAAGGCGAAGAACTCGGGCGCACATACCCTTGCTCCAACAACTCTTGCAGTTGAACTTTCAGCTCCGCCATTTCCTTAGGCGCTAGCCGATACGGAGATCGTGACACAGGCTTTGCACCTGGCACTAGCTCGATCGTAAAATCTATCTCCCGTTGAGGCGGGGCTCCAGGAAGATCTGCGGGGAACACATCAGGGTATTCCGATACCACTGAAATACAATCCAAAGCGGACTTCGGCTTTGCAACCTCCACTAGTGTAAAGAACAGTTCTGCTCCAGCACGAACCGCCTTCACCACCTGAAGAGCAGACATCAACGTCTTGCTCGACCCCCTTTAAGCCCGTAAAAGTCGTCTCACGACTTGCTCCCAGCTTGACTTCCTTGCTACCGCAATCTATATGGGCCTGCTGCTCCGAGAGCCAGTCCATGCCAAATATGACGTCTAACTCCACTAACGGAAGTAAAGACGCCCGCAGGTCGAACTCCTGCTCCCCAATACGAATCTTAACATCGCAGATCCTAACCGCTCGCATCGAACACCCATTGGGCAACAACACATCCAACTTATCCTTCGCCATCGAAGAAGGGACTCCGATGCGTGATATAAATCCTTCGGACAAGAAGGAGTGTGAAGCTCCCGTATCGAAGAGTGCTCGTGCCGGATTTTCACAAATCAATACGAATCCTAAACAAGCAGTGGTAAGGTAACATGTGCATAACAAGCATATAAAGGAATTGACTTGCTATAAATTAAACCGTACCTGTCACCACGTCAGCTTGTTTAATGGCCTCCTGTTGGCCAAGATTGTAGACCCTTGGTTGGGCCGGAGCATAATGGGATGCGGTCGATTCCACCGCCTTACCCTTCTCTTCATAAGTAGCTCCTGGCCTCCTCTCGGACTTAGGACGTCCGCTCCAACAATCACGGGCGAAATGCCCCGTCTTTCCACACGTAAAGCACGCACCCGGGGTCCGACCCGTAGTCGCCCCAGAAGCGCCAGAAGGAGCTGGACCCGAAGTCCTATGCTTCTTGAAAGTCCTCCGATAGCCTGACTTTGAAGTAGTCGGCACTCTGAACTCAGATTTCTTTTCACTCAAGCTTTTATTCGCTTGCACACTCTTCATGTCCTTCTCCAAGGACCGGGCAGTATTGACCAAGGTTAAGAAACCTTGCGTCATCGGCCCCGACAGTAACAGTCTCAGCTCATCCCTCAAGCCTTCATAAAAACGATTAGTCTTGCGCTCCTCATCCATGATGGTAGAGCTCGCATAACGACTCAACCGCGTAAACTCGTGGAGATATTCATCCACGCTCCTCTCACCCTGCACCAACTTCAGGAATTCATTCTCCATTGAAATCCTCTGAGTAGAAGGGAGGTATCTTGCCAAGAACAATTCCGAGAACTCTTCCATCGGAACGTCTATCAGTTGTCTACCTCGCAGATGATGCAGCTCCAAACCTTCCCACCACATCCTCGCTTCACCGTCCAGCAGGAACGTAGCGATGGTGGTCATCTGCCACTCCTCCGTCTCTGTCGCTGTCATGACTCTCTTCACCCTAGAGAGCCAGTCTTCAGCCTGAGATGGGGTTCCCAACCCCGAGAATAACGGAGGGTTAAAGCTCATTACATGCTTCAACTGCCTCTCAGTTGCCCTCCTTGGCACTATTGGTTCTGCAACCACTCGCTCCACCCTCCTCGGCTCAGCCTCTTGTAGAGGTTCTTGCTCCATCACAGGAGCTGGCTGCTGCGCTTGCCTCCCAGGCTGCGCATTGATCACGGCCAACACCGCTTCAGCCACCAAACGTATATTTTCAGCCGACAAAGGTGTTGCGGGAGCAACTTCCGGTGCACTACTTGCCTCAGAAACTCGGCGTTCTGACGGCCCAACACCACTTCGGGTCACCTATAGTGGTACAAAACACTGTTAAGCGACCAAAACAAATTGCAAACAGCAATTATAGGAACACGCAGGTTCCTCAAACACGAGTATTTTCATTCCTAAGTGGACATTCATGGGTTCTTTTTACTGTTATAACGATGACGCACACAATGTGCTCACCACCCCTTAAAAAGAATTCGCCCACGAATTCAATTCAAGCCCAACCAAAACCAGTAGTCTGATACCAAATTGTAACGCCCCCTATCCGTCGCATAGCATATAGCAGTAGGTCCGGCCGGGGCCCGACGCCATATGCCACAGACAGACCGGGTGGTTACTTATGGAAACCATCCAACCAATCTTAACGTCCTACACAGAGCATTCTAGCGGAAGCAGTTTAAATAAGTTGTAAACAAGAACCCAGCATAAGAGCACGAATGTCCACTAACAAGATAATAGGAATGTTATTACAAAAATACCCAAATATTCGGCCTTAAGGCCTTACAGAATGTTTCTCTTGACTAATACATGATTTACAAACCTCGGCACGCAGGCCGGTCATACATGAATAAAGCAGAAAAACATTTCCACTTGGGCCTTCGAGGGCCAGCTTCGCAAAAAGGGCTTTAGCCCGCTATTGACCGCTTGGTCCAGCTGCACCTGCAAGCAAACAAACCACCACACGGTGGCAAACAAAGCAACGGTCAGCAATGCTGACCAAATTATAGCGATCCCGCCCCCAACTCGGGGCGGCGATGCTCCTTCCCTGCATTTCATTAGCACAAGAGAGCAATACATATAACCATAGCCATTTCATCACAGACGTTGGCTCGTACGACCACACGTCCCGTGCACTCAGGGCACATTCTCGGTGAACCGGTCGATGTCACGTCAATTAAAGCCATTAACATTCCGGATTCACCACCGCCACTTAGACTGCCATTCCTATGAGCAATTCGTCTTCATGGTATTGGTCACGTCAATTTAAGCCATTGACCACCGAAGACCCCCATCTATGCCAACGGCGAGTGCCATGTAACTTTAGGTCTCTCTAACCCGAACGACATAAAGCGGGTACGGCTCCATCTAACCCGTGCTCACATCGCAACGGCAATTTAAGCCATTTGCGCGGGTCAAACTTTCACCGAGTCCCATTCTACCGCAATACACATAACCCCGTTATGTTCAAGTTGGCACTCAGGCCACCAAGTTGGCAAGACCTCGTGTCCGCCCAGTTTTCCGGGTGCACCTTTGGGTTAGTCCCCAAGGCTCCCTGCTGCAATCTACCGCGTAGAAAACCCGAAAAACACCCAATAGCACGGAGTCTTCTCCGGCCTTATGCAATGCAACATCACCGATCCGGACTAACATGTCCGGGTAGGCTTCAACCAAAATGCCTACGTCCATTCTCGCATACGGACTCTAAACAACGGGGACTTTACATATCTACCCGAAGGAACGCCTCCAACTCTTCGCAAACTCGCGAGAGAGGGCTTCCTATGCTAAGAAAGAGAGCTATCATGCTCAAAAGTGAGGATCGTTACCCTTGGATTCCTCTTTGGCGCCATCGAAATGTAATCGGATAGAAATCACCGCACTTGTGTTGCCTCCGTGGATCCGGAGTCGGCTTGCTATTCGGAGCTCCGAAGCTCCTCCAATGGCGGATCTAGCTCATCTTCCTCTTTCCTTAGCTCTTCTTTCTCCAAGGGTTTGGAGAGAGGATAAGGTATGAAAAGTGAAGTTTTCCAAGTCAACTCACGGGTATATCCCTGCAGGAACATCCCCCAGCCGTCGGATCTCAACCTAAGGAAACGAACGGCTTTGATTCGGGGCTGAAATGCCCAATCTGGACCGAACACGGCCTGGCACACGCCCGTATCCAGGGCCGTGTGCCGCATTCGCCATCAAAATCGAATCTTCTGAACACGCACACGGGTATCGAATACGCCCGTGTTCGAGCTGACACGCCCGTGTTCCACCTCACACGGCCGTGTAGCCGGCCGTGTACCCCATTATTTTCTCCCGTTTTCAACCCGAGCACTGCACGGGTTCTAGGACACGCCCGTGTCCTTGCCCGTGTCACATTGACATGCCTGGGCCCCCAGGCCGTGTACACGGGACATTTCGTCGAGGGGAGAACGATGACTGGATGACACGGCCTTGGACACGCCCGTGTCCTAGGCCGTGTGCCTTGTCTCGACGATCGTCGAGTGAATCTCGACGATTTCACCTTGACGATCGTCGACACGGGTCGACACGCCCTGCGACACGCCCTGCGACACGCCCGTGTCACAGGCCGTGTGCCCATACTCGACGAATCGTCGAGAATAACTCGACGATTTCACGGCTAAGTGTCGACACGGGTCGACACGCCCTGCGACACGCCCGTGTCGCAGGCCGTGTGCCCATTCTCGACGAATCGTCGAGAATAACTCGACGACTTCGCGGCTAAGTGTCGACACACGCTTGACACGCCCTGGGACACGCCCGTGTCCCAGGCTGTGTGCCTTCAGCCAGAAACCAAAACTGGCCCAAAACGTCCCCCTTTGCTCCTTTGAGTTTCGGGGCGTTACACCCGGGCACACCACTGGTAGTCAGCCTTTCACATTCAAGCCTGCAGGCCATGCACCCCAACCCCTCTTCGGCCTATTTATCAGCACGGTAGGTTATTGCCACCGGGTCTCGAACCCAGGACCTTGATAAGAGAGCTTTCCACCACTCCCTCATCACCAACTTAGATGCAGCTTTAGGGTTTAGGGTTTAGGGTTTAGGGTTTAGGGTTTAGGGTTTAGGGTTTAGGGTTTAGGGTTTAGGGTTTAGGGTTGAGGGTTTAGGGTTTTAGGGTTTAGGGTTTAGGGTTTAGGGTTTAGGGTTTAGGGTTTAGGGTTTAGGGTTTAGGGTTTAGGGTTTAGGCTTCAGGAGATAGAAGGGCGTGGAAATCGAGTGCTGGATCATGGAGAATGGTGGAGAATCGAGTTTTCGTGGTGGAGCTCGTCGGCGCACCACCACCACGGCAAACCGCCGCCTGACCCGCAGCCAAGCCCAGATTTAGGTGTGTTTCACCTTGCCTCTTCCTGTACTAGATTTCTAGATCCATTTATGGAGATATCGGGCTTAATCGAGCCTCGAACCCAGGACCTTGATAAGAGAGATTTCCACCACTCCCTCATCACCAACTGAGCTGCAGCTCAGTTGGTGATGAGGGAGTGGTGGAAAGCTCTCTTATCAATGTCCTGGGTTCGAGACCCGGTGGCAACAACCTACCGTGCTGATAAATAGGTCGGAGAGGGGTTGGGGTGCATGGCCTCCAGGCTTGAATGTGAAATGCTGACTACCAGTGGTAGGCCTGGGTCTAGACCACGTTTAGGGTTTAGGGTTTAGGGTTTAGGGTTTAGGGTTTAGGGTTTAGGGTTTAGGGTTTAGGGTTTAGGGTTTAGGGTTTAGGGTCTTTAGTGTTTAGGGTTTAGGGTTTAGGGTTTTAGTGTTTAGGGTTTAGGGTTTAGGGTTTAGGGTTTAGGGTTTAGGGTTTAGGGTTTAGGGTTTAGGGTTGAGGGTTTAGTGTTTAGGGTTTAGGGTTTAGGGTTTAGGGTTTAGGGTTTAGGGTTTTAGGGTTTAGGGTTTAATAGGTTAGGACATTGTTGTACCTTCTCGCCCGTGTAGGGTTGGAGAGATTCATGATATATGCTCACCCGTTTGGGGTTTGAGGGAGTTGGTATAAAGGCACTAATGTGCGATCTCACCCGTTTGGGGTTTGAGGGAGTTGGTGATGAGGGAGTGGTGGAAAGCTCTCTTATCAAGGTCCTGGGTTCGAGACCCGGTGGCAACAACCTACCGTGCTGATAAATAGGCCGGAGAGGGGTTGGGGTGCATGGCCTGCAGGCTTGAATGTGAAAGGCTGACTGCCAGTGGTGGGCCCGGGTCTGGACCCTGGTAGGCCGACGGTGCCAGCGGGTTCCCATGGGATGGGCCTGGACCGTTACATACTTCCCCCACCCCCAGACTTAAAGTTGACAACGAATAAATATAAGCATTCCAAATAGGAGAAATAGCTAGGGTAGGAAGTACCTATGCTCAAAATTGAGCATACCAGTCTGGCAATGAGATGTCCAAGTGCGGCCAAGTTGTCGCGCCTCAAATATTCCTGCACCTACGATTAAAGGATGCAAGCCAAACAAAATCTGGACACATATATATATATGAATAAATAAACCAAACTCAAAACACAGCATAGGACCGAACGGTCCAACTTGGGTTGTCTCCCGAAAGCCCTTTTGTTTACCGTCCTTAAGGTGGACCAAATACATGTATTAGCAGTTCAAATAGAGAGTTCGATACAAAAAAAAGAAAAGACAACAGTCGGCTCCCAGATGGGCGCTCACAAAAATAAAGTAGCTGTCTTGCTCAAAAAATATTTAAACAATAGAAAAGAAACAGAAGGCGTGGTAGACATCTCTGTGGTGAGTTCCACTCACTCCCCCTCACTATCACTGTCGTGAATCTCGATGGGCGACGGACGTGGACCAGGTGTTGATGGTGCGACACGAGTGGGCGGTGGTTGAATGTTCATCCCGCCTCGCACTGCTTGCTGATAAATAAAATCCTGCATCCAAAATTGGGAAGCTTCCAGATCAGCAAGGCGCTCGGACAAATACGGGACTCCCCTCTCTTGAGCTGAGCTGAACTGGCGGCTAGATTGCCCCTCATGCTTTATGGGGGGCCTCAGTTGTTGTTGACTCTGCTGCGGTGGCACTCCTGCACTCCGGCTACCCATAGCGGAAGATTCACCCAGCTCTCCTTCATCTTCCCCTTCATCTCTACCCGCAGGCGCATCACCAGGCTTGCAGACAATAAACTGCGACCTTTTCTCCCTACCACTCGTAGCAAATGGCAACTCACCAGGTTGGCCCTTGAGATCATGGATGGGGCAGTGACCTGCACCATCGGAGGTAGCTGGCTCCAATCTCCCAAACTTTTGGCAATGCGGGTTAATGTAGTAAGCACCCCCGATCGCGCCCGCGAGACCATAAGTGGCCTCGTGGTGGAATAAATAGGCCAGCATATACCCCAAATGGAGGGGGTACTGCTACTGCATGCTAGATAAGGAGATCAAATCCTGCCACCCCACCACATTCTTGCTTAGGGCCCTAGCGGTGAGTGAATGACTAAGCAAATGCTGCATAAACCTGAGAGTGGGGGAGACAATTTTTGTTGACTTGGCACGGCGGGCTACATACTCCTCGTGCCCTCCAGTCAGAGAATGCCAAGCGGACCGCGGAGTCACACCCTCTGGAAAATCAATGCACAATACGGGGAAATTAATCTGGTATGCCTCTGCCTCGGAATAGACACCTGCATGGATGGCAAGCTCGGGCAGTGTGACCGTGAAGACATTTCCCATCATCCGAAAGGAACAAGTGGGGAGAAACTGGTTGTCCGCCGTTGTCTCCCAAGTGAATGTGGAAAGGAATTCCAATGTCAATTCCCGTAAGCCAAGCTCGTCGCACTCGAATAACTTGATCCAAAATTCGAAAGAGTAGAGAATGAGCACGGCCTCTGCTAATGCACCGTCATCCCCAATGGAACGCAGCTCGTTCTAGTCAACAAGCCGCTGAGAGAGGAATGGCTTGTCCTTCAAGGAATTATAGCGTTGAGTATGCTCTGCCTTAGCAAAAGTTCCCATTCTTCCCAAAATCTGCGCAGGGCTTGCAGAAGCACGACCGGATCGTTGATTTGCCTTGACTATACGGCGGCGTCTGGGTTCCATAACAGTAAAGTAAGGAAGGGAGATAAGAAGTTGAGGGATCCTACCGGAAGAGAGAGATACGAACCACCGGAGAGGAATCGGAAGAGGAAGAGTGCCGACAACGAACGCGCAGTGGACCAAGCAGGAGATTAGGGCGCACGCACAGTGGACAGCGGCTGGAAAATAAAAAGAAATGGGGCATGCGCACGACCAGTGCTCGTGTGATTATAAGTAGTGCGCACGACCACTGGTCGTGCGCAGTGAAATTTTTCACACGCCTGTGTTTCCAGTCTATTTCACACTGCTGACCACGTGGTGCAACAGAGAGCTCAACACACAACTGGGCTACCACACCCAAATAATGAAATACAAACAAAAAAATGTAACAAAAGAAAAACTATCCTAAATAACTATTGGGTTTATTGTCTCCCAACAGGACTTATTCAAAATCTGAGCATCTCCTAACTGATGGGCGAATGAAACTGGAAATGCTCAGGCAGAGGTTCATGGTCACGCTGTGGTAGCGGGTACCGGAACGGAGATAGAACAGAAGCCCCAATACCTGTATACGTATACCTATCGGAAGTTTCAGGCATTGGCAGAAAGTCACTTGGGAAGCTCATCGGCTCCAACTCCATCTGCATCTGGTTACAATAAGTCCGAGGCCGCATTATAGGTCCTTGTACTAATTGGACCAATTCCACAATGTGGTCCTGCATAGGAGTAGACACGAGAGCAGGGCCAAGAAATAAACTAGAAGAATAACATAAACGGACCTCAATCTTGGGGATGATCCCGGAGTCATCCCCCATCGGCGGAATTGTGGATGCTTCCAAATAGCTGTCTAAGCTAGTGCAGGAATATTCTGAAGCTGCATCTGCCTCGTCCATGCCTCGAGCATCCTCACATGGGATGGAGGTCAAAACCTCTGCCACGGAGTCGGCCTCCTCGACTAGATCTAACAGAATGCGGGAAATGCTAATTTCCACCTGCGATTCAATCTCAACAGCACTGTCAGAAGAAGAAAGAATGCTATGCAAATAGGAAGGTGAAGACACGAAGCTTGGTAGGACGTTAAGCGTTGGCTCTTCACAACTAAAAGATTCTATGCTAGTTGAAGTATGCACTTCAGGAGTATAAATAGCAGTGTCGGAATGGGGATAAACACATGTATTGGTGCACATACCTGGGATGTCTTCTCCATAACATAGAGATGGCAATGGAACATACCCCGAGACAGAAGGGATGTTGCCCAAGGTTGAAGTGGAGACAATCCGAAAATCCGGCTCGTCATCGACTGCTAGCTCAGCTAGGTACGCGGCGCAATCCTTCAATGCATGATCCCAGCTTCGACAAAAAAAGCACTGCTTAGCCGGCTTCGGCGGTGCAACTGGTGCTGAAGCTGAATAAAAGTAGTGTGGCAATGGCTCCGCAGGTCGGTAGCTAACCAGCTTATGTCGACGATATGTCGATGCATGAATTTCCTGGCTACTATACTTCTGAGGGCATCTGTCGCTAACATGAGAGATGTCTCCACAATGACGGCAATTGATATTGAAATTGGCCCACATTGCAGCGATTTCAAATATCAGGGATACAACTACTTGGCATAGATTCTGCGAATAAAACTAACAATTCCATCTGACGGAATAACAACACAAGAGAAAATGGATCAAAAACAACAAAACAACTCGTATAACGACATTCGCAGTCATCTGGAGTCGCTCTATTGTTGCATTCCCCGGCAACGGCGCCAAAAACTTGATGCGTGTAATTCGGCAAGCGCACCGGTCGCACAAGTAATGAAGTTTTGGGAATAAATCCCCAAGTGTCGGTCTCTTGAGGAATGCAATTAGCGTAGAACAGCAATAGTACCGAGAATATCATTATGAGAGTTAAAAATAGAACAAAAAGGAAATAGCAGACTAGGGAGATTGTGGATGTTTGACCTACTGAACTAGTAAAAGCTATGCGTGTTGACGGCACCGCTTCGCAAGGTGAAGTGGGTTTGTCGGCCGCTATGCCGAACTTCAGTTGGGCGAGTGGAAGGGAAGCTAATGGATTGCAGCGTTCTTATGTGGATTGCAATCGGACAAGGCACAGGAATGAAGTGGATGTGGGGTGAGCGAGGAGCATTCACATACAGAACTCACAAGCATAGGAGGAAACTAACATTTCATTAACTAGAAAGTAAACTTGATGTTCAGGGATGGAAATGTTCGTTACACTGCTCAAAACATTCATAACACAGAGGAAGGGGAAGAGGAGTAAACCAAAAGAGAATGAAGATCCACCGCGGGTCGTGGCCGGAGTAGCGTGTTGTCAATCCGCTTCCGGGCTCAGTCCAAGGAGGCTTCCGGTACCAACGATCTGTCACCTCGAAGGCCTTTAAGTCCGTTCTCTAGGTTATCTACTTCACCAGCTCTGCAGGAAAGCTTGGAGTTGAAGTCATCAATGGCCGAGGGCTTCGCCAGAGTGTTGAAAAGCTTCGGAGTAGTTGGAAATGGCTTCCCGACGAAGGTGGAAGTGATGGAGCAGCTGGAGAAGTGAAAAGGCGATTCCCGAGCACTCTCTGATCGCAGCAAATGATAGGCGTTGACCTAAAACGCAGAGCAGGGCCGTATATACGGAGGCAGTAGAAGCAGTGAGCACGATCAGTGGCGCACGACCAGTGGTCGTGCGCACTGTAGGTCGATGATCGTGCGGCTTTTCCAAATAAACCTGCAACCTGGACAAGAAGCATCAGCAAATAAGCGCACGAGCAGTGGCGCACGACCAGTGGTCGCGCGCACTATGGCCAGTTCTCGTGCGATTACCGAGACAGGGTTATGAAAACGGGGGTGTAATGCGCACGAACAGTGGCGCACGACCAGTGGTCGTGTGCAGTAAGTCCAGTGGTCATGCGAAGTATTCCTGCATCGTCGGAGTCTCCCGAGCAGTTCCAAAGCACGCACATGACCACTGTACCAGCAGAAGGGGCTGAAAGGCCACCAGAACGTGCACACCACATCCCCAAGGTAGAGCTAAAGAATAACAACAAAATGGAAACACAGAAAACACACAGAAGCGGGCATACAGTGCACTTAATCGTGAAATAGGTACATAAGCACAAATAAGCAATAAAGGCTATCAAGTGTAGTGCTAAGACGATAAAACTAGCCCAGATGAGTCCAAAAATCAGTGTAAAATGTGGACTCATCAGTCACCATGAAGAAAGCCTATATAAAGGCCTATTACTTCAACATAAGAAGATGAGAAATGAATCATTGAAGTACAACACAACAAGAAGAAGACCTTCAAGTGAAGATCTAAAAAGTTGGAGAGAGAAAGCTCCTTCTAAGAAGACAGCTATTGAACCAGGCTGATAAAGAAAGTTTCAGATTGAGATCTGATTCTCAAGTCAGCAGTTGATTGAAGATCATCTGCCTAGAGATACAACACTACTGTGTTCTAATTAAAGAAGCTTTGAAGAAAAGCCAAGGGAGGTTGATCTCTGCAAAGTTCTTTCAAGAACTCATCAAGAAGCCAGTCAACTCAACTTTCTCAAACAGAGTTGTGGTTATTAATCCTTGTATTTTTATTTTCTGTAGGATCCTAAGGGATCTGAGTTGTAAGCCTATATTTATAAAGGCTGAGTGGTAGGGCTTGTGTGCCTGAGTGTAGGAGATACATTACTCTGAGTGTAGGCATTGTTGAAGGCTGAGTGTAGGCCTTGTTAAAGGCAGAGTGTAGGTATTGGTGAACACTGCGTGGTAGGGCAGTTGTGCTTGAGTTGTAGGAGTGGGATCACTCTGAGTTGTAGGAACCTATTTGGGGTTCTGAGCTGTAAGATCTGTGGATCTGAGAAATAGTGGAGAAGTTAGGCCGAATCTAGTACACTACTAGATAGACGAAGGGGGAAAGTGGATGTACCCAGACCTTGGGGAACCACTATAAATCCTGTGTGCTCTCTGTGATTGTATACTTGTGTGATTGCTGTGTTATCTGTGCTGTGAATTGCAATTACTGTACTGAAGAATTGTATATAATTCTGTGTTTCTGCCATAAAAGTTTAAAAAGATTAAGTGCACCTATTCACACCTCCCCCTATAGGTGTTTAGGAACTAGTTCTTTCAGCGGGGACCATTGTCCGACTGATGAGGTCGTTCCTTTAGCCGTGTCTGCATTGGCATCCCATGCTAAAAGATGATGGAAGTACTTCCTGGACATCCCCTATGCCGGTTGTGATTCCATTGTGATCACTTAGGAGCAGTTCAGCGAGGCGTTGCTGGGGCACTTCATTTAACAGACCACTAGAGTCGAGCTCGTGGAGCATTTCCTACACCTGATGCAGGGGAGTCAGTTTGTCTTAGAGTATCAATGGGATTTCTCTCATCTCACTGAGTTCGCAGACATGAAACACTAGAGCGATTGTGACTATGCACGCATCTGATGGTTTAAGGGAGAGGAAAGAGACCTGTAGATGTAAATGGAGTTCAGAGCAGAGGAAGAGGCCCACAGAGGGGGAGATTTATGGCACATCCCTGGGGAGGAGTATGCACTCATCTGAACTACAGATAAGAGTAGAGGCCCCCACCGGCAGTACTAGCTCTGTATTCTTGTGCCGTAGAGGCAAGAGAAGGGAGCATTCCCTCCACTGATCTGCTTCTATTGCCATCATCCTGGACATGTCTGGGCCCACTGATGAGTCTGATTTTTATTGTGTTTTTTAGTATCAACCAGGATTATTTTCACGCACGCGCAATACACTTTTTGGTTTTTAATGCTTATATTTCACTCAATATGTATTTAACACAAAGTGCACGTTTTGGGCCTGTTTTGGTGTGCTTTTGCACTCTGTTATTACTGGGGGTAAGCACCTGCTGCTCACTAGGTGTTCTTGTGGTCATATTGCTATATTGGACAGGTTGGTGTTGTGCCCATCCTAATTTGAGAATTCTGGTGAATCATACGGTCATGCGTTTTTTCTTCGTGCATCAAGTTTTTGGCACTGTTGTCGGGGAACACAACCATGTGAGTTTCTGGAGAGGGAGTCATGAGTTAGAAATCCTTTCCTTAGTAAATTACATTCATTTAGTTTAATATTTCGTTTTCCTCATTTTTTTATTATTTGTGTTGACTATAGGTAGCTATAGTGAAATTTTGTTGGATATAGTGTTTTGCACAATAGTTTTTATTTGTTGAATCTGCCTAATTTAACACAATGTGGGCTGAATTTAACAAATGATGCAGTTGGTGTGGAGTTACCTCTCGCACTAGTGATAGAAGCCCTATAGGAGATAATGGGCATAATTCTCTTAGCTCGGTTCACTGTGCACTAGTCTCCTCTAATTCTTCACGCCCTAAACCTAAGTTTTAATGCCACTGGTCTTCGCCACATGTATCGTTTATTGTATTTCTCTCAAACCCTACAAGGGTTGGGGAATAATAAAAAACAATGCTTGTTTTGTCGAAGCAAAGATCATGCCATAAAGGATTGTGCTAAATATCTTTGCCAATTGGACGAGGATGATGAGCCGGATATCCAGATCATCCCGACTCCTTCCTCTTGTGGCACACCTTCAACATCAGGGTATGTGGCTGTGTCATCTTCATATTTTGAATGGAATGATGTGGACACAAACTTTAGATGTGTGGCTGATCCTGGCTCTAACATGGCTGAGCCTCCCTCCCCTGTGCATAAATCCTCTTATGCGGACTTGATTTTTTGAAAGGAACAAATGCTTGATTTTTTCCCAAGCACTATTCCTCCCCCTTTTGTCCATTATACTATATTCATTGCTGAGGACATCGTCGACGATGTACCACAAGATTAGGCGTATGACCAAGGAGATGTGCTTGTCCCTTTGGAGACGGACAACCTTCAAGGTTAGGAGGATTCTCATTCCGTCTATTGATCCCAATATCCCAGATTTGTAAGAAGTAAAATGGGTCAATAACATACACGCATAATGTATTTGACGTGTGCTTTAGTTTATGCATGCAGGTAGTCCATGATTGGACAGGTGAAGAAAAATGAGTTTGGTGGTAAACTCAAAACTCGTCGAGCTCAGCTCGCAGTTCATCGAGCTCAGCTCGCTAGTCGTCGAGCTCAGTTCAACATTGCTTGGGATAAGCTCAAGAGCTCAGGATTCAAAGTTCTTCGTGCTATGGTTGAAGTTCATCGAGCTCAGTTTGCTATTCAACGAGCTCAGCTCAACACATGTCGCGCTAAGGTTAGAAAAATTTACTAAGGCAAAAAGCACTGAGACCGCTGAGAAGACCAGAGTTCGTCGAACTCAGCCCACAGATCGTCAAACACAGCTAAAGCCTGAAAAACTAACTAAGCCAAAAAGCGCTGAGACAACTGAGATAGCTGAGAAGAAAGCGTTGAGATAACTGAGAAGAAAACATTGAGACCGCTGAGAAGAAAGCGCGAAGACAGAATGTTATCTCAGTAGTTAAGAATAAAGCACTGAGACCGCTGAGACAGAAGCTTGTCTCAGATGTTAATAAGAAACTGCTGAGACCGCTGAAATAGAAAGCACCAAGACAGAAGCTTGTCTCAGCTGTTAATAAGAACCGCTGAGACCGCTGAGACAGAACCGCTATGATAAATCCAGTGAAAATTCATAACTCCAGAAGCGTTGAGTGGCAAGACAGATGGCGTTGTGTTACATAACATCACACAATGCTTTATGGATTTCTGGAATATTTTCTAAGTCCAGATGGTGATGACCAATACTGATGTCATTAAAGTCAACTAACATGTAGCCGTTGCGGTAAAGCTGCAGTAGCGCCGAAAGATGTCTTTCCTTTTCTGAAGAAGGTAGGGCTCACCAATCCTTGGCTGGAACCACATACAATTGTGCTGTGGATTCAAATCAACGCATATAAAAAGGAAAAAATAAAAGGGATTAGAGCAATGAAAAAGATCGAACGAAAAAAGGACAAATGAAAAAATAAAAGAGAAAAATAGAGGCGGCAAGACATCTTCTTCTCTATCAAGCTTGAAAGCTCAAGTCCAGCAGAGATAGCCTGAAAGGCAAAGGATGTTAGCTGAAGCTCTTAAAGATCAGTAAGATAGTTCTTTCCACTACAGAGATCTGATTCATCCATTCAGCAAGCTGATAGCTGTTCATCTATGCAGCAGAAAAGAGTTGGCTGTAGAAGAGGACTAATTCCTTCTACAGCAAGTTTGCTAGACTGAAATTTTCTCAGTCCAGACAAGTAGACTCAGAGACTTATCTCTGAGTCAATTGTTTTTTTTCTTAAACACTCTATATTCTCTTCTTGTAGCATTCATTTTAACTGAATCTGAGTGTAGGGCACTTTGTGTCGGAGGTAGGTGACTAATTAGTCACTAAGGTAGGTGTCATGTTGTAACGCCCCCACCCGTCACATGACATATAACAGTGGGTCCGGCCGGGGCCCCATGCCATATAGCACAGACAAGCGAAGGAATTACGTGTGGAAATCAAAATCTATGTGTATCCTTAACTCATTCCATTCTAGCGCAACATTTTTCTTGTTAGCATGAACTCAAACCAGAATGTCCACCAATATATAAATACCATATTTATATATAACAACACCAGGAATGTATACAACTCACACACCCTGGCCTTATGGCCTTACAAGTTCCTCTTTCACATCAATGGTTTCGTACATCGGCACGCAGGCCGGCCACACATGAAATCCAACCATGATTCTTCACATAGCCTTCAAGGACTAAGAACACCAGGCTAGCCAATCCACTACTTCTTTCCAAACCGCAGCACCTGCAATTCATCATCCAAACCAACACAGAAAACAAAGTAACGGTCAGCATTGCTGACCCATTATAACGACCCTACCCCCTACCCGAGGGAGTGGTTCCTTCCCTGTATACAGTGCTTCCTTTCTCATCAAGCATCAGCAAACATCACCAAATCACATCATAAATAGATCATTCTCTTTATTCCACTAACGAACAAACACATCACATCACAAACGCTGGAGTCCACCAACGCTCCGTGCACTCAGGGCAACTTCTTGGCGTACCGAAATCCACCGTCGTACACCGCTGTCTCTCGAGGTGTTAACTTGTTGGTTGACCGGCCCTAGTCCACCAGCTCGCAGGCTGGCGACATCCCGCCCAAGCCACTCAGAGGTCCATCCTCACAGCATCACAAACAGAGCAGACCGACCCACACTCTGTGGTGTAGCAAGCCGGGTTTATCTAAGCTCCCCAGGCATTGTCTACCCATCGATCCCCCTCCTAGTCCGATCGACCCACACTATGTGGTGCAGCAACCCGGGTTTAACTCGGCTCCCCTAGCATTGCCACCCATCGATCCTACCTTAACTGGATCAACCCACCCTAGTGGTGTAACACATCGGGCGTATCTCGCACTAACCAGTCGTGCTACCAATTGATCATCTCATTTCCAGGAGCTTCACCAAAGCCTCCTCACAATCATGACATCCATACATTCATCATAACAGAAATCCGTTTTGCACATCATCAAAGCCACGGAGTCTTCTCCGGTTTACCCATGAACATCACCAATCCAGACTACCGGTCCAGATGGGCTTCACAAAGCATGTCTATGCCGTACTCTATGTTTCCGGCTCTAGATGCAGACACAACAAAGGAATCACTTCCGCGACCCACCTCTTGGTGGAGGATTCCAAGCACATGTATAGAGAAAGGACTTCGATGTCCAAGAAGGAGATCGTTACCCTTGAAGATCGCTTCGGCGCCATGAAGTAGCCGGATGGAACTCACCGCCTCGGCTCTGCCTTCACGAATCCGCTCTCGGATCTTCGCTCCGCACTCTGAAGCTCCTACAGTAGCTGGTAGACTCCTCCCTTCTCTCTCCCTTAGGCCTTTCTTCTCTCTCTCTTTTGGAATGAAGATGAAGATGAAGAAGAAGAGAAAAGAGGGGTTTTATCCTCTTTGTCTCGGCCTTCACAACACCTGGACAAAGCCCAGCCACTGGATCCAGGAAGAGGGAAACAAACGGCTCAGATCTGGCCAGAAAACCCTGAACACGGCCGGACACGCCCTGTGACACGCCCGTGTCACAGGCCGTGTCCCTCTAAGCGGCAAACAACCGACTCAATCCAGCCAGTACACGCCCGTGTGAAACGCCCGTGTCACGGCCGTGTACCCGACACGCCCTCAGACACGCCCGTGTCTGAGGCCGTGTACCTCAACAGAAATAATCTCAAATCAACCCGAGACTTCACACGGCCTGGCACACGGCTTGGCACACGCCCGTGTTCATGGCCGTGTGCACCAGGACACACCCGTGTCCCGCAAACATGCCCTAACCCGAGACGTCGAGCTGAATTCGACGACCACTGACATGCCCTGTGACACGCCCGTGTCACAGGCCGTGTCCTTACTGGAAACTCGATACTCGACGATCGTCGCGTAACACTCGTCGAGTATACGACACGGCATCCGACACGGCCGTGTCCTGGGCCGTGTGCCCCTCTCGACGATGTGGAGCGAAAATCGTCGACACCAAGCCCGATCGTCGACACAACCTCGACACGCCCTGCGACACGCCCGTGTCGCAGGCCGTGTCAACTGACACGCCCTGGGACACGCCCGTGTCCCAGGCCGTGTCACCCATGCCTGAACCTGATTTTGCTCAAAATGATCCTCTTGACTTCGGGGTGTTACAATCCTCCCCCCCTTCAAATAATTTCATCCTCGAAATTTGACGCCAAACAGCCAAATGGTCACAACATCACAAAATCGTACACCCCAAGCCTCCGCACACACTAACAAACAGACAACACAACAAACATCCCTAACTTCCACTTGTGCACATTCAGCCACATAAAACCTCAAAACAAAACAACATAATTGCTTTATCTCGTCACAAGCACAAGTGCGCCAAACTATTTTAGAGATCTACAACTATTTATGATGTACAGACATCACTATGGATGATTCATCAAGATCCGATTCCCGATTCAGTCAAAAGTGATGCACATCAGCTATTATTCATCACACCTGATATCAAAACATAGGTTACATACACAACATTCAGAGCATCGACATGATTCACATCACAGTTCACTTCCGCTCAGCCTCCCGATTTTGAAATTCACGATTTAAAGATAAATGAAACGCTCGAGGCTGAATTTCACCAACTGAGCTTTGCGGCTCTTGCACTTCCATCGCATGAAATCGAGATTGCGTCCGGGGTGCAGATGATTCGGCTACTGCTTTTCCCTTTTCTTCATAGGACGCACCCATCTTTTTCTCACTCCCTGGAGGGGCATTCCAACAGAATTTTGTGATGTGTCCTTGCTGCCCACATTTATAGCATATACGTCTATCCACACGTCCTGGCCCATACGTCGCCCCCGAAGAAACAGTCGACGGAGCTACGTCCACCGGTCTAAATCTTTTCTTCTCTTGTCGTCGAAACTCCGATTGATCCGGTGGTGACATTTTAAACTCTGACTTTTCCCTTGCCAGTCTCTTATTCGCTTGTACTCGCTTCATGTCCTTCTCCAAGGCACGAGCTGTATCGACCAACGCCTGGAAGCCTTGGCTCACTGAACTCGAAAGTGCCAACCTTAATTCATCCCGCAATCCTTCATAAAACCGATTTGTCTTTCGCGCTTCCTCCGCAAAGGTAGATCCCGCATATCTCCCCAATCTTGTAAATTCATGCAGGTAGGTATCAATATCTCGCTCACCCTGAACCAAACGGAGAAACTCATTTTCCATCGCAATCCTCTGCGACACTGGCACATACTTGGCTAAAAATAGTTGGGAGAATTCCTCCATTGAAATCTCCGTTAAACCTCGACCTGCCAAGTGGTGCACTTCAATTTCATCCCACCATAATCTCGCATCGCCTTCCAACAGAAAAGTGGCCAACATCACTTTCTGCTCCTCGACCGTCCTGATTGCGGTTAGGATCCTTTTTACTCTTGCCAACCAATCTTCTGCCTGCGTTGGGGAAAGCGCTCCACCAAACGTCGGTGGATGAAAGTGCATAAAACGTGACAATGCGTCGTCACTTGCTTGCACTTCCACCACCTCGGCAGCATGCTCTTGCCTTCCACCAGGTCTTGCCTGTCCAGTTGGTTGTGCTTGTAACACTGCAAGCACTGTCTCCGCTACCACCCGTATAGCCTCTGCTGAGGGAGGCATCGGCGCTTCCACGGGTGCTGCACTCTCAGCCGACCGCTGGGGCTCAGACGGCCCAGCTCCATCCCTCGCCACCTATCAATGTACAGAACACCATGAATACGGCCAAAGCACAATGGGACTGCTACATTGACTACACCCGCACGCACAGCATGTGCATGACATACATTCCTAGTGGACATTCATGAGTTCATTTATGTTCTCTCCTCCCAAACAATCTCAACCTGGCTATGATACCACTTTGTAACGCCCCCACCCATCACATGACATATAACAGTGGGTCCGGCCGGGGCCCCACGCCATATAGCACAGACAAGCGAAGGAATTACGTGTGGAAATCAAAATCTATGCGTATCCTTAACTCATTCCATTCTAGCGCAGCATTTTTCTTGTTAGCATGAACTCAAACCAGAATGTCCACCAATATATAAATACCATATTTATATATAACAACACCAGGAATGTATACAACTCACACACCCTGGCCTTATGGCCTTACAAGTTCCTCTTTCACATCAATGGTTTCGTACATCGGCACGCAGGCCGGCCACACATGAAATCCAACCATGATTCTTCACATATCCTTCAAGGACTAAGAACACCAGGCTAGCCAATCCACTACTTCTTTCCAAACCGCAGCACCTGCAATTCATCATCCAAACCAACACAGAAAACAAAGTAACGGTCAGCATTGCTGACCCATTATAACGACCCTACCCCCTACCCGGGGTAGTGGTTCCTTCCCTGTATACAGTGCTTCCTTTCTCATCAAGCATCAGCAAACATCACCAAATCACATCATAAATAGATCATTCTCTTTATTCCACTAACGAACAAACACATCACATCACAAACGCTGGAGTCCAGCAACGCTCCGTGCACTCAGGGCACCTTCTTGGCGTACCGGAATCCACCGTCCTACACCGCTGTCTCTCGAGGTGTTAACTTGTTGGTTGACCGGCCCTAGTCCACCAGCTCGCAGGCTGGCGACATCCCGCCCAAGCCACTCAGAGGTCCATCCTCACAGCATCACAAACAGAGCAGACCGACCCACACTCTGTGCTGTAGTAAGCCGGGTTTATCTAAGCTCCCCAGGCATTGTCTACCCATCGATCCCCCTCCTAGTCCGATCGACCCACACTATGTGGTGCAGCAACCCAGGTTTAACTCGGCTCCCCTAGCATTGCCACCCATCGATCCTACCTTAACTGGATCAACCCACCCTAGTGGTGTAACATACCGGGCGTATCTCGCACTAACCAGACGTGCTACCAATTGATCATCTCATATCCAGGAGTATCACCAAAGCCTCCTCACAATCATCACATCCATACATTCATCACAACAGAAATCCGTTTTGCACATCATCAAAGCCACGGAGTCTTCTCCGGTTTACCCATGAACATCACCAATCCAGACTACCGGTCCAGATGGGCTTCACACAGCATGCCTATGCCGTACTCTATGTTTCCGGCTCTAGATGCAGACACAACAAAGGAATCACTTCCGCGACCCACCTCTTGGTGGAGGATTCCAAGCACATGTATAGAGAAAGGACTTCAATGTCCAAGAAGGAGATCGTTACCCTTGAAGATCGCTTCGGCGCCATGAAGTAGCCGGATGGAAATCACCGCCTCGGCTCTGCCTTCACGAATCCGCTCTCGGATCTTCGCTCCGCACTCTGCATGTCCTACAGTAGCTGGTAGACTCCTCCCTTCTCTCTCCCTTAGGCCTTTCTTCTCTCTCTCTTTTGGAATGAAGATGAAGATGAAGAAGAAGAGAAAAGAGGGGTTTTATCCTCTTTGTCTCGGCCTTCACAACACCTGGACAAAGCCCAGCCACTAGATCCAGGAAGAGGGAAACAAACGGCTCAGATCTGGCCAGAAAACCCTGAACACGGCCCGACACGCCCTGTGACACGGCCGTATCACAGGCCGTGTCCCTCTAAGCGGCAGACAACCGACTCAATCCAGCCAGTACACGCCCGTGTCATGGCCGTGTACCCGACACGCCCTTAGACACGCCCGTGTCTGAGGCCGTGTACCTCAACAGAAATAATCTCAAATCAACCCGAGACTTCACACGGCCTGGCACACGGCTTGGCACACGCCCGTGTTCATGGCCGTGTGCACCAGGACACACCCGTGTCCCGCAAACACGCCCTAACCCGAGACATCGAGCTGAATTCGACGACCACTGACACGCCCTGTGACACGCCCGTGTCACAGGCCCTGTCCTCACTGGAAACTCGATACTCGACGATCGTCGCGTAACACTCGTCGAGTATACGACACGGCATCTGACACGGCCGTGTCCTGGGCCGTGTGCCCCTCTCGACGATGTGGAGTGAAAATCGTCGACACCAAGCCCGATCGTCGACACAACCTCGACACGCCCTGCGACACGCCCGTGTCGCAGGCCGCGTCAACTGACACGCCCTGGGACACGCCCGTGTGCCAGGCCGTGTCACCCATGCCTGAACCCGATTTTGCTCAAAATGATCCTCTTGACTTCGGGGTGTTACACATGTTGGGGCATTGAGATAGGATCCAAGATTGGATCTGAGCTGTAGGGCTTTATTGCCCGAGGTAGGATAGTATTGATCTCTGAGGTAGGATCCAAGTGTGGATCTGAGGTAGGGCTATCCTCCCACCCTGAGTGTGGGGCCTTGTGCCTGAGGTAGGTGACTGGAGAGTCACTAAGCTGTAGGTGACATGTATGTCACTGTATTGTAGGTGACGAGTCCAAGTTATATACATATTTTTGGACTCATCTGGGCCAGTTTTCTCGTTAATGCACTAGACTTGAGAGCCATAATTGTTCATATTCGTTTCTCTGTCAATTTCATGTTAAGTGCACATTAGGACTGTTTTCAGTGTGATTTCATAGTTTTTGTACTTTTGCCATGGTGTTTTCTGTGTCTAGAGAATGTGGTGTGCCCTTTTTGGTGGCTTTTCTGTTTCTACTGTAGGTCCAGGGGTTGTGTGCATGTTACGGGATTGTTCGGAAATCCCAAATGGTACAGGAACACTGCGCATGATCAATGGATATATTGCGCATGACCACTGGACGTGTGCCACTGATCGTGCACACTATATTCTCCATTTTTCAAGTTCTTCTTGGGCAACCGCACTACCATTGGACATAGTCTTCATGACCTTTGGTTGTGCGCCACTGATTGTGCGGTTATTCTAGTTTTTCTGAAGTTCTGCCATTGACTATCGCCCGATATGGGGATCCAGTGAGCTTATATATTAATTTTTCTTTGCAGCTACAGGTTTCTCTAGGAGCTGAGAGCATGATCATCAACCGTCAGTGCGCACGACCACTAGTCGTGCGCCACTGATCGTGCGCTCTATTTTTCTGCTGCAGTATTTAAGCTCAGCTCCATGAATTAGGGCATAGACGCTTTTCATTTCTGCCCCACTGTTGCTCGAGAAGCGTCGTCCTTCGCCCCCACAGGTCCTCCACTCATCTCTCTCCTCCATGGATAGTTGATCCGGCCACCATTCTCCCTCCCAAAGCTTGCAATAGCTTCATCTCTGGCCACCATTTTCTTCTCCAAGCTCCATTTCAAGCTCATAAGGTGTTGCATCCGTAGAGTTCTCCGGATAGATTTAGCCCAACGACTATTCATGAAGAAGACGGGTTATTGAAAGGAGGTGACACACCTTCTGGACCCCGGACGTCATCCATAGACCGAGCTAGGACAAGGCCCGACTACCCTTGACTCATGGACGCGAATCTCAAAAACCCTTCTTGTGTTTGGTTGTATTTAACCGCCTAATCTTGTAGTTACTTTGTTCTGAACTTGTGGTTGTTTGATTGTTGCTTAAGAACACTGTTTAGTTTAATTATTTCAGCATGTCTATGTGTTATTATATCTTAGATCATGATTGTGTTGCTGAGCTTTAGTTTTTTGTGTTCTTGTTAAGATAGTGTCGTTCTAGCGATTGATAGAAGCTTGCGTGGCGAAGAGGTGATTGTGACCCTCATTGCCTCATCCATCTTTCATATTACTCTCTTGAGTAATCCACCAAAGAGACGCGGTGACAACGACCCGTAATAGGTTTATTACTGTTAAACTTAGGAAACTCCAAACTAAAACCCCATTTGTTTACGTTAACACTTGAAATCATTTTTTTAATAGCGAAATCACACTGCCTACTTGTACTCCTCGAGAGATCGATATCAGGGGATTCAACTCCTCAACTTTATTACTTGACTACGATCTGTACACTTGCCGACGCATCAATTTTTTGGCGACACTGTCGGGGAGTGCAATCGTTGCGTTTATTTTTCTTTTGAAAAAGTTTATAAGTGTTTTTGGTATTTTTGGAAGGATTTTTTGTGTTGTATGACAGATCCAAGCTCCAATGATATGGTTGAAGATCTTGTGTGTGAGCTTGAAACCGCACGTGTGAGGTGAGCTCGCCTGCGTGCTCCTGCTGCTGAAGAAAGGATGGAAGATTTAGGCTGAGGTGGAAATGACCATGGTGAAAGGGTTGTTGAGGGCCAAGAGGTGGTCCAACCACGTATTAGGACAATGCGTGATTTCACAACCACTACTGCGGGATGTGTTTACCCTGGCTTTGGACCGGCCATTGTAAAAACCATTTCGAGATAAAGCCCGCCATTTTGAACATGATCTGAAATAATACGCAATATTCAGGCCTACTGAGTGAGGATCCGCAGCTCCATCTGGCGGAGTTCTCAGACATTTGTAGCACCTTCCGTTATGCTGGAATTCCGGATGATGTAGTGAAGCTGAGGCTGTTCCCGTTTTCGCTGAGGGACAAGGCCAAAACATGGCTCCAAACCATTGTGCCCGGTGTTGATGCACGAAAATGGACAGGGGAGTTGGGCACCACCAGCTAACGGTTCGAGCACCAGGAAATAGAGGGGAAATGGCGAACTGCAAGCAACTATCTATTAAGCGGACGAGAGAAAGAGAACAATAGAGCCGTGAACCACGACAACACCCGACTTCACCCATCGCAGCCTGAATGACTCTCTTGCGACGGGATTTCCTTTGATTAAAAGTGAAGCGTTTACAAGGAGAAATCAAGGAAACCAGGTAAGCCGGCCAGACAGCAAGTCTCAAGGCACTAGATTCGAGATCGCAGCTCTTAACAAGCGAGCTCCTGGATATGAGTCAGCGTGCTTTGGGGAGTGCATCCTCCTCCTATTTATAGGCTCGGGGGCCTGCCCAAACGGGCAGGGTTAAAGTTACCAGCTGCCCAGGGTACAAGAGAACCGAGCAGAGGTGAGGGGAAGAAAATGAGAAAAAAAGGAGAAAGGAGGGAAGTCGCGCGGCCTGGAGGATTCCTACTTGCGAGCTGATGGCCTGGGTCCTGGGCCTTGACGTTGAGTAGGGCTGGTGCTGATGAAGGCCTGATATGGAGACCGCCCGGCTTTGCTGACGACCAGCCAACTTGATCTGCGCGGCGGATAGAAGGAACAGGCCGCCCGCTCTCTGATGACCGGCCGACTTGACATGCTTGGCGGCTAGAAGAACCAGGCTTCCCGGTCTGGAAAGCTGTGCGAACTGGTCGCGGATTCCGAGCTTAACATAATACCCGCACATTTTTAAGTTACGGAAAAACTTCGAAAATGTAGAACCAAGCCGGAGACCGCGACTGCCTTTAATGCATCGGCGTCTATAAAATCCCTTGACCCTTGTCATTCTTCAAGATCTCTGCCAAGGCATGGTTCGCTACTCGCCACTTGCGGTCAGAATTCGTCAAGCCGATGCAGTCTTGCACAAGATGGACGTCATGTCATCGATGTTAGCCTGCGACAAGAAATAGGCTGAGAAGAAAAATAGCTGGAGCTAAAAACCGGATGACTCTGACCGACAACCCGTGAAGAAAACCTAGAAGTCGATTACCCCAGCAGCTTCTGATTCTGAAAAGAGGCCGATGCAGACCGTCGGCGAATCTTCGCAGGCCACGTCCAATCCTGAAGCGGTTTAGATGGAAGCTACCAATCTGGAAGCGGTTTCGAAGGTTGCTTCACCACAAATTGGAACTGCCAAATCTTTTGAGGTAACTTACTCTCCATCCGGTGAAGTGCTCTTAAAATTAGGTGAGACGGAGGAGAAAAGCGTTGAATCTGGCAAGCCGCGCAAATTGCGGGCCATGGTCGACCTAGTCGTTGTGGACGACAATGAGCAGGAGAAGAAGCTGGAGGCCGCGCGGATTTTGGCTGAAAAAAGCAAGCGGACAGAAATGGTAGACGGCTCCATGAAATGGCAGAAGAAGAGGAGCGAGACTCTTGAGGAAAGGATGAAGATGAAGATGAGGAAGATGCAGGCCGGAAACCGGAATATTTCCGTAAAGACTGGAATGGCTAGTCTTCAGCACAGACCACGGGAGACAGAGGTATCCGAGAGTTCGTCTACACTAGATCCTAAACCGAACGAGCCGGAGGAGACATCTGCAGCTAGAGAGATGATTAGTGACATCCTAAAAAGCACGGAGACCCTGTAGCAGCGGGATGCGCTATTGTCGACTCCAGCGGCTTCTGAAGAGGTTGACCGCCCCGAAGTCGAAGTCACTGGGGAGATGATGTAGGCCTAAGCGTCGACGCCGGGAAACCCACGGATCAATACGTTCGGCCCTCAAAGATTTCATACGACACTCGCAGAGATGTTCCCGCAACGCACACTCCACGCATTTTTATCACGATTATGCTAATGAATGGGTAGCCAAACTATTTGTTACCGAATAGAGGCTATAGGCCAATATCCGTTCCGGCTAAAAGGATCAATATTAGATCCGACCGAGCGGGTTGTACCAAAAGAGATCTACCAAAATTGTGATCCATAAAACGGTAGATCTCTCCCAACAAAAAGCTACGAGGTTCGCCAAACCTTTCAAAAAATAAATCAATTATGAACAACACGATTCAAATGAAAGAACCCACGATTTATTTTGAATCTTCGAAATCCAACGCTAAAATTGGTCGCAACAAAAACTATCAAGAGGGAAACACTCGGGAGTAGAAGTTTCGTTACCCAAGTCGGAATGGATGATTCCGACTATCTCGCTTGGATCGCACGTCCACGGTTCCGTCAGAGTTACGCCAGATGGAGCAAAGTTCTTCCGCCGGCATCACGTCACGCTCATGGTGGTTGGATGAAGACTTGAAAAGGAGAAGGGGAGGGGGTTTGGTTTTGTTGTGGTTGGAGGTGGTGGATGAGAGTAGGGTTTGTGTTTGGCGGCGGCTTGGAGTGGAGGATGTTTGGTGGCCGGGTGGTGAAGGGGGAAGAGGGTGAGATGTGGGCGGCTAGAAGGGGGAGGAGGGTTGATGGCCGAGAGGTGAAAGGGGGAGAGGGAGATATGAGGGCGGCTAGAAGAGGGAGGAGGGGTAGGGTCGGCCGTACATAGGGAGGAGAGAAGGAGGAGACAAGGGGAAGCTTTACGGTTTCAATATCTTATTCCAAAATCAAAAACATAATGAAATATTCTTGGCCTTCTATAGGCTTACAACATTGGTTTGGCTACATGCCGCCCAATTAAATAACATGCACTCTAAAGTTAAACAATAAGGAAATAAATAACCAAGCTTAAGCAAATTACCAAAATAGGTTTACCCAAATAAAATAGATAGTCATCCACTAATTATGAAGAAGTGGGATTGAGCCGAGGGCGGAGGTTGTAGCGTCGCTCCACACGATCACCATGACGCCACAAGTACTTTGAGGTGACGAAGGAGGTTCTTCCGCCAGCATGACGTTATCCTTAGCAAGTTGTAGGACGATGTCTCCATCAATCCTCCCCCGCTCGAAAGGACTCATCACCGATGAGTGGTCGTGAAGGTACCGTTGAATAAGAGCGTCATCCAAGAGAGCCACCTCGGATTCCGGGAGCCAAGAGTCATCGAATGCGGGACGACCGCGCCACCGAATCAAGTAGCGGTGCACACCACCATCTGGAGAGGGAAGCACTTCATCCTGTAGAATCCTGTCTGGCAAAAAGTGTGTCCGGGGAAACCTGGGAAAAGCGTTAGGCAACAAAGGAGGAAAATCTTTTTCGTCAACATGCAACGTACCTCTATTGGAGACCGATGGAGTGAGCGATCCAGAAATACCTTCAACCCCAAACCAAGTAGAACCTGCAGTGGAGCTAAACGGACAGGAAAATAGTTCTTGCGGCGGAGCAACATATGACGTTAAATCCGAAACATTAAAAATAGGGGAAATACCCAAATCAGTTGGTAATTCCAAAAGAAAAGCATTGTCTCCTATTTTCTTTAAAATCCGAAATGGTCCCGCTCGCCGATCCGCTAACCTTTTTAAGGTGCCCGTAGGCAACCGTTCAGGGATGAGATGCACCATGACTAGATCGTCAACTTTTAAGTGAGATGCTCTCTTATGTGCGGTTAGCGTTTCCTTGATGTGCTTGTGCAGGTTATGAATATGAGAGGCAAAATCTAGTGCAAATTGACTTGATTTAAAAGATGGCGGTAAAGGGATAGAGTCAAGTGGCACCGATGCTTTATATCAGTGCACGATCTCATTCAGAGACAAGCTAGTGGACCTATTTTTGGAATTATTATACGCTAACTAGGCATGAGGAAGGAGAAGATCCCTTGTACCCTTGTGGTCTCCCATAAGGCATCGTAATAAACCACCTAAAATTCGGTTGACTACTTCCGTTTGCCCATCCATGTGCGGATGGTAGGGTGAGGAGAACAGAAGTTTGGTGCCCATAATCCTCCACAAGGTCTTCCAAAAATAACTTGTAAACTTCACATCTCTATCGGTAACTATAGATTTGGGGACACCGCAATGGCCAACTACTTCCTTAAAATATAATTGTGCAACGTGTGATGCATCGTTGGTTTTATTACATGCGATAAAGTAGGCCATCTTGGAGAAGCGATCCACGATGACTAAGATAGAGTCATGACATCTAATCGTGACAGGTGAGCCTAGAATGAAATCCATAATAACGTCTTCCAAAGGTATGGATGGAATCGGGAGAGGGGTATAAAGGCCCGCATTGGTTTTGTTACCGTTGGCCAATTGGCACGCTCGACAACTACTCACGATCTTGTTAACCATTGCCTTAAGACCGGGCCAATAAAACTTGTCTTCTACTAATGTGATCATTTCGTCGCGGCCAAAATGACTACCTAACCCACCACTATGCAACTCCCAAACAATAAAGTGATGTAGGGAGGAACGTGGGATGCATAACTTCGAGTGGTTGAATAAATAGTCGTCACGAATATAAGAAGACGTAATGGTCGTAGGCGAATTGTCATGAGTGGCTAAATAAATATACTTAAAATCCGGACAGTGGACATATTGATCTTTAATCCTATCGAAACCGATCACCTTAACTTCTAGAGTAGACAATAATAACGAAACACGACTAAGAGCGTCTGCTACGCGGTTGAGAGTACCCTTAAGGTGTTTGATGAGGAATGTGTACTCCTGAAGATAGGAGACCCAATTTACATGTCGAGGGCTAACCTTAGTTTGAGAGTTAATAAATCTCAACGCTTCATGATCGGATAAAATGACAAACTCTTTAGGAATTAAGTAGTGCCACCAATATTGGAGGCACCGAATGACTGCGTAAAACTCTCGATCATAATTAGATTAATTCAATTTAGGTCCTGCCAGTTTCACACTGAAATACCCATATCGCAGTAAGGGGGCTTCCGACATACGAGATTTAATGGTGTTAAACGCTTTAGAGGTTGAAGCCGTCCAAGAAAATTCACCCTTTTTCATGCACTCGGTAATGGGAGCCATGATGCTGCTAAAATCTCGAATGAATCGGCGATAAAACGTAGCTAGTCCATGGAAACGCCTAACATCCCGAATATTGGCAGGCTCCGGCCATTCCGTAATAGCTTGGACCTTCTTGGGGTCAAGATGTATGCTTTCCGAACTCACTATATACCCAAGAAACTCAACAGACGACACATGAAAAGTATACTTCTTAAGATTGACAAATAATTTCTCTGCCTCAAAGTGGTAAGGATAATCTTCAGATGGGCCTCGTGATCGAGCGTGGATGTGCTAAAAACTAAAATATCATCAAAATATACCACTATGAATTTTCCCATATATGGTTGGAAGACGTGAGTCATCATCCTAAAAAATGTGCTTGGGGCATTGGAAAGCCCAAACGGCATAACCAACCACTCGTAGAGACCTTCCTTCGAATTAAAAGCCGTCTTCCACTCATCACCTTCCCTAATCCGGTTCTGATGGTAGCCACTTCGAAGATCCAATTTCGAGAATATCGTGGCACCCGCTAACATGTCCAATAATCGTCCAAGTGAGGAATGGTAAAACGATACTTAACCATAATTTTGTTAATGGCCCTACTATCCACACACATCCTCCAAGAGCCGTCTTTCTTGAGAGCAAGCAAGGCAGGTACGACACATGGACTCGTGCTATGATGAATGAATCCCATTTGCAATAAGTCAGAAATTTGAGTTTGTAATTCTAAATGTGCGGTGAGATTTAACCGATAGTGAGGAAGGTTGGGCAAAGAGGAACCCAGGATGAAATCTATCGCGTGTTGGATGTCCCGCATGGGGGGTAACTCGGATGGGAGCTTGTACGGGTACACATCCTTAAAGTCATCTTGGAGCTTTCTCAATGTCGGGGGTAAAGTCTCAACACACGCCGCCTCGTCCTTGGCTTGCAAACAAACTAACGCATATATGACGCCATCCATAAAGGTGCTACGAGCCAATTCCTTCTTGCCTATCAAACTTAACGCCTTCTTTTCGACTGGTACAATCGTATCCTTAGAGGGGATCGAGGGGTCCTTAGGTGGAGTGGGTTTCAGAGTTATGGTCTTGCCATTAAATTTAAATTCGTAAGTGTTATCCGAACCAAAGTGGGTAACATCATGATCATAAAGCCATGGGCGACATAAGAGAACGTGACAAGCATCCATCGGGATGACGTCGCACCAAATCTGTTCAGAATAAGCTTTGATGGTAAGGGGTACCAAACAACGCTTTGACACTGGGAGGGAAGACTTGTTTACCCATGCCACCTTATAAGGGTGAGGGTGAGGCTCAGTAACCAAGGACATTCGGGTCACCGTAGCTTCCGAAATGACGTTCATACAATTTACACTATCGATGATCAACCTACACCACTTCTCCCCACTCTTAAAATGCAACAAAAATATGTTCGTCCTATTCCAGTCATCTAACGTCCGCAGAGTCACCAAAATACACCTCATGACCATCATATGGGAGTCATCCTCCAAGTCACTAGGCACTCCTTCCGACTTGCTATCCTCTCCTGCTTCGTAAATAAGATCGTCTGACTCACATGTGGAATCTAATAGGGCTAACGGCTTGGGTTTAGTAGGACACTCACTAGCGTAGTGACCTTGAATGCCGCAAGAGAAACAAGTAGATTTGATTTGTTGACCCGTCCTACTGGACTCTCTCACCCGTCGGGTTTCTACTATTCCTGGCAGTCATGACTATGGAGGTCGAGTCGGTGGACCAGAACTTCCCCATGTCCTTATAGGTGGAAGTGGGAGGGGGTCCCAGGATGGACTTCCCCTTCTGGAACGGGCGAGACTTAATCTTATGCTCATTGTGTTTCTCAATATCTAATGCAGTGTTAAATGTGACTTGCAAGTCGGTGTGGCCATATCGCAGCAATTTTCCCTGGATATTCGGGTTTAACCCCTTACGAAACCTAGAGAGGGTGATCTCAGGCATCTCTTTCACTCGACACCTAACCATCATGTCCTTCAGCAGACTCATATACTCGGAGACCGACCTATTCCCTTGCTTAAGGGTAGCCAAATCGTCAAACATTTGTGTTCGATGATATGTGGGGACGTACTGCACCGTCAGCAAGGCCTTCATGTCAGCCCAAGTAATGGGTAACTCTCCATTCTCGACTCGCAGACGCCGCTCCTCATTCAACCAAAATATTTTCGCTCTACCCAACAACTTCATCCTTGCCACGTGCACCTTATCCACGTCGTTTAGATTGTACCACTCGAAATAGCACTCAATCTCCATAACCCAGTCCTAGAACACTTGGGGTTCTCCCAACCCATCGTATGATAGGGGTTTGACGCGGACGGCCCTAGTAAGATCAAACTCGTATGGTGCCCGCTGGGCATGTTCGTGATTATGGTTGTTATCAAGGTTATTATTTCCTTCTGCCCGTTTGTTTGCGGGTTGATTGCGGGGATTCCCATGGTGTAATCTCATCGCGTGCAGTGTCTCCCTAATAGCTGTCATTTGTTCCGTGAAATCCTAACAGAGTTCCTCAAGTGAGGTGAGACCGTGACCCGCATCCCGTTCGTCCTCCATATTGGAAGAAGACAGGGAATACTTCGTGCCTAATCTGGTGCGCATACAATTAAAAGAAGTTGTGCCCAGCGAAGGTGACACGCGAAAGGAATTGTTCCCGCTAAGATACTCGGGTCGAAAATATTTTTTTGTGATTTTCCGGAGGAAAATAATGCGTAGATTATTAAAAAAAAATTGTGATTTTTTTTTGGCAGAAATACAAAAATTGTGCCACTATTGGCAGACCAGAATTTTGTTTTTTGAAATTTTGGTAACTAAACGTGCAAGATAAGTGCGTGCAAACAACAGGGAAGGGAGCCAATTAGGAAATTTACTGGAACCTCCCTCTGATACCAAATTGATGTAGGTCTAAGCGTCGACACCGGGAAACCCACAGATCAATATGTTCGCCCCTCAAAGATTTCAAACGACACTCGCACAGAAGTTCCCGCAACGCACACTCCATGCAATTTTATCACGATTATGCTAACGAATGGGTAGCCAAACCGTTGGGACCGAATAGAGGCTATAGGACAATATCCGTTCCGGCTAAAAGGATCAATATTAGATCCGACCGAGCGGGTTGTACCAAAAGAGATCTACCAAAATTGCGATCCGAAAAATGGTAGATCACTCCCAACAAAAAGCTACGAGGTTCGCCAAACCATTCGTAAAATAAATCAATTATGAACAACACGATTAAAATTAAAGAACCCGCGATTTATTTTCAAGCTTCGAAATCCAACGCTAAAATTGGCCGCCACAAAAACTATCAAGAGGGAAACACTCGGGAGTAGAAGTTTTGTTACCCAAGTCGGAATGGATGATTGCGGCTATCTCGCTTGGATCGCACGTCCACGGTTTCGTCGGAGTTACGCCGGATGGAGCAAAGTTCTTTCGCCGTCGTCGCATCACGCTCCTGGTGGTTGGATGAAGACTTGAAAAGGGGAAGGGGAGGGGGTTCGGTTTTGTTGTGGTTGGAGGTGGTGGGCGAGAGGAGGGTCTGTGTTTGGCGGCGGCTTGGAGTGGAGGAGGTTTGGTGGCCGGGTGGTGAAGGGGGAAGAGGGTGAGATGTGGGTGTCTAGATGGGGGAGGAGGGTTGATGGCCGAGAGTTGAAAGGGAGAGAGGGAGAGATGAGGGCAGCTAGAAGAGGGAGGAGGGGTAGGGTCAGCCGAAGATAGGGAGGAGAGAAGGAGGAGACAAGGGGAAGTTTTAGGGTTTCAATATCTTATTCCAAAATCAAAAACATAATGAAATATTCTTGGCCTTGTATAGGCTTACAACATTGGTTTGGCTACATGCAACCCAATTAAATAACATGCACTCTAAAGTTAAACAATAAGGAAATAAATAACCAAGCTTAAGAAAATAACCAAAATAAGTTCACCCAAATAAAATAGATAGTCATCTGTTGGAACACCCTATTACTAATTTGGGTCAGGATCACTATGTCTCTAGGAAACCAATGTTTGACCTCCTGTATAGCTCCAAAGGTCAATTAGAATTGAGTGTAAGGGTTAGAAGTCTAAGTTTGGAAGCTGCCCTCAAGACCAAGACCTTTTTCAGTTTGAGACTAAGTCATATCGTCGAGCTCAGCACGACAATTCGTTGAACTCCGATCGACAATCATCTAGCTCAACTTCGACAGATCGTCGAACTCCATTCGACGATCGCTGAGCTCAACTTCATCAAATCATCGACCTCCATTCGACGATCTGCGAGCTCAGTTCGACGATCTTTGACTCAGCTTTGGATCTCTATCTCTGAGCTCAGTTCGACGATCTTTGAGCTCAGATCGACGATATTTTGTTGCAATATAAGTTCATATCGCTGAGCTCAGTTCGACGATAGCAGAGCTCAGTTCGACGTTTTCAGATAACTTCAAGGATTTTTCAAGATTCAAATTCAGATCAGTTAAGGAGTTATTCTACAATTAATTCAGAAGATTTTCTAGCCGTTTTCATTTATTTCTGGACCAAGTTTCAAGGGATTTTCAAGGAATATTTCTATGGACTTTCCTCCAGAAGACATTTTGCAATTAAGGATGCAATTAATACAGGCCAACGGTTATTCTTGACAGAGGATGTTTTTCTATTCAGTACCAGAGAATAAAAGATGAGAATTTTTTTTGAATCTCTCATATACACACAGACAGAAAGAAAGACAGACATCAGTAATCTTCAGAATAAGAACAAAATATTCTCTGTCTCAAAGAATTCTCAAGAACACACATCCAAGGAGATCACATTTTCTGAAATCCCCAGATCTCTCTTGTCTAAAGTGTTCAAGGCCAACATATTTCAAGACTCCAGACACCTAACATTTCAGCTGTTGCTGAAATCTTCTCTTGCTGGAGCTCAACTTCTGAAGGCCTATCACCCTACAGCAAAGCTTATTTTCCTGAAGATCTCAAGGACTCAGGGGGAGCTTTGACACCATCAAATCCACATAGTCTTCTCAGCTGTTTGAGAAAGAGAAGACTTCCATCACTCTCTCACCCCCATCTCTGTAAAGGGTTTCTCAAACTCCCTTCAAAAGTTTGAACATTGTTTTTGAGCACCGTGTCAAAAGCTCATTGGTGGCAAGACACCTGATCAAAAAATCTGATTTGGTTTTTGAGCACCTTATCAAAAGCTCATTGGTGCCAGGACACCCGATCAACTCATCCTGCAGTGGATTCCTACCTAAGGTGGTAGAAGAGTGGATGTACCCAAGTTTAGGGGAACCACTATATTTCCTTGTGTCATCTGGCTTGCTTGTCTTTATTTTTGTTTCTGGCTGTGATTATTCTGTGTTTAGTTTGTAATTAGTTTAGTTCTGTGATTAGATTTATTCATTACTTCCCTGTTAACTCAGATTACAACAATTGTTGTAAAAAGTTTTCAAGCACCATATACTCTATTCACCCCCCTCTATAGTATATCAGATCTAGCTGCACTTTCATCATCCACTAATTATGAAGAAGTGGGATTGCGCTAAGGGCAGAGGCTGTAGCGTCGCTCTACATGATCACCATGACGCTGCAAGTCCTTTGAAGGCGACGAAGGAGGATCTTCCGCCAGCATGTCGTCATCCTTAGCAAGTTGTGGGACGATGTCTCCATCAGGAGAAACTTGGCGAGCCGGCCTCCGCGGTTTCTGAAGGAGCCGAGAAATTGAATCTTCGAGAGAAGATGGAGGATATGAAGAAGCTGATCGCTGGGAATCCGAGGGAGACCGCACTTCCTCGGATTCCCAGGTAAACATGGGGAAGTTAAACGAACTGTAAACTTCTACAAGTCGCGGTCAACGAAGAAGGGGGCGAATACAATTTTAAATCCGCCGGCCAGCTTTTTCCTGACCACGACTCAACTGAAAATTCGAGCTAAAGAAGCCGAGCGGCTATGGAAAGAAAAGCTAAAGCAGATAGACCCCGAACGATTCAAGCGGCCAGTGTTTATATACCAAACCCCGGCCTATGAAGGAGATAAAAATCAAACCGGTGGTCTTATCCTACCGATTTCCTTGCAAGAAGGTCGCAATTATCCGACTGAACCTGATTGCGGCTTATCTTCTGCAGGTGAACCAGAAACCTTGATTAAGCCGGGCGACTTGACATCCTTCTTGAATATGCTGCCGCTGCCTCCGCCAAGTGTCCGTGATGAAAGGATGGCCATGTTCCAGATGGAGGTCGACACATTGTATGCGGCTTTAAAGGCACACGCTGAAGCCCTGTGGATTAAGGAGGAGGAACAGTGGGCTGCTCAGGAGGCCGCAGAGAGAATGATTCAAGAGTTGCAGACCACCTTGGAGCAAAAAATCGCGAGGCTGTAGTCCGCGCTGGAACAAGAAACCACAAGGATGCAATCCGCGCTGGAGTAAGAGACCGCAAGGCTGCAGTCCGCTAAGGGTAAGATAGTAATGATGCAGGCCGACTTAGAGCAGGAGAGGGTAGAGAATCAAGGTATGCAAGCACAGTTTCTTACGGCCGGACGTCTTGAGAGAGAGAGAGAAGTGATTCGATGCCTTGAAGGAAAAGACCAAGGCCCATCAGCGGAGGCCGATGGAGGTCAGCTGCCTGCACCAACGACTTCGAGGAAGTTTTCGGAAACAGGCTGCCCGACTTCTGGTGGGGCTTGAAATCCGCAGGAGGTCACGGCAGTCGGGCAGGCCGCAGCTTCTAGCGGGCTAGAAGCTCGGGCTCAACTAATGGTTCCATTCGCCAGAGTAGATGTAACACCCACTATCCGTCGCATAGCATATAACAGTAGGTCCGGCCGGGGCCCGACGCCGTATACTACAGACAGACCGGGTGGTTACTTATGGAAACCATCCAACCAATCTTAACGTCCTACACAGAGCATTCTAGCGGAAGCATTTTAAACAAGTCGTAACAAAGAACCCAGCATTAAAGCATGAATGTCCACTAATACAAAATAGGAATGTTACACAAAATAACCAAAGTAAGCCTTAAGGCCTTACAAAAAGTTTCACTTGATATTACATGTTTTACAAACCACGGCACGCAGGCCGGTCATACATGAATAAAATAGTAAACACAACCAATTGGGCCATCGAGGGCCGGCTTCGCAAAAAGGGCTTTAGCCCGCTATTGACCGCTTGGTCCAGCTGCACCTGCAAGAAACAAACCACCACACGACAACAAAATAAGGCAACGGTCAGCAATGCTGACCAAATTATAACGATCCTGCCCCCAACTCGGGGCGGCAATGCTCCTTCCCTGCATTTCATTAGCATAAGCAAGCAATAAAAACATATAGCCATTTAAACACAGACGTTGGCACTCACGGCCACAAGCCCCGTGCTCTCAGGGCACATTCTTGGTGAACCGGTCGAAGTCACGTCAATTAAAGACATAGGCATTACGGACTCACCACCGCCACTTTGACGGCCAAACCTATGAGCAATTTTTCTTCTTGGCCTGGGTCACGACAATTTAAGCCATTGACCGCCAAAGACCCTAATCTATGCCAACGGTAAGTGTCACGTGCCTTTAGGTCTCTTTAACCGAACGACATAGAACGGGTACGGTTCCATCTAACCCGTGCTCACATCGCAACGACAATTTAAGCCATTTGCGCGGGTCAAACTTCCACCGAGTCCCATTTCCATCACAATTCACATAACCCGGTTATGTTCAAGTTGGCTCTCAGGCCACCAAGTTGGCAAGATCTCGTATCCGCCCAGTTTTTCGGGTGCACCTTTGGGTTAGTCCCCAAGGCTCCGTGCTGCAATCTACCGCGTAGAAAACCCGAAAAACAATCCATAGCACGGAGTCTTCTCCGGCATTTATGCAATGCAACATCACCGATCCAGACCAACATGTCCGGGTAGGCTTCACACATCATGCCTATGTCCGTTCTCGCTTACGTACTCTAAACAACGGGGACTTCACATATCTACCCGAAGGAACGCCTCCAACTCTCCGCAAACTCGCGAGAGCGGGCTTCCTATGCAAAGAAAGAGAGCTACTCATGATCAAGATGAGGATCGTTACCCTAGCATTCCTCTTTGGCGCCATTGAAAAGTAATCGGATGAAAAGCACCGCACTAGCTTTGCCTCCGTGGATCCGGAGTCGGCTCGCGATTCGGAGCTCCGAAGCTCCTCCAATGGCGGGATCTAGCTCCTTCTTCCTCCCTTGGCTCTCCTCTCTCTCTAAGGTTTTAGAAAGATAACACTTAAGAAAAGTGAGGGTTTTGTAAGTCCAATCCCGGGTATATCCCTTCAGGAACAACCCCCAGCCGTTGGATCTCAAAATAAGGAAACGAACGGCTTTGATTCGTGACTGAAATGTCCAATCTGGACCGAACACGGCCTGGCACACGCCCGTGTCCAGGACCGTGTGCCTCATTCGCCGTCAAAATCGAATCACGTGGAACCTCACACGGGTTTCGAACACGCCCGTGTTCGAGCTGACATGCCCGTGTTCCACCTGACACGGCCGTGTGGCCAGCCGTGTACCCCATCATTTTTCCCCAAAATCAACCCGATCACTGCACGGTTTCGAGGACACGCCTGTGTCCCTACCCGTGTAACCTCAACAGGCCTGGACCCCAGGCCGTGTACACGGTCTCGACACTCGACACTTCGTCGAGTGAAGATCGTCGACCTGATGACACGGCCTTGGACATGCCCGTGTCCTAGGCCGTGTGCCTTGTCTCGACGCATCGTCGAGCGAAGCTCGTCGACTCCCCGGGATGATCGTCGAGACAGGTCGACATGCCCTGCGACACGCCCGTGTCGCAGGCCGTGTGCCATGTCTCACCACTTCATCGAACGCAGAGTGTCGACTTCGCGGCTAAGTGTCGACACAGGCTTGACACGCCCTGGGACACGCCCGTGTCCCATGCCGTGTGCCTGCAGCCAGAACCCAAACTGGCCCAAAACGTCCCCCTTCGCTCCTTTGAGTTTCGGGCGTTACAACTCTCCCCCTCTTAAAAGAATTTCGCCCATGAAATTACATAAAGGAAAGACATGTACAAAACCAAAATTTGTACCTGAGCGGAACAACTCTGGATACTCGTCAAGCATAGTCTGCTCTCGCTCCCAAGAGAGCTCCTCACGACCGCAATTGTCCCACCGGACCTTGACCATCCTGAACTCTTTATTGCGTAGCCGCTTGACCTCCGAGTCCTCGATCCGCACGGGCTTGACCTTTGTCGTTAGCCCACTATCCACCGGCACTTGATCAACCGCGATCACTTGCGTAGGCTCTTGCACCGCCTTCCAAAGTACCGAAATGTGGAATACATCATGTAAACCACTAAGCTCCACTGAAAGCTTCAACCGATAGGCCGCTTCACCAACTCGCTCCAGAACCTCAAACGGTCCAAGGTACCTCGGGCTTAGCTTTTTCAATTGCCGCACCCGCGAGACACCCTTGAACGGCTTGATCTTTAGGTACACATAATCACCCACAGCGAACTCCACGTTCCTGTGCTTGGCATTATAGTATTTTGCTTGGCGGTCCTAAGCGATAAGGAACCTCTCCCGAATGGTTCTCACCAAAGAAGTAGCATCCTCCACTTCTGATCGCTTATACAACTTTGACTCACCCGTTTCTAACCAAGACAACGGCGTGCGACATTTTCTACCATATAGGGCCTCGAAAGGCGCCATCTGAATACTCGCTTGGTAGCTATTGTTGTATGCGAACTCCACCAAATAAAGGTGGTCTTCCCATTGCTTTCCAAAATCCAAGACACACATGCGAAGCATGTCTTCCATGGTTCTATTGACCCTCTCGGTCTGCCCATCCATTTGCGGATGGAAGGCTGTGCTGAATTTCAGCTTTGTTCCCAACATTTGCTGCACTAGCCTCCAATCATTGGACGTGAACCGCCCATCTCGGTCACTCACGATGCTGCGGGGCACACCATGAAGTCGTACAATGTTATCCACCTAAAGCTTTGCCAGCTTCTCCACCGGATCATCCTTCCTATGCGGAATAAAATGCGACACCTTCGTTAATCGATCAACAACCACCCAAATGGTGTCGTTCCCCTTTTACGACCTTGGCAAACCGTGCACAAAATCCATAGAGATGTCGTCAAATTTCCACTCCGGAATAGGCAAGGACTTAAGAAATCCTCCCGGCTTTTGGCACTCCGTCTTTACTAAGGCGCAAGTTTGGCACTTTGCTACGTATAGCGCCACATCCTTCTTCAAACCCGGCCACCAAAACAGTTTCTTCACATCACGGTACATCTTCGTGCTCCCCGGGTGAATCGAGTACTTGGTATGGTGCGCCTCGTACAACAACTCCACCCGTAAATTGCCCACACTTGGGACGCACAGACGACCGCCTTTCCAAAGTAATCCGTCCTCCACGACGAATTGGGAATTTGACACATCCAGAGCCTCTACCATGAACTACTTCATATGAGCATCCATATCCAAAGCCTGCCGAATACAATCAGCCAGGTCATATTGGACTTCAGTCCAATTCAGAACTGCTTCAGCACTTGATTGTCTATCCACGCAAACAATCTCAAACGCCTCCAACTCTCGCACCAACCGCTCATCATGCACCGATAGCCAATTGGCTTGAGCTGTGGCTCGGCGACTCAATGCGTCCGCAACCGCATTCCCTTTGTCAGGCACGTAGTGGATCTTGAATGTATAGTCCCCCAGGAACTCCATCCATCTACGCTGCCGCATATTCAGATCCTTCTGATCAATAAGATACTTCAGGCTCTTGTGATCGGTGTAGATATCAATCTTCAAACCGTACAAATAGTGTCTCCACAGCTTCAAGGCAAAAATCACAGCCGCTAACTCCAAGTCATGGACCGGATAATTCCTCTCATGCACTTTTAGCTGTCTCGAGCCATAAGCTATTACAATTCCGTGTTGCAGTAGCACGCAACCCAAACCGCTGCCTGAAGCATCACTATAAGTCTCGTAGCCTTCGGTTCCACATGGCGAGCTCAGCACAGGCGCCGTGGTCAACCGACACTTCAACTCCTCAAAAGCTCGCGCGCACTCCAGCGTCCAAACGAACTTATGCTCCTTCCTCGTCAAAGTAGTGAGAGGTAACGCTATCCGCGAGAAGTTCTCTACGAAGCGCCTATAATAGCCGGCAAGCCCCAGAAAACTCCGGACTTCCGCTACAGTAGCAAGCTCAGGCCACTCCCGTATCGCAACAATCTTCGCCGGATCCACAGCAATACCCTCTCCACTCACTATATGCCCGAGGAACGCCACTGAGGATAGTCAAAACTCGCACTTCGAGAACTTGGCATACAACTGATTTCTCCTTAGCGTTTCCAACACCAAATGAAGATGCTTGAAGTGATCTTCCTCACTTTGCGAGTACACCAAAATATCGTCGATGAAGACGATCACGAAATGGTCCAAGTACTCCCTGAACGTCCTATTCATCAAATCCATGAACACTGACGGCGCATTAGTCAGCCCAAACGGCATGACCGTAAACTCATAATGCCCGTATCTCGTACTAAACGCTGTCTTCGGGATATCACTCTCCCTTATTCGCAGCTGATAGTACCCAGCCTTGAGATCCAACTTCGAGTACATCGTCGACCCGACTAACTGATCAAAGAGATCATCAATCCGGGGATCGGGTACTTGTTCTTCTCCGTCAGCTTGTTTAACTCTCGATAATCAATACATAGCCTCAAGCTTCCGTCCTTCTTCTTAACAAAGAGGACCGGTGCGCTCCAAGGCGAAGAACTCGGGCGCACATACCCTTGCTCCAACAACTCTTGCAGCTGAACTTTCAGCACCGCCATTTCCTTAGACGCTAGCCGATACGGAGATCGTGACACAGGCTTTGCACCTGGCACTAGCTCGATCGTAAAATCTATCTCCCGCTGAGGCAGGGCTCCAGGAAGTTCTGCGGGGAACACATCAGGGTATTCCGATACCACTGAAATACAGTCCAACGCGGGCTTCGGCTTTGCAACCTCCACTAGTGTAAAGAACAGTTCTGCACCAGCACGAACCGCCTTCACCACCTGAAGAGCAGACATCAACGTCGTGCTCGACCCCTTTAAGCCCGTAAACATCGTTTCACGACTTGCTCCCAGCTTGACTTCCTTGCTACCGCAATCTATATGGGTCTGCTGCTCCGAGAGCCAGTTCATGCCAAATATGACGTCGAACTCCACTAACGGAAGTAAAGACGCCCGCAAGTCAAACTCCTGCTCCCCAATACGAATCTTAACATCGCAGATCCTATCCGCTCGCATCGAACACCCATTGGGCAACAACACATCCAACTTATCCTTCGCCATCGAAGAAGGGACTCCGATGCGTGATATAAATCCTTCGGACAAGAAGGAGTGTGAGGCTCCCATATCGAAGAGTGCTCGTGCCGGATTTTCACAAATCAATACAAATCCTAAACAAGTAGTGGTAAGGTAACATGTGCATAACAAGTATTTATGGAAATTGACTTGCTATAAATTAAATCGTACTTTTCACCACATCGGCCTGTTTGATGGCCTCCTGTTGGCCAAGATTGTAGACCCTTGGTTGGGCCGGAGCATAATGGGATGCGGTCGACTCCACCGCCTTTCCCTTCTCTTCATAAGTAGCTCCCGACCTTCTCTCGGACTTAGGACGTCCGCTCCAACAATCACGGGCGAAATGCCCCGTCTTTCCACATATAAAACACGCGCCCGGGGTGCGACTCGTAGTCGCCCCAGAAGCACCAGAAGGAGCTGGACCCGAAGTCCTATGCTTCTTGAAAGACCTCCGATAGCCGGACTTTGAAGTAGTCGGCACTTTGAATTTAGATTTCTTCTTACCCAAGCTTTTCTTTGCATGTACGTTCTTCATGTCCTTCTCCAAGGACCGGGCCGTATTGACCAAGGTTAAGAAACCCTGCGTCATCAGCCCCGAAAGTAGTAGTCTCAACTCATCCCTCAAGCCTTCATAAAAGCAATTAGTCTTGCACTCCTCATCCACGATGGTGGAGCTAGCATATCGACTCAAACGAGTGAACTCATGGAGATATTCATCCACGCTCTTCTCACCCTGAACCAACTTCAGAAATTCGTTCTCCATCGAAATCCTCTGAGTAGAAGGGAGGTATCTTGCTAAGAACAATCCCGAGAACTCTTCCATCGGAACATCTATCAGTTGTCTACCTCTCAAATGATGCAGCTCCAATCCTTCCCACCACATCCTCGCTTCACCGTCTAGATGGAACGTAGCGATGGTGGTCATTTGCCACTCCTCCATCTCCGTTGCTGTCATGACTCTCTTCACCCTGGAGAGCCAGTCTTCAGCCTGAGATGGGGTTCCCAACCCCGAGAATAACGGAGGGTTAAAGCTCATTACATGCTTTAGCTGCCTCTCAGTTGCCCTCCTTGGCACCACCGGTTCCACAACCACTTGCTCCACTCTCCTCGGCTCAGCCTCTTGAAGAGGTTCTTGCTCCATCGCAGGAGCGGGCTACTGCGTATGCCTTGCAGGCTGCGCATTTATCACGGCCAACACCGCTTCAGCCACCAATCGTAAGTTCTCAGCCGATAGAGGTGTTGCGGGAGCAACTTCCGGTGCACTACTAGCCTCAGAAACTCGGCGTTCTGACTGCCCAACACCACTTCTGGTCACCTATAGTGGTACAAAACACCATTTAGCGACCAAATAAATTGCAAACAGCAATTATAGGAACACGCAGGTTCCTCAAACACGAGTATTTTCATTCCTAAGTGGACATTCATGGGTTATTTTACCATTATAACGATGACGCACACAATGTGCTCACCACCCCTTAAAAATAATTCACCCACGAATTCAGTTTAAGCCCAACCAAAACCAGGAGTCTGATACCAAATTGTAACACCCCCTATCCGTCGCATAGCATATAGCAGTAGGTCCGGCCGGGGCCCGACGCCGTATACTACAAACAGACCGGGTGGTTACTTATGGAAACCATCCAACCAATCTCAACGTCCTACACAGAGCATTCTAGCGGAAGCATTTTAAACAAGTTGTAACAAAGAACCCAGCATTAAAGCATGACTGTCCACTAATACAAAATAGGAATGTTACACAAAATACCCAAAGTAAGCCTTAAGGCCTTACAAAAAGTTTCACTTGATATTACATGTTTTACAAACCACGACACGCAGGCCGGTCATACATGAATAAAACAGTAAACACAACCAATTGGGCCTTCGAGGGCCGGCTTCGCAAAAAGGGCTTTACCCCGCTATTGACCGCTTGGTCCAGCTGCACCTGCAAGCAACAAACCACCGCACGGCGGCAAAACAAGGCAACGGTCAGCAATGCTGACCAAATTATAACGATCCCGCCCCCAACTCGGGGCGGCGATGCTCCTTCCCTGCATTTCATTAGCATAAGCGAGCAATAAAACATATAGCCATTTCATCACAGACGTTGGCACTCACGGCCACACGCCCCATTCTCTCAGGGCACATTCTTGGTGAACCGGTCGATGTCACATCAATTAAAGCCATAGGCATTCCGGACTCACCACCGCCACTTTGACGACCAAACCTATGAGCAATTTGTCTTCTTGGCCTGGGTCACGACAATTTAAGCCATTGACCGCCAAAGACCCTAATCTATGCCAATGGTAAGTGCCACGTGCCTTTAGGTCTCTTTAACCGAACGACATAGAACGGGTACGGTTCCATCTAACCCGTGCTCACATCGCAACGATAATTTAAGCCATTTGCGCGGGTCAAACTTCCACCGAGTCCCATTTCCGTCACAATTCACATAACCCGGTTATGTTCAAGTTGGCTCTCAGGCCACCAAGTTGGCAAGATCTCGTATCCGCCCAGTTTTCCGGGTGCACCTTTGGGTTAGTCCCCAAGGCTCCTTGCTGCAATCTACCGCGTAGAAAACCAGAAAAACAATCCAGAGCACGGAGTCTTCTCCGACATTTATGCAATGCAACATCACCGATCCAGACCAACATGTCCGGGTAGGCTTCACACATCATGCCTATGTCCGTTCTCGCTTACGCACTCTAAACAACGGGGACTTCACATATCTACCCAAAGGAACGCCTCCAACTCTCCGCAAACTCGCGAGAGCGGGCTTCCTATGCAAAGAAAGAGAGCTACTCATGCTCAAGATGAGGATCGTTACCCTAGCGTTCCTCTTTGGCGCAATTGAAAAGTAATCGGATGAAAAGCATCGCACTAGCTTTGCCTCTGTGGATCCGGAGTCGGCTCGCGATTCGGAGCTCCGAAGCTCCTCCAATGGCGGGATCTAGCTCCTTCTTCCTCCCTTGGCTCTCCTCTCTCTCTAAGGTTTTAGAAAGATAACACTTAAGAAAAGTGAGGGTTTTGTAAGTCCAATCCCGGGTATATCCCTTCAGGAACAACCCCCAGCCGTTGGATCTCAAAATAAGTAAACGAACGGCTTTGATTCGGGACTGAAATGCCCAATCTAGACCGAACATGGCCTGGCACACGCCTGTGTCCAGGGCCGTGTGCCTCATTCGCCGTCAAAATCGAATCACCTGGAACCTCACACGGATATCGAACACGCCCGTGTTCGAGCTGACACGCCCGTGTTCCACCTGACACGGCCGTGTGACCGGCCGTGTACCCCATCATTTTTCCCCAAAATCAACCCGAGCACTACACGGGTTCGAGGACACGCCCGTGTCCCTACCCGTTTAACCTCAACACGCCTGGACACCAGGCCGTGTACACAGTCTCGACACTCGACACTTCGTCGAGTGAAGATCGTCGACCTGATGACACGGCCTTGGGCACGCCCGTGTCCTAGGCCGTGTGCCTTGTCTCGACGCATCATTGAGCGAAGCTCGTCGACTCCCCGGGAGGATCGTCGAGACAGGTCGACACGCCCGTGTCGTAGGCCGTGTGCCATGTCTCACCACTTCGTCGAATGCAGAGTGTTGACTTCGCGGCTATGTGTCGACACAGGCTTGACACGCCCTGGGACACGCCCGTGTCCCAGGCCGTGTGCCTGCAGCCAGAACCCAAACTGGCCCAAAACATCCCTCTTCGCTCCTTTGAGTTTCGGGGCGTTACAGTAGAGCACGACACTGTGCGGGTTCGCCAGTTTCTACACTCACTTCACAATCTTGTTAGCCAAGTGTACACTGAGATTGTAAGAACCATTGACCAGGTAGAATGAATAGGGCGAGAGGGATAGGAGGGCGATTAGCATGGCTGAGCGACTTGAGAGAGATAAGCCACGCGAACAATGTGAAGATTGTGTTGTAATATATTTTTTATCCTTGATTGTGGACAACTTGGTTGCTTGTGAACAATTGCATGTATGTTTATTATTCTGCAAACTATTTGCAGTTTACGCGGTTTGTATTTTATGATCACCATATATGTGCATTGTTCTGAAATATCCAAGTACAGGAAGTTAGCTGCGCGGTCTAGCGAACAGATCACCGTCTTAGGAGTACGATTTCCACATGCTTTGCCATGAAATGTTCTAAGTGCAGGAACTTGGTCGCGCGGACAGGCGAACGGAACTGCGGTATGACCGTGGTATACTCTGTATTTCTTGAAGGTTGAGGTCGCGCGACTTGATTGCTAGCCGCAATTTGACGTTGATTACTGTACCTCTGCTAGTTTTCTATAAATAGAGACCACTCCAGAGATTTCATCACAAGATTGAAAAGATGTGGGCTAAGTCCAAGTCGATGCGGTCTGACAAAGCCACCTTGGTCAAGACTAATGCGGTCTCTGCATTCCACTCAGCAGATCATAAGGAATGATGCCTTACACAAGATGAGCTAGATAACTTTGTGGAGAAGCATATGCAGGGGAGCCCGCTAGTCACGCTGCTTCCGCTGCAGGATGAGAGGATCAACACATCCAACGCAAACCAGATCGCCATCCCCATCGACCATTTTGACTGCGGTTTCCGCTTCCCGATCATGATGGAGGCCGTGGCGATCTTCGACCACTATGGCGTTGTGCCCGGACAACTGCCACCAAACTCGATATCTACCATCTATAGTTTCATCTCATACCTGATGTCAGAAAGAGTCTGATTCTCCTTGAAGCTCTTTCGCAAGTGCTTCTCGGTGCGGTCTATCCCGGACTCTGGGACTAGAATCTTTCGGGGGCACATATACTTCGTCTGTAGGGGATTGAAGGTCATCAACCTGGCGAACAAAATGCAGAACTGGTCGGAGAGATTCCTCATCTTTGAGGGAAACCTGGGGTTGCTGCCGGTCAACCCGCAAATCCGTGACGAGGCCTCCTTCGGCAGCAGTGGCCTGGACAGCATGGAGAAGTGCATGCACGACTTCTTCAAAGGGGAGCGGCTTGACGTGAATCATTATATCCCGCTGCTGCCATACTCGGTAGGAATTGAAGTGGAAAATAGTAAGTTTCAAACTGAACTTACTTGCTAGTCGCGCGGTCTATGAACTGATTTTTGTAAACCGCGCGGTTAGCATTTGTAACCTTTTATGAGATAGAAATGAAGGAAAACTTTACCTTTGATGTGTAGCTTACTTTACTTCTCATTTTTCTTACTTGTATAAGTCCGCGCAGTCTCAGTGTAATTTCCGATTTAATAGATAGTTAATATGCAAACCGGTCTGAGGCCCCTGAGACTTCAATGAAGTTATCCGTAAGAGAGAGAGAAATTCACGCAGCTTACTTGAGAATACACATTGACAATAGGCCGTGCGGCTAACGTTTTAACCGCCAAAAGCATTAATGAAGAAATAAAGTTATATGCAGGAAAGAGAGAAATTCTTGCGGCTTATTTTGAGAATAAACAATGAACCATAAGCCGTGCGGCTAAGAACCTTAGCCGCCGAAAAGCCTTTATAACGAAATATACGTTTGTGGCTAGGGAGAACTCAGTTCTAGATCGTGGTTTTGAAATAAAAAAATTATGGATAGAGACAAACGATCTGCGGCTTCTGATATGATCATACAAGCCAGTAATCAAAGATACTTAAACATGCTTAGCCGGCAAATTAGTCGCACGTTGACTAGAGTGGAAAACCATAAGCCGGCGGACACAGGTCAAGGATTAACATACAGAAATAGGTCGGCCGACTTCCCGAATATATAAATAATAAACCAATAAGTGGGCATATAGAAGCCGAATGAGAAAAACCGGCATATGAAACCGCACAGTCTGTAACTGAGAATTATAAATCTTTCTTTTGATCCGAGGAAGATGGGTTACAGACTTAAGTGACCAAGCGGGCAGGTGTGCACGAAGCCCAATACTTTCCACGCAGGGTCGCGAAAACTGTAAACCACATCACCCAAGTAGGCTTGGCAGACTGAATAAAGCAAGCTCTGCGGACTAGATGAAAACCATAGTAAAGTCCAACTGAATTGAAAATCGAAAGCTTGCGGACTTAGCGGACACGAATGTCCAGTCCACACCTTTGTCTGCCGAATGAAATGATTCATAACTAATGTGCCCAAGTGGGCAGGTGCATATAACATTGCTTTCCTCACAGGGTCACAGAAGTTATGCAATCAACCCACTTCAGACATAGGTAACCAAGCGGGCAAGTGCATGTGGCATTGCTTTCCACGCAAGGTCACAAAAGCTGAGAGATCAACCTGATGAAAGCTGGCACCTTTGCCTGAAACTTCTGCAAGAGTTATAGACTTAGATAACCATGCGGGCAAGTGCATATGGCATTGCTTTCCACGCAAGGTCACAAAAGCTGCCCACTCAAAAAGAGGGGAAGGATTCACTACCCTCTTGCCTGGAGTACAGTCCAAGTTGATCTTTCAGGCAGGTGCGTGTGGCATTGCCTTCCTATAAGATCAACCCAGTTGTGGGTCTCCTGCAGGCATTGTATTTCCTGAAGGTTTAGGTCGCGCGACTTGATTGCTAGCCGCAAATTGACGTTGATTACGGTACCTCCGCTAGTTTTCTATAAATAAAGGCTACTCCGGAGATTTCATCACAAGACAGAAAAGATGCGGGCTAAGTCCAAGTCGATGCGGTCTGACAAAGCCACCTTGGGCAAGACTAATGCGACCTCTCCATTCCACTTAGTAGATCACAAGGAATGTCGGCTTACACAAGCCGAGCTAGATAACTTTGTGGAGAAGCATATGCAGGGGAGCCCGTAGTTATGTGGCTTCCGCTGCAGGACGAGATGATCAAAACATCCAACGCAAACCAGATCGCCATCCCCATCGACCATTTTGACTGCGGTTTCCGCTTCCCGATCATGATGGAGGCCGTGGAGATCTTCGACCATTATGGCGTTGTGCCCGGACAACTGCCACCAAACTCGATAGCTACCATATACAGTTTCATTTCATACCTGAGGTCAGAAAGAGTCTGGTTCTCCATGAAGCACTTTCACGAGTGCTTCTCGGTGCAGTCTATCCCAGACTCTGGACTAGAATCTTCTAGGGGCACTTATACTTCGTTTGTAGGGGATTGAAGGTCATCAACCTGGTGAACAAAATCCCGAACTGGTCCGAGCGATTCCTCATCTTTGAGGGAAACCTGGGGTTGCTGCCGGTCAACCCGCAAATCCGGGACGAGGCCGCCTTCGGCAGCAGTGGCCTGCATGGCATGGAGAAGGAGATGCATGACTTCTTCAAAGGGGAGCGGCTTGACGTGAATCATTATATCCTGCTGCTGTTGTACTTGGAAGTATTTGAAGTGGAAAACAGTAAGTTTCAAACCAGCCGAACTAACTTGCTAGTCGCGCGGTCTTTGAACTGACTTTTTACTTTGCCTTTGCAGCTGCTGTGGCAATCCCGCTAAACAAGTCGCTGACGGCTGCCGGTCTCATGCTCACGCAAAGAGAGAAGCATGCCAGGCAATCCAAGCCGCAACGAGTTGAGGAAGAGGAGGAGTTGGCCTCCTCCGACGAATTCGTGCTGCAAGGAATGGGCAGCGGCTTGAAGGACGTCCACGGCAATCCAGCTATGTTGTGGAGTCCGGACGGCGAGTCTGTGAAGGTCTCCACCGCCCTCCCCTAGTAGGGGAGGGAAAACGTAAGCCACCACGCAAAAGTGGTTGGCTCCACGCTGTATGGCAAGCGCAACCTGAAAGCGTTGCGCAAAGTTCCTGAAGATGACCTGTCGCGCTTAGTCGCGCACGTCGGGGCAAGGAGCTTCGTAATGAGCCACTTAATGGGCCTTGCCTACAAGTAATTAATGAAATACAAAAGCGGCCTGAAGAGGCAGTTAGAGGAGAAATAAGAAGAAAACAATTGATTGAAGGAAAGGGAAGCGGTAAGACATCACCTGATACTCGTGCGGTTAAAAATATGAAACCGCGCGGTCTAACCTTTCACTTCTTTTGCAGGAGATGTATGACCCGACCAACACGACCTTCCAAGATAACGTCTTTCCGCAGGTCATCTAGGGGATCGATGGAGCGCTTAACCGCCTCCGAGACCTTGGCGGCTTAGGGGTCGGCTTCACCGACTTTACCTGTACTGACATATACCCCACCTTGAAAAAGAAGGTGGCCGCGATCTACATGGAAATCAAAGTAAAGGGCAAGGTCGCCGAGGAAGACGGCGAAGAGGAGGTAGACGACGAGGAAGAGGGTGGCCAGGGAATCCGGAGCGAAGGAGATTCATCTGAGACTGGTGGTCAGGCTTCAGAGACCGCGCAGACAGATCTGACGGTTTTTTGCGGCTCGACAGCTAGCAGTAGTGGGTACTCTGAAACTTCCATCAACATCGAGTGTGGCCGTGATTCAAGTCCTCCTGCGGCTAAAAAAATCAAGCCGGGCGATTTGGGAAATTTTTATTTTTAACTTGTATTTTGAACATTTTTGGGAAACCGCGCGGTTAGCATTTTGTAACCTTTTATGAGATAGAAATGAAGGAAAACTTTACCTTTGATGTGTAGCCTACTTTACTTCTCAATTTTCTTACTTGCATAAGTCCGCGTAGTCTCAGTGTAATTTTCGATTTAATACATCGTTAATATGCAAACCGATCTGAGGCCCCTGTGACTTCAATGAAGTTATCCGCAAGGGAGAGAGAGAAATTCACGCAGCTTACTTGAGAATACACATTGACAATAGGCCGTACGACTGACATTTTAACCGCCAAAAGCCTTAATGAAGAAATAAAGTTATATGCTGGAAAGAGAGAAATTCTTGCGGCTTATTTTGAGAATAAACAATGATCCATAAGCCGTGCGGCTAAGAACCTTAGCCGCCGAAAAGCCTTTATAACGAAATATACGTTTGCGGCTCGGGCGAACTCTGTTGTAGATTGCGGTTTTAATGCAAGAGATTTATGGATAGAGACAAACGATATGCCGCTTCTGATATGATCATACAAGCCGGTAATCAAACATACTTAAACATTCTTAGCCGGCAAATAAGTCGCACGTTGACTAGAGTGGAAAACCATAAGCCGGCGGACTCAGGTCAAGGATTAACAGACAGAAAAATGTCGGCCGACTTCCCGAGTATATAAATTGTAAACCGATAAGTGGGCATATAGAAGCCGAATGAGATAAACTGGCATATGAAACCGCGCAGTCTGCAACTGAGAATTATAAATCTTTCTTTAGATCTGAGGAAGATGGGTTACATACTTAAGCGACCAAGCGGGCAGGTGCGCACGAAGCCCAACACTTTCCACGCAGGGTCGCGAAAAGTGTAAACTACATCACCCAAGTAGGCTTGGCAGACTGAATAAACCAAGCTCTGCGGACTAGCTGAAAACCATAGTAAAGTCCAACTGAATTGAAAACCGAAAGCTTGCGCACTTAGGGGACACGAATGTCCAGTCCACACATTTGTCTGCCGAAAGAAATGATTCATAACTAATGTGACCAAGGGGGCAGGTGCATATAGCATTGCTTTCCACACAGGGTCACAGACGTTATGCAATCAACCCACTTCAGACTTAGGTGACCAAGCGGGCAGGTGCATGTGGCATTGCTTTCCACGCAAGGTCATAAAAGCTGGAGATCAACCTGATGAAAGCTGACACCTTTTCCTGAAACTTCTGCAAGAGTTGCAGACTTAGATAACCATGCGGGCAAGTGTATGTGGCATTGCTTTACACGCAAGGTCACAAAAGCTGCCCACTCAAAAAGAGGGGAAGGATTCACTGCCCTCTTGCCTAGAGTACAGTACAATTTGATCTTTCAGTCAGGTGCGTGTGACATTGCTTTCCTATATGATCAACCCAGCTGTGGGTCTCCTGCAGGCACTGCTTGAGGGTTCCAAAGAGTATTCGAGGGTCACAAACTAAGATGATCCGTGGGTAGGTGCATATAGCATTGTTTTTCACACGCGATCATCAAAGTTGTAACAATATCCCTTAAATGGCATGGTAGAGCTTAACACCCACCCTGTCCCTCCATAATGCAGAGGTGGGGTCAGGTACTAGCTGGGATCCGAAGTTTAGTATCCTGCCGCACTAGAACCTGCAAGCTCCCACTATACATTGCGAAATCTCCCCGCAACACGTTGTCTTTATGGTGTTCCGCTAATGATAACGGTTCTAAGGGAGGTTTACGCTGAACTCGGCGATGTCTCTTGGAGTCAGTTATCCCTATTTTTCAAGCTGTTAGGAAAAAAGGAACGCTTGAAAAAGTGTTAGTAAGAGGTTTTGAGATATGAAATAAAAACATATTCAATAAAGAAACTTTAGAAAATGAGATGGTAATAAAATTGAACTGACGCATTTGAGTTTATTTTCAAGATTGAAGATGAGGCCTTTTGGGCCTATTTATTCCAAGCCGGGGAGGATGTCTAGCATGCCTTTGACTTTTCAGGCTCCTAAGTTGGGACGTAAAACCTTTTGGACGTGCCCCACCAAACTTCCCTGCTTCATCATCCTCTCCACTAGTTGCTTAAGAGGTTTATAATCTTCTGTCAGGTGACCCTTTCCTTTGCGATACTCACAGTATTGATCAGAGTTCCTTAATTTCTGGTCTAGAGGCTGAAAGGATTCTTCAAAATTTGCTTTGTTCTTCATGACACGGTCCAAATTGCCTCTTCCAGCACGAGAGTACTGATTAGCAAGACTGATTAGCTCCTAATATGTTTTTTCCATTCTGAGGGTGGCTTCAAACTTGAATTGTCCTTCCTTTAGTCCATTAATTAGAGCAATTTTATACATTTTCGGATAGGCTCCCCCAAGTTCAAGAACCACCTTCTGAAATCGTCCGATAAAATGAGAGAGAATCTCCTTCTCACATTGTTTGACTTGGAATAAAGCTGACACGTGCTTTTTACTTTTTGCAGAAGCAGGAGTGTCTTGTATTGTAGTCATGCATTAGCAGGGTATGTGACGAACTGAGGATCGGGTTTCACAGGCCTGTAGGGGCGCTGCGGACTGCACAAGTGAGTAGGATGTCAGGCAGTTTTGCGGGTAGACTTGCGGATAGGCCTACGGATAGGCTTGCGCTCCACCTTGCGGACAAGTAAGAGGATTAATAGGCGGACTATCCACTGCTGGCGACGAGTTGATAGAGGAGATTGGCGCTGGTGCGGACTGCTCGTCTAGCCGCTTAACAATGACACCTAAGACATCGTAAATCGTTGCGAACTGCAAACCGGTAACCTGAGAAATTTTGTCAGTTTCTTGAGCTAACTGCACGACGGCTTCCCAGAGGGGATCCTTCTCGGGTTGAAGGTCAGGTTGAGCGGTCTGACGGTCTGACATTCTGTCCACATACTTCAAAAATCTGCTTGATATGAAGGTCGCGTGTTAATTAGTAATACACGAAAATGGACAGGGGAGTCGGGCACCACCAGCTAATGGTTTAAGCACCGGGGAATAGAGGGGAAAGGGCGAACTACAAGCAGTTATCTACTAAGTGGACCAGAGAATTAGAACAGCAGAGCCGTGAATCACGACAACACCAGACTTCGCCCGTCGCGGCCTGAATACCTCTCTTGCAACGAGCTTTCCTTTAATTAAAAGTGAGGCGGTTACAAGGAGAAAAAGAGGAAACCGGGAAAGCCGGCCGGACAGCAAGGCGCAAGGCAGTAGATTCGAAACCATAACTCTTAACAAGCGAGCTCCTGGATACGAGTCATCGTGTTTTGGGTAGTGCACCCTCCCAGTATTTATTGGCTCGAGGGCCTGCCCAAATGATCCGGGCTAAAGTTACCGGCTGCCCGGGGTACAGGAGAATCGTGTAGAGGTGAGGGGAAGCAAATGAGCAAAAAAGGAGAAAGGAGGGAATCCGCCCGGCCTGGACGATTCCTCCTGGCGAGCTGATGGCCTGGGTCCTGGGCCTTGATGTTGAGCAGGGCTGGCGCTTACGACGGCCTGATATGGAGACCGCCCGACTTTGTTCACGACCAGCAGACTTGATCTGTGCGGTGGATAGAAGGAACAGGCCACCCGCTCTCTGATGACCGGTCGACTTAACATGGTTGGCAGCTAGAAGAACCAGGCCGCTCGGTCTGGAAGCTGTGTGAACTGGTCGAGGGATTCCGGGATTAACAACTGGGACCACTACTACTTGGGAGGCTCTTTCCTCTAAGTTTTTATCTAAATTCCACCCGGTGGATAAAATTATGAATGCCCGGAGGGAAATAGCTACCTTCCGGCAGATGGACCAGGAAACTTTATCTAAAGCATGGGAGAGGTTTGGTAACCTATAGCGTCGATGCCCCAGCATGGCTATGAGCCGTGGAATTTAGTAGAAATATTATATTTTGCTATTGAGCCAAATTACATGGCTATGATCGACGCGACAGCCGGTGGAACAATAATGAACCTACCTCCTGACGAGGTGTTAAGGCTCCTTTGAGATACCACCTCCTATAGCACATACTGGACTGCCAGAAGAAATACCCCTAGAGGGGCGGAATTGAAGTGAATGTTTGGGTGCAACAAGCGGAGCATGATACTTTGGATGGAAGGACGATGCCTGAGTCGGTCCTTCTCAGAGCACTATTCCTTTGGAGGTCCCAGGACGATGGCATGCAAATTCACTGGTGGAGACGTCCTCAGACTACAGTTCTACGGACCTTTTTATATTTTGCTTTGTCTTCATTTGTAATTGGGAAAACCGCATAATAATGGGGATTGCAGTAACTTGGATTCGGTTACTTAATTCTCGTGGAATACATATCACGCAAAGGAAGGTAATGACCACTATGGTGCTTAAGACTTGTTGCAGTGCTGGAGCCGCACC